>OW285243.1:117199436-118399436 GCA_935421215.2 Melolontha melolontha | reverse complement strand
TGTTTTTTTA
This sequence comes from Melolontha melolontha, assembly GCA_935421215.2. Classification (NCBI taxonomy): domain Eukaryota; kingdom Metazoa; phylum Arthropoda; class Insecta; order Coleoptera; family Scarabaeidae; genus Melolontha; species Melolontha melolontha. The sequence continues at coordinate 118,399,426 of OW285243.1, read as the reverse complement.
ACATAGTGAAGTTCATTACAATCGATTATCTTCTAAGTGCTGTGAGTTTTTGAATTACATAAGTGTAATAACAGTACTAGTTAGATAGATATTGGAATGATTACTTCCGGAATTGTCGAATGAAGGCACATTTAAAGAAAAAAAAAAATGGAAAACAAACAGCAACGAGTAAGCCTTCTCGTGCCAGATTATTGCGGAACCAATTGCATTTATATTTTATTTAACAATCATGCCACCTTTTAGCTAATAAATACTGATGTTTCATTAGAAGTTAATATCTCTAGGTATACAAATAAACAATTAGAATAACAAAATAACACCGCATATTTTTAATATAGTCGATATATTTAGGTATATCAAAATGGATCGTTTGTTCGATAAGGAAAAATGAACGACGGAAGATTGATTAAAAAAAAAAAAATTAAAGCGTGTAAAGAAACAAGACATTTAAGAAATATGGGTAAAATTGCGAAAATATTTTGAAGAGAAACGAAATTTTTATAATACGGTTATCAGATTACAAGGATCTAGATTTAGAAAAACTTTTAAGGCAAAATTGTAAATTTTAGTTTCAATACAAACACATTCATAAAAAGTTAACAAATTTAAGAGCTCTTTACTTTTACACCACATTTGCTTCATTTCTTCAAATTTTGAAGAAAACAATGGAACAAGAATTTTAAAGATTAACAAATAGTAATAGTAATTTGTCGTTCATTTTTCTTTATAAAACACGGAATTTCTTTAAAAAAAAAAAAAGGTGGAATCGGTAACAACATACCAAAACAAATTATTGCATGGAAAACACGTTACATTAATTACGAGGTCGCAATTATTTAATATTGCATAACAGAATTAAATAAATTACCAATTATTCCTCAGAAACATGTATTCAATTTTTTTTGGTCAAACGCACGTAAGTATGTAAGTATTTAAATAGCTCCTAGTTCGAAAGTCCAGATGTAATAATTTGGCACCGACTATTAAGTAATAAACCACCTACAACATAAATTACAAGGCACCCACTATTTTAAAGCACTGCACAACAAAAATGTTTATACACAAGGCGGGAACCAAGTAACACAGTTAAGTGTCTTTAATGATGTTCAATTTAGTAAATACTAGAGGTGAATTTCGCATATTTTTCACCATAAACAGGAAAGATTATAATAGCGACATTCTAACTATAAAGGTATCCACTACTGTTATAATAATACATAATATCGGAAGGAAATATATAAACAGTTAAATTACCTACCAAATTAACACATTCTAAGAATTGTTGGATTATAGAAAACTGAATACTGAAGTTAAAGTGTTTTCTGTTATATATCCATGAAAAAATATATTTTTTTAAAGGTATGTATGTAAATAATAGACACAGATATAACCGCTCTATAAATAGTACAAGTAGACTTCCCGCAGACGATCTCGCGTCTTCAAATACGCGAAGACAACTAACTAGGCTAATGACGACATTGAACGCGAACATGCATGTATACTCCAAATATTACGCAAACCACGTGGACCCGTAATTACTAGGTATGCATTAAACAAATGCATATTACACGCACGTATTCAGTTGTATATTTCTAAGCATTTCTACTTGCTAATGACTAATGACGAGATACAGAAAATTTAAGAATGTAAACACACAATGTCATTAAATACAGTTTACGAGTTCGTCAATCCATATTAGAAAGTATCGTAAAAGTGAAAAACCGAAAGGTGAATTAGCAAGATTTAGTACAATATTCGCTTAATAAACGAGGATGACTCAAATGAAAAACCTTTGAACGTCAGTAAATTTAGTTTTTAAATCGTTTTCGAGTGAGACAGATTTTAGTTTATTCCAAAAAACGCCATATTTTTGCTCTATCACGTAAATGTTTTCTATAGCGCTCTATATCTTAAAAATGTTAATTTATTAATATACACACCTATGACAAGAATATTTTTAAATGAATTGATTTTTATGAAATTAAATGTGATTTGGCAACACTGGTTAATATTAGATTTCTCAGCAAAGCAACAGAGTCGGCGCAGAAGCGTCAATACAACGTTGAAACCTGCTTATGTGCAGTTTGGTTGTGTTAGTCGTCGTGCTACTGTGTCCGCGCGCTTGTTGTCTTCGTTGTTGCGTATTTTAAGTGTTCTAGAACGTATAAATATGGAAAGAAGACATTGTGTGAACAATCCGAATAACTTTTGTTATATCTGTGGTAGTTATGTCGTAGTAAAGCAGAGGCAAACTATAACTTCGTTTGTGAAAAATGTATACCACGTTTATTTTGGTGTAAAAATTGGCGACCAAGACAAGTCCTGGGCTCCTCATACTGTTTGTTCCGTTTGCGTTGAAGCATTAAGAAACTGGCAAAAAGGTAGGAAGAAATGTTTAAGCTTTGGTGTTCCTATGGTATGGCGAGAGCCTAGAAATCACAGTGATGATTGTTATTTTTGTTCGTGTAATGTTCAAGGATTCAACAGAAAAAATAAGAAACAAATTGTGTATCCCAATCTTGACTCTGCTATTCGACCAGTTCCTCATGGACCAGATGTACCGATACCTACCGCCCCAAAAGCACTAGAAAACGTCATATCGTCAGAATCAGAGGAATCTAATTGCGACCCACATGACTCAGATTTCACACCAGATTTCAAAGAGCCCGAAGTGTTTAACCAGAGCGAACTAAATCATTTAATTAGAGATTTGCACTTTCCAAAGGATGCATCCGAATTGTTAGCCTCCCGACTTCATGAGAAACATTTACTGGCACCTGGCGTCACATCAAGCTTTTACCGGGATCGCGAAAAAGAGTTATGTCAATATTTTACTCAAGACGGACCGCTAGTGTATTGCAACAATATTCCTGACTTAATTTCAAAATTAGGAAATGTGCCGTATGTAAAAGATGAATGGCGCCTGTTTATTGACTCAAGTAAGCGTAGTTTAAAAGGCGTTTTATTGCACAATGGTAACGAGCTGGCCTTGGTTCCCGTTGCCCATTCGGTACATTTAATGGAAACGTATGAAAATTTTAAACTTCTTTTAAAGAAAATAAACTACCAAGAACATCAGTGGATGCTTTGTGGTGACGTCAAAGTGCTGTGCATTATACTAGGACAACAAGGAGGTTATACAAAATTTCCATGTTTTATTTGTGAGTGGGATAGTCGAGCAAGGGATAGACATTGGACTCAAATAGAATGGCCCTCTAGAACAAGCCTTACACCTGGTACCAAAAATGTATTAAGAGATAGCTTGGTTGACCCCAAAAAAGTTTTACTGCCTCCTCTCCATATCAAACTTGGCTTGATGAAGTAGTTTGTTAAAGCCCTAGACAAAAATGGACAGTGTTTTAAATATTTGTGCGAGACATTTCCAGCCTTATCCGATGCCAAGTTAAAAGAAGGTATTTTTGTTGGGCCGCAGATAAGAACATTATGCAAAGACAAGGATTTTCAAAACACAATGACCAATGTCGAGAAAAACGCCTGGGTTTCATTTAAAGAAGTAATTGATAAGTTTCTTGGGAACTCTAAGGACGAAAACTACGAAAATATTGTTCAAAATATGTTACAACACTTTCATCGTCTAGGTTGTAATATGAGTTTGAAAGTGCATTTCCTGTTTTCACACTTGAACTATTTTCCTGAAAATCTTGGAGCAGTTAGCGAAGAACAGAGATATAACAACAAGATATTAAGGAAATGGAACGGCGATACAAAGGCAGATGGAGCATAACAATGATGGCGGACTACTGCTGGATGTTAAAACGGGATATGCCCTTAAAAACATACAACCGAATGTCCGGACAACGCAGCTTTCTGGCAAAAAGACAAAGATTTCACTTAAAAAAGACTGAGTAAAGTATTTTGTTCCACTTTTTTTAACTTGTATTCCACCTTTTTACTCAATAAACAAATAAATTTTTTAGAAATATCGTTTTTTTCATTTAATATTTGCAAAAAAACCTTACGTGATACAAATAAATGAATAAAATTTTTGAAATCAGCCTACCAAAATTATATAAAATCAGTTTTCAAAATGAAAACATCTGTCAAAAAGTTTAATCTTGTAGACCTGTGTTATTTAAAGAGGAAAATTGGAAATTGATTATTACAATATCAAAAGAAATTTCTTTTTAAATTGAAACGATCAATTTCCACATAATATAAACATCTTCTTTTTACATGGAAACTGTTGCCAAAGAATAGTATATTAAAAAACGAGTTTCATAAGGCACCATTTTGCCGCACGAGATCAGTTTAGAAAACGAGCCGCTTGCGGCGAGTTTTCTAAAGAGCGAGTGCGGCAAAAGGCCTTATGAAACGAGTTTTTTATACTATTTTTTCTATTTTGCGTTTTTTACATTAATAAATTGCTTAAATTGGAATTATTTAATTTGAAAGTTCAGAGTTTAATTTTTATATAAAGCATGCAGTTGGTCACATTGATACTTGACATTTTCAAATTTAAATCTTGCTATCCGCAAAGTATATTATATTACATATTATTTATTAATTTTCGTTAACATTACTTGATATTTCATTTAAAAATATAAACATGAGTGACATAGAAACATATATATGTTGTTGACAATTGTATACAATATACGTTGTTTGTATAAAATACGGATATATATCATATCTGTCAAATGTACATAAATTCTTAAAATCAAATGACAGCAATGATATTTATTTCTGTATTCGAACAACGCCAACATTGAAAAATGAAAAAAAGCGTATCGAAATGAAGCTCATTTCGATACTGTTTTGGGTTTCATAATGAGTTCATTTCGAACGCAAAATAGAAAAAAGATTTTAAAAACCCTTGCCACACCAGTATTACATCCTAGATACGTGTTTCGGCAACTAAGTTGTCATCGTCAGGAAGCAATCACCAGGGATCGGCAGTCAGGTGTACATGACGTCAGTGCCAGAGACGGAACGAGGACATCATGAATCCCGATTTAACACACGCGAATCAAAATACGTATAACGAAACAAGTACGACCAACAAGTAAGAATAAATACATCTTCTCCAGAAAGAATATTGCAGGGTTCAAAAAAGACATATGACGACATCCTGACTATTCACCGTTTATATCCAGAGTTCAAATGATAGTAAATCACCAGTAATTGTTGCATATGCTCATGATGTGTTAATAATTGTCTGTCACCGTAAATTCATTTATACATTGAAAATGACCGTTTAACATCTGCCGATGAAATAGAGGCATACTTAAAGTAGATACATAAAGTTTTTTTTTCTCCGGTTCGGAAAAATCTACTTCTTTACCATCAAACAAGTCAATAGTTCGATGTACAGTACGAAGTCCTTGATAATTATTTAGAACTGCTTCAAATTTTCTTTTTACATTATCAGGAGCAGCTCCAGGTAATTGGGAAAGGAATTGGCAAAGATCATGCACAATATTAATGGATTTAGTTATAGAATGTGGGTTAGTCGAAGTAACCTATAGATGGCAGATGGTTACAGGTATTCTGGAATATTATCCATGAATATTGGCTAAATATACCTGAATAGTTAGGTCCATATATACTTGTTGGGCGTGTAAAATAGAAACACCATAATTCGGATCCAGTAACTGTATTATGCTTTTAAAATAGTCAAAATGTATGTGATATCCCCCAGCGCGTTATAACAGATTCTGGTGGTAGTGACACATGTGGAAGTTTTTCGCAAAATAATTCTTGCGTGAAAGAGCCTTTTCAAAATCTTGACAGAAGATATTAACTTGTGTGTATTCGGGTAATATTTTCTGACTTCCGCTGATACTTGATGAAAAGCATGTGCGAAACATGTGATATTAGTCATACTACTGTGTTTGTTGGAAGAGTCGACCACCGTCTTCACTAGATGTTTCGATTCTCTTAGTTGCAAGTAGATGTATAGACACTGCCGCGTCGCTGTTCGTCATATATTTACGCAATAAAACTTGAGTAACAAATAAAACTCTACAATAGATCAATCCGCTACAAATTCATTAAAGCCCCTTTCTGGAGTATACCCCTGACTGTCGATCTCTAGTATGCGTTCGTTTTACTATGAATACATATTCAACACTGTGTTGCCTGCTGATGTTGACAACTTTGTTGTCGAAATACTTATCTAGGATACATACGCTAGTGTGGAAAAGGGGATTTTCGCCCTTTTTAAGATAATATGACCTATAAAATTACTAAAATAGTATAAATTGTTTCATAAATTATTTCGAATTTAAGATAAAATTTAATATTTTATCAGTTTAGCATTGATTTTTATTTGTAATTTTTTTTGAAGAATTATAATTTTAAATCTAACACGGTGATTACCTCCTACTGATGATGACAAGTTAGTTGTCGAAATACGAATCTAGGATACAAATAGTAGTGTTTTTACCATAAACTAATAGTTATAATGGCCAAAAAAAGTATTAATGTTTTTAGATTTTTTTCTATTTTGCCATCGATTTTTACTTGTACCTATGTATTATTTTTTTTTGGAAAATTCTAATTTTATCAAAATATTAATCGTATATTTTAACAGTACAGTTTTGTTGTGTGGTAACTTTCAATATTAGGTTTCAAGGTTTGGAAAGAATCAGAAAGACTATGAAATTGGAAAAGAAATTGCTAAATACACGACGGACCAAAGTAAGTTATATTTAAATAATAAATTACATAATGTGATAATTTTTAATAATTGATTCCAGAAGAGGATTCGTGTCCGAAATCTATTTAAATATAGATCAAATAACGAGTTACAAGTTTAAAATAACTCACTCCAATTGTTTTGTTAAACATTGACTTCGCCAATGCCAAGGCAAATTATATTTACGAATGTTTTAGTTTGAACCTGAAAGAGCTTAAATACATTTTCAACTTATTTAAAGTAGGATGAACGGGTTAACAAAAAATAAAATTAGAAATAATTTACTAAAATAACACTAAATAATCTCTTGAATTTCCAATATTTCGATGTTTTAAAATTTATTTTTTATAATTTAATGTATTTATTATATGTATGTACATATTTCATATACTAAAAGCTAAACTTAAAATATCTTTATCAAGTTAATCTTAATAGTTCACTTGTACCATTTAAATTTAGAAAAAGAGAAAGTGCCTGTCTATACATTCAGACCAATAGGCAATTACTTTATATTAAATATTAACATACCTGTAGTGATGGGGAAATAGAGGGTGCACTTGAAGAATGATTCAGGCCAATGTTGTTATTGCTAGTCGGTACTTTGGCGGCTGTGTTTGTTATGCTCTGTAAGTTAAGATCGATGTTTCGAAAATGCTGATCGGTTCCCGGATTCGTGGCGGGGTTGTTCTGGTAAAAAGGTCCCTCCTTAGGTAAGTAATTGCTAATCCACCCAAATTGTGGTGGTTGGGAAAAAGAAGGGAGAGGTTTCTGAATTTGTGGATAAACCAAAGACGGTGGGTATTGGAAAGGATAGTGTTGTACCGTCGGCAAGTGATTAGTAAGGATAGTTTGCGGTGTTTGGAAACTGTTCCACCTAAAATAATATTAAGTACTTTTCATTTTGAATCCTTAAATTAAAACTTACACATTAAGATCATTTGCTTTAGTGTTTGCAGGTGGACTAACAAATGAAATAAGATCAGGAGTATTTGAGTCCGATAAGGAACTACTTCGTCTTTGCGATATTGGTGGTGGAGCAATAAGTGGTTGCATTTGATTACCCTGTAAACAATCGGGCCTGGGTCTTGATGTAAATTGGTGTCTTTCATTTTTACTACTATCCGTTTGATTCATGGAAGCTGCCCGTATAACTTTAATGAAAATATAAAAAATTAATCTACAGAATGTTTACAGTATCAAATTGTAGAAGCTGATGTAATTAAGACTAGGTATATATCATATTTTTAATCAAATTGTCTAGGAAGATCTTAACTGTATTCAATCATATATAGCGCCTATTTGATAAAATTGTACTAATATGTATAAAAATTGTAATAATAATCTTTTTATTACCAAATAATATTAAGTGCTACCCAGAAATTCCAGGAATTTTAATATGGCGCGCGAAGGGATAGTAGTACAGCTCTATAGCGCTAGATGGTGTGAGCTTAACCTCACTTCTAGTTAATAGAATATTACTTTTATTATATTCGAACAACAAAGGCACTCAATAGCTTAGCTAACACTAAAACAGCTGATTTCAGAAAATATATTTAAATTAACGACAGAAGAGAGAATTCTGCAGTCTCAGGAATTTAGCAAATCATTAATGTAGATATTGGAGTGAAAGCTATTCTAACATATATAACTGAAACATCGCATGAGATAAGACAATATAAGCTAAAGAAGATTAGGAGAAAAGCCAAATATATCCAATTTAGCTAATAATAAAAAATAATAATAAAAATCTGTACACACTACATCAACTTGTAAACGGTTGTCCAATGGTTTAGGAATAAATTGTGTAGTCTCACCCAAAATAGTAATACATAGATCTGCCACATAGAAATCAAAGTTGTTGCACAACAAGTAAAGATTTGAAGTCCATCATGTCCCGCCTTCATACTCGACTTTAGCTTTTCAGATGTAGTAAAAGATAAAGTTAGAGTGTACAGTAGACTGCGTCCTTAAAAAGACCAACGAAAATCCACTAATTACAAAAAGGGCACTCCAGGTGTTAATGTGAATAAAATCGGTTGCTAAGCTTGTATTATCACACTGTCAAAATAACAGGCCTGCTAAAATGTCGACATCAACGTGTCATTCAAGATGTTACACTTGCCTCATAAAAAACACGAGAAAAAGTATAATACAGGTGTCCTTGAATTAAAAAACAACGTAAGAAAAATGGAAAGATGTAATTATATAGAATATAAATCCAAAATGTTTTCCCAAAATTCCCTCTAATAAGCGAGTAAAAAAATGACAAAAATATTTAAAAAAAAATGTTACGCCACTATGCAATTATAAAAAGTATCAGACACGATATTTTAAAGTCGACCGACAATAACAAAATAATAGTTTTGTTATTGTCCATTTCATCCAGCTGTCACGTATGTAAACATACACTGTAGCGTATATATTTGCGAGGTATTTATTATTTATACTCATTCTGAATATTTTGAATTCATAGGCGTCACGAAATACAATTTTTGGGGTGTTTTAAATTTCAAGGTTCACGTCGTAATTAAGTCATAATTACATCTTTCCATTTATCGTATGTTGTCTCTTTATTTCAAGGACAACCTGTATAATAATAATAACAGGAACAACATAGCCAAAGGAATCACGAAACGAAAAATAAATCGAATTAGGGTAAGTGCTCAAAGTAGCCACCATTTATCTGCAAGCATAACCCTGTCCATTACAAAAAACTTTGTTCTACAGAATTCCAGTCCAGCAGGGTAATCTTCTTGCTGCAAATGCTGGTCACGCGTATAATGATACGGATATCGTCGTTCAGCCTTTATCACTCGATGTACAAAAGTTTTCGAAATATTCAATTACTGTGCAACTTCTCTAATGTTTTCAAATATTTTCTTAAAAGGCATTTGAAATAGCCTCTTCATTTTCGACAGTGTGTATAGTCCTGGGCACATCATCAATCTCCTTTCTATTATGTAAAATCCTCGATTGGTAGTGCAATAGTTCTAAGGATTCCTTAGGCAGATCATATAGACATAATCCGCGGCAGTACACATAATAAAAAAGCACGGTTGAGCACGACGTTTCTCAAAATTTCAATGTCAACCAGTTTATTGCCAACGTAATCAAATATGTAACCTAGCAACAATTATGAAAAATCCTCCTGGATGGCTTACAACGTTCTGACTTGTTGAATTAAAATATTCTTTTCTTAAATGCCGTTCAAAATACGAAATTTTTTCATTGACATTAAATATTTATTTGTCATTTTATGGCGATTTCTCTTTTTTTCTCTGGACCCAGAGTTCTGGGATAAATTTTATTATAATTTTGGCTGTGACCTATATTTTTCTTTATTTGATCAATTTAAAACAAATTTCGAATGATGTACCTACGAGTATATAATAAAAATATCAACATTGTAGATTTCAAATCGTAAATATTGTAGCAGATTTATTAAAGTATCCTTGCTAAATTCGAATAATATTTTTGCTGTTTTTACTGTATCACTGTCTAATTTTTGTTTTACATTTTAAACTGATTCTTAAAGAAAAGAATAAATAAAAATATCAATATGTGGATACGTAAAATATAATTACAATATATACTATGCTGTACCCTAAACTATGTAAGAATGATATTTATTTTAAATATTGCAGCGTCAGTTTTGATAAGTATACAAATGAATGTACAGAAAAGATAAAAATAGTATCAAAATATTTTAATTATTATTTCCTAATGCTATTAATTAAAATATTAATTACTAAATAAATAATTCGCGCTTATCAGATACAGAACATATTTAATATAGAACAGACAGATTTATTATGAATATATAAACGCGTCTCATTTGATTCTTTTGAAAAAAAAGATTACATTCTTTAAATTATCAAGCTGCCAACAAAACAAACTAAAAGATTGATGTCACTAATTTTTTACTGTCTTATAATTCTTGCATGGAATTTGTAAAAAGAACTGACGGGACAGGACAATTATACTACTTTCTTTAGAAATATTTAGTACTACTAACTTGAGAAATATATAAACTCATTAAATTCCTCTTTCAATCTATTTAATTTATTTGATCTAAAAGTTGTATTTAAATATACAAAACAGAATAACAAAAGTAACGAGTATAGAGCATATTAAACAAGCATATGTATATTTAACAATCTGTTGTATTTCACTGATAAAATCTTATTTTGTAGAAAGTTGATAAACATGTCAATTAGTGATACAATATACCAGCAAGATTTCGTGAAAAGAAACTCAAGGAAACCGCTTAAACACATGACTGACAAAAATAGATTTAATAAAAACAAACTAGATCCATCAGGTTAGGAAGTTAATAGATCAGGAATGTATGTACATAAATTAAATCTAAACATACCTGAAGTACTTCTACTCCCACTTTCTTTAAGGAGCTTCTCATTTTTGAACTTTTCCAAGGCGAGTGATTCCAAACTCAGGGCTTGTGCCCTTTCCAAGTCCTCTTCATATTGCTTGTCATAATCAACGGTTTCTCTGGCCATCCTGCGCTTTAATTGACGAAATACTAGGGCACTTTCATAATGCACTGCCGGACCAATAATCGAAAACAACAATACAAAAGGATGAGATTAATTAAAACATTCGTGAACCGTTTTGTCGCGATAAGGTCATATCAATATAAACAATGAGTTAAGTTCGAAAATACCGCAAAACTCACCTTTCAATTTTCACATATCATATCGACTAATTTAAGTTATTTCGTTGAAACGATAATAATAATAATAAAATACCGCTGACGTAAATACGTCAATCTTAAATTAACTAATCGAACAAACTGTCCACACTATGTGACAAGATAAATAACCTTAAAATAATCTTGTACACGATACACATATAATAGACTACATATGTAGTAGATTTTTCAAAAAATAGATTTAAGAATTCGAATATATTACATAAATTTATATTTGCTACTTAAATCCAATATATATTTTCATGATAATTGTATGTAGGAAGCTAAAATTATGCTTTTAAAATAAAATTGCATTTTTTTAATTATCGAAAAAGCAGCTATTGCTTCACGTAAATGTAGTACCTACACCAAAGATGGCGCCATATATTCCTTTTGCAATATGAGTTTCGAATATACGCGACTATTGTCTTAAAAGAAGCTTAATATAAGTTATATAAGAATACGTTCGTTAGGTAGTTGGTGTTCATTTTATACTAAAAGAATTAAAAGAATGTTTATTGACAAACACTAATTTCGAATCATTTCTTTTATAACCTCAGCTTTCATGAACATCTTTTAATAATAAATTTTACTTAATTAAACATAAATATTGAATAATTATTTATAAATTTGTGCTTTTTGTAAACAAACACAAGTTTTTTGAGTTTATTTAATGTTTTTCGAAAAAAATGAGGCAATTAAAAAAGCATATTTTTACTACTTGAGACATATTTGATGTAATATTTGCATATTTGTGCATATTTTCTTCCAATTACAAATTGACTTCTAAAAATTCCAGCAAGCGGCAAGTTTAAGTAAACAGATGTACTAATTGTTGAATATTATTAATTGTTAATAGTTACTAGTTATTAGTAATTATATATTCTTGAAGAGCATTTATAAGGTCTAAGCATATTTGAAGTTTTTGTAAGCATATTGTTAATAGTTTATGCTAATACGAGGCGTGCCCTAAAAATTTCCGAACATTGGATAGCACTCGCCATATATTTCAATTTGGTTGTCTTAAACTTTGACATTATGTATGATAATGTCATGATAAAGTATGATAAATACCAATGACAGAAAAACAGTCGACTGCGTAGTTTTGTACTTATGGCGTTTCAAAGAAATCGATTTAGTGAAAAAATGGACATTTACGATTTTAAATGTAGCCTAACTCAACAGCAATGCATCGATCGACTTCATTCTGCCTTTGGTGATGAAGCACCATCCAAAACCTTCGTTTATGACTGGTTTGCAGAATTTAAGCGTTGACGTACCAATGTCAGTGACGAATTTCGTGAAGATCGTCCATCAACTGCTTTTGTTCCGGTAAACATCAATCTTGTGAGAAATGTTTGAAGCGGATCGACGTGTGACATATCGTATCCAGGAAGAGATTGAGGTTATTACACCTGCCTTATGCATAAGGGTAATGGAAAATCTAAGGCATCGCTTGTAGAATGCCAGTGACGAAATGGGCAACATTTAGATGATATAATTTTCCATTAATGAATTTCGAATAAATGTAATTTTAAGTTTTAGATAAAAGTTAGTTACGAAAACTGATGGCAGCTGGGCAAAATTAGATAGAAAATTTCAAAACTCTTATAATAGGACAGAGGATCAATGATTTGCAACTATCCCTAAACAATGTTCTTGAAAAAAGGGGTTTAGAAGATACCACAGCCTATCACTGATTCGTTAATTTCAAGTATGCATGATAGGTTGAATGCATTTTTAGTGTTTATGATCATATCGTGCTTAAATTTGCCGTTTTTTAGAATAATAGTTATTTATTGTACAAGTGTGTTATGTTACAAATAAGTCACGCGAGAAAATGTTTAGCTCACGAGTCCGCTAGGACAAGTGAGCTACTTTTCTCAAGTGACTTATTTGTAATTAACACACGTGTGCAATACAAAACTTATTCCAACACCTCTTAAGATCCGTTCAAAATTACTTTTAATGTTTTATAAATTTTACGTTCCATGTCAAATTTAAATTATAAATTTGACGTTCCATGATTTCCATGTCACATTTAAATTATGAACGACTAATGCAAAAAGCTCAAATACAGTAATGCAGTTACTATGGAGAATAAATAATGCAAATCAACAAGCAAACAAAATTAGTGATTGATTAATAATACTGCAGTTAAAAGTTGGTGGTAATGGAAGAGTTGCAAGAGGCTGTTTTCATTCCGCTAGAAGTTAAGAAAGCAGCTCAAGCAGCATGTTATAAATTACTGCCAAAAAATCGAAGGATAATTACGACAAAGAATTTCGTCATTTTGAAGAATGGAGAAAACAGCAAAGTATCACTGGAATTAACGAAGAAGTTATGCTGGCGTATTTCCATATTTATAGAAGGAAAATAGCACCTTCTTCATTGTGGACGAAGTATTCCATGTTAAGAAGTACTTTGAAAGTGTATATGAATAGTGACATATCAAAATACGGCAAACTGATTTCCTATTTGAAGAGTGAGCCAAGAACCCACAAGTCCAAAAAGGCGAAAATCTTGGAGAGGCTACTTATAAAGAAGTTTCTGAATGAGGCTCCTAACAATAAATATTTGATGATAAAGGTATCTATTATTTATTTTCTTATATTTAATTCAAAGTATTTATTCATTATTCGTTCGTGTATTCTATGCCGGTTGCCTTAATAATGGATAATGGGTATATCAGGTGCGTGTCGTTGTGATGAAATAACTAAGCTGAAAGTTGACGATATAGAAGATAAAGGAAGATACTTGTATGTTTCGATACCTGACACAAAGACAAACGTATCTAGAAGTTTCACTGTTATGGCAGAAGGATTTACAACAGATATTCTTGACCTCTACAGAAAATATGTCTTTTTTAGACCAAAAGGTATTCCACATGGCAGATTCTTCCTAAATTACAAGAAAGAAGAATGCACTATCCAGCCAGTTGGAATTAACACCATTTCTAAGATACCTCAGAAAGTTGCATCTTTCCTGAACCTACCAGAAGCTTAATTATATACAGGACATAGTCTGAGACGTTCGTCAGCATCTCTTCTGGCAAACGCAGGAGCTGATATTACAACAGTGAAACGACATGGTGGGTGGAAATCGTCCACTGTGGCAGAAGGTTATATACAAGATTCAGTATCCAACAAGATTGATATAGCCAGAAAGATACAAGGTCCAGACAGTCTAACGTCCTCGACTTCTGGTCATCAAATTTCTGTTCAGGATACTTCAAATACGTCTTCTAGTATAACTCTAAATTCGAATAGCCTGAATGCAGAATCAGATACAAAGAGGATTCCTTCAACTTTAATATTAATGTAAATGTTAATTAGTTGCTATTGTTTACCCTTTAGAATTAATATAAATGTGTTAGTACTATAGCAGTTTGAATATCTCTATGCAATCTAAATTTCACCTTGTTTTATCTCACTAGTGAGATAAATTATGTTTTTAACTCACTAGTGAGTTATAAGCTACATAATTGATTTAAAATCGCCATAGTTATAGGTCTATTATTAGGAGGTGTTGGATAAAATATATATTTTCTGAAATTTCATTAAAATATACGAACGTTTATTTATGTTGGGTACAAAAAAAAGCAGCCTAAAAGTGGGCCATGAAAATTTTAGGTATGTCGTAACTTAACTGCACCATTCTTTGTTGTCAAATGTTAATGTCATTTAGTATTAGTGCCAACTAATAAAAACGATAATACGGGTTTTTATTTATTCATGACAAGAGGATTATAACCTAGCAATTTTCTAAAGCCGTCTGTCATTTAGATGTAAATTTAATTTAAGAAATTCTTATTAGTAAAGATTACGACATGTTTTTCGATGTTACTTAGAAATCATGTATGCATAGTTCACTAGAAACAGTTTTTTCTTTTAACGCACTATATATTCTATACTTCTATTTTGTATTTTTAAAATATCTAACAGGAATATGTAAAAAAAAACTAGAATCGTCAATGATATGCTTTATTTCTATGAACTACTTTTACAATAGTAATGACACAAGACTTACGAAGGCCTCACCTTTCCATGTATATGTAAATTAAAAATAGTTTTTTTCAAAATATATCCAATCTATCATTATCAAATGAAGATGGCAAACACTTGATATTATTTTCTCGTGACAAAGAATATCAACATTGATTGCATCGTGTAATATTACAGTTCGCGTCAGAAATAACGTGTTTGCTTAGAATTTTTAACAATTTGCTGTTTATTACTAGTAAATATTAAATAGGAGTGACATTTTCAACACACAGTCAAAATAAGTTGGGCTTATTGCTAATATAACAACAACAATTGAGAAATTATTTAACAGGTACCAAGTGTTTTGTTGAAACATATATATTCACAAGAAAATAATTTCTTTAATGATACATAATGAAACGGAATTAATATCTAGGTACTACTTCTATATGTATGTACAGGCCACTGATTAGAAACTAAACAATTATGTATATAGAGATAAATACAAAATTTGTATAGCGTAAAAGTTTTTTTTTATAAAAAAATGTGTAGAAATATTATGCAAATTCAAAAGTGTAGGCTATTAAAAAATCACATCTCATGGAACCCAATGTCAGCTTTTTTGTATTTTAATCATTCACCATCAGCCAATGAAACTAATGATTTTTTTTTCAATGATCACACTGAATTTGAGAATAAAAGGGAAGAAACGACACTGTCTTTAAGGCTACATTATATTTATTTATATATTTTTTTTTAGATTTTAATGGAAATATGTCGACGACAACGATTATACAATTTTTCGTTTAATATAGGTTTCTTTCTAATGTTAGAAACATTCGATTTGGCATAGTTTAATTTATAGGACCTCTATGTGAAATTATTAAATTTCGATATTTTTCAGAATTTTATAGTCAAATAAATGTCAACAAAATACTTTTAACTTGAATCAACATTTTGGAGCATAAGCGCGAAGGTCTAGCTATTTTAGAGTTTGCTAAATATTCTTATTATTTAATCTTTTAAATAGTAAGAGTTCCTACATGGCAGCCCAAATGACTCATATAGGAATGCATGGCTCATGTCGCGTAGTTAACCTAAATTAGAATTAATAAAACATTTTCTGATATGCAATAATTGTGTTTAAACCCGCAAACTTCCAGAGATTCTTTTCAATCAAAATTTTAAAGTCTGCGAAATTAAAATTGATAATATAGGACAGGCGTGGTTAATCGAAATAGTTTCTTGGGCCGTTTTGATGTCGCGTAACGTTACAGCGGGCCGCACTTTAGGTAAACATTCTTTTAAAAAATACAAATTGATTAAAGCTTTATTTCAAATATTTCATTAATTAAGACTCGAGAATTAATTATATTGAATCATAGTATAATGATTCAATATAATTAATTCTCGAATCTAAATTAATGAAATATTTGAAATAAATGGTTTCCATATACAGGCTGAGTTTTTTTGAATGTTTAGCATTGGGATCTCAGAAACTACTGGAGATAGAAAAACGCTTAAATGGGGAAAGATGCGCAGTTTTACGAGTTTGATTTAAAACTGCTTTTGTTTCTCCGATAACTTTCATGCCTTATTAGATATTCAAAGAAAACTAAATTTTACGATTTTCTTTAAACATGCTTAGCATCGTTAATAGTAATTTTAGAGAAAAAGTGTTCAGACAAAAGTTTTAGATTATTTTACGCCAAATGAAACTATGTAGCTAATTTTTTTTTTTCGTTCACCATTATCGAGTTATGACACAAACTTGTGTTTTTTTAAACGGAAACCATAGTTGGTTTTGACATCATTACAAAGATTATTTTTTGCTGATTACAAT
This sequence comes from Melolontha melolontha, assembly GCA_935421215.2. Classification (NCBI taxonomy): domain Eukaryota; kingdom Metazoa; phylum Arthropoda; class Insecta; order Coleoptera; family Scarabaeidae; genus Melolontha; species Melolontha melolontha. The sequence continues at coordinate 118,382,234 of OW285243.1, read as the reverse complement.
GATATAAGGTTTGATATGGTTATTTTAAAAAATAAAGAGGATATAGATATTTCTATGATTGTTCACTTTATAAGATAAAAACTTAAAAAAAAAAATGTTTTGTGTTTTGTTATACAAAAAACGAAAAATCTGAGTTACAATAGTGTCCGTTGGAGCAGTCGAGATAAATATACTAACATTGCTTTCACGTTGAGTCACAGAGAGCTGTTAATTTTTACTTTTAAGTCAAGTTAATTGTCAAACATTGACAATTAACTATTAATTAATTTAATTGTAACTTAACTATAAGCGGTGCAAACGGCCGTTAATCATAAGTTTGCATTGGCTATGGAATTTTCTAACGTAGAAAAGCGTGATATGGTTGAATGTTACATTCAGTGCCAGAAAAAATCTACTAGAGCTGCTGAAGTTTATTTTGAAAATTATTTTGATCGACGTCAGCCGTCGCTACCTACTTTTAAGAGATTATGGGATAATTTAGCAGATTATGGTTCGTTCGTTAAACCAAAATAAAAAAAAGGGATGGATGAAGATAGAGAAATAAACATATTAGCAAGTGTCGCTCAGAATCCATCTACACCGACCCGACAAATTTCAATAGAAATGGGCTCCTCTCAACACACTATTGTCAGAGTGTTGAGGAAGCATAAATTTCGTCCCTACAAATTATCAGTATCACAAACTTTACATGAAGGTGATAATATCAGACGAATAGCTTTTTGTAGATGGTTTAAAGATCAGTGTCAAAACGATCCACACTTTTCAATGAAAATATTATGGACTGATGAATCTCGTTTTACAAATTGTGGAATGTTTAATAGGCACAATGAGCACATATGGTCTCAAACAAATCCACTTCACGTTGAACATAGACCACAAATTAAATTTGGGTTTAATGTTTGGTGTGGTGTTATAGGATCAACTGTTCTTCCTCCTTTTATTTTTGATGGATCACTAACTGGCAATCGTTATCTTAATTTTTTACAACAAGATTTCGAGGAAATGTTAGATAATTTAAATTTAAGAACCCGAGCAATGCTGCAATGGTTTCAACATGACGGAGCGCCTCCGCACAATCAACTGACTGTTAGAAATTATTTAAATTTGAACTTCCCTAATCAATGGATCAATGCACCCATTGAATGGCCGGCTAGATCCCCAGATTTATCAGTTTTGGATTTTTTCTTGTGGGATGTACTAAAGGACACAGTATAAAAAAGAACATATCAAACAATCGACGATTTAAGAGAAGCTGTCTTAGTTGCTTTTAATAACATCGATAGGCGTAAAGTCCGCAATGCTACAAATTCTGTTGTGAAGAGATGCAATTTGTGTATTAATAATAATGGAGGTATCTTTGAACATTAATAATGTTGTGTGCCCTTAATAAAAGTTCTTATAGTTTTCATTTTATTACTACATAAGATTTCAAAATAAGTTTTCGTTTGGTTTGTATTTTATCAGTTCGAAATTCAATTGTTTTCCATAAAAACCATAAAAATGCCTATATCCTCTTTATTTTTTAAAATAACCATATCAAACCTTATATCATTGTAATCAGCAGAAAATAAGCTTTTTAATGATGAAAACCATCTATGGTTTCCATTTAAAAAAACACAAGTTTGTGTCATAACTCGATAATGGTGAACGAAAAAAAAATATTAGCTACATAGTTTTATTTGACCTAAAATTATCTAAAACTTTTGTCTGAACACTTTTTCTCTAAAATTACTATTAACGATGCTAAGCATGTTTAAAGGAAATCGTAAAATTTAGTTTTCTTTGAATATCTAATAAGCCATGAAAGTTATCGGAGAAACAAAAGCAGTTTTATATCAAACTCGTAAAACTGCGCATCTTTCCCCATTTAAGCGATTTTCTATCTCAAGTAGTTTCTGAGATCCCAATGTTAAACATTCAAAAAAACTCACCCTGTATAGGACGTTAATTATTCGAATTTTTTCACTGAAAAAAATTCGTCCTTATGCAGGTTTTGAACCTGCATAAGGGGAACCTGAATTGGTTTGCCGGATCACGCTTTTACCATTAAGCTATTAAAGGACTGAAGTTCGAATCGTCGGGAAAGTCTTAAATTGCATTAAGAAACAGATATTTAATATTGTTTGCCCGTAGTCGGCAAAATTGTGCAAATCAATTGGATTTTGCGCGACGTAATATGAATGAAATAAATGCTTTCGTCATATACCTTAGATGATTGCTTTCATTTTTAATGTTTGCGATAGTATTACTTCAAAATTTCCTTATGCAAACATCATCCAAAATTACATTGTATGTAAAAAAATCTACCCTTTCTAATTCGGTAATAAAAAATTAGTGTTTATATTTAAAAAAAAAAAAATGCCGTCATATCGGTTTTTGCGAACACCTGTATATTTCAGTTTCACGTAAGAAACCTCTAAACTAAACATAACAATCGATGGGTCCGAGGGTTTTTTTAAAAAACTTCCTTTTTAATATTTATTGAATTTATTTAAAACTTTTTGGACCGATTTACGCGCGGTTTTTTCCGAAATAATCCGCGTCGTCCGAAGAATGTTTGCAGCTATTGAAATCCTCGATCTTACCTGTCGAAAGAAAGTTAAGGCCCTATAATATAATATAATATCAATAGCAGAAGTACTATTATTTAAATGTAGATGGCGCCACGCGACAGTAATTCTGACTTTGAAGTTCACATGGACAATTATACGGTGCATGCTCCGTTACAGGTTCCCGTATAGGAAAACAAAGGGATTTGTTTGTGTATATGGCAAATGGAATCACCGAGAACTTTATGTATCCAAGAGAATTGCAATGAAGTTAAATATGAATACAACAGTAATTACAATTTATGTAATCCAAAATACAAAAATAATCATGTACATGTTAATATCTAATTTTAACTAAATACAATAATTGATATCATACTTTCAATTATTATTGTGTTCGTTTAATCTACTTATACTCAAATCTTACAAATAGCAAAGCATTCGGCGTTCAGCTAGTACTTCATAACGAATTCTTAAGTGACCAATGATTCAATGAATAATTCGATAGAAACAATGTTATTATTGAATCTTGTTTTCAAATATCGTCATTTTAATAACTTCACCACAAATATCCTAAGTATTGAAAAATCTTTATTTATCTTATAAACACCGCGTATTGTACTTTTTATTTTTTTTTATATTCACGTCTTTCTCTTTTATTATTAATTGAGATATGTCAGCTGTCATATTTGCTATTAACGATCTAAAACTATCTACGTCATTATGAAAAAACATTCAGTCTTACATTACATTTTAAAATCGCCTATTAAAGAATCGATTCTCTATGTCAATTTTGTCGCAAACTTTAGTTTTTTTTACTTTACGTACTACATGTCTCTTTTAACTTGTTTCTTTAGAAAAAATTATTTTGATGCTTTAAAATCTACGGAGAATTCGTGTCTCTATTATTTTTTTTTTCAATTTTGAATTCCCCTCGTCAGTTTATTATTTATTATTTCTTGGTCAGTTACAAACTATACCCTACGTAGACTACTTAAAAAAATACAAAAATATATTATTACTGACATTCTCTCTTCAACATTTTTCTTTTTTTTTTTTTGTTTGAGAGGTATATTATTTTATATAATATTTATATATATTTATATAACTATACAGATATACGTACATAGGTATTAAAATCTACGGGAAGTTAGGTTAATGGAAGGGATGCATTTTTTGGAATAATACTCGTAGAATTTATGAACAATCGCTAATAATTATACATAGTCTTTTAGATATACTCACAGAAACTAACTAATTACAACGCATAGATCAACAGTACTTGCTTTATTTTGTGTTATTAATGCATTAGCATATATTTGTAGATTTTCCCGTCGACTGCACCAGCGGAAGATAATTCAATGCTCGAATATTCAAAGGAAAAAAAAAATTGTAACTCAAATTGATGTTAAAACGTTTTTTTTTAAGATACAATCTTCTTCCGAGTAATACCGTGTAGTGATTGTAGTACTTATTCATATAACCAGCGTCTTTAGAAACTACAATTAGAATGATATGCTTCGTTGTCGTTTAACATTGATTCGACCTTCATTGGTGGATTCCATATAAATGGCACAACGAAGCAGAATAAGACTCAAATCCATATATTAAGGAGATAAACCGAGTTATTAGAAGGCCAAGAACTAAGAAGCAACTAGGAGAAGAAAAGGAACAATCCAGAGGATTTGTCAGTGGTACTCATTACCAGGTTCAGGTATATTTTAACAAGGTCACTTTATTCGAGAAATTCATTATAGTAATTGCACTATGTTTCTGTTCTGTACTTAATTATCTTGTTGAAATATGTTTTTCCTTCAATCGCTAAGAAATTCAACATTCCCACACGTAAATTGAGTGCGGGAAATGACCAATTCCAGCTCTAGTGCGAGAATGTTAAAAAAATTAAAAGTTCAAATTGTTCTCGATTTTTCTGGAAGTAAGTGGCATGTTGCCGGGTCAGCAGTTGCTTGAATATCGTATTCATCCATTGATTCGTAATTCTCGCAAATATTTATAATTTTTCCCGACACAATTTTTCACTAAACTATTGTTTGTTTGACATGTTTGTTCTACAGCAACCATTAACTTGATTCTCACGTTGAAAAAAGAATTTTCAAATCTTGGAAAAACTTGCCCAGAAAGTCAACGAACGACGATTCTAAGCGATTGTAGGAAAAACCTTGTTCACAACTTTGCGGGAAAGTAATTCCGAAACTCATGCAGGTATCAAAACTTGTTATGAAAATAAATATTTTTGCTTCTTTCCTAGAGTTTCTTGTTTAAATGTTCACTCAAATTTTCAAAGAAACATCTTCATATCACGATTCGCTCTCGCTAGTATGTTTTGACATGGATAGGATATATTAATTTAATTATTTATACATTTTCCCCATTGATTTTTATAAAAATATGTGTGTTTTGGATACTTTTTTATAATATTACTTTATAATTCAAATACACAATTCTTTTATTATATTGAGATATTGAAAAATATTTATTTTATGCATAGATATATCAGTATGTAACATTTTAAAGTCTCATTAAAAAAATAGTAACAATTTATATATTTCTTTCGATTATAATTAACAATCCTTTGTAAACAAATGGGTTTTGTTAATAATTAGATTAATCTATATTCATTTTTATGTTAGGAGCAAATTTTAGTATTTATAGTAAAATATAAGGTCGACTTTAGTTTCAAAGCATTAATTTTAGTAAGCGATAATACATTATATTTTAAACAAAATAATAATATTTTAATAAAATTTGTTGAATATAATAACGAAATTGATTGTCCTGTTTCAAGCTGGTTTAATCTATAGTGTTTATGTGAAAATCCAGAGTGTGAAAGTAATAAAGAGGATATCTACACATTCTCTATGTCTTATTACTGATTACTTTCCATTTAAACTGTTTGATCTTGGAAATATCTTCGCCTTCTACTTTTTTTTTCTTCAATAACATTCGCCCCTTCACTTTTTTATACGATCTAATCATTTTAGTAACCTCTAAATTTTACATTTGCCAGTTTAATATTTAAAATTCATGCTTCACTTACATTATGTGTAAGTAAATTGGTATTATATGTTTTGTAAATCATCATTTTTATATTCATGTCTTTCAGAAGATTAAGGTGATGTATTCCCTTGTGTTATTTGCATTTATACTCTCGTCATTATTAATTATTGGCACTTTTTAATTAAAATCCTATATAGTTAAGTCGCTAGTTTTTGTACCTATGTTTCGTAGTTTCACTGCAAAGTGAACTAGTAAACTTCTACGAATCTATAAATTACAACTTGTTGCTTCATAGTTCGGTTTTCGGTACCTTTCAGATATTTTAATACCTAACATATTATACCGGGTGTCCTTGAAATATAGAAATAACGTATGACAGATGAAAAGATGTAATTATATAGAATTAATGTATATCCAAAAAATTTTCTCAAAATTCCCTTTCATAAGCGAGAAAAAGAAATTACAAATATATTTAATATTTTTTTTATAACGCAACTGTGCTACCGACTATATCATAAATATTATGGGAGACGATATCTTAAAGTTGACGGACAATAACAAAAATAGTAGTTTTGTTATTATCGGTCTCGCTTTTAATGTTTAAAAGCTGACTATTCTCGAATCCTTAGCATATAACCAGTCTAAGCAATGATTTCTCCAAGTGTTTATATAGATACAAACATTACAGCGTAAATATTTCTTTACAGACATTCCGAATCCATATTATTTTATTTTTGCCACAAAATTTTTAACGCAGCACAACGTATTAGATATGAGGCACCCTTTCATCGGGTTTGTGACAATTATTCATGACGTCGCATGGGGGCGTGTCTCCCCCTTGAAAGCGGACGCTTCGAACATTTCATTTAAGCTTTCCACCTGTTTCAGCTATTTACAAATCGGTTCTTTTCAGAACCAACAGTTATTACACTTATTACGTTTGAACATAAAGAAAGAATTTATAAATTATTCACCGTTGATATATTCACTGAGGTTACTGAACCCTACGCTCATTTGTCTAGTTTTTATAAAATGGACAGCCGCCTAAACAATCCTTTGGAGTTTTTATAAACATAACATTTCAGCGTATTTTTGCGTCTAAATTCTATCGTGTTTTTTTATAGATGTTTTCATCTATAGGCGGAACATAATTTTATTTTCAGGTGGGTTTAAATTTTGAGGTTCGCAATTCATAATATTTTGGATTTATATTCTATATAATTCCATCTTTGCATTTTTCATACATTCTCTTTATTTCAGGGACAGTCTGTATATCTATCTGTTTTACATCGGGTCATGAGTAGATTTATTTTATTAATTCTTTATTTAATTCTCTTCTCCATGTTTCTTGAAATTTACAGAATTTTCTTTTTCCCGGGATAACATAATCACGTGCTAATGACGATTTTTTAAGTTCTTTTAATTTTCCATAATTGCTCATTTGTTATTTTCTCTGTCAAAAAAATACTAAGGACATCCGATACATTTATTTATAATAAATGATGAAAACTTTTAATTGCTTATTTTCTGTCTGTATGTCGATTTCATACAATAATAATGGTGAACCACGTTTGTTGAATAATACTATGTATTTAAACTCCGTGGTTTGATCAAGTAAAAAAATTGTTATTCCCCACTTACTTTCCTTTTCGTCAATTTCGTTTTATTTGGCTCTAGTTCGAGTTCTACCTGTCTAGCTTAATATTCCAATTGATATATTTTTCTTGGGTTTGTTTCTACGATGTGTGAAACACCAAAAATTCTCAAGCTTAACAAGACAGCTCTAATTAATACCTGTTATTTTGCGTATGAGTCCATCTATTATTATAAGGACATGAGTGACAATGGTATCCTTATCAGACTCCATTTTTAATTTTTCATGTTCTATTCGGGTACAGCTATTTTCATATAAGGCTTAAACAATTTTAATATACATATTTGTTTGGCGTTCCATATTCTATTAAGATCCATCTGTTTTAAAACTCATGAATAATAAGAATTCATCTTTTACCTATCTCGTTTGTTATTATCTCCCGAATACTGAAATTTTATATTTTACTAATCGTAATAATAATTTTTAATTAATATCGTTAGTATCGTGCCTTCAAAAACTTCCTTCGTTAGAGAGCTTTTTGATAATGGTTGGTGACAGTGGACGTAATCTGTCACAAACGTATAATTTTGAATGAGCATGGGCCGTCTCTAATGAGAAAAGTTTTTGAAGCCACGTTATATGTAAATATTAATTATTACCTACTTTATAGCTTCATTTGGTTTATATTTATGTTTTCTATTATTTATTTTAATACTGAATTAGGTTGACTTAGTGAGTTGATACAATTTTCTTTTGGATTTTGTCAAGTAATCGTTCTAATATCAACTTTCTTGTTTATACCTACAGTCAGCTCTTTTAGGATCTACCATTGAATCGAATGTTATCTGCTTTTCGAAATTTATTTATCGTTTCAGTCAGATCCGTAGGCATTCGTATTTTGATCTGGATAAAATACTGTTTTATTATATCGTCTATAATCAGTCGTCTTAATTAGTCAGGTAAACTAAACTCTCGTAGAATTCAGTGTTTTCACAGATATGCATATTGTATTATTGCACCCAAATGATATTTACGCTGTATACCGGGTGTCCTTGAAAGAAAACGAAAACGTTTGAAAAATGGAAAGATGTTATTATATAGAATATCAATCCAAAATATTTTCCCCAAATTCCCTCGCGAACGCGAATGAAAATATTATTTATAAAATTTTTATAAAATATTTGTCCCGCCGCTGCATTTCAAGAACTGCGACTATAACGTAAAGAATAGGGGTAGCGTTAAGTAGCGAAACAATTGTACCACCGATTCAGCCGATTCAGTCAGTTTCCATATGATTTACATTTACGCGTTCCGATTAAGAGAAACAGGTAGATTGTTACTAAATTATGAAAGTTACGGACGTAAGACCAAACATCTTAATTTTTAATAATTCACTTGCATGCAAAATACAAGTATGTACTTATAAATTTTTAACAACTGACATTTTCCTACGTAAATATATTGAGGTTATTTAACCCTTAACATACAAAGCTGTTCAGACAATGTTATCTTGTAGAATTTTTATGACATCGACAGCTGCTATTTATGTATTATGTAATACATACACATTCTTTCAAGGACACCTTGTATATGATACTGAAATGAAATATTTAGAAAAAGTTTCAAAGAATCAAAAATAAAGAAATTTTGAATAAAAACGGTAATGAAAATTAAATTAAGCTACTATAATTGAGAATAATAAATGTTTGCAGAAGTATAGCATAGCAAGCGCCAATTAAGTTGGCGCGAGGGGGGGGGGGTGCGCAGAAGACGTTTTCAGACGTCCACCCCCACTAGTCAAGTAATTGTCAGAATACATTTGTCATTGACGTTTGACGGAACATAATATCTTTATTAGGGGATCATAAAGTGATAGACGCTCAGAGGTTAAAATTATCTGACATTTGATGTAAAACCAATTACAAATCTCCCCACTACTTCTAATCCTGCGCGAACTTACCCCTCCTCGCGCTAACTTAATTGGCGTTTGCTATACCTGTTATGTGATTTTTAAAATTCATACTCAAAGATAGTTTTGGAATTGCGAAAATGTGAACCAGCCACACTATACCATGTGGCCGCATGCGTCTGCACTATAGCGAAACCTGTAGTGTAAGCAAAACACACAGAGGTGTCCGTGTGTTAGAACGGTAAAGAAGTAGACGCAATGTTCCAATGGATTACAAGAGAGCCTAGTATATCGCATATCCCTATGATGCACTCGTATTTGTCCAATAAATTCACATTTAGACGGTGTAGTCGCGCAAGCGCATTAGCTGTTGCGCCCGCATATGGGTGTTAGTTGCAATGTTTATATCGTCAGGGGAACTACTCGCTCACAATATTTAATAAACCGCGTTGTTGGTGTACGTAACGGTCATTTAAAAAATGGAGTATTATACACCGGAGGAAAAACTCTTTATGATTAAACAATTTTACGGTGGTAATTCCGCGGAAGTAACTCGAGCTTTATTTGCAGCTAATTACCCTGAAAGTCAAATTACCAATGCAAGCACCATTCGTAGGACAGTTAATCGGTTCGAAACTACATTTTCTATAGTAACTAATAAAAGTAAAGTTGTTCCGGATAAGAATATAAGTGATATAGAAATTCGAGTATGTGCTTTAGTCGAAGTAAATCCCACTATGTCGTCTCGATAAATTGCCCGCGAATTGGGTATCAGCAAAACAACGGCTCAAAATATTTTACGTACTAATAAATATCGTTCATACAAATTTACAAGTTCACAAGTACCTTTTCCCGATGATTATTATCGCCGTATGCAATTTTGCCAAAGAATGATAAATAAATATCACGAAAATGAATTCTTATAATACGCCCGCTGTCGGTGTGGCATTTCAAGTTGGCACGCCCATTATAGTCGACCAGTAGTTACTAATACATGCATCGCGCTATCGATGGCGGCCACGCGGTATATGCAGTTAACTGTCAAAACGTATTTGAGTTGTCATTTATTTTGTCTTGGTTGCAAGGTTATTAGTTTGGCTTTTAGTGAATATGGTTTTAACCAGAACACAAAAAAAAAAAACAAAAATAAATTTCAAACTACAAACTTGTTCTTTGTGTATATGATTGACTGTAAAATAAAGTTATGTAGAATTTCTACTGTGGTACTGTTCACAATGTACTTACTTTAAGTATGAATTTGAAAAAATACCTGTTACTTACTTGTGATGCATTCTATTTTTAACGTATTGAGATCATTAGATAAATAGTCTATTTTTTAGATGAGAGCATATTGAAATTATAAAAAATAAGATGAAGAAATCTAGAATACAAGAAATATCGAAATGAAGCACATAATTGGACGAATTTCATTCCCTTTATAAGAAGAGAAAAATATTTATAATTGAGCAATCTATATTTGTCACATGAACATATCAACCTTTATCATTCGACTTGTTCGTCACAAATTTTGAGATATTAACAGCGAAAATGCATTTCAAAATTGAGAATTGACTTCATATGATTATGTTTAACTTGCATAGTTTAAACAATCTTTATCACGGACGAAATTCTTATTAACAGAGGGCACTAATTAAATATGAAACGAATGGCTATTAAGTTTTTCAATTTGGTTTTAAAATCAGATTCTAATACTCCAGAAATTTGTTAAAATTTGACAAAGAATATTTAAGAACTAGATTCTATATTGTATAACAAGAATGCTCCAATTTTTTTCTGTATCAGTTTCACCGTCATGATATCTTAAACAAAAAAGTTTTGTACAATAATAAAACTTTTATATATGTATGTACCCAAACCTATAAATAGACAAAAATTATCTTCATTTCATGTTCGGCATTAAAACAAGATTGCAAACATTATAAAACAAGTAATATTGATATGTTTTTATAATTCGGATTTCTGGAAATAGTATTGGTTTTTAAGATAGTGTATATAGAAAAAAAATTAGTAAATCGATCTCACCTTGGGCGCTAAATATAAATAACTGTAATTTTAATAAACATTTTTCGATTCGTTTTTAATATAATTACATACAAAAATCATATTCATTATCTCTTTTTGAATTAAGTTTGTTTAGCCGTCCATTTTATTATCGTACTGAAGAAAACAACATATCTATATGGCATACATGTGTTTATACAATCAAGATCATTTAAACGTGTAACAAGATTAATACCTATAGAAATAGTATAAATATGCGATAAGGATTTTAAATTTGCTTTCAAAAATACATTTACTTTTTGATTTTCGCACAGGCAGAAGTTTCAACGTTGATAATGCTTCATTCACCGAGCAATTCATCTAAAAAGAGTCTCCAAACTTTAGTAATCGACTTTGTAGAGTGAAAAACTTCGTATTGAACATAAATACTTCAAGAGACAAGTTTATAAGTTAAGCTGTAAACCAATTATCGGTGTTTCTTGGCAAAAATTCTCGTCATAATGTTATGGATATTTGTGAAAAATGGAAAATCTCATAGATTTTTCTGTTTATTATTTATTAATAATTTTATTAACCAATCGTTTAGGAGTATTTGCGGACACGTGTTTAATTCTGTGCAATCACAATATTATTATAGTGAGAATAATCTTAGTACATTATTCTCCCGAGGATATTTTCTAGTATTTTGTTTCTGTTTGTTGACAACGTATTTTCTAGTTTTGACACCTGTCACCAGTATTATTGCAAATTGGAAGCAATGAACCATAAGCGATTTAGTTCATCATCAGTGGAAGATATAAACGCACAGATTAAAGAAAATTCGTGCAAAAATACTATAGTTAGTAATAATTCAATATGGAAACAATTCCAATCATTTTGCGACGAACGGGGTTACAAATTAGAAGGAAATACGCCAGTCACAAAACTGGCACTCATTTTGAAAGACTGGGGATTTAATATGAAAAGGTGCAATGGAGAAGATTACAAAGAAGCCGTTATTAAAACAATGTGGAATAAAACCGCCAAATTAATTGCAAGAGTTGTACTACAACGAATTTAGTGGAACATTAGACCCCTTTAAAGATATCGAATTTAAATCTGCGAGAGAAGCCAGAAATACAAAACGTAAGATATTACAACAGGTGCCAGAAAAAAGGAAGCAAAGTTCTGCAATTCTAACTAATGAACAAATCATGGAAATAGTAAAACGCTACGACGAGGAGACACCCTTCGGTTTGCAAAAATGCTTTTATCACATTGCTTCATATGAGCTAGCATGGCGTGGGGGAGAAGGTTGTCAATGTTTAGTGCATTATTTTCAAGAAGAAACAGACAATGCTGGTTTGGCCACTGGAAGAGTAGAGTATAATCCGGTTTTCTCTAAAACAGCGCAAGGTGGGGCACAAAAGTTGACTGATAGTAAATGGTTAATACCAAATACTGAAAAGCCTGTTGCGTGTCCTGTCCGATTGCTCAAGAAATTGCTAAGCAAGAGGAACGAACATATAAAAACTGACAGACTTTTTTTAACAGTAAACATTGCTTGGGATAAACCGTCTTCTTCAGGATAGTAAAAATATGCCGTTGGGGGTGAACATAATGTCGAAGTGGATGAAAGAATCGGCGGACATGTTTGGGCTGGATCCTAAAAAAATAAAAATTACGAGCCATTCTTCAAGGTCAAGTGCAGTGTCTCATCTAGCGAAAGCAGGTGTTAACGAGCAGGAAATAATAAAAATTACTGGCCACAGCTCATCTGGTTCATTGAAACCGTACCTGCAGTTGAATAATGAACATCATTCAAGTTTGATTAATAATTAACCTAGGAGACAAGGGAGAAGTTATAACTTTTAACACAACAGAACAGAAGAATGTTGCAAAATCCACCACTCACGGACAAAACATTTACAATAATTGTGTATTTCACATACAAACTTTTAACACTAATTAATTTTGTAAATGTACAAAAATAATATTAAAAAGTTGTATTTCTATGCTGTATTTTTTATTTAAACATTAAAAAATAATCTTTCGAATACCACTCGAGAGTGAGAAATAATTAGAAAATAATTCTCCAGTCTTTCTCAAACTTCTTGCCATTCGGGAATAGCCACTCGAGCCCTACGGGCTCTCGTGTCTATTCCCTAGCAACAAGTTTTCGAAAATCTATCGAATTATTTTCAATATATTCTCACTCTCTTGTGATATTACTATTGAGAATACAATAAAAATAAAATTTACGTATTGAATTTTAAAATGGGATGCTATTGCATCTATATTTTTATTGACATTAATTCTAGCTAATAAAAACTTTATCTGCAAAATATTGTTCGTAAAATTCATGATTTCCACACTTTTATGTTTATAGCATGAATTAATTTGAAATATATACTAAAACATCCTTCGGGAGAAATATATTAGGGGCCTGTAATTTGATATAGGTACTTATAAGCACTTCAAATAGATAATAGGGTAATTTCGGATTTTACTTTTCATCCATAAAACTGTCTGTACTATTTATCATTATTAGCAATATAAATAGTAACCACTACTTACATAATATGAAAAAACTATGCAAGTTTTAAAAGCAAATTAATCAAAAATAGTTTTCTAGAATTCATAGAAAATCTTTGCAATTGAATGTTGATTAATTACAATACATTTAATAATCCTTTTATCTTTAGCATAACTTTGAATATAAAGTTTATAAAGAAATTATATTCTGTAAATAAGAGAGTTACAACCTGATCAGTAGAAGATCTGTAAATACATTTTATACCTGCTGTCTTGGTAATTAGTAATTAGTACACGTTGTTTGGTTTAAAAATTAAATAAATGTAAACAGGTACCTACTTTGTGCGTCAATATTATTTAATGTTATAAGTATTTTCGCTAAATTTATGGACAATAAAATATTATTATAAAAATTATATTTCCGAATGCAATCAAATTAAATATATTTTTTTATCTCCGATCTAGCTTTAAATCGAAAAATTGTTTGCACAAATCTACTAGAAAAATAGAGAGCAAAATTTTCCTAATAATTTTAAATCTTTGTACACTATAACATCCATTTCAATACTGCTTCCAGAAATTCAGTATCACATCAAACACTTTGAAAATATATGGACGAAAACGAATCTATATGAATATACATATTATAGACTCGCTATTTTTTGAGTATATAGAACATTGAGGAAGGTGTATATAAGGAGATAAAATTTGGTATAATTTGTCATATACAATGTTACAACCAATCCACGCTACTCTAGTTTCAAGTAAAATACATATTATATACATGTAAACGGTACACGAATTTTATATTTTGTTTGGCACGACTTTTGCCCTTAGCATGGCGATTGTTTGTTGACTGACGGGTTCCGTTGGCGATTCTGAATCGGAACTAGTGCCGAAAGGCAACTGATTCTCCAGCGTTGCGTTCGTGGTTATGGTCGCCATCTTGGGTTCCATCATGGTTGGTTTGATTACAGTGCTATCTAAAAAGTAAAAGTGGAAATTAAACAGTACACTCGTAAATGCCAAAATAGACGTTTATTAATCAAAAGAGATAGCAAAATTTAGGGTTAGCTAGCTTAGTAAATTTAGATACACAAAGGACGATTATGCTTAGAATTAAAACACGGAAATCGGGAATAAAGTGGTAAATTTAATTAGGAAAGAATGGTTTATTAATACTTTGGACAATAATAATATTTTATCGTGAACTTTTTGTTAGATGAATAGTGATTTCATATTTCCGGAAACCCCTTAATTCAAAAACCTCATATAATGAAACGCCATTACATCTGCGAAAAGTTTGCGTAGTTATGTCGAGATGACGGTTAATTGATTCCACATTTTTTTGAAAGTAAAATGAACATTAAATGTTATTAGAAAACAATAAATTTTATATCTAGTTTAGGAAATATTAGATGAATGAACAACGTGATGACGAACTCCAATTAGGATATTTCCAACTAGATGGTGGATCACCTCACTGTACACGTGAAACACTTGACAGAATTTCTGAATACTTTATTGGCCGAATACGAAGTAGAAATATGACGAATTACTGGGCTGCAAGATAATGCGATTCCAGCAATTTCTTTTTGTGGCTTTACCTTAAGAATACCATTTTTAAAACACTTGTGTAGAATTTAAATAAACTCGGAAATAAACAATCATTCAACAATCTAGTGAAATTAATAACAATTCACATATTTTAGAAAATGTATTTAATAATATTTGACGTAGAGTCTAAAAATATCTCGATATTCAAGATAATAATATATATAGATATAAATTTATAGATATAAAAGGCAATATTCGTATGTGTATCCGTTATAAATGAAAAAACTAGTTGACCGATTTAGCCGTTGTCCGGAGAATATTTAATTAAAACTATCGAAATCCTCAATCTGACTAGTAGAAAGAAAGTTAGGAGCCTAATACTACAATATCAATAGTAGCAGTACTATTATTTGAATGTAGATTGCGCCACGAGACAGTACTTAAGTATTGTCACAACGACATTAGGGACATCAGTCTAGAGAACGGACACGCTTACCACATGACGCAAAGCCCAGTGCAGTACTGGCGAAAGGCTGTATTTCTAAAATATTTAAGTTTATTTATATAATTGGAAAACGAACGGGTGGTGATCTATAAAATTACGAAATACATATTTATTTGTTGAAAAGTTGTATTTATAAAGTTTTTAATTTATTTATATAATTGGAAAACATACGGGTGGTGATCTATCTATCTAAAATTACGAAATACATATTTATTAATTAATTTTATTTACATAATTGAAAAACAAACGGGTGGTGATCTATAAAATTACGAAATACATATGTATTTGTTGAAAAGTTGTATTTTTAAAGTTTTTAATTTTATTTCTATAATTGGAACATTTTTATTTGTTCATTTTGTCGTTCAAGTTGAGTAAAGGAGTATTAATATTGACTAGCAATAGTTTCTCAAGGTTTTCTTCTGTCAATTTTGTTTAAGTACATCCTTATAAATAGAAAACGTCCTTTCTACATCGCAACTGGTTATAGGTGCATACTGGAAATATTCTTTTATTTCTTCATATTTAGCCGTTAGATTTTGTGGAATTGTCTCCATACATAATTGCTGCAATGTAATTAAATCTGGATTTCTATTAAGAATTGCTTCAAACTTTTGCCGAAGGCCACATCCGAAGTCACTTGGAATACTTTTCAAATTATTAACAGCCACATCTAATGTGGTTAATCCGTCATTTAATTTGAGATTTCGATTTTCAAAATAAGTGATTAGTTTTGGCAATTTTCAAAAGTGTTCGTGAAGAAAGTACAACTGATTTTTTAAATTTGGGATTTGTGTGAGCTCTTTGCACTCACCAATACTTCTAGCATCCTCCTTTAGCAGTGTTACGAAATGTTTTAGACTATCGAAATTCTCAGCATAATAACTAGTAGCTTCCAGCCATGTTCCCCATCTAGTTATTACTGGAGTGGGAGGCAGTGACAGAGATGGAAATTTTTCCCTGAAAAGAGCCACTCTCAATGGTGCTTTTCTGAAAACTTTTTTAAAAGCTGATGCAAGTCTATCAACTTCCGGAAAAGTGTCTCTGATATATTCACAGATTCTGTGGAGAGCATGTGCTACACAAGTAATATGCAGCATATTAGGATATGTTTTCTTCAATAGTCTGCCTGTTTTTAACATATACGCAGCACTCTCACTGACAAATAAAAGTATTTTTTCTTTGTACGTGGCGTCCGAATGAAGCATTTTTTGCATATTCTCCTTAATGGTTTCAGCAACTGTTTCCGCATCAACTCTATTTATAACACTTGTTGCTATTACATATGAGTTATAGGGAATAGTTGGATGTAGTACACCAGCTACAACATTTACCACACAGCGTCCTAACATATCTACCGTTTCGTCGGCGCTTATCCATATGTATTGATTTAAAAGATGGCTTCTAATGCGTTCTACTGTTCTCGTATAGCACCTAAAAACATAATATTTGCGTAAAGTTGATTCATCAGGAACATTTCGACCAGTATATTTTTTCAGAAATATTTTTAAAGTGGGATTGCTAAGTTTATTTAATGGAATATTAGCCGCCATAAAAGTTTTACAGAGTTCAGATGTGTTTGCGATCCTAAGTGCCGAATTTTTGACGATATTTTACGGATTTTGTAATAAATTTTGGAATCACTGACAATGGACATACAATCAGTATGACCGTCAATCCAACTCGCCATTGTTTTACAATGCCGTTCTCGACATTCTTCCATATCATGTCTGAAAAAGTAACTTAAACAATGCTCTAGATCTAAATAAACGAAAACTAAAAATGTGTACGTAAGTTATTGAAACTGAACGAAATTCAATGCACACTTACGTCGAAATAATTGGTAGAAATAGATTCAATCAAACGAGATTAAACAGGATCTATCACAAAAATTACGATGTAATTAACAGTTAAAACTATGAAAACAAGAAACTTACTCACAGCACTTTATTTATCTTACGAAATATAAACTAATAAATAAAATACATTATAAAAACCCGCTTCTATCTACGCTCATGAAAACACTTTAATAAACACTATATTCTCCGAATACAATAGCTCAGTTGTCCATTATTATCGCAGCGAGACCAGGTGGCCGAGTAAGTCAAACAAATACTTCATTGAATTACGCCGGGATGTACCTACTGAGCGACGTTATACATAATTCCAATTGCCGATTGCGTTTTATGGAAATTGCATCCGTTCTCTGGACATCATCTAATCGACTAGTTAATGACATATTTCATACTGAATTACAATGCGAAAAAGTCTTCGACAAGAATGAATTAAATATATGTACTTATTTGTGCAATCAAATAGTATTCAAAAATTACTTTAAGAACAAAACCATGTTTATAATTGGATAGTGTGAGTAACAGACGTCTAAATACTGTTTCAAATAAGGAAGTAGTGATTAAATTAATAATATTTTCTTAATCATTCATTATATTTTATATAACCTTTTCACCACTACGGATTTGAAAGTTGCCTATAGAACAGTAGAAGTTGGCCATAGAAATTTAATTAAACGCGTTCAAATCATTATCTCAATTCAAATATCCTTAAAAGCTAAAAATTAAACTTAATTTAGATAATGTAAATTGAGTTAAAATATGCTTTAAAATTTCGTGGCTAACTTCTAGAAATTTTTTTGAATACACGATATAAGTACACCGACATTAAATAATAACGCCCTAAAATTTTGTTTTTCGACTGAGAAAAAAAAAAGGTGAAAAACGTGGAAAAGTTCCATATTTAACTTTGACTTGTAATGAAAACCATATTTAATCTACACGCATATCTATTTTTTAAGAGATACTTTTTAATAATTCTGGATGAAAGATCTCATAGTATTTACTATGTTTAATTAACATACTGCAAATTTAAATGTACAATTTGATTTTAATTTAAAAATTCCAAGTAGAAAAATTTGTTGAATTAAGGAATTATCATATTATGTACATACTTTCACTTGTAAATATTTTTATTTCTAGACGAAAGTAACTCTCAACTCTCGATTCACTGTACTTGTGATGCAAATGATGATGCAAACGGAATAGAACTAAAATAAAATGCATTCTTCTTTTAAAAGAACTTACATATTTTGTTTCCGTTTCCGAAATCTATATTATCGATTTGATATTTGGCCGCTAGAGCGGTGAGCTGATCGACTTCAACCTCGTCGTCCTCTAAACTGGAATAACTTCCAGTAGTACCGTCCCCGTCTGAGGAGCCCTTGGAGTGTTTATCACCTACTTGTTCGTTTTCGACATCCTCTTCCTCTTCCTAGATTTCGTGCGAAAACAAAAAGCAATCCTTATCTGTTACGCAAAGTTAACTGTAACACAATATAATCAAACAAAAATACCTCGGGTTCTTCGCTACTTTCTTCCGAAGGCGTATTTTCACTTCCGGAATTACTCGAACTGCTTGTATTCTCCTCATTATCATCTTCTTCGCTTTCATTACTGTTTTCTTCGTTGGTTTTCACTTTAAAATAATACGAAAAATATTGATAAAATATGTTGGATTAGACAAATATGTATACCGGCTGCCAAAGGCTATAACATATTTATTTATTACTGATTTTAATAATCTATACATCAAATTGAAGTGTTTTTTTTTCTTTATTTTTGCAAAAGAAAATTTTCTACAGATTCTACCTTCTGTTGAACGATATGTTTCCAAACTTTCTGGTTAAAGATTTTATCTCTATTTTTTCGGAGCCGCTCACCAAAATAATTAACCTTGCTATCGGAACTCAGCTTTTCCTGGATGAAAACGAATCCGGCATTCATTTTGACGAGAAATATACAGGTTGACAGCTACGAATTTTTAAAAATATTGTAAAATGCAGGCTGGACACCTCGATAAGGACAAAAACCAACCACATTTTAATTATAGATTCGTAATCTACACGTCGGAATGATTAATTTGATATATTATAACAGCAATTTTTTAAATATTATAACGATAGTTGAAGAATTTGGTGAGGTATCACTTCATTGGGCTGTCGAATTAGGGCAAGTTTGAATTGAATTGAATTTTAAGAAAATAATATCAAATTAAAGCACAGTTTGCGCATATTAAGAATATGTACAGTTTGTTGGCACTGAAACATATGGTAATTGAGAAAATGAGCTTGGAAAAGGAAATTTTTGGAAAAATAATACAAATTTAAGATTTTTTTTGGACTTTTTTGGACTGGAAAAATTTAGTCTACGCGCAAGTTTCGAACACAAGAGAAGAGTTGTTGGATCGTATTCACCTGGCTGCCGAGCAAATCCGACAAAACAAGTACCAAATTCGGATAAGTACTTCTTCTGTTGGCTTACGGCCACAAGCCTGCATTCAAAAAGGAGGTGGATATTTCGAAAATATTATTAATTGAACTTTTTTAAATAAAATCAGTTTTTATTGACTTTAGGATTACATTTTTTTCATGATCTGACAATCACATTCATAAACCTGTAACTTTGAAACAAATAAAAATGGATATACAAGTTTTGCGTTTTTGTTACTTCAAATGAAGTCTACTTTACACTCCTAAAATTTTAACATAACGATACGGGACACTTGTATATTCGTTGTAGTATGTATGTATCTTGACAATTAATTCCTGGATGTTCTTGTTTTTTTGTTTTTATTAGTTTTAAACACGTGGGCAGACTTTTGTTTGTATTCATATATATTATTAGCTATTGTTTTATATTTTATATATTCTTTATATTTAGGAAGTTAAGTCTTTATAATACTTTTTTTTTTTTTCTAATAGTACTTGTTATGTGTATGATTTACAATTTTGTTTTGATTTTATCCTGTAAATGGAATTATAATTCTGTTGGGTAATAAATAAAGGAATAAATATAAATACAAATAGTTACATTGTTTAGCTTACTTATTCTTATTGTAAAGTTTGTCTTTTCGGGTTCTTAAATAAAACTAACGATAACTTTAGACACTATATTAATTCTTTCAATGGAGACTGTGGTTAAATAATAATTTAAAAAGGTATATAACCCCTTACCACAATTATTAGTCGTATCCTAAGGATAGGATACGACTAATAATTGTGATAAGGGGTTATATACCTTTTTAAGCTATATTAATAATAAAACTAACTACTAACAATAAGCGCATTTTTGTATTTATATTTATGTAACTTTAATCCGCGATGATTCGGTATGGAATGGTATCCAAATCCCTTCTTCGACGGCTTATATATATGGGCCGCCGACCGTCTCGATTTTTCTTAGTCTGGGTCTTTCTGCTTCTAGATTAGCCGAGAACGCGCGAGAGGTATTATACGTGACGTATTGTTGGATGAGTCATCACATCATTATTATTATTATACGTATTTTGTAAAACTTCGAATAAAATATTGATTGATATATTACACCTAAGAACACCTAAGGAATGTAGCTGGAAGGGAAACAATTCATGAATCAACCGCTGACAATGGGACAAGATTATGCAACCTAGCAAAAGAAATTCAGTTTTTTATCGTAAGCACAAAATTCAAGCATAAAAAGGAACATAAAATCACATGGACATTCCCAGGACAAAAAAAGAGGAAACCAAATAGATCATATGCTAATCAAAAAGAAAAGAGAAAATTTAATAGAGGACGTTAGATCTTATAGAGGAACAAGTGTGAATACGGATCATCACTTGGTAATAGCAAAAACAAAGCTAAGAATGATTAGAAACTGTTGAACCAAAGGGATACCTAAAAAATGGAATGTAGAATAATGATGAAAGTAAAAGAAAATACCAAGAGGAGATCAAAGCACAATTAGATAAAAGAGGAAAAAATGAGAACATAGAAGAGGAGTGGCAAAACATTAAAAACGCAATAAATGATGCGTCAGATAAAGTGTTGAAGAGAAAACAAATAAAGAGGAAAACTGGATGGTTTGATAATGAGTACGAAGTCGTGATAGGGGAGAAGAGACGGGCAAGGCTGGAGTGGATAAGAACAAGTAAAGATGAAGATTACGAAATATATAAACAAATAAGAAAGGAAGGAACAAAACTCATAAGAGAAAAAAAAATAAAATGGATAGAGACAAGGATGGACGAATTAGAAAGGGACAATAAGAATAACACGAAGTTATACAGACAGATAAAGCAACAAAAAAGGAAGAATGTAATAACCAGAATAAATAAAAATCAATGGCAGGAATATATGGAAAATACGATAAGCATAGAGGAAAGTACCAGCGAAGATGAAAGAATAGATAACCTAGAAGAAGAAATTATAAAAGAACCAACAGCAGAGGAAGTGAATGATATTATCAATAACTTAAAGGATAGAAAAGCCCCAGGATCAGATAACATTAGTAATGAAATGCTAAAAAATGGAGGAGAAAAATTAAGAGAGAGAATACACGACCTATTATTAAAAATATGGGAAAAGGAATCAATGCCCGAAGAATGGCGACTAGGAATCATAATACCAATACAAAAAAATGGTGATTTAACAAAATGTGATAATTATAGAAGAATAACATTACTAAACATAGTATACAAAGTATTAACATCAATTGTATTAAAAAGGTTGAATACATACCTAAGAAGAGAGATAGGAGAGTACCAGAACGGATTCATGCAGGGAAAGTCAACAATCGATGCAATTCACTCATTAACCCAAGTTGTAGAAAAATGCTATGAAAGAGATGTAGACTTACATTTAATATACATCGATTTTAAACAGGCGTTTGACAGTTTGGAAAGGAAAACTATCATGAAGGAAGCAACAACATTGGGAATACCAGAAAAGATAAAAAGGCTAATCAGAATGACATTAGATGAATCAAAAGCAGCTGTAATTACAGAAGAAGGGATGACAAATGCAATAAAACAAACAAAAGGAGTAAGACAGGGAGATGGACTTTCGGCGGCACTATTTAACATAGCATTGGAAGGAACCATACGAAGTTGTGAAATAACCGGATCCTTAATACAGAAATCAATACAAGTGATTGCATATGCCGATGATATTGCTGTCATGGCAAGGGACAAGAAAAGTTTAGAAAAAATAATAAAGAGGATAGATGGAGAAGCACGGAAACGAGGTCTAGAGATAAATCAAAAGAAAACGAAATATATGAGAGTGAGTAGGAAACAGGCAGAACATGGGAAGGAAATACGGATGGGAGACCGCAGGTTTGAACAAGTACAAACCTTCAAATACCTCGGAACGATTATAAGTAACAAAAACGATAGAAGTATAGAAATAGCACAAAGAATAAAATCGGGACACAACGCATATTACAGGTATAGGGAGATAATGAGAAGTAAAAAGATAAGTAGGAAAACAAAATTGAAAGTGTACAAAACAGCGATAAGACCGACAGTCTTATATGCGGCGGAAACTATGTGCATTACAAGCAGGGACGCAGAAAATTTAAAAATTTTCGAAAGGAAGATAATTAGAAGGATTTATGGACCGGAGAGGATAAGCGAGGAGCAGTATCGACGATTAACTAACCAAACTATAAGAGAAATACTAAACGGAGAAGATATAGTAAAGGAAATCAAATCGAAAAGAATACGTTGGTATGGACACATAATGAGAAAGGAGGAAGAATCAATATCAAGGAAAATAATGAAATGGAAACCGCAGGAAAGTGGATCCAAGGGAAGACCTAAGTTAAGATGGGAGGATCAAGTGATTAATGACATAAGGGCAATGGGAATCAATAACTGGCGAGAGAAGATAAAGGATAGAAAGGTATGGAGGCAAATAGCAGATGAAGCAAAGAAACATGACAACCTGTAAATACAAACAAACAAGAAAATGGAGAGGAGTGACGAACCGCCCCATAATGATAGTCAGAAGAGCTCAAGCAGCGGCTCCAATTCCGTAAGGAATGTATAGCCAGTTATATATATATATATATATATATATATATATATATATATATATATATTTATATATTACATATTTGTGGTATCTCTAAATTTATATTGACATTATTTAATATTTTGACAATAGTTTAGTTGTGTAAGTATCACTTAAACTTTACATATTTTTATTGAATTTTGGAAACATATATGCGCATATAGTATCTACAGTTTCCGTGTGCATATAATTCCCAGTTTTAAATATTACTTTATCAATATTTTGTGGCGTAGCATTTGTTTGCGATAACGGCCTCACATCTTCACGGCATTGAATGCCAAACTCTTTGGATGTTGCCCATAACTGTTGTCTAGATGGCGGTGCTGATGCAGAAGCATATTTTTTTACGTCCGTCCACAAATTTTCTATGGGGTTCAGGTCTGGGGACTATGCTAGACACTCCAAAACTTCAACAGAGGCTGTTCATAACAATTCTTCCCATGTTTGGGATCATTATCATGCATATAGATCCAGCGCAGAGACATTTCTTCTTCAGCGTAAGGTATCATAATTGCTTGAAGAATATCTAAGTATAGATTTTAATATCGAGAATCGCCACAGAGTCTAACAACTTCATCCTTTTTCTGGTAATAGTTATATTCCGTTTTGGTCCGTTGAAACTGGGTCTATATTTTTGTCAATTTTGGCGTTCGCTGGAGGGTAAACTATTAGTTCTACTGCAATTTAAATGGCAGGATCGCTTTTAGCAAGTAAAAGTACATGAAAATACTGAATTTCAAATAAATCGGTGATATGGCGAAAATTGAAAATTTTTGATTTTAGGCGAGTTTGGGAATCATCTCATATGCTGGTGTTGACTTTTTTATAAACTAATTCGCGGGCGTAGAAAACGAATCTGGCATTAATTTTGACGACAAATGTGCTGGCAGACAGCTACAAATTGTTTAAAATGTTGAAATGCAGGTTGCAGAATGAAACCATATCGTTTGATTCACCTTCCAAAGATCATTCGAGTTTATCCGACAGAAAAAAAAAATATAATATTTAATAATATGTATAACATATTGAAGGTGGCATCCTAAGAGACCTTATCTTAAATTATGGATAAAAAAATTAAACATTGTGACATAAATATCTGAGATTGTATGTGTCACAGGGCGGTACCTTGGATACAACCACACGATATAGGAACAATGAGGCTAAAAAAGTCATAAATCACGTGAAGAAATCACAAAAAAAATAAGAATATATAAAACGATTGTTAAGACCGTAGCAATTTACAGCTCTGAAGTCTGGCCACTTAAAGATAAAGCAGAAAAAGCTTTGCTGGTAACGAAAATGGGCTTTTGGAGAAGAGCGCAGGTAGATCTAAAAGGACAGAGCCTGAAATGAGAGCATACCATAGTGGACGACATCAAAGCGAAAGAATTTCAATGGTATGGACACATGCAACGGATGACAGCTGAGCGGCTACCCAAACTAGTGATGGAATGCACCCCACAAGGAAAGCGTAGGAGAGAGAGGTCTAGAAGAAATTGGAGAAAAGGAATCGACAAAGAGATAAAAGTGAGAGGTTTGGAGAACAACATATGCGAAGACAGTGACCAATGGACAATACATTTAATTCTCAAGCAAAATTGTGAAAATTGGAAACTTGGAAGGTTGAATAACTCAAAAAGGCCTAAACTCCTTGTGTTTAATTTAACGTTGCATATGGTGGCGCTAACATTTCTGAAATTAATAAATATAATTTCTTGTAACACTAAAATTGTTTGATATAAATTTAATTTAGATGTAAACTTGAATTACAAAACACAGCATCGTAATTATTTCGATTAATACGGCCCTGGGATCACTTTCGGCTTCATTTTTGAAAAATCTTGTGTATGTTGGTTATTAAAAATATAAATGCCAATGTTTAAAAGTCGATAAAGCAGATAACGAGTTGATTTATCAAAATAATAATAGGAGTATGTAATTGATCTAAATTAGTCATTTAAATTTTGATATTATTATCATTAATAGCTTGTAATAGTCAATTAATGATCAACTTCAAACTTCAAATAAATATATGCACACTTAATTTATTTAAATTTTAGCATAAATTCTTTACATTAATTAATCTGAAATTATTTTACATATGACATAACTATCTAAATTAAACAATATAGCGAAATTAAATTGTTAATTTAATTTTCTTATTATATTTTTCCAAAATTTATTTCTAGCCTTCCTTATTATCTATAGTATTACTTACACAGCTTCACTTTTTCCAGAATGAGTGGGTAAAAGTCTTTGGCGGTTACATTATTTGGCTCGTACTGTAATACTGAAATATAAAATTTATAAATAAGTGAGGCGATCGAAAGGAAACATTATGATGAAATGAAGCAAATTGAAAAAGAGTAGGATCGGGCATCACAAACACATGAAATTAAAGAACTGCCGAAAGCTATACATTATTAAACGATAACATCAAACAATAGTGAAGGCTTTGAAGGGAAAAAATCTAATTAAATTTTGAAATGTGTACTTACTCAGTTTACAATACTTCAGAGCAGTTTCGTAGTCTTTAAGCATGACTGCCGACAGGAACTGAAAGCAAAAAGGAAATTAAAAAAAAGTGATTTTTTAAAAATTAATATTGCATTTTATCTGAAGGTAATAAATTTTGAAAAAATGCAGATCAAATTAATATAATAATAACTTTGAATATCTGCTAACAATTACACAGGTCTATAAAAAAATATTTTTCACAGCTGCATGAAACGTTTTTCGTAAAATATTATGTTTTCTAGTTTGCTGAATTCAAAAATAATCTCCATTGCCCTTCATCGCATATAGTTTTTATTTTTCAAAATACAAAAATGCAAGTTTATTCCCATTTTGCAGCAAGACTGATTGAGGCTTGTTTTTGACGAATCAAGGAAAAGGCATCACTCAGATCAGATATATTCTATTTCAAAACATCACTACAAAAACCGAGATTTCCCTCTTTGGAGAAAAATTTAGTGCATTCTCTCTCTGTTTCGTTGCCTGTACCACGAAAATGAGGTTTTGGGTGACAGCAAGTTTTGTTTTTTTTAGTCTAGACCCCATCAATTCAGCAGCATATTTTGAAAAGCCTAAATCTCTAACCAGGTCATTGAGGTCACTCTGAGAAAAAAACTCGACGTTCTTAATCAACAAAAAAATCTGAACTAGATTCGCTCTGAAGAGGTATACAGGCTGTTTGGTAACTGGATTGCCAAAATGAAACGTCGTATATCAAATCAGATTCTAAACATAAAACGAAAAATATTTTTTTCTAGATCGAGCTTCGTTTCGGAAATAATGTAAAAAATGTAAAATTAAGTCAGTTATCAAAATAAAAATGTATTTACTGTTTGACAGCTTGTCGTCAAGTAAGTATTTGTATTGGACTTTTTCAACAAAGATTTACAATTAACACATGGTATGGTAACGGGTGTTAATTTAAAAACGTCATCAATTTATCTGTTATTTTTTTCTAGTAACTTGGTCGTTGTAATTGTACACTCGATATTTGTCAAAATAATTCTGTTTTGACAAGCAAAATAACCTGCGTTTCTGGACAATGTTTTTGAAAATTTCCATCGCGAAGTACTGAAATGCATTGAAGTCAACTTTTTTAAGTAATTTATGTAATTTTTAGTTAAATAAACTGCAAAGTGATGTTTTGAATGTTTCTAATTTTGATCGATGAAAAGATGACAGATTAAATTATTTTAGAAATTTCATTTTAAATGAATATCCGATATTTTTAATGTACGACTTCTCCCCATTTAAATTTTGCCTAATCGTTTATTAAAATATTAAATTTACCATGGAACAAGAAGTAAACAATAGTATTAACGAAACCAAATAAATTAAAGTTTGACATTTACCATAAAGAATTCCATACAGAGATAACACTATATAATTCGTCAACACATCAGATACAACACAAATTAGCAGATTTCCATAGTTTTTTTACATAGATTAATTAATTAACCACTATCCAAGGAAAATTATGAAAAGGAACTAAATTTAGTCAAAGAAATAGCAACTAAAAACGGCTACACAGAATACAGATCTCTAATTGAAAATATGCTGACAAAAAAACTTTTCGAAAAAGCTATCTCTACGATATATCCTGTAATAAAGGATAAGCAAAATTCAAATTACAAACATACACTGACTGAACTTCATAAACATATTTCACTGTATTTAACAAAACTTAATATAAACAGTTTTCAAAACTAATAATAATTTATCCAAACACATTAAAAACAATAAAGATAAACAGATAAAAATGAAATTATTGAAGATTTTTATTTAACAATATACATTAAATTTTTCTTTTTACTATAAATAGAATTATAACAGCTGCATTCTTATATGAAATGGTATTCTTTTAAGACAACTGAATGATATTTATTGTGAAAAAATATTTAGTACGAAAATGGGCAAGATATAATTTTATAATGTAATTTATAATGCATTTATACACACGCCCAAAATACATATATGTATAATACATGTACATGTATTGTAAATATTAAAATAGGTAGTTCAAAATAGAGGAATTATAAAACTTCAAATAAGAAATACATAGCTGCAGAAATAATTTAATATTTAGATTACTAATATTTGATTGGTAATTGAATGTGAATTAACCTCTATCATTGGTTCCATATAATCGGTCAACGTGGACAAGTTATCATATGTCATATTGGAGAAGGTGCGGCTTAGTCAACGTGGACCGTAACCGCCAATGAAAAGTCGCGTACGCGCATAATAGCCAATCAACGCTCTAGCATTAGAATGCATTAGAAAAAATTCCTAGAAGTGTCTACCCTAAAGCTGTTCTTGGAATTTTAAAATTAAATAATATTTTTCTCTCTTAAAATGTATTTTGACCAAATTTTTTTTTGATTCCACATTTGAAATTATTTTTACACATAGAATATTGTTTTCCTCTTTTTATTCATACCATAAGAAGCTTTGGTATAAAAGAAATACTTAAATACGTATTTCTTAAGACTATTTCTTTTAGCTTTTTTTGGTTGGAATTGTTTTTGTCAGTGTTTTGAAACTATAAAAAGATATTTTTCTCTCTTAAAATATATTTTAAAGAAATTATTTGTCAGGATTTCCTTACATAAAATTCAATAAGTGTTTTTAACAAAATTATAAAAAAGCTTTTAAGGAGAAAAAGAAAAGACTGACATAAGTACATCTGCCTAGCATTTTAATGGCAAACAATTTCTGGTATTTTAATTTAAATAGTCTCGGAAGTATTTAGATTTTTTCTGCTTGTCCCTTGATTGATAAAATATTATAATTAGAAATGATATTATTCTAAATGAAATATAAATAATAGAGCCAAGAAAGGATCGCTTTATATTCATTTTGCAATTATAATTCTATATCAAGTACATAAAACTAAACTTGGATTTGCGTCTTATATCACTCGTTCTTGACTATATTATACTCCTACTGTTCCGAAGTTTATTTTGTTTGCACCATTCTTCAAGTTTCATAAACTACTTTTCATAATTAACACGAGATTTAATGGAAAGTAAATTATTTGCAATGTTTCGACAATTTCACTAATTTCAGGTGGGAGTACATGAAAAATTCTCAATCCCTTTACATTAAATTTAACAAGTACAAAATGTTCAATAGAAAATTTTAAATTGCCTTGGAATATCAATAATCAATATTTATATAAAAGAAATCGTAAAAATAGCAAATTAGAAAAAATAATTTCTAAAATAAAATTTAAATTAATACAATTTTGGCTCTCTGTACTATTTCTATATCACCAACGATTCCTATGCCGATAAGCAAATCAGGGGCGATATAACTGTAATAATAATATTATAGATGCATAATTTTCGGCAATAAATTCTGATCCAAACGAAAAGGTCATCCTGATCATCCTGAATGGATCACCAGCAAAAAAGTGTAAGTCTAGCGTGCCTGTGAGTTCGGCTTGACACCGAGACATTATACACATAAAGAAGAAAAGAACGATTATTGTAGAAGATACTTCTTTATACACTACCAACTAAGAATTCCTACGTTAGAGTATATTTTTCCCGACAACTTTTTTCCACTGTTTTCCGGTAAAAGCAACAACAACAATAGAAATCTTTTCTATCGTTTAAACTTGATAGAAGGACTCGATTACTGGACCGTAAATTTAATTATATTCCATTCACTGTCAACCTCCCTGAAGGACTTCGAATTCCCGACGCACCAGCCTTTCTGAACAAAATCCAATAATTAACACCCTTTCAAATTTGAATTTAATTTTTTTCGACGAGATGATTTTAATTAGTTGTTCTCGTTTCGCGTCAAATCAAATTCTAATTAATTTTCCGTACTAGTTTAGGTAAGGGACAGGGGGTGAAGGTTGACGTTGCGGAAGATCAAAATTGACGAAATGGACTTCCCTCTAAATGAATTTGCGTCGTCATGCCTTGTATTCACGTCCATTCTCCGTGATGAATTCGGTAGTGTGTAATCGGCAAATAACTAAATTGACACTTGATTGGAATATTTGCCAATTATTGATTGGTCACGTGTTGAATTCGAATGTTTCCAACGTCGGATATTATTTAGCGTTTAAATGGATTCCAATAAAAGTGCGAAAATATAATGTTCCTCCTGATTTTTATTTACTTATTATTTACTTAAAGCAAGTCTAATAATTAACGACATTATGAAAAAAAAAGCAATTTAACCAAGAATCAAGTATTGCTTTGGATATTTTTGTTTATTTTATATTTACTAAATTTTTATACGATTTTAAAAATTACATTAAAATTTTCATATTTTCTCATTTAAACTTGTTCACATCGCATAAGCAACGATCTATATTCCTTGTTATATCTAAAATAACCTCTTCATTACCCAGGCAATCTGTTGACTAGATAATGGATTATATAATGAACCTCACATTAATTTATAATATGTAGTTCCTTCAACGATGTAGAAATTTTATGAAGATTTCGAAATTTGATTACATCATAAATTCCAAACCTAATTAACACAGAATCACACAAAAACAGCTACGAAGGGCGTTTTTTTATGTTGTCTACCTAAACTATGGAAACAATAGATATGCTATCGTGACAATTTTCTTACGTCAAGTTTCTGCGACATTTTATAGTGTAATCTCCAAGTTTGATTCGAATCGCTTAATATTTTTTACTTTTACATTCGTTTAAAGAAGAGAAAATGAGTAATTTGAAACTTGAACACAGAAACGTCATGAAATAGATAGAATATTCATGAGAAAATGCGAGTCTCGCCGTTGCTATGAAAATGACTCAAATGTACTGGGAGTCTGTTGAACATCCACTTTAGAAAGCAGACTTCTCTCCGGCGATTAACATTTGTTTGATTGGTTTAAAGATTACTTAAGGTGCAGTATTTCCGAAATAACATTGATGAAGAAGAATCTATGCGTAATTGGTTCAGTTCAAGAACGAAAATTGAAAATTTAACTTAAATTTTAATTTAGATAATTTTTTGCTAATTTATTACACAGTAAAATTTTGTAATTGAATCGAGATATTTAAATATTTCATGGTAACTCTGAGGAAGTTTTTTTTCCGAACGCACCGTGTATATTTGTTAGATAAATCAATATTATAATTAGATCTGTTGTCATAAGTTCTGTATTTATCACACTTCACAATATATAAAGAAAATTTATGCATGATACAGTTTTAACGTATAAATGCATTTAATATAGAAATATATATTTTAAAGCTCCAAGCGTATTTAGAGGCTCCACCAACGCTGTGTATTGATTCGGGACAAAGTTCAAACGCATTTAAAAACGCATTTAGAAACAAACTAGATGTATAACATTGTACTATTTTTATACGTTCAGGGGAAACTATGATCAATATAAGCGATAGTTAAAACCAATATTAAAATAGAATTATTGGTAAAAGATGGATTTATTCCAAACCAACAATAGATGGCATAGATTATTTTAATTCCAAAACTGTACCTTTCAATAAGATACTGTCACACCGACCAAATAAACCTACAAGCTCCTAGCGACCAGAGTTATTCAGTCGTCGATAAAATAAAATGAATCCTTTTGAAAACAAATACTGCTTGATAAGATGTGACATACTAATATCCAAGTTAATCCCTACTTTGAACTTCTTTTAAGATAGACAATTAAGGTTACAAAACGTTATATTTTGTGCTTGTTGTGAGCAAGCTTGAATATGGATTTGTTACTTGGTATCTTGGTTACGATGCTCGAAATGTTGCGCTATGAAGAAAATTCGGAAGTTTCTGAACATCTGGCTTTTATCCGGATTCGAGGAATTAACTATTTTTTTTTGCTGGGAGCAGCTTAGGGCATTATTTGATCGAAGGAAGCTGTCTTTTTACGTAAATTAATCAGCGGTCAGAGTAACTATTATCATGGTTTTCTGGCATTATCTTTTATGTTCCATACCGTTATCTCTTTTAACAATTTTGCGTTAGTTAATTAAAGAAAAGATGCAGATATTATACCGTGTGGAAATAAAATAACCAATAAATTCGTTAATTTCGTAAATATATATTAACTTTTTGGAAAAAATCTCAAAGGAGTATACTGATTTTAACTATTTAACTATTATATTTTCAGCATATCTTCAGTTTCTGATTTCATTTTGAGTTCAATTTCACCCCTTACAACTGTAACTATTTATTTATTAATAAATTTTGCATTTTTTTTCCTCATTATTTTTCAATTCGAACATAACAATTTGAAAATTTTATACCTTAGAAACAATACAGAAAAATATACATTAACCCGTTATTGCCCACTGTTCCAGAAATGGAACATTTAATTTCATCTACTCCTTACAGATTCCTGTAAGTTTTAGAACAACGTTTTGACTACTGGCTAGGAGAGGGAGCATATGTCGGCAGTACACGTGCTTGTTAACCTCTTGCAAATCTATTGTTCCTGAAATATATGTGTTTGTTTTGTTTAGTTTTTTGACAGCGCGACATGAGTTCAAAAAGGTAAGTATAATTTTAAAAAAATTGCATAAGCGGTATAAAGCTCAGTTGTAATATATTCTATATGCTATAATAATATTAGTTTTAACTGAATTGGGTTAAAATTAGTGTTCGTTTAGAAACAGTGTCACTTCTAAACTCACTGTTCCAATATTGGAACAGTGGGCACGAATGGATTCAGGACTCTTTTGAGTAATGTAATGTTTTTTATTGCTAATTTTGTTTTGTTACGTCAAAAAACTAAGTATTTTTGTACAGGGTGTACAAAATATATAGAATACAAAATTTTTTAAAAAATTTTAAATTTAAATTCTTCCTGTTTTTTGTGCCCCTGTACAACAAAATACAAAATAATTTTTGAAGTAGAGCCTGCACATTTTGTATATTTATAGGGCGCTGACTACAGAAGGGCTTACTGCTCTCTTAGAGGATGAAGATTTTAGGAAAGTTGACGATTTTATCACCCCACCTGAAGATGATGGTGGTAAGAGCGCGGAAGATAGTGGTGATGAACATGATTGTGCAGATATAAACAGGTTTTGTGGTAAACAGTTAATAGCCCAAGCCACTGCAAAAGTAACAGATCGTGGTAGAACTTTTAGACTGGGTGAAGAAAGCAGCGATAAGGAAGAAGACTCTGTAGAGATTCCAAATGACCAAAAAACGGATGGGGGTGCAGCAGAGGTACAGAATGAGGTACAGTTTGAAACCAACCAGTTTGATGATTCGGAAAGCGGCGAGGAGATGAATATCCCATTATATCTTCTAAGAAACAAGTTGCCAGTTGGGAATGTGTCTAGACAATGGAAGACAGGTGTCGACCTAAATACAAAATTTCCAGAATTTATTCCTCCAGATAGTACCTTTGAAGTGGAAGATGATCCAGTGAAGTGCTTTGAAAAGTTTTTCGATGAAGAAGTAATAGGATTTCTTACGGAAATGACATGTCACTACGGAAGAAATCAAAAACATGACCCTAATTTTCTTATGGATACAAATGAAATGCGTTGCTTTATTGCTTTTTTGTTGCTCTCTGGCTACTATACGGTACCAAGATGGCGTATGTGGCGGAAAATTGGTACCGAAACGGAAAATTCTTTTGTTATAACTGCAATGCGTAGAAATCGCTTTGAGTTGATAAAAAGATATTTACATTGTGCTAATAATGACAACTTGCCAAAGGATGACAAATTTGCAAAGGTAAGACCCCTAATAGAAATGTTAAACAAAGATTCTTATGTTTTCTGGGAACCGTGAGCAACTTTGCATCGATGAGAGTATGGTTCCATACTTTGGTCACCATGGCGCCAAACAATTTTTAAAAGGATAACCCATACGTTATGGATACAAGATGTGGTGCATGAATTAACCACTTGGATATTTAATGAGCTTTGAACCCTATCAAGGAGCTCTGAAAAAAGAAGATGAGGCTGCTCTTGGTGTAGGCGGATCGGCGGTGTTAAGTTCAGTGTCAAAGTTACCAAAAAGTTTACCTTTTAAAATTTATGGGGACCGTTTTTTTTCGTCTCTAAAGTTGGTGCACAGACTAAAACAAAATGGAATCGGATATACTGGGACAATAAAATACAATCGAATTGAAAAATGTACCATTCCCGATGCTAAGTCAATGGAGAAAAAAATAGAGGGTATTATGAGTTTTGCAGTGATGTAAAAAATGATGTAAGTAGTTGCGATAGTACGTGTCCAGAAAAAATAGTAGAAAGGTGGATATCGTCAGAGAAAAAGAAAATGTAGATAAGTCAGCCATTGGTAGTTTCCCAGTACAACAAATTTATGGGCGGCGTGGATCGAATGGATCAGAATATTGATAATTATCGAGTTGGTATAAGGTCAAAAAAATGGTAGTGGCCTATGTTTGCTTTTTGTCTAGATGTATCAATTCATAATGGATGGCAGCTATATAGAAGAGAACATGGAAAAAAATGGATTATCTAACTTTTAGACGTCAGGTTGTTCAAGCATATTTTCAAAAGTATAGGCAGCCACCACAAAAATGGGGACGTCCATCAACACCAAAAGCATTGCCAGCAAGAGTTTTAGATCAAGTAAGATTTGATCAGACTGGGCACTGGCTAGACTCAGCACCCAAGCAAAATCGGTATGCATATTGTAAAAGAAATACAACCAAAATGTGTTCGAAGTTTAATCTAAACTTACACGAAAACTGCTTTATTCTCTTTCATAAAAAATAGAATGAAGTAATTATTTTTTTTAAGAATTTAAAAAATATTTTTGTGATTTTTTGAATTTTTTTGTTCTTTTTAGTTATATTAAGTTCTGATAATCTATTTAAGGGTTTGTGTAAATAAATATGCGTATCTGAATAAATTTTTTTCTTACTAAAATTGGTAATGTCATTCATGCCCAGTGTTCCAATTTTGGAACTTGCCTAAAATGATATTTTTTTTGTAAAACATAATTTTATACTTAGTTATTTCTAAACACATTAACACTAGTCTAAAAAAAACATTTGTGTAAAAAAAATCAGACAAAAAAATAACTTGGGCAATAATGGGTTAAAGAAAATATCTATGATATAACACAAAAAATAAATAACATTTGAAACTGGATATGCTGAAAATATTTACTATAGTTAGATCGTTACACCCCTTTGAGATTTTTTCAAAAAAAATAATGTTAAGGAATTTGTTAGTTGCTTTATTTCATACTACACCGAGGGTCTATATTGAAGACGCAATTTTCTTTTTGTTTTCAAATTAATAATACTTCCTCATGCGGAATTCAATAATAATAATAATAATACTTTGCCGCCACGTATATTATAGATATTTGGAAACCAAATCCTCTTTATTTATTTTACATGAAGAAGCAAGAAGAAATTTATGTTATCCGTGTATCAATTTTATCACACCTCCCGGTGTAATAACTCTCTTTAATAAAAAAGGTCTGGGCATGTGTGTGACGTTCGGGCGCGAATTACTGCAATATACCAGAATACATTTAGATAAAACATTTTCGCTTACCTCGGCAAGAAATTCCGTGGGCGCTGAGATACTTTCGTCCGCATCGGTGTATTCGCTGAGGTCTTCGTTACTACTCGATGTCGGCTTATGCAGGCCAACGTTTCCATTGTCCTCTGTTGTCATTGCGTCTGAGTGGTCCTGCAATATAATTTAACGACATCGTAAAAAGCAGACACCCGGAAGAGCAGAAGAAATCCGGACCGTTTATTGGAAAGTTTGCGGGTGGCGTGAAAAGCCTTACCCTTCTATAATGGAATCGTAAGTTCATTTTTTTCCGGGTTATTAGCAAAGGTATTATTATCGCGTGCAGATGACACAATTTTAATAATATCGTAGTAAAAGTAATTTACCCGAATCCCCCGAGCCTTCGGTGTCTTATCATACGGCAAGGGAAAGTTTACATGTGACGGCTTCTAGAAATTGAGTTCATATTCTATATTAGGAAAGTTTTCCACTGACAGATGTCAGAAATTCATGTGTGAAGTTTTTCGCATGCAATATTAGATATACAATATTATTTTGGAGAATTCCAAATACCACCACAAAGCGAGCTTGAAATATTGCTTTTGTAAGTTTCTCTTCCAATTTTTGAATAGTTAAGGAAAAACAATTTAACTAGGCAGAGAAAACTTTAAATTTCCTTAAAAATACACCAGCAAGTACGTTAACTACACCTGGGATTTTGTTTATGACCCGACATTCTAGAAATTGACCTATTAGTGCGTTAAGAAATTACTAAAATGCTTTTGAAGTGGTTAATACTTTTGCACAAAATTCTTCTTTCGCAATTATTATCAACGAATTGTGATTTTTATTTCATCAACTTTTTAAATATTTAGAATTCATTACAAAGAATCATTTCCATTTCTAAAATTAAAATATTGCATTTACGGAAAAATTAAATTGGGTTTTAATAAATATACACCTGTGTTAATGGTGACTTAACACCGGTGTATATTCAATATAAATTACTTTTCTCCCGAGCGAGAATAAAGTGTCATCTTATACATCTGACAATTGACATATATTAGACTACTTTATTTTCTAGGGAATAAAGTGAATACAGTAGTAAATGACTTTTGGTTCATTTATTTAAGTCAAAATTAATTTAACTGTCAGATTGACGAAGCATTTAAACATATCAATCAATTTTATTTGACATCAGATCAATCTATCAATCAACTGTCAAACTAATAATGAAATAAATTATTACATTTAAGGTCGGGAGAAAAGTTTTGTATGTAATTCGGGAATAAACGTCTATAATCCCTCAACAGAAAATGCCCTCGCTTCCTTCGGTCGCTCAGGCATTACTTACTGTCGCGGGATTAAAACTGTCGTTTATTCCCTTAATACATAATACTACGTGACTATAAATGTTTGTAACAAATATTTACTTTGGCAACACTGAAAAATTGGCTTGCCTGGATATTCGTATATAGGTACAACTTTGTAGGTTATGTCATTTGTATCATATGGATGCGTAAAAATCAGGTGTGCTAACATAAAATTACAAAAGTGTTTCCAACTTAAGTCGAAAATTTACAATCATTTATAGTCTCGTTGTAGATATTTATGTATTAAGGGAATAAACGACAGTTTTAATCCCGAGACAGTAAGTAATAATGCCTGTCGCTCCCTTCGGTCGCTCAGGCATTTTCTGTTGAGGGATTATAGACGTTTATTCCCGAATTACATACAAAACTTTTCTCCCGACCTTAAATGTAATAATTTATTTCATTATTAGTTTGACAGTTGATTGATAGATTGATCTGACGTCATTCAATTAAGTTGGTTTGTCATGAAAATGTGCATAGTTTCTGGTTACTAAGGTAAAACGAGTTTGTTTGTCTTATTTTTTTCCAAAAAAACGCAGTCAGTTTAAGTTATTGTGCAAAAATGAATATTAATGGCAGTGTAGGAGATAATTTTTGCACAAGCACTACTGTAAGCAACCGCCAAGTTAAGATATCAGATGATTGTCCATATATAAATATTGTAAACTCATCTAATGTTACTATTACGATTACAAAATAAAATTGATTGATATATTTAAATGCTTCGTCAATCTGACAGTTAAATTAATTTTGACTTAAATAAATGAACCAAAAGTCATTCACTACAGTATTCACTTTATTCCCTAGGGAAAATCGAATATTTTATTCCCTAGAGAATAAAGTAGTCTAATATATGTCAATTGTCAGATGTATAAGATGACACTTTATTCTCGGTCGGGAGAAAATATCTATTAATTACCACTCAAGTATTATTTGTTCAATTCACCTTGGACACGGTTACCATAAACAAGCCCGTGGACGTAATATCTGGGCATTATAGCCCATAACGCCCGGTAATTTATTTACAGTTTTTAATGTTGTGTGAGTATAAATAAGGCCCGAGAGAAAGGATATACATTTTACAGAACTGATCATTGTAGTTTTTAACAAAGTCTAAAGAAAGAAACAAAATTTCTAGCATTCTTTAATAAAATTAAGAGTATCTAAACATTGACAACTTGGAAACATCAAAATGTCAACAACTGTCATTTAAAATACGTAAATCTTAATAGTTTTCGAAATGTCCTGAAAAATTATGTGATCCGAAGATTTCCAAGTTTGTTAAGGCTCTTGGAGGGAAAACATCGCCTCTAGTAGTTTGACAAGCCAACGAGGATTTATCTGATGCTGTATTATATACAGAATTTAATATCATGCTGGATACTGTGTTCTTAGAAGAAATGCGTTCCTCTATGTATCCTTCTACTACAGATGCACTTTTCTATTAAATGCGTAACAACTGTCAACGACTTGACAATTGACAGAAATCTTGGAACTTTTCCAATGTAATTTGAATTTTTCGCTTAAGAAATTTATTTTTTCTGAAAAATAAAATTTTGTATGAACCACTGGCGTTATGGCAATTATCGACATTCATCCTTCGGGCCAGAGGCCCTCGAGCTGAATTAACGTCGACCTCAGAGCAATATAATACCCAAAACGCTTTTGGTGTATAAATATATTGTTAATATAAGGGGAACTTTGTTTTAATATTGAATCT
Source organism: Melolontha melolontha (assembly GCA_935421215.2). Taxonomy (NCBI): domain Eukaryota; kingdom Metazoa; phylum Arthropoda; class Insecta; order Coleoptera; family Scarabaeidae; genus Melolontha; species Melolontha melolontha. The sequence goes on along the minus strand of OW285243.1, from coordinate 118,343,592 downwards.
AACAACTAAGTAAGTAGTTAATTATATTTTATCTTTTGCGAATTTAACAAGCAACAAATTGAAAAAATACTGCATTCGTTATTATAAAAGGACACTCCGTATGCTTCGCGAATTTTCTCATCTGGTTTATGATGTTTATGTATCGTCAGTGATTTATTATATGAAAATGGCTTAAATAAATTTAAAACGTTGAATTTCCTCGGCTTTAAATGAAATAAATTTAGCCCAAAATTAAAATCGAATTAAGCACACTAAATCAAATCGAAATTTGTATTTTACCGCAGAATTAAACAATTACTGCTCGATATCCGTTGTAATTCAACCATGTTCTAGTAACTTAATTAAAATTAATTATTGTTAGAAAGCCGGGAAATTCTCCAATTCACCACCATTAATGTAACAGCATATTTAATTCAGGGAATGTCCGTATCGAATTGGTTTCAGAGTATAATCTTTTACAATTACATTTAATGATAATAGTGTGTTTCCACGAACTGAAACGATTTACTTAATCGAATTTCTCATCCATCGTTCGCTATTTGTTCGAAGACCTTCAATAACTTCGTAGAAAACCCAATTAACAGAATTGCGAATGAAATATATTTCAGGTGGCTCTGGCAGATACATTAACGTTAATGCATAATTCTGTCGGATGTTGATCGAATTCGACTACTAAACCGTTACACGAGAAAGATTTTATGGGGTGATCGAACGCGCGGGTTCGAAAGCATTTTGTCACCGATGGAGTGACGGGAGAACGCAACATCTACTGCCTACATTGAATGAGATACGCGTCGTTGTATAGAAGGTGGTTGAGCTGTACGCATAGTGATTTATTAAATTCACTGCCAGAAGATTGATGCGTTCCGTATGTTAAAATGGACGCTGTCGGATGTTAAAAGAGAAATTTTCCCCTTTATTTGTAGGATATTGGACATTAACACCAAAAATTGCTATTCCACTGGAAAATCTATGTAATTACGTTGTATTCCGAACCTGTTTTAAGAGGTTTAAGAATTGTCGAAATAAAAAAAATGAATGTGAAAATGATTTTGTGCTTACGGAAATTTTTTGTAACTGTTGCTTTAAGACCAGCCTTATTAATACTTCTTATAAATGTATAATCATCGACATCTTGTACAAGAAATCGCTATTATATTTGTAATAGAAATAAAACTACGATCTTCACTTTTAAAAGTGAATTAAAAGTGAAGATTAGAACCGTAGTTTTATTTCTATTTTAAATTATGGATCATCATCAAGTAAATGCCGAATCAATTCAATTATTATATTTGTATATTTTTGTTTATAAAAATTTCCTATTTGGCTGGAAAAGTTAGCAAATATTAATTGATTTCTACTGTACTCTGATGGGTAAATATGTGGAACCATGTAGATATCTGTTAAATTAAAAAAGATATTGTACTCACAAAAATGAGTGATGAAGAACCATCATTTAAAGTATTTTTTTAAAATATACGGTGTCCAAAAAAATGTAAGGTACTAAAATTATACTTTTTTAAATTGCAACTTTTAAGAACTTTTAAATAACCAGATAATCCCTGCATTGAAGGAAAACGGTCAACTTCCACAAAACATCTAGCTTCAGCAAGATGAGTCACTCTCTGACTTTTCATTATTTTTCGAGAACAATTAGATCGAACTTCTGTCCACTGATAGATTGGATTCTTCCAATCTCAATTCACTAGATTACTTCTTGTGGGGATGGTGTATCTTATCCGAACTTGAAATTTGCAGGATTTTGTTAAAAAAATTAATGAAGAGAGATATGAAACATCTCACCATTAATCACCATTTAACATTGTTTGGTTGATCAGTTTATTTTCTATTCCTTACCAATACATAAATAGAAAACACTTTAGACCCAAATGTTATAGTTCTATGAAAATGGTCTTAGCATGGAGAATTCCAAAATGTATAAAAAAATACAGGGCATTCAATTTAAAAAGAGTAAAACTTTAGTGTGTTACACTTTTTTGAACACTCGGTATATTTAAAAAATACTTCAAATGATAGCTCTTCATCCCTAATGTCCGTGTCTAAAATTTGATTATAATATCTTTTTGAACTTAACGGATATTTACTGTATAAAATGGAATAACAAACAAACAATAAAATAATAGTTATTTACGAATTAAGTGCGTGAAATCATATTTCGCGAATGAGTGACCAGTTTAAAGCGCGAGCCGCAGGCGAGCGCTTTATGGACACGAATTCGCGAAATATTTCACGCACGAAGTTTGTACAATATTTTTTGTACGAGAACTATAAACAATAATAATATTTATCTAAAATATAAATATAATTTCAAAATTTTTATATTTATATGTATTTTTAACAATATTACTAGTATGTGTCAGTATGGCCGAGCGGTCTAAGGCGCCAGACTCAAGGTTTAGCTTGCACGTTATACGGCTTCTCGAGCGTTCTGGTCATCTCTGAGGGCGTGGGGTTCGAATCCCACTTGTGACAATTTTTTTTTTAGTTTTCTATAAATTTAAAAAATAATATTTGTTGCTGTTCTGACATTGACCTTCCAAATATAACAATTTCTATTTCATTTCCTTTTATTTTCATAGAAAAACAACGAACTGGGTAGCATATTATTAAGGTTAGGGATTTATGATTTTAAAATGTCACTAAATTAATCAAGTTCCAGGAAGTACCAATTTACTTTTACGCACTCGTGCGTAAAGTGACTTTTTACGCACCCAAATCGAATCGTGAAATGACAGGTTTTGATAAGCGAGTACAAAATAGTATATTAAAACACAAGTTTCAACAGGTACCATTTTGCCATACGAGTTTTCTAAAGAACAAGTACGACAAAAGGCCTTATGAAACGAGTTGTTTATACTTCTTTTTCTATTTTGCATTTTTAAATTAATAAATTGAAATTATTTAATTTGAGCGTTCAGAGATTTATCCTTATATAAAGTATGCAGTTGGTTACATTGATACTTTTCAAATTTAAATCTTGCTATCCGCGACATATATTATATTACTAATATTACATATTATTTATTAATTTTTCGTTAACATTACTTGACATATTATTAAAAAATATAAACATTAGTGACATAGAAACTAATATATCTTGTTGTTAATTGTATACAATATACGCTGTTTGTGTAACCTACGTACATATATCATATCTGTCAAATGTACTTAAATTCTTAAAATCAAATGTCAGCAATAAGACATTTACATCTGTGCTCGAACAACGCCAACATTGAAAAATGAAAAAAACGGTATCGAAATGAAGTTCATTTCGATACTATTTTGGGTATCATAATGAGTTCATTACGAACGCAAAATTGAAAAAGTTTTTAAAAAAACCGTTACCACAATATATCGTCAAATCATGGATATGTATTTCGGTAACTAAGTTGCCATCGTCAGCAGTAGAAAAGTATTATACTCTGAAGTAACACTTTTCTACTACTTATGATGACAACTTAGTTATCGAAATTGTATTCAGGATTGAAATCTATATTATGATAAGGGTTTTCTTAAATTAACTTTTACAGGAATAAGTGATAGTCTCCGATCTATTCAGACAAACAGACATTATTTTTCATGTAATGATATAAAAAATGACCAATATCTACATGAATGTCATTTAATTTTCAATAGATGCAACTCACTGTCATCCATTTATATGATTGTAAAGGATTGTGATTTGTAGAAGTTGTATTTCTTTTTCTTTTCTTTAAAAAACTCAATATTAACAAATGGGTACTTTAGCTCATCTACATTTATTAATGTATTTATTTTGTGTTAGTATAACCTTATTTTATTTTAGGAATTGCTGAAAGTACTGCTTATCCAATTTTGAAGGAATATAAAATTGAAGGAGCTCTTAAAACCCAAAAGTTGTTTTGCCTAAGGTAAAGAATACCTCTGCCACCGATATTCACAAAAATAATCATTGGGACGTTTAAATGACCTTTAGGGAAGCAATTTATCCTAATAAAGTTTTAAGAGGAAAGGCACCGTTAATATATATATATAAAAAAATCAAATACGCTCAAAATTTCAGTAAAATTTTCTATAGCCTTTATGCAAAATATTCCTTTTGAACAACATTTTTTAGATCACAATTATTGAAGATGAATATAATAATTATGTGATAGATGAAATGACTACACTTAAAAATAAAATTGTGTCGCGATTACCACTATAGGTACCATTGTGAATTTAATCCCATAGAAATGGTGTGGGCTCAAATTAAAGGTGGACATTTACGTAGTTTGATGTGAGCAGTTATTGTTAAATGCTATTGAAAATATTAACACTGAGAAGTGGCAAAACTGTATAAACCATGTCATAAAGAAGACAAGAAAATGGAAAGATTAGGTGGTTTAATTGATGAAGTAGTGGAACATTTTATTATCTCCACGGCCAGTGATAGCGAAACAGAAACCATCATCAGAACGTCTTTTCATCATCAATATTATTTACTTTTCATATTTTGAGTGATTATACTGGTTTCATATCAGAATATAGAGTTGGAAAAGATAAGCAAAATTTCTAATCGGTAATTGGTGAAAAACTCATGTCTATTTTCACATGGCGCAAATATAAAAATATTTGTTCAATATTTATGTTGAATGAAATAAAGTCTACAAAAACATCATATTATTAAGATATTGTAAACTTCGTAAATGGTTAATATTCTGTTTATGAAACTAGACGCTATAAAAAAAAATATTCAAGATTTTCAATTAACAATAAACATTAAATTAGTTTTTATTTAGTATAAAAAGAATTTTTATATGAAATGGACAAAGGAATTCTTTTAAGACAACAGACTGAAACTTATTGTAAAAAAATATTTGATACGAAAATAGGCAAGTTATAATGTTATAATATAATTTATAATCATTTGACTACACGCCTAAAATACATATATGTATAATACATGTACATGTATTGTAAAATGTAAAATGGATAGTTCAAAATAGTGGAATTACAAAACTTGAAATAAGAAATACATTTCTCCAAAATAACCGAAGATTTAGATTATTATTTGATTGGTAAATTAATGCGAATTAACGGTTATCATTGGTTTCATATGATCGGTCAACGTGGACTAGTTATCATATGTCAGATTGGAGTGGGTGTGACTTTGTCAACGTGGACTGTAACCGCCAATGAAGAGCCGCGTACGCGCATAATAGCCAATCAACGCACTAGCATTAGAATGCATTAGAAAAAATTCCTGGTGTGTTTTCGCTAAAACTGTTCTGGGAATTTTAAAATTAAATAATATTTTTCTCTCTTAAAATGCATTTTGAAGAAATTATTTTTTATTTCACATTTGAAATTATTTTTGCACATAGAATATTGTTTGTCTCTTTTTATTCATACCATAAAAAGCTTTTGTATAAAAGAAATACTTAAATACCTATTTCTGAAGACTATTTCTTTTAGCTTTTTTTGGTTGGAATTGTTTTTGTCAGTGATTTTAAACCTTAAAAAGATATATTTCTCTCTTAAAATATATTTTAAAGAAATTATTTGTAAGGATTTCTTTAGATAAAATTCAATAAGTGTTTTTAATGAAATTATAAAAAAGCTTTTAAGGAGAAAAAGAAAAAACTGACATAAGTACATCTGCCTAGCATTTTAATGGCAAACAATTCCTGGTATTTTAATTTAAATAGTGCCAGAAGTATTTATATTTTCTCTGCTTGTCCCTTGATTGATAAAATATTTCAATTAGAAATGATATTACTTTAAATGAAATATAAATAATAGAACCAAGAAAACATGGCTTTACATTCTTTTCATTATAATTTTATATTAAGTACATAAAACTAAACTTAATCTTGCGTCTTATATCACTCGTTCTTGAATATATAGTATATCTCTACTGTTCCGAAGCTTATTTTGTTTGTACTTTTTATAATTGACACGGGATTTAATGGAAAGTAAATTATTTACAATGATTTCGACAATTTTACTAATTTCAGGTGGGAGTATATGAAAAATTTTCATTCCCTTTACATTAAATTTAACAAGTACAAAATGTTCAATAGAAAAAGGACAATTTAAAATTTTAATAATCATTATCATGTAAAAGAAATCATAAAAGTAGCAAATTAGAAAAAATTATTCCTTCTTTAAGGTACTGGTTGGTACTATGCGAACGATTTATATCAGTGATATTGCGGGATATGACACACCCCAACCAACAAAATATATAGGATTGTTTCAGCCTTTACTTGATGAAATTCCATTATAACTATTATCGGGATAAAATAAAACAAATTTTAATGAATTTCACTACTTTTTACTTTACAGATTAAGATCGTTTCGTTTCAACCTGAGTTTCGTCAGACATATAACTAATTTATGGATATATTTTTACACAAGTGTACCATAACAAACACATGTTTTGTTTTGAATGGTTCAAAGTAATGAAATTCATTAAAATTTGTTTTATTTTATCCCGATAATAGCCAAAAAGTATAACTGAAAACCGTAAACTGACACATAAGTAGCTGATTTTTTTAGAAAACACAATTACTATCGAACATCTTCTACCAACAAACAGAATAATTAGGATGACAGATAAACTATTATTAACGGAAAAATCACTTTATTGAATAAGTAAGATATTTATATGGAAAAATGCAAACAAAAAAAAGATAACAAATATAAATTAGTTTTATTTTTTCAAACTAGCTACTTTATGGTCAAATTTTAAGAAAAATAACATTAAATATAGATATTAAAAAATAAGAAACATGTAAATATTTCTATATGCATCCGAATTTTAAATACCTACATAAAAGGATGATAACAGTGAGATCAGAAATTGCTGATTAAGTTGGCAATTCTGAAATAGGTATTTCAAAATTTACAAATTTACAATATATCCTTTATGTCTGTCATCTAGTTATCATTGGCTTGCAGCATTTTAGGAAATTTTATACTTGAATTATTTACTATATAGTTAAGTAAGATTCCATAATTCCTATATTTGTGTTTATGTTCTAAAGGTTCCTAATCATCGAACAACATTTATATTTCAAAATTGTTACTAGTTCTGTAATATATGATTAATTATTATTTTGCTTAATGTTGTCTTACAAATCTTAATACTTTTTTTTTCTTTTCACAGTTTAAATTAATGTTCCGGCCGATTTTCGCAAATATAAGAAATCTTTCTGGAATGCTGTTTTCCAAGACTAGTCCAGGATGAAGTTGCAGTACGGAAGCAAGAAAAGAAAGAACAATTTCATGTACCGAGATATCAAAAATTAATTATTTTGGTCAACGATCGCTATGGAGTGAAAAACGTCTATCTTAATTTATATCATCCTTTTGAGGAAATTCTGATAAAATTTACAGGTGTGTGCATGTGTGTCATGCAGACGTTAAAGTTTGTCAATATATTAATCTTAATGTCAGTATGACACGTTAAAATTTAACAGAATTTTCTCAAAAGAATGATAACGAGTGATCATTAAAATTTTCGCTCAAGTAAGCCATGTACACAAAAAGTATGTCCTAACTTAAGTTATTAGAGATCTGTCATTATAATTTCAAACGTCATGATTGTTAAAAAATAATTTGAAATGCTGACTTTTATATTAAATATATTTATAATTTTTATACAAAGTAATAGAATATTATAAAAAATGTGTAAAATGATGACCATTCTCCATCAAGCATAATCGCACTCTATTTCATAGACCATTGAAAACATTGATCAGTATTTGCGGTGAGTTATTGATGTGTTCGCATTTTTCTATGATTTTATGTCTTAACTCTTGTAGATTATTAATTGGTGTTTCATAAATAATATTCTTTATATATGGGAACACAAAAAAATCCATGACTGTTAAATCACACGATCGTGGTGGATATGGAATCGATGTATTTCTACTTATTATCCTATCGCCATAAAATTGTTGCAAAAACTGAATATTTTCAAGTGTAACGTGAGATGTAGCCCCATCCTGTTGAAAATATCCGACGTGGAGTTCATCATTAGTCAATTGATTAGTAAAAACACTGAGAATTTCGTTACGATATTTCTCCGATGTTATCGTGCTCTCAAAGAATATTGGTCCTATTAATCGGTGACGACTCATACCTACCCATACGCCTATTTTTTTCTGGATGTAGAGGAACTTCTCTGTAGAAATGAGGATTTTCACTGGACCACATACGAATATTTTGCGAATTAACATAACCTTTCAAATAAAACCAAGCTTCATCGGTGAAAAAAGTAGGTATGATTTAAAATATTGTCTGTCATTGTTTGAATAAACAATTGGCAAAATTGTGTTCTTTTTTCATAATCCGTAGGTAATAGATTTTGTACAGAAGTTAATTTATATGGATACATGTGCAAGTCCTTTTTTAAAATTTTTTGACATGTTCCATACGAAAGCCCTACTTGTTGCGAAACTCTGCGAATAGATGTTTGAGGAGATTCGTTAATAATTTGTCTGACATTTTCAATTACGCCGCGACTTCTCTTGAGAGGAGGACCGCTTCCTTTTTTCCTTAAAAGTACTGCCTGTTTGACGAAAAAGATTTACACAATGCATTAGCCTATCACGGAAAGTTTTATAGCTAGGAACAGTATTTGGATATCTCTCTTCAAACTCCGCAAGGCAATTTTCTATTGAATGCTGCCAAATACCATCAATTTTTTGAGATGTCAGGAAGTAACATTCTACCATAAACGCTTTATGCATATCATTAAAGGCCATTACTTTTTCTTTTGATGAAACTTTAAAATATATATTTGACACTGACAGATGTTTGAAATAACATCTTAATGACTAAAGCTACGACATAATTTTTATATACACGGCCAGCTACGAGTTAAAATTTTAATGATCGCTCGTTATAAATTAAGGCAGAATTTTTGATATCTCGATATCATTACTCGAGTACCTCCAAGAATAAATATTATAATTCCTGAATATTTTGTTTTATGTTGTTATATTTCAATATGAATGCAATTTATCAAATTCAATCAAATCGATTTGTTTAGGAACTTTCTCTGCATTTTATTTTTGAAAATGGAACCTCTTGATAAGCACACAATAGAAGGAAATACAAGCATAGCCATATTTATTAAGTTAACATTTGTAATTTACTGCAAGTGAGAAATTAATGAATATTAAATCACATTCTTACATGTAAATGTCGACTTATTTAATGCGTTCGTAACTACAATCCGACAAACTAAGTTTGTACCAGTATGCAGAACACACCCTTTCGCGACAACGAACTTCCTGGTGATTAGGTTAATTAAGAATTAAGAAATACTGAAAAAAAACAAGTCAATCAACGGGAGGAAACGTACAGACGACGTTTCGTTCTAGTTGGAACTTTTCAATGTACGGTATTCCCTCGATGACGGACATTGCTTTTTCATTTCTATACTTTCTGTATATTTGTACTTTCTTAATTCTTAATTAACCTAATCACCAGGAAGTTCGTTGTCGCGAAAGGGTGTGTTCTGCATACTGGTACAAACTTAGTTTGTCGGATTGTAGTTACGAACGCATTAAATAAGTCGACATTTACATGTAAGAATGTGATTTAATATTCATTAATTCTCACTTGCAGTAAATTCCAAATGTTAATTATATATACAGAAAGTATAGAAATGAAAAAGCAATGTCCGTCATCGAGGGAATACCGTACATTGAAAAGTTCCAACTAGAACGAAACGTCGTCTGTACGTTTCCTCCCGTTGATTGACTTGGTTTTTTTCAGTATTTCTTAATTCATATTTATTAAGCACTAATATTACGAATCGCAAAACGTATTCAAAATATACAAAAAAAAGATATAGTAAACAAAGGTTAAATCTTTAAGTAGAACTGAATAACAAAAATATTCAAAAATGTACTTAGATTGGCAAATTAACAATTCTTGAGCGATTTTATTGAATGAAGATATCAATTTAAATTCATATCTTAACTGTATTTACATTCCAAAAACCAGCTATTGCGAAATAGTACACAAAAGGCAGTGTACTCAAGACCACGAATTTAACAATGAAAAAATATTACGGTTATATATAAAAAATTATCAAAATCCAACACAGTTTTCTTATATTACTTTTCTGGATATGGAAAAAGCTTTTAATAAAGTACCACGAGCAAAACTGGCAATCTCCTAAAAAGAATAAATTAGCTATATATAACTGCACATGTCTGCAAAAATATATTTTGTTTCAGCTGCATCGAACGTTTTTGAAAAATGTTTTCTAATCTGCTGAATCCAGAAATGATCTCAGTTTCCCTTCAAAGCGTATGTTTTTTTTTTGCAAAATACAATAGAGAATGACAAATGAAAAAACCACCATTTTATTGCAATGAATTAAACAATAATTCTTACAAATAAATAAACAAATTGTTCATGAAATGAATTTAACATTTAACATATTCATTCTGTGTGGCTATAAAACCTTTTCTTCTTGTCTTCGGATTTATCATCAAAAAAAAATCTGAACTAGATTCGTCCGGGGGAGATAATGTGTTTCCATCCTCAGAATTACTACACATATCATCCAAACTGGAAGGTAGGTATGGAATTGGTATTTCAGAGCTATGAGATACCTACTAGAATAACTGAATTAAGGTTTGGGTAACATATTTTCATAATTAATTTTGTATTGAAATTTTTCACATCTACTGGACACAAATGGCGGTCGGGAATGTAGATTTGCTATTCATGCCACATCATAGGCATACCAAAACGAAATTCATGTTTTTTATCCTAAACCACAAACAAATTTGAACGTTTCTTTGTTGAATTCTAAAACTGTATTCCTCCCAAATAAAACAAAAATTGTCAGGAGAAATAACACAACTTCTTGGAGCCATAATACCTATATAACTAAAAACTCGAGAACAGTCACATTTGAATGAAAAATGTAAAGCGAGTGTCGCTTATACAGAAACCAAGGTCCTGAAATTATTTATCATGTTGGAACACGACCAAATCTGACAATACGCTACTTCATACTTATTCCTAATACCCTGGTAAATATGTATAAAACATGCTCAACCCAGCCAGTAAGATTCCTCATTTTTCGGTAAACACGGGCGTTTCATTCTAAATTAAATACAAATACGAGTTTTGCAAAAGAACCTGACGAGAATTTTTTCCAGATTTTAGTGATTATTTTTTAATGATTTTATTAACCAATCGTTTAGCAGTATTTGCGGACACGTGTTTAATTCTGTGCAATCACAATATTATTATAGTGAGAATAATCTTAGTACATTATTCTTCCGAGAATATTTTCTAGTATTTTGTTTCTGTTGGTTGACAACGTATTTTCTAGTTTTGACACCTGTCACCAGTATTATTGCAAATTGGAAGCAATGAACCATAAGCGATTTAGTTCACCATCAGTGGAAGATATAAACGCACAGATTAAAGAAAATTCGTGCAAAAATACTATGGTTAGTAATAATTCAATATGGAAACAATTCCAATCATTTTGCGACGAACGGGGTTACAAATTAGAAGGAAATACACCAGTCACAAAACTGGCAAACATTTTGAAAGACTGGGGATTTAATATGAAAAGGTGCAATGGAGAAGATTACAAAGAAGCCGTTATTAAAACAATGTGGAATAAAACCGCCAAATTAATGCAAGAGTTGTACTACAACAAATTTAGTAGAAAATTAGACCCCTTTAAAGATATCGAATTTAAATCTGCGAGAGAAGCCAGAAATATAAAACGTAAGATATTACAACAGGTGCCAGAAAAAAGGAAGCAAAGTTCTGCAATTTTAACTACTGAACAAATCATGGAAATAATAAAACGCTACGACGAGGACGGTTTCGAAAAATGCTTTTATCACATTGCTTCATATGAGCTAGCATGGCGTGGGGGAGAAGGTTGTCAATGTTTAGTGCATTATTTTCAAGAAGAAACAGACAATGCTGGTTTGGCCACTGGAAGAGTAGAGTATAATCCGGTTTTCTCTAAAACAGCGCAAGGTGGGGCACAAAAGTTGACTGATAGTAAATGGTTAATACCAAATACTGAAAAACCTGTTGCGTGTCCTGTCCGATTGCTCAAGAAATTGCTAAGCAAGAGGAACGAACATATAAAAACTGACAGACTTTTTTTAACAGTAAACATTGCTTGGGATAAACCGTCTTCTTCAGGATGGTACAAAAATATGCTGTTGGGGGTGAACATAATGTCGAAGTGGATGAAAGAATCGGCGGACATGATTGGGCTGGACCATAAAAAAATAAAAATTACGAACCATTCTTCAAGGTCAAGTGCAGTGTCTCATCTAGCGAAAGCAGGTGTTAACGAGCAGGAAATAATAAAAATTACGGGCCACAGCTCATCTAGTTCATTGAAACTGTACCTGCAGTTGAATAATGAACATCATTCAAGTTTGATTAATAACCTAAGAGACAAGGGAGAAGTTGTAACTTTTAACACAACAGAACAAAAGAATGTTGCAAAATCCACCACTCACAGACAAAACATTTACAATAATTGTGTAGCTCACATACAAACTTTTAACACTAATTAATTTTGTAAATGTACAGAAATAATATTAAAAAGTTGTATTTCTATGCTGTATTTTTTATTTAAACATTAAAAAATAATCTTTCGAATACCACTCGAGAGTGAGAAATAATTAGAAAATAATTCTCCAGTCTTTCTCAAACTTGTTGCCATTCGGGAATAGCCACTCGAGCCCTACGGGCTCTCGTGTCTATTCCCTAGCAACAAGTTTTCGAAAATCTGTCTAATTATTTTCAATATATTCTCACTCTCATGTGATATTACTATTGACAATAAATATATAAGAAACCGTATAAAAATCTTGTGCGATTTTTTGGAGACTAGGAACTGTATCTTAGAAATATGAAATTTGAAATTTTTGTCGTCAAGGAAAGATTAAAACAAGAAGGAAACTTGAGCCCACTGCTTTTTGATATTTTTATGTGCGACTTAATCACTCTTACCAATACCCGTTTTTTCATCTATAAGTATCTAGCGGATAAAGTTATCTTCTAGACAATTATAAGAGAAGCGCATAAATGGGAATCTTCACTTTTTGTCAAGAGGTTTAAGTTCTTCATAAATATAACGGGCAGGGGGTATAATGTCACTATAATGTTAAATGGGAAGTATTGAGATAGTGTTTTAATGTTGATAGGATAGAATATGACTTCAAGATGGCACTAGATAGAGAAACTTGCCGGTAAATTACCAGTCTTGACTTTAACTGGGCGTTTATTTTAGTTGTATTTTATACATGAAGCAGTTAACATAACCTAGTTAGAAAAGTAAACTTTGTAGATAAAGTGAAAACGTAGCATAGACAAAGTATAAAATAGATGTGAAACGCCAATGTACTTGTTACGGACAGCGACCGCATTAAATCTCGTGTCAATTATGAAAAGTAGTTTATGAAATTTAAATAATTATACAAACAAAATAAGCTTCGGAACAGTAGGAAGATAATATATTCAAGAACGAGTGATATAAGACGCAAGACCAAGTTTAGTTTTATGACTTAATATATAATTATAATTACAAAATGAATATAAAGCAATGCTTTCTTGGCTCTATTATTTATATTTCAAATCAAAATATTTTATCAATCAAGGGACAAGCAGAAAGAATCTAAATACTTCTGACACTGTTTAAATTAAAATTCCAAGAATCGTATGCCATTAAAATGCTATATGCCAGTTTTTTTTCTCATTAACATCTCTTTTATAATTTCATTAAAAACACATATTGAATTTTATGTAAAGAAATCATCCAAAATAATTTCCTTAAAATATATTTTAAGAGAGAAAAATATTTTTTTTAAGGTTTAAAATCACTGACAAAAACAATTCCAACCAAAAAAAGCTAAAAGAAATAGTCTTCAGAAATACGTATTTAAGTATTTCTTTTATATAAAAGCTTCTCATGGTATGAATAAAAAGAGGAAAACAATATTCTATGTGCAAAATAATTTCAAATGTGCAATGAAAAATAATTTCCTCACAATACATTTTAAGAGAGAAAAATATTATTTAATTTTAAAATTCCAAGAACAGTTTTAACATAAACACTTCTAGGAATTTTTTCTAATGCATTCTAATGCTAGGGCGTTGATTGGCTATTATGCGCGTACGCGGCTTTTCATTGGCGGTTACGGTCCACGTTGACTAGGCTGCACCCACTCCAATCTGACATATGATAACTAGTCCACGTTGACCGATCATATGAAACCAATGATAACCGTTAATTCGCATTCATTTACCAATCAAATAATTATCTAAATCTTATGTTATTTTTGCAGAAATGTATTTCTTATTTGAAGTTTTATAATTCCACTATTTTGAACTACCCATTTTAAATTTTACAATACATGTACATGTATTATACATATATGTATTTTAGGCGTGTAGTCAAATGCATTATAATAGTATATTAAAAAACGAGTTTCATAAGGCACCATTTTGCCGCACGAGATCAGTTTAGAAAACGAGCCGCTTGCGGCGAGTTTTCTAAAGAGGGAGTGCGGCAAAAGGCCTTATGAAACGAGTTTTTTATACTATTTTTTCTATTTTGCGTTTTTTACATTAATAAATTGCTTAAATTGGAATTATTTAATTTGAAAGTTCAGAGTTTAATTTTTATATAAAGCATGCAGATGGTCACATTGATACTTGACATTTTCAAATTTAAATCTTGCTATCCGCGAAGTATATTATATTACATATTATTTACTAATTTTCGTTAACATTACTCGATACTTCATTTAAAAATATAAACATGAGGGACATAGAAACATATATATGTTGTTGTCAATTGTATACAAAATACGTTGTTTGTGTAAAATACGGACATATATCATATATGTCAAATGTACATAAATTCTTAAAATCAAATGACAGCAATGCTATTTATTTATGTATTCGAATAACGCCAACATTGAAAAATGAAAAAAAGCGTATCGAAATGGAGCTCATTTCGATACTGTTTTGGGTTTCATAATGAGTTCATTTCGAACGCAAAATAGAAAAATTATATTATAACATTGTAACTTGCCTATTTTCGTATCAAATATTTTTTTTCTACAAACACCGTTAAAACTTATCATTTTGACACGGCTAACTTTAATTAAAAATGCGATATTATAGCGTAGCGTGTTAAAAGTAGTACTTTTAACACTAGTGTTAAAAGTACATTGACATGACAGTTTGTCAAAAATGACAATATATATTAAAGTGATTTTTATTACTAAATGAAAATTACATATTTCTTGGATAATTAATATTAAATGTACAGTTTGCGTAATTCGAGATATTTATTTCCTGTGTTGCATTACTTTCAGAATTATTATTCTCGCAATTACTTCATTTTCTTTACACGAACTTAAAGACGAACTCATCTTTTGTATGAATTGTGACAAATTAATTTGACGTTATTTAACGGTTGCGTCCAGTTGTGTCAAAACGTATTCATGAGCTGTCAAATTTGGTCAGTGGATTTTCATTATATTTTATAATAAAAATTGTGTTTGTAGAAAAAATATTATAGGATACACATGTTAAAAATGTTATTTTATTTCACTCGTAAATTAAACTTTTACTCGTGAAATAAAATCGCACTTTTAACACTTGTATCGTAAATAACTATTTACAATAAGTTTCAGTCTGTTGTCTTAAAAGAATTCCTTAGTCCATTTCATATAAAGATTCTTTTTATACTAAATAAAAATTAATTTAATGTTTATTGTTAATTGAAAATCTTGAATAATTTCTTTTATAACGTCTAGTTTCATAAACAGAATATTAACCATTTACGAAGTTTACAATATCTTAATAATATGAAATTACTAAATTCTACGTAAAAAATACTATTAGATGTCATTTTTAGTTTTGGTCTGTTTTCAATGGTTACGATATGTACAACTAAAAATTTCGTCAATTTTCCTTAAATATCTCAAAAAGTTGACAGCATATGACAAATCTGAAAATGCCATCAAATACTTATCAAAATTCTGAGCAACTTTGCCGATCCGATCCGATTTAACCGATCCGATGTCTTTACTACTAAGAGAATTATCCATATACGGAATTAGAAAATGGGTAGCCTGTATATATCGTGATTTTTCGAGATTTTTCGCAATGGCATACAAGACAACATAGGTTCTTGGATATAGGTACTCCTCTGAATTTTGTTAGGAGTAATATATTTAAATATAAAAGCACATATTTAAATTTCCCGCTACATTAGCATTAAGAAAAAATTTCCAATTGTAATTGTCACTTGTTACATTCCTCCTTCGAATTAAAAAGCAGAACAGAGTAATATAAAAAACATGCTTTGAAATCTAGCCTCTTCGAAAGCAAAAATGTATTTATTGTAAATAAGAATATTTTCACAAAATGTAATAACATTTTCGGAATAAAATATTGTATTTTATTATATCACCTTTATCAATAGAAGATGATTTCCTAAAATTTATTTAAAAAAAATATGAATCTGTAAAGTGTCTAATATACGAGTAAATCTGGCGCTTATTAGCATATTTATTACTTTTTCCGTTAGAGACGACAAAATATATAATTAATTTTTTTTCGCCTGTTTTCTTTCATTTTTCTCTCCGCGTTATGAAGTTACCGAAAATTGGATTCCCACGGAAGAAGACGCGCCCGACAACCAACAAAGCGAAATATCTCCAACGATATAAAGTCCAAAATTAATTTAGGACTCCTCGATATTGCCCAAACAATACAACTGGAACGCAATATCTGGGCGTTATATAAATTCGTTTTTATTATTCATCCTGTACGGTTATCTTTCGGACCTTTTCCTCCGTCGGATTAATACGAAAAAGATAAATTATCTTTGTAATAAATTTAAGGATTTATTTCGCTGTCAGTGGTATTGTAAGTTGGGAATGGATCGGAGGGAGTCGCAACTTTTTATATCAAAGTTGAACGTAATAATAATAATATTAATAAATTATTTCTTTTCATGCGGTCGACCATTGGGTCTGGCAAAAAGAAAAATTAAATTCGTAAGATAAATTTAGTGTCACCACAACCAAATTTTCCGTGCATGTTATGAAAGTCAAGTCTAGAATGGTCAATAAACAAAAATGTTGGAGTAGATATTTGGCACAGTTGGATTTTACCTAGTTTACAGCAGGTGTTGGCAATCGTTCGGTCAGAATACTCTAAATATAAATCTAGTGCGTTAGATTAAAACAAGCTTAATAAATTTTAAAGATATCTAATTATATGAATTACTGCAATAATGATCCTGATCTGTAAATTTACGAAACGAAAACATTATAAGACAATAAATTGTGAAAATAACACGTATTAATGAAAATGGGCTGGCGTATTATCGTAATGCAACAGAATCTATTCTTTGGGAATTCTAGTCAATTATTTTTGATTTGAGTGTCGAATTGAGTAGTTGTTTGGGCTATTTCTATCGTTTGCAGGATTTAAATAATCCGACATTTCGGTAGTCAATCTTCTACTGTCTTCAGGGCAACTGGTTCTTGCCAAACTCATGTCTGGTGTATAAATGTCTTCCCAATTTTTAGCTTAATTAATTATCTTCTTTCTAAGCTATATGCATCTGCGCAGGACATAAAAAATAGCATATAGGGCCATAATACCAAACGTCATAAGTACACCAAGCTTAGATGTAAAAGATGTACAAATTATTCGAAAAAATGTACAAGGGATATCGTGGTGCGCTGTGTTGTGCGCACATTGAGTAATCTTGTCTATTCTGTCTCTGGTAACCTGGTTGTAAGTCTTCTCTATACATTTTTTTGAATAAATTATAGTCCGACCTGTGTACTTATGGCGTTTGGTGTTATGGCCATATATGCTACCTCTTTTAGATTTCTCTTGGTCTGATAGTCTTCCTTTCCTAGGATTATTGCATTGTCTCACGCAATCCTGTGTCTTTCTTCCCAGGCATGTTGAGCTAGGCGTGATTTGTCAATTTTTCCCAACCAGACCACTTTCTGATATTCTTGGATCCTTATTTGTAGGGGTCTGGCTGTTTATCCGATGTATTTTCGTCCGCATTCGCATGCTGCTTCGTATATACAGTCTTTGGTTCTTTGATTTTCATTGTCTGGTTTTGTTTTTGTCAGGATGGATTTGGTGGTGTTTGTTGTCTTCATGGTTGTTCTGATCCTATAGTCGCCGCTTATTTTCTGATTTTTTCTGATGGTACCTTGATATACGGGATTACCGTAGCGCACACGCTGGGCTGCTATTGGCTTTGTGCTACTTTACTCTCCTTGACTTTTGACGACGTCTTTTCTGTATTCCTATACGTTTTGCTTTAATGTATTTGTTAGATTCTTCAGCCCCTCTTTTCTATCTCTTTCATCTGAGGAAATGTTATTCGCTCTCATATTAGCATCTGGCTACTCCAACCTTAACATTGTAAGAATGGTTAGATTAATAGTGAAGGTATTGTCCTGTATGAGTCGGATTGCTATATACCTTAGTAGTTGTGACTATGTTTGTTGTGCCGTTTGTGTTTTTACGTCCTAGGACATCCAGGAATGGGATTTTGTCTTCTTTTCGATTTCCGTAGTGAATTTGATGTATTATTCTATGTTATTGCGGTGTTCAAGAAATTCGTTTAGTTCTTTTTCTCCCATGTGGCCATACGACGAAGGTGTCGTCCACATATCCCAGCCACATTTTTGGCTGTAGAACATATTGTCATGATTTACCCCGAAGAACATTTTTAAAAAAACATTTAAGTATATTGAACTTATATTCGAAGTTATTACTGTGTATATTTTGAATTATGTTTATATTTTTGAATTTATTGTAATGACCGTGACTGTATAGTTAATTTTGAACAGGAAATATATCGACTGGCGGATTTATTTGGTACTGCTTGTGCCAGATGTCCGAATATTTTGCCGGTTTGGGAGACAGAGATATCAGGTTCGTTGCATTGTACGGTTGGGGGTAAAAAACATCATTTTTTACTTCTATGTATATTTGATTTAACTTCGGTTTATTTTGTCTTGAGTTTTTTTATGTGTATTTAATATTTCATTTACGCATTACGAGTGGTGGTGATCTCGTATTTTTTAATTTAATTTATATTATACTTGATATCTCTCGCATTAGTTTTTCTGTATAAAAAGTGTTGCGTACATAAGTACTTTTTACAATTTGTTTTATATAAATTCTATTCACTATAATTCTATGATATTTGTGCTTATTTGTAATTTTGAATTATTTTTATATTAGCTTATAATATAGATAGCTAAGAAAATTACCATAATTTTTTTGAGGGAGTTTTTCTTGTCACGATATTCTAGAACATTTTATTCAGGATTTTGGTGGGAAATTTTATACTTGTGTTTAGTGCGCACGAGTTGAGTCATTTACGTGTTGACGTTTAGTCTATTTACGTTTGATTTTTGGGGGTTATTATTTAGATTTTAAATTTGAGAATTTTCTTAACAATCTATTAGTTTTAATTTTGCTCGCGAGTCACAGGAGGCTTTTCTTTGTGTGCGTGTTTTTTATTACACAGACTTTTTCCTCCAAGCTATTGTTTAATGATACTTTAGCTCTCTTTACACTTTGTAAAGAGTATTTTTTTAAATTTTTTTAATAAACATTGTAAAAATCAAATTGTGACTATTATTTACTGAATTGTTATTTTCCACTTTCTTACTCGGTGGAGAGTGAGCTCTAGATAAAGCTGTCTCAGGCAAGCGGAATCTTCGACTGAATTAGCAGGGAAATACAGTAGACTGACCTTATAAGCAAACCCACAGTTCACAGCAATATGTATTTAACGCGCTCTGTTTAAATTCTTCCATATACACATAGAGGATATCCTTGAAATAAAGAGACAACACATCTATTATACATGGAAAGATGTAAATATGTAGAATGTAAATCCAAAATATTGTGACTCAATTACGACTCCAACTATTCTTTTTGTTATTGTCGGTCAACTTTGAGATATCGTCTCTGGAAAATATTTTGAATATATATCCCACATAATTTAATCTTTCCATTTTTAATATGTCTTTTAATTTCAAGGACAGCCTGTATAGGCCTTAGTATAGGTGATAGAGGAGAAACCATTGTCATGCCAAATTCCAGTTGATAGAACTTATCTTCCACCTGAAAGTATGTTGTATTTACACACAGGGACATAAATTCCATGATGGCATTCACACTCTATGTGGAGTCTCTTAATAGTCTGTTTTCTACTATTCCTAGGGTAGGTTGCGTTGGTACATTTATACGTTGTACGTGACATTCACTTGAGTGTCTAAGTTGCGTAATAATATGCTTTGTGATGATTTTCGTGTTCTCAAAATACTTAGTTGATAAGTTTACGCAATTTGTTAATAAGATAAGAGAGATCAGGTTGACACTGTTTTTTTGACTTTTCCAGTGCTTTCGTTAGAATTGAACATGCTCTTCTTTGTATAAACTTATATAAATAGCTTTCGGATTATATCAAAATCTTTGTGAATATTTCTCATCTGATAATTATGCTTAATAAGTATGTAGAGTAAAATCATTTTCGGATGAGACTGGCGCAGAAACACATTTTAGTAATTAGAAAGAGAGCCACCTCATAAATGAGGGAACAGCTAGTAGTATAAATCCGTGTACTATACGAGCCACAAACGTTTATCGATTACTTGTCAGTCGGTACCAGGCATTTGATCGGTGTGTTTCGTAGTGGTGTTGTACGTACATTGAGAGTTTTCCTATTTGTAATATTATTGTTGTGTTTTATCTATTAATTAATTTTTTTTCAAAGCTATTCAAGAGTAAGAATGCATTCTCTTGTAAGTAGAAATATACTTATCATAAAATTTCTGAAAATTTAGTTGTATTTATTTACACAGGGTAAAATGTCTGATATGGCAACAAACTCTGTCCTGGAGGAAGTGAGCCCTTGTTCGAAAAAGAGAAAAGTTATTCTTGAACAATCTCGTGAAATAATCTTTAATGTATATAACTATTTTAAAAAACAAGGTGTGACAGGTAAATATATTTACAAATTAGGTGGATACATAATATTTAACCTGTAATAATATTACTTTTTTTAAATCAAATTCAAAATTATAATTTATGTTGTTCATCATTTATAGCTCAGCTGCTAGATACAGTTGCAGAAGCAACAGGTATTTCTAGCATTTCTAGTATTTCTATTATTTCTAGTATTTCTAGTATTTCTATTCTAGGAGCACTGTAGGTCGAATAATTAAAGAAGGTCATGCTGTTGAAACAAGAAAAGTAAATTCATTCTTATCGAGAAAAATAAAACCACCAAAACCATCACCAAAATCTACTGTCGATAACTGTGGGGAAGAAATTATTCGCAGAATTATACATAATTTTCATGTGACTGAAAAGAGAAGACCCACAATAAAAGGCCGTTTATAATAAAATTCACGATGATGAAGGAATCGGTTTTGCAGGAGGGCTATCAGTCAGATATGAGACTGGACGGGAAAGTACGCATATATAAGGCATGCATAAGACCAATACTTGCATATTCAATAGAAACGAGAGCCGACACAGCAGAAACAAAAAGGATGCTTAGAACAACGGAAATGAAAACATTGACGTCAATAGCGGGGAAAACACTGAGAGACAGAATCCCGAACAATCAAATACGGAATCAATGTGGTGTACACGATATCGTACGGTGGGGCAGACAGAGGAGACGGGAGTGGAACCAGCATGTAACACGAATGGATTGCGAGAGATTAGCCCGAACAGCAAGGGATCTAAAGCCAATGGGCACCAGACCACCAGGAAGGCCCTTCAAAAAATGGCGAGATAGTTGGCAGTCTACGTCTCAAACATGACTGCAGCACTATGAAAGAGATCGGATAAGAAGAGGCCTAAGGCCTAATATAAGAAGAAGAAGCTATCATCTTTTAGGAAATTATTGCTGCAAATAGGATTCAGGTACTTTTTTTATTATTTTTAGTAATATCACTCTAAACTTTTATTTGCTAGATGGAAAAAACTACTGATAACCGTAAGATTTTAATGGAGCGGTTTGACATAAGAGAGCTGAGGTGTTCTTACATCCGCAAAATAACAAATTATCGTACCCAAGGACGTCCAATAATATATACAGGTATAGAAAGCATTTAGAAAATCTATTTAGTACATATTTTAAGTACATTAGTAATTTTTAGATGAAACTTACATACATGCAGGGCATACATCTCCTTTTGGATGGGTCGATCAACCTAATGAAGGATTAAAGTGTCCAATTTCAAAAGGGAATCGTTTAATAATAGTTCATGCTGGTTCTGCAGAGGGTTTTGTTAATGATGCGTTATTAATTTTCAAATCAGGTCAAAAAAGTGGCGACTACCATGACGACATGAACTTCATAAATTATTAAAAATGGTTAGAAACATCTTTAATTCCTAATTTTCCTAATAATTCTGTGATTGTTGTGGATAATGCCAGCTACCATAATGTTATGTCATATAAACATCCAACATCAGCCAGTAGAAAGTGTGATATGATACAGTGGCTAAACGAAAGGGGCATAACTTACGATGCAAATTGTACTAAACCGGAGTTGTACAATTTAGTAAAACTTCACAAGCCAAAACATATACAGTACAGCATAGATGGTATATTTGCAAAAAAAGGCCACACCGTCCTGAGATTGCCACCATACCACCCAGAACTAAACCCGATTGAAAGAATCGGGTTGCATCAAGAAATGTTACATTTCATATAAATGATGTTGAAAAATTGGCGAGAGAAGAATTTTCAAACATCAAGGTAGAGGAATGGTCAGAAACTTGTCGACATGTTGAAGGTGTAGAAAAAGATTACATTATGAAGGAGCACATAATGGATGATTTTTGTGAGGAATTTATTATTAATGTCAATAATGACTCTGAACATGATTTCTACGATTTTTCAAGCGATGAAGACTGAAGATTTTAAATGTTTCAAAATATATTATATTAATTTTGTCATCAGCGAAAATAAATATTTGATTATACATTGTATGTATGTATATTTGTTTTAATAAATACAAAAATTTTTCTAGGCACATGCTTGTGTATTTATCTTCCTTTAATGTCTCTAAAGTGAGATTTTGGTTAGGAGTAAAATTATAATGAGAAAAACCAAAATTAAGGTTAATGAAAACCATATTACAAAATATGGATTAATATAATAATAATTTGTAAATACAAAGACTTAAATGTGAAAGCACTATAAAAAGAAATATTTCATTGTAAAATACAATTTATAAAAAATTTGTTACATAATACCTATTGATTTAATAATTATTTTATTCTTCGCGAAGTAATAAGTTTATTTAAAATCGACAACAAAACATAGTTATTATGGTTTAATATAACTAAATATTATTTAAATTAAAACTGCCGCCTATATTGTCAAAACTGCTCAATGTTTTTAAGGTGTTCAATATTTTTGTAACGTCATCGCTCGCGCATCTTCAGTCTCATCCGAAAGTAATTTTACTCTACATTCACAACGCATTATTGATGTTGTATTATATTCAGCACCTCCACACAATCTTATTTTAAATATAAATAAATGTAATGTTAATTTTCACCCGTAAATCTAATCGGATAAATTCAACATTCATATAAGCCAGATTACAGTTAAATTCAAGGACCTGAGTGTTCCCTTCTTCAAGAATGTTGGTTTTTTTATGAGGATATGTAAGTACTTAAGCAGTACTAATGTTTTAAGGAGTTTTGTTGTATTTACATACAAAGACATAAATTCCATGATGGCATTCACACTCTGATGTTCTTTCTTCTAATGTGGAGTTTATTTATACCTTAGGTACGCTTCACATAGCTCAGCGCTAGACAGCAGAGCTATACATAAGTATTTTTTATATAAGGACATGTGCAACAAATACCTTTATCATTCTCAGCTAGGCTACGTTATACTATACATATTGCACATTCTGTAGCTCTGTTAGTCTTTACTTGCATATGTTAATTATTTCTGTCACCCTATACCGCCCTAATCTCTGCTACGCTACCTGCAATGTGCGGCGGGCCTTATAGGGTGACAGAGGTATTTCCATGAATCTATATAAATTACTCATAAATTGTTTGAGCAATAATTGCTATGTTAATCTTTAATAAAATTATGCTCAGCTTTTAAGACTTTGTCGCACTAATCATTGAGAGCGTGGATCTCGGTTTCCCGGTTGGAACCGCGTCGAGTTAGGCGTAATTGCCGACGTTTCGTCCACTGTTTCAAGGGACATCTTCATTATTCTAGCTACTGCGAAACGACGAACATCTACGTACAGCCCTGAAGATGTCCCTTGAAACAGTGGACGAAACGTTGGCAATTACGCCTAACTCGCCGCGGTTCCAACTCGGAAACCGAGATCTACATCTAGAGAACGACCGCGGAAACCTACACCTACATTTATTGAAAGCGTATTTTCATCACCAATATTATTAGAATATTAGAAAAGATAAGGCAAAATTTCTAATTGGTATTTGTTCAAAAACTCATGCCTATTTACACATGGAGCAAATATAAAAATAATTATAATTCTTGAATATTGATGTTGAATAAAGTAAAATTTAAATTTAAAATCATATTATTAAGACATTGTAAACTTCATAAATAAGGTTAATTTTCTGTTTATGAAACTAGAGGCTAGACGATTTTCAATTAACAATAAACATTAAATTTTTTATTTTACTATAAAAAGAATTATAACAATTCTTACATTTAATACGAAAATAGGCAAGTTATAATGTTATAATGTAATTTATAATGCATTTGACTACATGCCTAAAATACATATATGTATAATAAATGTACATGTATTGTAAATATTAAAACAGGTAGTTCAAAATAGAGGAATTATAAAACTTCAAATAAAAAATACAAAGCTACAAAATAATTTAATTTTTAGATTACTAATATTTTATTGGTAATTGAATGCGAATTAACGGCTAGCATTGGCTCCATATAATCGGTCAACGTGGACTAGTTATCATATGTCAGATTGGAGTAGGTGTGTCTTTGTCAACGTGGACCGTAACCGCCAATGAAGAGTCGCGTACGCGCATAATAACCAATCAACGCACTAGCATTAGAATGCATTAGAAAAAATTCATGAAAGTTTTCCCTAAAACTGTTCTTGGAATTTTAAAATTAAATATTTTTCTCTCTTAAAAGCATTTTGAAGAAATTATTTTTCATTCTACATTTGAAATTATTTTTGCACATAGAATATTGTTTTTCTCTTTTTATTCATACCATAAGAAGCTTTCGCATAAAAGAAATACTTAAATACGTATTTCTTAAGACTATTTCTTTTACCTTTTTTTAGTTGAAATTGTTTTTGTCAGTGATTTGATACTTTAAAAAGATATTTTTTTCTCTTATATATTTTAAAGAAATTATTTGTTAGGATTTCTTTACATAAAATTCAATAAGTGTTTTTAACGTAATTATAAAAAAGCTTTTAATGAGAAAAAAAAACAGACTGACATAAGTACATCTACCTAGCATTTTAATGGCAAAACAATTCCTGATATTTTAATTTAAAACAGTGTCCCAAATACATAGATTTCTTTCTGCTTGTCCCTTGATTGATAAAATATTTTGATTTGAAATGATATTATTCTAAATGAAATATAAATAATAGAACCAAGAAAGCATGGCTTTATATACATTTTGCAAATATAATTTTATATTAAGTAATACATAAAACTAAACTTGTACTTGCGTCTTATATCAGTGGTTCTTGAATATATTATACCCCTACTGTTCCGAAGCTTGTTTGTTTCCACAATTCTTCAAATTTCATAATCTACTTTTCATAATTGACACGAGATTTAATGGAAAATAAATTATTTACAAAGTTTTCGGCAATTTCACTAGTTTCAAGTGGGAGTACGTGAAAAATGCTTTAGAAATATTTAATTGGTAATTGAATGCGAATTAACCGTTGTACGCATGTAATGACCCTAGCATTAGTATACATTAGACAAAATTCCTAGAAGTGTTTTCCCTAATTGATTTTATAACTAAATAGGTCAAGAGACAATTTCTTTAAATGTCTTTTTTCTCGGAATTGCCTGGGGATTTTAAAATTAAATAATAATATTTTGCTCTCTTAAAATGCATATTGAAGTAATTATTTTCCATTTCACATTTGAAATTATTTTCTCACATATATGAAAGGGATCATAGACATTCTTTCAGAATAACAGGATGAAACTATTGTTAAATAATATTTAATAGGGAAACAGGCAAATCATAAAAATTGTATATCTATCAAAATCAAGTTTTCTAAGGACCGAGTCTCACAAAAGGCCTTATGAAACGAGTTTTTTTATGCTATTTTTTCTATTTTCCACTTTTACATTAACAAATTGAAGTTATTTAATTTGAGAGTTTACTTCAGAGGGTTTTATTTTTATATAGTAAGTATGCAGGTGATCACATTGATTCTTGACATTTGCAAATTTAATTATTCCTATCCTTTAAACATAATTTATTAATATTCCTCAACATTGCTTGATATTTTATTTAAAAATATAAACATGATTGACATGGAAACTAATATCGTACTCCACTCCACTTATGTAGTTAAATTTTTAAAATCAAATGACTGATGAGATATTTAACATTGAAAAATGAAAAAAAAGCGTATCATAATGAAGCTCATTTTGATGCCGTCTTGGGTTTTATAATGGAACCCAAAATTTAAAAAATGTAATTTATAATACATTTCAATTGCATGTCTAAAATACATATACATGATACATATATGCATTTATATTTATTATAAAAATCAAAATGGGTTTCCGAAAATAGTGGAATTACAGACTTCGTATTAAATATTTGGATTACTGCTATTTTATTGGTAGTTGAATGCGAATAAAGGGTTGTCATTGGTTCTAAACAATCAGTACGGTAGTCAACGTGGACTGAGACCGCCAATAATCATTCGCGTACGCTTGAAATAACCAATCAACCCTCTAGCATTAGAGTGTATTAGAAAAAATTTCGAGAACTGTTTTCGCTAATAGATTTTATAAAAAATAGGTCTCAAGATGATTTCTTTAAATGTTTGTTTTCCTCGTAGTTTTTTTTTGTGTTTGCCAGTGGATTTCAAAACTAAATAAAATTGTGAAATTATTTTCTGACATAGAATATTGTTTCTCTCTTTTTATTGACATTTTAAAAAGCTTTTCGTATAAAAAAAATACTTGAATATGTGCATCTGTCCAGTTTTTTAACACGTACACAATTCCTGGAATTTAAATTCTGTGACATGTATTTATATTTTGATGTTTGCCAATTGATTAACAAAATATTTTTATTTTAAGTTACTAACTGTTTAATTTGGCAATTGAATAGAATTAACGGCTGTCGACTCTATGCAGAATTGTTAAGTGTAGTTACTTATGGAAGCCTCAATCTAATATTACTGATTTTTCTTGCACAATAGCATAAACCGTTATAGCTTCAATATTATATATCGTTTAAACAAATAAAATAGTTATTTGTAAAAGTAAGGTTTTACTGGATGAGTAAACAAATACCAGTAGGTAGCCAGTAAAAGCACTTTCCGGACGTGGTGCGTACAACATTTTTTTTGCAATGGTAAATTTTTCACTTTTACTAAACAGATGATCGTTTTAAAACCTGGGGTAGGCTTTTGCAGTAATGTGTATTACTTTAGCAACCCGTCAACAAACAACAGTTAATTTGTAAAAATAACGTTTGTGATGAAAGTGATTTAGACTGTGAATGTAACATTTGCGAGGCCGCTAAAGTATATTGTGACAATTTGCAATTAATGTTGAAAATATTGCAATATCTAATTGTTCATTTATAACAGCCCATAATTCTATGCTTAATTTCCCTATATTATAAATAAATCTAAAAGTCCAAATTTAATTTCTTGTTTTTACAGGACTAGTCCGGTAAAATGATACTATCTAGGTTGAAAATTATTTAGGTAAAGTGTTCATTACAGTAGGATTTGCATAGAAAAATATTTCCATGATAGATAAATCATCGAATTCTTCAAAACTATAGATTCAGGTGATAAAACAATCCTCTGGTATTGTTCTTATTTTAAAAAATCATATTAGTATGAAATTGCTGAACATTTTAGCTTATTTCCTTAGTTTCTTCCTTTAACAATAAGTAGTATATCCGTAGACTTTAAAAACAGCAACGGATGTATTATTTTATAAAAACGAGAAATTTATAACTCGGTTTAGTTAAATATCCGAACAAATAATATAAAATTGTCAGAATTCAACATGGCCTTTGAATTTATTATGTTAATTTGGAAATAATAACGCAATTAAGGTATTTTCGTTTATGTTTCATTAAACAAATTTAATATTGCATTCCCGGAATTATTCAGAACTTTCCGAGGTCTTAGATATTAAAGTATTGTTTATTATATTTCTAAAAATATTCTTTATCAAACACTTTCTGGATAATAAAATATTTTATCATAACGTCTTAAGAATTGGGAATTTTCCTCCTTCAGTCTGTTTAATCTGGAGTAACGAAGCTGACTTAATTGAAAGACAAAGGAGACTCAAACTGCGTATAATTCACGTCCCAAATGAACTTCAAAGAGGCTTTTAACGTAGACGACACGTTTTAGGCAAAACCTCTGAAATATTAGATGGCTGGTGGCAAAGATAAATTTACATAATCACCGAGTCAGATTAGAATAGAAAGGTGTTATAAACAAGCTATTTTCTATACGAATACATATTTATTTCATCATACAAAATATTTGTATAGAAATTTAGTGCTTTTCTAATAATATATTTATATACCTATTTACTTACTGTTAAGATTATTTCTTGATTTTATTTTTAAATAATAAGTATTATAAACATGTAGAACTTAAGTTACCAAAGAGGTAACTAGAATAAAAATAATTCATTTTTATTGTACGATAGATAAAGTATCGATAGAAAGGACAAACAATTAACAAAAATAATAGACATTATTCATATAGATAGTAAAAAAAAAAAAAGATAAAATAGAATAATTATTACAAACTTCAAACTACAGAGAAAAAAAAATATTAAAGAAAATACCACTAGGGTAGAAAGAACTCTTTATATAACTTAGGGGCCATACAGCATTTGATGATAATAGACATCAAAATAGTAATTGTGAGCCTAGCTTGCCTAAGAAAAATGTTTCAGGTTAAAGAGGTACGAGGTGTCGAAAGTGATTAATTTTCAAGCCGTTCCCCAAATTTTCGCATTTGAATGTTCTATTGTGCACATTCTGCCGATGGTTGAAGAATATTTAATTCACAAAGTGTGCCTTTAATACTGACAAAACCATACAATGTTTTCTACCTTTTCTTGTCTTAGGTACGTCAAAAGTAGTTTTGACATTTTGACATTATACAAGTACTTTAATCTTTCGAAATAGAGATGCCTAGACTTAATAAATTTTCTAACCGTGATTTACGAGATATGCTCTACGTTTATATGCAAGAAAATTACAACGAACGTGCTGCATTAAGAAGGTATGAAGAACTCTACCCAACCATAATCATTCCAGATCGAAAAATATTACAAAGAATATTCAATCAGTTAGGTGAAACAGGATCGTTTTATAATAAAAATTCTGGTGGACGACCAAAAACTGCAACAGTTGAACAAGAAGAAGGGATCTTGGTTAGAATTTGGGAAAATCGTGAATTAAGCGCTAGGTGTTTGGAAGCTTCTACGGGAATTGGTAAATAATCTTTAGAGACGATTTGTTCCCCTATTATTTTACGCTTAATAAAAATTTATTGCCAGAATATTTACAAGCCAGATTAGAATTTGGTCAAAATATACGCTAAAAAAAACAAGACACGATGTTGCTGAACACGTTACATTTACGAAGCAACTTTTACAAGACGCGGAGTTGATACTTAATTGGAGATATAATAGTCACTATGCTTTGGAAAATCTAAGCCTACCAAAAGAAAGACATTTCGATAAATTTTTGCGATATTATCGACTATTTCGTGATTGGCCCATTTCATCTTCCACACACAAAGACTTAATGCAGAATATGCAATTTTAATTTTGAAGAAGAAGAGAAGAAGAAGAAGGGGGAGAAGGAGAAGGAGAAGAAAGAGAAGAAGATGAAGAAGAAGAAAAAGAAGAAGAAGAAGAAGAAGAAGAAGAAGAAGAAGAAGCAGGAGGAGGAGGAGGAGGAGGAGGAGGAGGAGGAGGAGGAGGAGGAGGTGGAGGAGGAGGAGGAGGAGGAGGAGGAGGAGAAGAAGAAGAAGAAGAAGAAGAAGAAGAAGAAGAAGAAGAAGAAGAAGAAGAAGAAGAAGAAGAAGGAGGAGGAGAAGAAGAAGGAGGAGAAGGGGGAGGAGGAGAAGAAGAAGAAGAAGGAAGAGAAGAAGAAGAAGAAGAAGAAGAAGAAGAAGAAGAAGAAGAAGAAGAAGAAGAAGAAGAAGAAGAAGAAGAAGAAGAAGAAGAAGAAGAAGAAGAAGAAGAAGAAGAAGAAGAAGAAGAAGAAGAAGAAGAACCATGGTTATCTGTGCACAGAGATGAAAGAAACTGTCGAAAGGGATACGAATTCCAGTACTAGAATCATTACTGACGTGTACGGGTATGATGCCGAAACTTCGGCGTTGATGGCATCGCACCATATGTTAAACGTTAATAATAATTCATGAACGAATTGAATCTATTTAGGAAACGAAAATTTCAAGGAAAAGTATTCCTTGAAATTTCTTTAAGAGAACATGAAAATGTCTCCAATTATAGAGTATGTTTTCTTGTTGTTATTGTTGAAGCTGGTCTTCTGAAAATGAGAACATTTTATTTTTTCATTCGTTGCTAAGCCAAACATATTTTAGACTCCTGAAATGGCGCAAACATATTTTAGACTCCTGAAATGGCGCAAAGAAGAAAAATAAAATGTTCTATGCGTAGGCATTTGAATTTGAGTATAGTCATATTGTCAGAATGCGAAAGGATGGTTTGTTAGGTTAGAATATTAGTGCTTAGCAGGATTAAAATGAAATTGCGAACATTAATAATATTTGATTTTCCATATTAGTTTAAATAATATAAAATGAGTTGAAAACTGGACACAAAAAGTTTGTTAAAAGTGGATATTATTTTGAAAACTACAAGTATAACGAACGAAAATTGATAAAATCAAAAACATACTACAATTCCCAAAACTTTTGAAGCTTTCATCATAATACTTTACCTATATTTAACGATTCTACTATTTGTTTAAAAAGAATTTTTACAAAGAACAAACTTGAATTTAATAAGCTTCGAAAACATTTATTAACTTATTAACTCCATCTTTCAATCCATCATTCATTACTATAACTGGCATTTCTATTCATACAGTAGCTGTCAACGCTAGCGTATATATTGCTTGCTTTATATACCGAAAACATGGTTTTCCTTTACTCAATCTTCCTTGTTTTGTTCTTCCATTGCATTTAAATGTATTTACATCAAAAGCATAACCTGCAGATGTGAAATATAACATGGCAAGTTCTCCTTTCCTTTCATTTCGCAATGCATTTAAGTGGCTGTCACTGACGCTTGCAACACCCACTGTTTCTACTTGTATTCAGTACTATAGTATAGTTGCTTCCCCCATTTTAGAGAGTTTAGAATATTAATTATAATATTTTGAATTGTGCCTAGCAAAACCATAATAAATGCAAGGCACTCTTTTGCATGTCATAAAACGTTTGGTAATTAGTTAGCCTTTATTTAAAAATTTTAAATAGTTTTTCGTTTAAAATTTTGAGTTTAAATAAATCGTTATTTTTGCTGATAAGTTAGTGTTGCATTAAAATAGTCACAACTAGCTTTTAAGAAACATTTCCAGAATTCGAATTAGATTTTGTAAAAGTCTATTAATATCAATGCATCCGTAATAGAAATTATACGGATATCTACAAACTGCAGATACATTGCCTGCAATATGTGATATGGTGACAGCCTTTGCTACAATCGAGAGAACTGATATTCAAAGGAATAATAATACCGGAAAATTGATTTTCCGCTACACAAGGTACATCCATTTCTCTACGGGAACAGAAAATTGAACTACACATGCTTAACTTTAGGCGGGAAGCACTTTATGTTCAATGCCGTCATCTAATTTATACGAAACTAAACGATCTAACAACCTCTTCATAATTAAACTACCGACTCTTATAAAGGTAGCGTTGTTTCAGCGTAATATTTTAATAAAAGTATTGTAAATAATGAATTCGACCTACTTTGTTAATAGTTACATTGTTATTCAAGGAAGATATAACCGTTAGGAAACTGAATTACGGCTTCATCCAAAAAAGACATAAATTGAAATTCCCATGCCGAAGCGTCAATTTCGAATGAAATTCGGTTGGCTCGTAAAATCCATCCAATGTTTTCAAGAAAATTATATAATATAAATTAATGTTTTCTATCATGAAATAAAAACACATACTAAACTTTGTAACTATATGAGTTTATTTAATTTAATTAGCGACTGCAGTGTTGACAAGAATTACCGTCAATTCAACACACGATTTTACACCGCCCGACAATTCATTGGGGCGACAATATATTGCAACGACAGTTTATCACGCGACGAGTTATCGCGACTAAAATGATTTACCATAGGTAGATATAATAAGAATAACTGAAGGCTTTATTAAATATTAGTTGTTTAATTTTTTCTTCGTTTAGATATTTAGTATTTTTTAAATAACGTACCCTCTTAATGTTGTTCATTTAAATTACATTTAAATTAAATTTGCATTGTCCTAGAAATACTGAATACGGCAGTATGGAAATGAGCTTCATTTCGATACGTTTTTTTTTCATTTCTCAATCAATGTTGGCGTTCTTCGAACACAGAAATAAATATCTTATTGCTGTAATTTGATTTTAAGAATTTAAGTACATTTGACAGATATGATATATGTGCGTAGGTTACATAAACAACGTATATTGTATATAATTGACAACAAGATATATTAGTTTCTATGTCACTCATGTTTATATTTTTTAAATAAAATATTTCAATATTTCAAGTAGTGTTAACGAAAATTAATAAATAATATGTAATAAAATATACTTTGCGGATAGCAAGATTTAAATTTGAAAATGTCAAGTATCAATGTAACCAACTGCATACTTTATATAAATATAAAACTCTGAACTTTCAAAATAAATGGTTTCAATTTATTAATAGTTATAAAAAATGCAAAACAGAAAACATTGACGAATTGCCACGCGAACAATGAATTATTGTGCGGTGAATTGCCGTGTTTTTATTATATGAAATATTACAGAGTAATGGCCCAAAGTGTTAAATATTGGAATTAAACGATATTTTTAACATTTTCAATAAAAATAATATTTATTGGTATTTGAATTTAATTTCTAATTAGTGTTCTAAGTACTTTGTTTTAGAATTTTTAAAAAAATGCCAAATTTCAAATGAATTAGTAACTTAGTTTTCTCTTCTTCAATATTACATTTATATCTAATTTTATAGTTTATTTTTGTTTTATTTGTTGCGTATATTTTAACCTTATATAAACATTATAATTGTATTAAGAACATAAATAAGTAATTTACATATTATGGAATCTTTATTTAACTAGCTCCATTTTATATTTAAAACCCATACGAAAGTTAGTAAACAATTAGATTCATCATTCTAGGCTAAGAATTAACGGAGTGTATAACGTGCCGTACTTGTTTACCGAACTAAATAAACCATTCCTCAAGTAGCCTTCATAAAAACAAAATTGAACGGAACATTTACTTAAGTAATTGTTGTTTGGGGTAGCATTTATTTGTAAAGACCCCTACTAACTGTAACTAAATGTAATTAACTTTTAATATCAAATCCTTTTGCAAGTATTCGTTAAAAAAGTCATTTTAATTTTTTTTTAATTCCAACCACCGAGAGCTTTCCCCATGGACAACTTTTCGCTTTCACGAAGTGGTATTTGGTTGGTTATATTCCTTTTAAAGCCTAGATTAAAAAAGTAAAAAGAGATAATTTAGGTTCAAAATTTCCCATTAATGCGGAATTAGAAAAAATATTGTTAATTAATTTGATATTTGTTTTATTTTTAATTGTAATATCGACTCGTACTATAGAGATTAGAGAGAGTATGTAGTTTGAAAAGTGAACACTCTTTTAATGGTCCGGTCCATTGCACTTCGGTAAACTATACAATATAAGAAGATACTACATACAATCGAATTCATGTTTAGTTTGAGCGAAAAAAAATATAATGAATTTTATTATTAACTATTCTATTAGACATAAAACAATAAAAAGAATCCATGTTGCATCTTAAATTATTTTACATTTATTTCATCTAGGGCGGATGTATTGTACGCCTGTAATAGTATATTAAAAAACGAGTTTCATAAGGCACCATTTTGCCGCACGAGATCAGTTTAGAAAACGAGCCGCTTGCGGCGAGTTTTCTAAAGGGCGAGTGCGGCAAAAGGCCTTATGAAACGAGTTTTTTATACTATTTTTTCTATTTTGCGTTTTTAACATTAATAAATTGCTTAAATTGGAATTATTTAATTTGAAAGTTCAGAGTTTAATTTTTATATAAAGCATGCAGTTGGTCACATTGATACTTGACATTTTCAAATTTAAATCTTGCTATCCGCGAAGTATTTTATATAGCGTATCGAAATGAAGCTCATTTCGATACTGTTTTGGATTTCATAATGAGTTCATTTCGAACGCAAAATAGAAAAAATTTTATGATTACAATTGATTGCCCGATTTGTCTAAATAGATCGGGTGTTAAAATTATAATACCTACGCATTGAAACTTATTCTTATAAAATTGCTACTATAAGTAATGTAAGTATTAATAATAAAATGAAAAAGTTGCAAATTAGCGTTTAACAGATATGTATGTACAGTACACAATATAAATAGAATTAATACTACGTAAGACTGATATGCAATTAGGAAATATAAAAACATCAATACAACATTGAAAACCAGATCAAAAGGATAAATCTAGTAACATTGCAAAATTTGTAACAAAATGATACACGAAAATAACTTTGAAAAAGTACATTTTTTTAATAAATTTTGCAAAAAAACAACAGGTTCCACCGAGATTTGAACTCGGATCGCTGGATTCAAAGTCCAGAGTGCTAACCATTACACCATGGAACCTCAGCAAAATAAAATTTGAAGTAATCAAAACATCTCTAATTTTAATTTAATATTTGATTAAATTGATTATATTATTAAACAAAATATGATATTCAAATTAATTTAAAATTTCTTGGCCTCTTCACTAAAACACAAGATTTTTTTTTTAATTCGTTCAGTTAAAGTGTATAACTATATACAGGCTGATTCATTTTCGGCCCTCACCATAGGGATCTCTCTTATTATTGGAGATAGAGTATAGGTTTAAATTTGGCAAAGTTGTTAAATTTTGTGTTTGTTATAAATACGTAAAGAAAATAGACCTGTGACAAATGACCTTCGTTATTAAAAAAAAAAACGCGAAAACCCCGTTTTCTTCTTTTACCTGTAGCACCGACATTTGGCCTTGTAGAGAAAAAATAAAAACACATCCTTTGTGTGTGTGTGTGGCCATTTCTAAACCTCTATCCAGTGGTGTACCCTAAATTTTTATACGACGTTTCGTTTCTTTCTGGCCATCATCAACTATCTAATTTCTTATAGGCGCCATATTGGATTTAGACATCTTCAGAAAGAGTTTTTTTTTTTAGTTTTAAACCATGTACCACATGGTGACTAAAGTTTTTGACATTAGGTTTTATTTGAAAGAATAAATTAGAAGATTAAATAAGTTAGCCTATGGAATTTCAATCTGTCAAACATTTCATTTATTGTTCATTAATAATACAAAAATGTCATACACTAACGAAGAGAAACGAGATATGATAAGTATTTTTATTCTTCGAAACGAAATTCAACAGTAGCGAGTACAAGATAACAAAAACATTAATAAAAATACATAGAAAAGTAAACAATAAACAATTACAGTAAATGTTCAATTATCTGGCCATCTTCGGAAATGCACAATTGGGCACGCCTTCTGGCATTTTGTACTGCCCTTTGTATAGTTCTTCTAGGACCTGCATCGAAGGCATTCTGAAGTCTGTCTCGTAATTCTTCAATGTTTTGTGGCGCATCTACTTTATAAATATTATTTTTAACATATCCCCATAAAAAAAAATCTAGCGGATTTAAATCAGGTGATCTCGCAGGCCATTCAACAACTTCCATATTTCCAATCCAACGGTTTGCAAACTCTTGATTTAAGAAATTTCTAACAACAGCTGCATTGTGTGCTGGTGCGCCATCTTGTTGCCACCATAAATATTATAATTGATTTAATGGGATATTGTCGTCAAGATAGTCAGATACGTATGTACGTAAAATGTTTAAATATCTTTCTCCATTTAAATGTTCTTCATACATAACTGGCCCTAAGAGACGATTTGCCAAAATACCCATCCAAACGTTTATTCCAAAACGATGTTGTGGTCTTCTAGCCCTGTTTTGTCGGGGATTTTGTACTGCCCAATAGTGCTCCGTATTTCTGTTGAACATTCCAGAATTTGTAAATTTTGTTTCATCTGACCAGATGATTTTGCTTAAAAAATTTTCGTCATTTTCTATCCTTCCCATTAACCAATTACAATATTCTAGCCTTCTCAAATTATCTCCAGGCAGTAAAGAGTGATTAACATGGATCCTGTATGGTTTAAACCTACTTTTATGTAAAGTTCTCCAAACTTTGGACTGGCACAAATTTAATTCTGACGCTACTTCGCGTGTAGAAATTGATGGATTATTATTTATCTATAAAAATACAAGATTAACAAAAAATTTGAAAACACGCTTTTAATTTACCATTTGTAAAATATCTTGTCAATTTTCATTTAAATTCCTGTTGTCTTGACCATTACACGGCTTAGTAAACGATCCATTCTCGACCAAATTTCTGTCGAGATATAGAAAAATGGTACGATGAGGCTGTTGTCGTTCTGGATATAATTGTAGATATCTTGTACTCGCTACTGTTGAATTTCGGTTCGAAGAATAAAAAATACTTATCATATTTCGTTTCTCTTCGTTAGTGTATGACATTTTTGTATTATTAATGAACAATAAATGAAATGCTTGACAGATTGAAATTCCATGGCTACCTTATTTATCTTATAATTTATTCTTTCAAATAAAACCTAATGTCAAACACTTTGGTCAGCATATGGACATGGTTGAAATCAGAAAAAAAAACTCTTTCTGAAGATGTCTAAATCCAATATGGCGCCTATAAGAAATTAGATAGTTGATGATGGCCAGAAAGAAACGAAACGTCGTATAAAAATTTGGAGTACACCACTGGATAGAGGCTTAGAAATGGCCACAAGGATGTGTTTTTATTTTTTCTCTACAAGGCCAAATGTCGATGCTACAGGTAAAAGAATAAAATGGGGTTTTCGCGTTTTTTTTTTAAATAACGAACGTCATTTGTCACAACTTTGCCAAATTTAAACCTATACTCTATCTCCAATAATAAGCGAGATCCCCATGGTGAGGGCCGAAAATGAATCAGCCTGTATAATACATAAATGAAATATGTCTGTCACTTTAAGAGGTTGCAAAGTGAAAAATTTGTCTAAATATTTTGATGTTTGACAAAATTAACACCTTGTGAATCAGTTTTTAAGTTTTGAAGGTTATTGAGATGCCATATGGATCTATTTAGCAAGGAAATAAGTTGAATGGAAGAAACACATTATAATATTTTGTTTATAACTATAACAATTCATATGCTACTTTTGAGAGATCGATAGATAGCTCATTTTAGAATGCGGAAACATGAGTCGGGCTGTTTTTTTGTCCGCTAGTTCACATAGTAGATACAATTTGTCGAGAAAGTAATGTCTCCTCCTCGTAATGCTAGTCTTTAAGGCTAAATAGTTCCTTTAAATTTTTCCTCTTCACGTTAATAGTGTACATATATATGAAAATGTGAATGGCCTACAAACTCAGACAGTGTGACGAATAATAAATGTTTGGTAACATTGTCCTAAAATTGAAGTTTATAAAATGTCACCCAACTGAAAGAAAGTCAATGGCGTATAAAATATAAAACAAAAAATTTGAAAAATGGAAAAATTCAAGTACAATAAATTTAAAATTTATTGTAGCATTCATGCATAGCATTTATGACCATTTGGTGTCTCCTCTCGATATTGACAGAATTGTGCGTTGTACACAGTCCACAGATATTTGCCCCAATGTATCCAAGATACTTTGAATCGATTCTTGACGGTTTTGAGGCAAAATCTTATTATTAATTTCTTTGGCCATAATACCCCAAATATTTTCCATGAGGTTGAGGTCTGAACTTTTCACTGGCCAGTCTAATGTGATTACGTCATTAGCTTGCAAAAAAATCTCTTGGGAAATTATTCTGTTGCAATACAAAATTACTTCCAAAAACAGGTACAACTGAAGGTACCTCTATAAACTAAAGCTGTCAATCGTTCTTCCACTATAACAGATATTCCCGTTCCACGGGATCTCACCTATCTCCAAGCATTCGCAAAAAAACGTCCACTGCCCATAATTTTATGAACATATTGTTCAGAAAATCGTTCACCAACTGATCTATAAACATGAACACGTCCTCATTACTGCATTATAAAATTTGATTGAAAAGTTTTTTCATCTGAAAAGACTACGTTTTTCCAAAAGTTGACGTTGTTGTTCATATGTTGAAAACCGAAAGACAGTCTTTCTAGCACTTCGATTTCGAAGTTCACTCTCTTTTATTCTTCTTCGACTAGTTCTTATGGAACCGGGGAAATTTATTTCCATTTTTACCCTTATTGCGGTACTAAAAGGATGCTCCCTTAGAAATTTAACTAAACGCATATCATTATCAGGGGTTGATATTCTCATTGATATAAGAGTTTTTTAGTTGCGTCAACGGAACGAATATGTATGTGTATTCATATTGTCAGTTATATAAACTTCATAGGTTATACATACGTTGCCAATACCTATAACTTAAGTCAAATTTGACAATTTTTGTATGTCGGGCAAAGTACCAATTTGCCTTAGAAAGTAGTATTCATGTGACAAGAAAAACACTTTACTATTTTGGCAAACTGTACATACTTACCCTTATTCAGTTGAGTATGCAATCCATACTCTGTGCTTTTGACTTTGGATCAGAATTATGGACTCAGGTTTCATACATCGTCTCAAATCTTTTTTCAAATAGTTTCCCGAATTTTTTAGTGCTGATTTGCCTAAGGCGTTGTTCATTAGCAGTCAAAATTCAGGATACGCAACGGGCAAAGTCTTTTTAAGATTCAGTGGTATAACATTTATTCAACATTAAACATAAATTATAATTTTACTTTACTGTCGTGGATTAAATCAATACTTTCTTTGATTGCGATTATTCTCAAAGCTTTCTTACTTTAAAATCGGAAGGTCTATTTTGAATTTTTTGATGTGATAAACCCTTTTTGCGCAGATACTTAATCACCTTTTTAATTTTAATTTGATTTATTTTTGAATAAACGTCATGTTTCTAGCTTAATATTAATAAATTTTGAACTAAATAAGACTTGAATCTTTTCTAAAATTAAATTATATTCCAAGTAAGACTTCATAAAATTAAATTTCATATTTTAAATAATACACTCTCTGTATTTACATTTCACCGTATTTCATACAAATCTTAACGATCATAAACAGTATGAGCTAACAGAAACCACCAACTGTTTTATATTGCGGCGTTAACTTCACCACCGAGCAATTGCTTATATCTACTTTTTATCTGGACTAGCATGGATTAAAGCAATGTGCAGGCGTAAAGAACTAAAATGTAAAAGCGAGCGAGCATGTATATGGGTTTCAATCCACGGCATAAGTCGGTGGTTGATTTATCGGTGAATTACGTAATATTTCCCCAGTCGGAATATTAACCGTGGATTTTTAGCTGGCTATCGTCTGTTTGTGACAGTATTTACGATTCCTGGTATTACATTATCACAGCGAAGCGGAACAAACAAAATCAATAAAATGTATTCATTGCATTTTTTAAAAATTCAGTGAGAATAACAAAAAAGATTGCACTTTTGTAATCCAAAATAAAATAAATCATCTTGAATTATCAGCATTTTATATGGGTATGCGTTACATTACAAAAATCGTATATGTCAGATAGTGAGAGGGTTTGTATGAATTTTTCGATAGGGACTGAAATATGTACATTTTGCGAAAATTCGGAAAACAGATTTTAGGTAACTTTTCTAAAATTTAGAATTGTGAATTTCTAAATTTCTGACAATATTTGAATATTGACGAATTAACCTTGTTCATATAATCTAATAAACAAAAACGAATGTGTCTACTCGTTACGTATAGGCTCCTTCCTATACCGTTCATCCAATTGCGATGAAACTTTGGCAAATTGTTGTTTTCGTGCCCGCGATGGTATCCGTAAAAGTACAATTAATGTACGATAGGTGGCGCGCAAGTAAATTAAATAAATGTGTTTTTTCCACAAATCGAAACCAATTACAAAAACCATGAATGGATTTGCAAACGTGCTATTTTGACTGCGAAAAACATTGACGTGAATGCAAATAACAAAGGAATTCTAGGACAAATTGCAGGTCATTGCAGAACTATAGACTCGTCAGTTAATCAATTGACAGCGTTATGAATACGGACGAAATTTCGCATTACCCAATTGACTTCTAAATTCATTGGATCTACCAGGAATGCCACCGCATACCTATATTGATACTCAAAATTGATCCGGAATTAATTCTTCATTGCAACTAGATTGTGCAATAAAACAAGCCTTGCTGTGAAGAAACTAATTCTTAATGTTATCGAAGCGATAATTCTCAATGGCAAATCAAAAGGAAAAGATGTCTTCATTCCACGCATTCCTATAATCCCCACTGACATGCTATTTGATTTCAAACAATTGCAGTTCTCTGTTCGTCTTGCTTTTTCAATGACAATAAACAAGGCTCAAGGCCAATCACTTAAAATGTGCTGTTTGAATCTGGAAAATCCATGATGGTCAATTATATATTGCATGCCTACGAGTAGGACAACTCACACAATTATTCATTTTAGCTGAACACGGAATAACTCAAAATATCGTGTATCCCAAAGCACTTCGATAAAAAAATGAAAAATTAAAATACAACAGAAGAAGGGGAAATACAATAAAATAACAGATCTCGGAGGTCGAGATTTACCAAGATAAGGAATTTCACGGATGGGTACCTTAAGGCAGTGACATGATATGTCATGATATGATATGTGATATGAGAATATCTTTGAATTTCAAAAAAACAGGTATAAAACCCCTTACCACAATTAAAAATCGTATCCTAAATACGTATTGCGACAACTAAGTTGTCATCATCAGTTAGTAAAACCACTAATCAAAGTTTTGAACATGGGACACAGTAAAGCTAACACATAGAACCGCGCACAACTTTACACGGCGTCCACGTATACACTTACTTTAAAATAAATACACAAACTAAAATTACATCAATTTACCCCTCTTAAGAAAACGGGAACACCATGTGTTTATTCTCTATTTTCACGCCCTCAACCTTTCCTACCTTTTTTCCAAGAATGAAAAAAGACAACTGTATGGAATCGGTCCGTTTTCCGAGTTAAACGTATTACAACACGTATTGACAACGGTCCTATCACAAAAAATCTATCCTAATTAGGACCCAACGTAGAAATTAGGATGAACTTATTTCCACATATATTTA
Organism: Melolontha melolontha; assembly: GCA_935421215.2. Classification (NCBI taxonomy): domain Eukaryota; kingdom Metazoa; phylum Arthropoda; class Insecta; order Coleoptera; family Scarabaeidae; genus Melolontha; species Melolontha melolontha. Next base: position 118,301,671 of record OW285243.1, on the reverse strand, counting down.
ATGCAGACATGCGAGTGAAAAAGTTGAAATTTTACAGTTTTAGTTGTTGTCTAAAAATGTAATGTTCATGTTTTATTTGTGAGTTGCTAGCGATGACTATGTGTAAATTAATTAATAAGGCTGTCAACGCTTAGCCCTAGCTGTAAATTTTCTTTTTTGAATATATTAGTATAAGAGTAAAGTGTATATTGCAATTTTACAGCGCCTCCTGATTAAGTCATTGACGAAATATTGAGAAAGAACATTTGAGTTTTCATGTAAATAGACCGATAACCAAAAAATATTATTGAATTTCTATTAGTACAATCAAGAAATTTTCTATAATTATATACCTGATTAAGTCATTGACGAAATATTGAGAAAGAACATTTGAGTTTTCATGTAAATAGACCGATAACCAAAAAATATTATTGAATTTCTATTAGTACAATCAAGAAATTTTCTATAATTATATACAGGGTGATTCTTAATATATGCGACAAACTTTAGGAGCTGATTCCTGGGGTTATTTTGACTATAAAAGTTCATAAGAACATATGTCCAAAACCGCTTAGTTCAGAAGTTATACAATGTTTAATAGAAAGTTAAAATAATAAATGGTTTTATTATAAATTAACAAAATAATTAGTAAAACAAAATTAACTTATAGTAACTGTTGAAAATGACCGCCCCCAACTGCACTACAAGCTGCTATCCTCCGTCGTATTGACTGGCGAGTCCGTTCGAAAATACCAGGGGTATTTCGAATTGTTTCAAAAGCTGCTATAATACGATTTCTTAGTTCATCGACATTTTCCATGGGAGTCGTGTAAACTAATGATTTAAGGTGGTCCCAGAGAAAAAAGTCCAATGAATTTAAGTCTGGAGACCGAGGAGGCCACGGTTGTGGACCTCCCCGTCCTATCCACCGATTTGGATACGTACTGCCCAGAAACTCGCGAGCAAGTAAACTAAAATGCGCTGGAGCACCGTCATGCATAAAATACATTTGTAATCTTAACTGCAACGGAACTTCTTCCAGCAGTAGTGGTAACTCCTCTTCAAGGAAATTGCGGTATACCTCGCCATTTAACCGCATCGGTAAAAAATGTGGACCTAACAAGTGATCTGCAACAATTCCGGCCCACACATTTACAGAGAATTGATGCTGATGACGGGCATTCATTGTTTCTCGCGGATTTTCTTCGGCCCATATGTGATTATTATGAAAATTAATAATCGCGTTTCTGGTAAACACCAACTGATTAGCATCGACAACGCGACCACTACGCATATTAGAGAAACAGGCACAGACTTGTTTACGAGCTTGTATTACAGTTGGAAGCGGTCATTTTCAACATTTACTATAAGTTAATTTTGTTTTACTAATTATTTTGTCAATTTATAATAAAACCATTTATTATTTTAACTTTCTATTAAACATTGTATAACTTCTGAACTAAGCGGTTTTGGACATATGTTCTTATGAACTTTTATGACCAAAATAACCCCAGGAATCAGCTCCTAAAGTTTGTCGCATATATTAAGAATCACCCTATACATATATATATATATGTATATATATTATATAATATATAATTATTTCTTGACCTTTCTATGATGTAGTAGATTAAAGTTTCGACACAAACATGTAAGATTGTTCTGGATATATACATATCGGAGTAAAGCAGACCTTAAATCGCCGACTAATTTAATCTACTATATATATATATATATATATATATATATATAGCGTTTGATAAATTCTTGGCTTTATATTAAATATTTTAAATATTTTAAATTAGTATGTTATTTCACGAAGTAATGTGAATGTAAACATTGCTGTCTACAATTACGACGCTAATTATTCGAAATTTTTATTTGAAAAAATTTCGTCCTAGATGGGACTTGAACCCACGTCCACGGTTTGCTAGACCATCGCTCTAACCACTGAGCTACGAGGACTTGGTTTCAAGTTTATTGTAAATGCCTAAATTGAAATAACATACTAATTTAAAAATATTTAAAATATTTAATATAAAGCCAAAACTCCAAGAATTTCTCAAATGATATACTAAATGAACGGCTAAGAAATTATCACATTATTTATTATATTAAAACAATTTAATGTTTATAGACTATGCTTGTAATCTAGTGATAATTTCTGAAAGAAACAATTAAAAATTTAAAAGAATTTATCATTGAAGTAATAATATAACTATTTCAAATATTAAATGTTATATATATATTATAAATTGTTAACTAAAATAAAATGTACAAACTTAATTTAAACAAATGTTTTTAAAATAAATATTCTGTCTTAATTCCTGTTTATTTGTATGACAATATACAATATAGCTGTGCAATGGTATCATAGGGAATACAATTTTGTATATATTGTTTAATGGAAACTCACATTGGCTTCTTTCTACAGAATCCATATATTCTGAAAAGTAATGTACTTCCATCAACTTATTTGTAAAACAGAATGTAGAAAGGTAAATAAATCTTATCCTTTTGAACAAACTTCGTACTTTGACAGATGTGACCTATAAGGTATGAAGCCTGAGTAGGATTACAAAAGTTCTTTCACAACCACTCGATAAGTCTATATATAAGAATGTAAAGAAGATAAAAGGCAGCACGCTTAACAAACAAGAAATAAAATAGCTTTCATTTTTTACAAGATTTCTTTAGAATTCACATAAAATCTAAATAACGTATAATGTAATATGGCACAGATATTTAATAGGTTGTAAGTTGTAAATATATAACAAGATTTAATCTGTTGGAGTTTTATGGGATGCCCTAGATAAATGTGTTATTAAAAATTACGCTAATGTAATAAAAAATATTAAAAAAATAACAAAATGTATGTTTTAGTAAAAAAAATATTCATACACTTAAACAAAATTGAATCAAACTTCATTTATCTGATTTCAATTACATAGGCATTTTAAAAATGTCTATATTTATATCCGATTGGAGTTATTTACAAAGTAAACTTAATAATAATTGTCAAAAATAGGGATTACCTTGGTCTACATTTGAAAAAAAAATAGAAAATTATTGTTAACCTTAATATTTGAAATGAAAAAAAAAGTTTCCAGGAAGTTAAAAGTATGTTTTTTTTCCAAATATTACCTCATTCATATTTAAATAATGCACAATAAAATCGTAAAATAAACCAAACACATACCATTAAAAAAAACATATCGATTTTTAACCAACATCAAGTATAACACACGGTAAAACAAAAATATTACAAAACACATGTTTTATAATATTTTTGTTTTACTGTATATTATTCTTGATGTTAGTTAAACATCGTATGCTATCCTTTATATGGTATATTGGAGTCATCTAGGCTACGAGAAATGAATTATATAGTTAACCATAAAGTTTTCTTCTAGTAGTAGTTCCACGTGCACTGATGAGAGCAGATAAGTTTGAAACGCGTGACTGTATCAATGCGTATAATATACGTTGTGTATATCTATTTTGTTTTATTGTAAACTAGACGTATACTCAAATAATCTCCAAAATTTCTAAAATTAGAACTAATACGCTGTTTAGAGTGTTTAATAGATTTAATACAATTTTTTATTCTCACTGTTAAACGCCAGGTTTTGTTCGTTTTTGATTATTTTTCTTAAATATATGTATAGTTTAATTATATAGAATTAAATAATGTTCACTTCAAATTGACACCCTGTATATCGAAATTTTAATGATCTTTTTCAGATTGTAAATCTTTCTTTAGATTCTAGGAATCCTTTACGCTTGCAAATTTATTTATTACCTACTTTATAATTTAGACCGTTTGTTTATTGCCTAAGGTTATCAGTGAACCCATTCAAGAGATGATATTTAATCTGATCACCTATTGTTAAATAAATATCTATAATAGGGTTCCATTACTGAACAAAGGACTTAACCGGAACTACATACTTAGATTTATAATACTGACTAATACTTAATTAGTAAAGATATTTTATGTATTTATTTACTAGTAATATTCTTAAGACCCTATCGTAAATGTTGGGTATTGTTGCTCGAAGATATCATTTCCAAGAATTAATAACACGAAAATTCCCATTATGACGTCAAAGAAGGCAATGTTCAACGAATATACACATTAGCTATATGTATAAGAAATAGTTTGTGGGGTAATGACAAATTTTGCCTGCTTGTGGTATTTTTAAAAAGAGTAAGAAACCGATTCTCATCCTAACAACAAGTAAAAATCATTAAACTTAATTCAAACCACAGCACATAATCGAAAATGACGATTTTGCAAAAATTCGGGTGGCCATAGCGGCCAAACTTTGTATACTTGTTTTAATCCTCATAACGAGATCTTTAATTTCGTGCAAAATTCGCGGCGATCGAATGAGAAATGTGGGAGTTATGACGTTTTGGTGTTTTCGCGATTTTTTAAACCAATGAAATTTAAAATTTACAAAAATGGCGAGTGTCGATGTTCCCTGTTTTGATGCCAACTCTATATGTAATCGGACCCTTTGATCACGATAAACCAAACTAGAGTTGGCTATCTGCTTTGGTTCTCGAGATATTTACTAGAAAGAGTCGACAGGTCAATAAACCCAATATACCTGTTGGATAACGTTGAAGTCTCCGACCGATCATATCCGAGACATGTTCGAAAAAGTACAAAAAACGAAATCGCGAATTTTCAGAGGAAAATAATTCATACAGGCTTCTTTAGCGCCCCCGAAAACCTTAGGGTGGATTTTGAGTAGAAATTCGAGATTGAAAATTTTTCAAAATCGCGAAAATTTCGCCGAAATATAATGCTCGATTTCGACGCCTCTCTGTATCTTGGAAACGGTTGGTCGAGTGGAGCTTTGTATGCTCGTTTCAATCCTCATGACGAGATCTTTAATTTGGCGCAAAGTTCGCGGCGATCGGATGGGAAATGAGGGAGTTATGGCGTTTTAAAATTTTGCGAGTTTTTTTAGCCCTTTTTTGAAAAATGGCGATAGTCGATTTTCCCTGTTTTGACACCAACCCTATATATAATCGAACCCGCTGATTACGATAAACCAAACTAGACTATCTGCTTTGGTTCTCGAGATATTTACCTACGAACAAGAGTTCAAAATCTAATACAAAATCAAAATTAAGTATATACATCAAACGTTGGATATAAATGATACAATAAAGAATTATTATAATTAAAACTGCATTTTTATTATCCAACAAAAAAGGAGTGATAACTTGCGCTGGCGCAATTCGTTACACTCACTTCAGCATTGGAATTATTGGTAAAAAATTGCAGTATTTCCGACGAAATAAACACATTCTCTGTATAGACATTTATTATGTTATTATTTAAATTCTTACTTCATTTCACGTCTATTAAACCTCTTGATAAAAAATGTTGATAAAAGTTTTTAAAGTTATTGCTTTTGCGTGGTGTCTTCTGAATGTATTTATTAAGCTAGGAAGGAAATCAATATCGGTAATGGGGGAATACCTTTTCCAAAGTCCCAAATCCCCACTTGGCACGAGTCAACTTGCCAGAACAGTATCGATAATACATAATTCACCTCCAAATTGCTGCATCCTTCTAACTTAAAAATGTAATATTTTAGAAAGTTGAAGTAATAGATACTATTTCCTTTAAATTTAAAACACTGAAATATAATTTAAAAAAAATTAATTTCGACCTATATCTACAATAATAACGCCTACGTTCATGAGAAAACTTCCTGAAATATTATTTAGGAAAAATATGCTCTTTGTCTTTAATATAAAGGCGTTTTTTTGTGAAATGGTTGAGGTCCAATTAAACAAACTTCACTAAGATACAAAGTGCTACGCAAAAATTCCCGGAATATGAAATAAAACACTATAACTTATTCACTACCACCCCCTTCAAAGTACTTTTCTTTCAATTTCTTTCGGCGATATACCCTTAGGTATGTCTTGACTATAGATAATTACAAACCCGTAGAAAAGATGTTTCAGAAAAAGTCCAGAAATGGTTCTTTGCCCCTAGGGAAATGGATATTACTCAACAGCGGGTATGATTTTCAGAATCTCCATTGTCGAGAGCATTGGATATATTTTTTTCGTACTGAAAAAGCATGTGCGTGAAGATATATACAGGGTGTTACAAAAATGTAGGGCTGGCTATACATAGACGGTTTCTACAACTAAAAATAAGCAAAAAAGTTTAAATAAATTTATGTCCTAAAATGGTTCGTTACTGAGTTACGGCCACTTGAGGTTTTTTCTTTTTATTTTAGAAAAGGTTACAGAAAACGGGAGTTTCTTATGTTTCTTATAGTAAATGTTCAAAATGACCTCCACGGGAAGCAACACAAGCTTCAGCTCGTCGTATCATGGACTGCCTCACGCGCTGAAAAATTCCTGGTGTATTTCGAATTAGGTGGCATTCATCTTCCACTCTACGTTGAAGATCTTCAATATTTTGAATTGGAGTAGAATATACCATAGACTTTAAATGTCCCCATACGTAAAAATCTATTGGATTTAAATCTGGAGACCGTGCAGGCCATGCTACAGGTCCACCCGACCAATCCATCTTCCAGGATATACGGCATTTAAAAATTCGCGTGCTGTGTGACTGAAGTGAGCCGGTGCACCGTCGTGCATGAACCACATGCGTCCTCTAACATTTAGTGGAACATCGTCCAGCAAACCTGGTAAGTCGTTTTCTAAAAAATTACGATAATTCTGCCCAGTAAGTCGTGGTGGAAGTACAAAAGGACCAATCAAAAATTCGTTAATAATTCCGGCCCACACACTAAATGAAAACTGCGCTTGATGTCTGGACTGAATAATAGCTTGAGGGTTTTCTTGTTGCCACTGGTGTAAATTATGAAAATTGACGATACCATCTCTTGTAAAGCCAGCTTCGTCACTAAAGAGCACACACGACAGAAAGAGATGATCGGCGGCGCATGTCCGTAACAACCATACACAGTAAGCTTCTCGTGATGGGAAATCATTCTCACTAAGTCCCTGTACTCTTTGCAGGTGGTAAGGAAAAAGCTGATTAGTTCTTAAAATACGCCATACACTCACATGATCGACATCTTCCGCCAATGCCATTCTTCGAGTACTAGCACCTGCATTTTCTTCAACACGATCCAACAAACGTTCTTCCAATTCCAAATTTCTTGTGGTTCGTGGTCTGCCGCGATCTCGGACCACTGGTTTGAATGATCCTGTTTCTCTTAATCTAATATGAAGCCTTTCGAAAGTTTTTTCATTTGGTAAACGTCGGTTTGGGAAATATTCTGCGTAAAGTCTTCTAGCTTCTGCTCCGTTGCAATGTGCCAAACCATACATTAAATGCATGTCGGACATCTCTTCGAAAGAATAATCTGCCATTTTATACTATTAATTAGAAAACAGTACTAATCACAAATGACTTAATCAACTTTCACGACTGACAGCAAAAAACACGGACTGCCTACTGAATATGATTAACATAAGTTACTAGTAGTGATGGGTTGCTACGAAGCAAACTGCTATTTTGAAACTGCTAACTATTGTTAGCAGTTTGTAGCAGCTAACGAATATGAAAAGAAACTGCTACTTTTTGTAGCAGTTTTCCGATGTAAATATTTCTGACGTAGCAGCTCTAACGGAAAGTAATATTAAGTTAGCAATATTTTTTATGCAGCAGATTAGAACTATTTTAAGAACTATTTATAAACTATCGATTCAGAAACTTCTTTCACGTATTAGTAATAAAAAATGGATGGTTTATTTTAATACTAAGGTAATACATATAATAATTTTTCAAATACCAGAATTGAATTGCATTTGTATTGATTATAGCAAAACCAAATAACAATCAATATTGAAAAAGACAGAAAATGTTGTAACGTTTATTAGTTATTATGTAAGACAATAAGATATTAAAAAATAGCCGTATTTAATGAAAAATGCTTTATTTAAAGTATATAGTACGTATGTTGCTATATAGGAGAAACTGCTACAAAAAGTAGCAGTTTTTTTAAACTGCTAACGAAAAGTAGCAGTAGCAGTTTGTAGCTGCTAATGAAAAATAGCAGTTTTACACATCACTATAAGTTACTCACTTGTCGGCGACTTGTTCAAACATGCAATAGGAACGCTTCGCGTCTGCGCGATAATTTGTGACGAGATACACACGTGTCGGACATGCAAAACGAAAAACTTCAAGTGGCCGTAACTCAGTAACGAAACATTATAGGACACAAATTTATTTAAAATTTTTTGCTTATTTTTAGTTGTAGAAACCGTCTATGTATAGCCAGCCCTAAATTTTTGTAACATCTGAACGACTTTTATTTTAATTCCAAATCCCTTTTGGAACAAGACAAATTCTAATAATTGGTATAAAAATGTTCAAATAGGAACAAATATGATATCTAAAAACTTGTCATTTACGCGAATCCAATAAAATAAGACAAAACAATTATTCAGCATGTGTAGAAAGCAACAAAGAAAATAATATTAAAATTAGTACACCAAACCAAACAATTTATAATAATTGTACATTTAATAACTGTTCTCCTGCTTTCAAATAAAAATAATTATTTATTATTTATTTAAATCGTTAATTTATCTTGCCAAAAAACACTCGAGCTTTTCTTTCACCGATTAATTTTCTTTTTAACTCAAAATTTTTCCTATCAGTAATTTTTCTCGAAAAACTTGTGTTGCTTCCCGTGGAGGTCATTTTGAACATTTACTATAAGAAACATAAGAAATTCCCGTTTTCTGTAAACATTTCTAAAATAAAAATAAAAATACTTCAATTGGCCGTAACTCAGTAACTCAGTAACGAACCATTTTAGGACATAAATTTATATAAACTTTTTTGCTTATTTTTAGTTGTAGAAACCGTCTATGTATAGCCAGCCCTAAATTTTTGTAACACCCTGTATATGCATATATGCATATTTGGAAGGTAAAGCTCACCCACCCGAATGAAGAATTCCTGCTATTTTAAATAAATGGGTGAAAATATATGAATTTTCTTCCGTTTTTAAAAATATTTATTAGAAGCTCAGGTGGTAGCTTGGAATCGCAAGTTAAGTTAGATAACACACAGTCTTATAATGAAGCTATATCATTGTTATCTGCACTATTCGATGCATTAAGAGTAATAACTGTCGCAAAAGTAATTGCCATTTTGAGAATTTTGCGCCATAATACAAAATAATCAATTTAAAGCATTACATATCTTGTATTCCCCAATATGTCGAATAAGGTTAAATGAAAAATTTCTTGTACAGTTATTAAACCAATGCTTCATTTACTCTACAAAACACGACTTTATAAAGCGGTAGTAATTTGTTGGCGTTAAAGTTTCAAACTCGTTCGTTTTTACACACAGCTTTTTGTTCATAACATCCTCATTTACGCGGACCAGAACATAACTAAAATACTTCGAGGTTATTACATTTTTGAACCCACTTTGACATATTTAACCTACACCTTCGTTTAAATGTGGCGGAAGGTAATATGTTACCCTTTCTCGGGATTCGCGTGTTTCGTGCTAGCGAACGTAAATTATTTCAGTTGTAAAAAAAAACAGGGTTAGCGGAAGGAAATGCAGTTGTTGAGTTAGTTATTTGAGATCGCGTGCCAAGAACACGTCTACTGCAGCCAAGTACTTATATAGGATATTTGTTAGTAATAATTTATAAAAAGGAAATGCGGTTAATGTTTAATTTTCGCGATGCGTAAAAATTAATATATGAATAATTATGACATGCATACCTGCATACATAAGAAAATGTTCAATATTGATTTTCGCAAATAAAATAAAAAATTCCCCTATTCGAATAAATGAGATCAAAATGTCCACATTTACTTTATTATTTTGAAACTTTATTGATTTCTTTCTAAAGATAATGCATAATAAATAATCGAACTGACTGACGTCAAATGATTATAGAGATAATTAAATTACATATATGGAAGGTTACGAATTTTGTATATTTTACTTCTATAACTTCACTCCTTTAAGTAAACATTATAATCACAATAATAATAATAAGGAATTAGGAGGTAGGCAAATAGACAACGAATCAAATAGATTTCACAAATGAACATTGTTTTATAAAGTTGCTACCTGCAAATTACAAAAATTGAAACAATTAAAATTTACTATAGTAAAGAATTATAAAACAGAAGAACACAACGTCATTCAACCTTGAAAAAAAAAACTATAAGAAAAGTTCGAAGCATCGAAAGAAACGGGCAGAGGTAAACTAGGTATTTTAATCCTCCGCGGTCAAAATAAGTTTTAAGCTGTATAAGTAATTTGAGCCGAATAGTACACTTATCTAAAGCGGCTGAGGTTACCTCAATAACTATATATACTAATTTTGTTAAATAAAATCACAAATGCATATGACATCATAAAAATTTATTTATATATACAAATTCAAAATATATTTTAATATTAGATAGTTACATAGTGTAACTATAATAATGCGAAGTTAACTTAAGAAATTCTAACGTTGACACTTTCCCATTATTGAAATCATTAATTTTGTTTTGAAGGTATTTTTGCCTTTTCCGAGTGTCCGAATTAGGTACATATGGCTGGTGAATACTTTGCAACTTTACATATACATATTTCATTTTGAAAATATGTATGACACAGATTTAAGTAATGACTTTGTTTAGCTAAGCAATAGAACGTATAGATAGGTGCACTTATCAACTTTTGATATTTGTTTTCTTAATCCCTTTTATTGAAAAATATGAAACGATGAAATAATGTTAATCTCTAATTAGGGTCAAAATACCAGGTAAGTATTTGGGCGGCCCAAGTATCTACAGCCCGAGTTTACCTATGAAGATTATGAAAGAAAATTTCTGGCAGGCCCAGTTTACCTGCGGGATTAGTACATGTTCTGTTAAGCGTCCGAGTTTACTATCGCCCAAAGAAACATGCCACCATAAAGATGAACAAAACTCCTTGAAACTTGTAATAAATCCGTTTCATGGGACCTAAAACATTGCGCCATCATCCGCGTACAACTAACCTCAAACCCACAGATATGTGGGTTGAGTAAAATGTTTCCTGGCGATAGTCTGAGAAAGTGCTAGATAACTCGACACATGTACGGTTCTTCCTGTCGGCGCTGCAACCTGAATACGATTCTCTGCTTCTCAATCTGTCCTAATATATACTTCCTTTCGCATGTTCTGAAAGGTAGCGCCGACAGACTCCAAACACCTCCTGCATTCTTAAACGCACTCACCAATGAATGCAACAGAGGATAGAAGCTTGCATTTTAGTAGAACGCGCTCATTTCCAACAATTTTTATAAGTTAATTATGTTGTATTAGTACGTTTTATTGTATGATAGTTTAATTTACAATTAAACATCCAGTAACTTTAAAACTAAGACAAACATTCATATGAACTTTTATGATCATAATAACCCTAGGAACCAGCTCATAAAGTTTGTCGCATATATTTAGAATCACCCTGTATATATGTTACAGTGAAAACCCGAAATCAGTCAAAATCCGAATTAACTAGGGAAAACGCGTTCTATCTAACAGCGCTAGGGAAAACGCGAATTAACTAGGAAAACCCGTTTTAATTGGTTTGTTAGTCAATATAATTTGTATCTATCCAAAATTACTGTATTGTTTCAACAATATGTTATATAACAAGTTCTAATTTAAATCTAACTATACTTAGTCACCTCAGTGTTTGAGGAAAGAACCTATTATTGAAGAAAAAAAAATTCATCACTTGTTATAACATTGAGTATATTTTGTATTTGATTTAAAAACTGTAATTGTTCAAGAAATCTATTTTTCCAATTTTTAGCGCAAAAAGTTTTAACATTTTCTTAACTTAAATAAATCAACAGCAAAATCACGTTCCTGCAAGAATAAAACTAGACGACTGAAAATTTCACAAGCAACAAATCCAGATTCAAGCAGTTTTAACTGGGCAAAACCTGGAAATAAGCGCTAGGAAAACGGTTTTTTCCCTAGCACTCCCAGTTAGAACGCGTTTTCCTTGGTTAATTCGGGTTTTCCCTAGCGCTCTCAGTTAGAACGCGTTTTCCGTTTAGAGTTTTGACAAATAGTAACTTTGATTTGATATATTAATGTCAAAACGACATATGTGGGATATAGTTTTGAGAAATAGTAAAATACATTTGACAAAATAGGGAAACCAAAAAAAAAACACTGTAATTATAAAACTAAAGCTTTTGTATAATACAAAGGTATTTTTAATAATATAAAATATTATTAAAAATCTGGTGTGAAGAACACAATTGCAGGTTCACTATTAATATTTTCTGTGAACGTGTTAGAATATATCCTATCCCTAGAGACGTAGATACGTATTTCACCTTTCTACAGGCTCATCGGTACGCCCCTGCTGGAGAAAGGATATTCCCAGACACATTGTGTTCTTCACACCAGATTTTTAATAATATTTTATATTATTAAAAATACCTTTATATTATACAAAACTGGCGGGGTTTACCTACTCATGTATGTTTCAATTATTCTGATACTAAAGCTTTTCATCTAAAGCCTATGAAGATAAAACACAACAGACAAACTAATAAATTATTAAACTAATATACCGAGTTTAACCAATTCAAAATGATAAATCATGAAAAAATAATGACTACAATAAGAATAGTTATAATATAAAAATGTCGCTTTGACAGCTATCTCTAAAATAGAATTTGATCACCAAAACTCGGCGAAAAAATCAAATCCACATTTAATCCGGAACACACCAACTGTTAACCAAAGTTCTATTAATAAAAAACACCACAAAATCGCACAAAAATAATATGTTGGTATCTAAAACGCACAGCACATTTGAAGATGTTATATGTGCAACACGTACGATGATTAACATTTGGAATTTACTGCAAGTGAGAATTAATGAATATTAAATCACATTCTTACATGTAAATGTCGACTTATTTAATGCGTTCGAAACTACAATCCGACAAACTAAGTTTGTACTAGTATGCAGAACACACCCTTTCGCGATAACGAACTTCCTGGTGATTAGGTTAATTAAGAATTAAGAAATACTGAAAAAACAAGTCTATCAATGGGAGGAAACGCACAGACGACGTTTCGTTCTAGTTGGAACTTTTCAATGTACGGTATTCCCTCGATGACGGACATTGCTTTTTCATTTCTATACTTTCTGTATATATAGTTAACATTTGGAATTTACTGCAAGTGAGAATTAATGAATATTAAATCACATTCTTACATGTAAATGTCGACTTATTTAATGCGTTCGAAACTACAATCCGACAAACTAAGTTTGTACTAGTATGCAGAACACACCCTTTCGCGACAACGAACTTCCTGGTGATTAGGTTAATTAAGAATTAAGAAATACTGAAAAAACAAGTCTATCAACGGGAGGAAACGCACAGACGACGTTTCGTTCTAGTTGGAACTTTTCAATGTACGGTATTCCCTCGATGACGGACATTGCTTTTTCATTTCTATACTTTCTGTATATATAGTTAACATTTGGAATTTACTGCAAGTGAGAATTAATGAATATTAAATCACATTCTTACATGTAAATGTCGACTTATTTAATGCGTTCGAAACTACAATCCGACAAACTAAGTTTGTACTAGTATGCAGAACACACCCTTTCGCGACAACGAACTTCCTGGTGATTAGGTTAATTAAGAATTAAGAAATACTGAAAAAACAAGTCTATCAACGGGAGGAAACGCACAGACGACGTTTCGTTCTAGTTGGAACTTTTCAATGTACGGTATTCCCTCGATGACGGACATTGCTTTTTCATTTCTATACTTTCTGTATATATAGTTAACATTTGGAATTTACTGCAAGTGAGAATTAATGAATATTAAATCACATTCTTACATGTAAATGTCGACTTATTTAATGCGTTCGAAACTACAATCCGACAAACTAAGTTTGTACTAGTATGCAGAACACACCCTTTCGCGACAACGAACTTCCTGGTGATTAGGTTAATTAAGAATTAAGAAATACTGAAAAAACAAGTCTATCAACGGGAGGAAACGCACAGACATGTGCGTTTCCTCCCGACATGTAAGAATGTGATTTAATATTCATTAATTCTCACTTGCAGTAAATTCCAAATGTTAACTATATATACAGAAAGTATAGAAATGAAAAAGCAATGTCCGTCATCGAGGGAATACCGTACATTGAAAAGTTCCAACTAGAACGAAACGTCGTCTGTGCGTTTCCTCCCGTTGATAGACTTGTTTTTTCAGTATTTCTTAATTCACGTACGATGATGTTATACATTTAATAAAACGCAACTTAAGAAATTAATATTAACAAACTTTGTTCTAACTTAAAGATTATTAAAAGTATTTTTGAAAATAATAAAATAAAATAAAACAATCACTTTGTTATACCATTTTATTCACATATAATCGTGACCGCGGTTTCGACATACAATGTCATTATATTGAATATATATTGAATATATATGAGAAATATTGCATTTGGCCGAGAAAGGTCGTAAATTAAATCTTTTAGAGGCCCTAGAAATTTTTAAAAGCCGGAACAACACAATAGATATTGTTTTAAACGATTAGTTGGATCTTATATATACACCTCTTTTCCGATGTTTTAAATAACATCATAAACCATCCCCATATATTTTTGTGTCATTTATAAGTTCTATGTTGGCCTGTAACTTTTGCAGTTTGATAATGACATTGTATGTCAAAACCGCGGTCACGATTATATGTGAATAAAGTGGTATAACAAAGTGATTGTTTTATTTTATTTTATTATTTTCAAAATGAATTACCACAAAGTTACGGCTACCAGTATTAATTTTCTTAAAAGTATTTTTCGTAAAAAAATCTTAATTTTTGAAAAATTAAAATTTGTTAAATAATATATATATCGCTTTTCTATCTTCTTTCTCTCTTCAAAGAGAAAAACTATTTGCTGTCACTTCGTATAATTAAATTCAGAATCTACCACGGGAACGTCAAATCAAGAAGAAACTCGTTGCTCGAACTAGCAACGTAAGAAACTTTTTATGAAAAACAAGACCATTCATCATCCCATTATCAAGCGCACACGCATAAAACCTATGAGCAGGAAAAGCCACGGATTTGACACACGATCCTTTGCCCGGGCGCCTCACAAACTGCCCGGTTTTTTTATCATTACCTTGCCCTTATCATTGCTTGGGTGATCATCAATTGAACGAAAGCCTACGGAATGTGTTTTATTGGCTCGAAAACTTTTCCCCGTAGAAAGTAAAAATTTTCGATTCCGACGTTCAAATATTAAGCATTCCTTCCTACCGGTAATGTTTAGTAAGTATTCGGTCTTTCCCATGTCGTTAACATTCGCAAAGAGGACGCGACGTGAGCGAATAGTATTCTTGCGACGATTAAGTTCCGAACAAATATTTGCTTAGAGCGAGGTGGCTATATTGCTTACAGATGTGTTTAGATCGTCTGTGTAGGAAGACGAGGGATATTACAGAGTAGATAACGACAGGGGAATTTAATATATGTGGCATAAAAATCCGGTATGTAACTGTCAATAAAACGAATACATTTCCGGAGAGAAAAATTTCCAAAAAAATCCAATACTGACAGGTAACGTTGAGCTGGTGATGACAAGCAAATTCAGATCTGATCTCATAAATAACATAACGAAATTGACAGATTCATAAATTACATAGGTTTTCTCGGGAGTTATCTGATATAATTCTTTTTCACATATCGCTACACATTTTTTTACGATTTTGGTATCTTACTGAAAGTACATATACACTCGGGAGCAAAAAAATCGACTCAGACCGCACTCTCGCAGTAAAATGTCCCTGGCACAAAAAATATAACGTAAATTCCAGTTTTGCTTTTCAAACATTTAAGTTCAAGATCTTAACATAAAAATGGTGCATATTCTTCTAAGTTATTTCTTTTTCTTTGAAAAAATAAAGTTATGTTTTAGGATGCTAAAACTTCAAAACAGACGCGGAAAACTTAAAAGAATAGACTAGGTAATTAATTTTCAAAAAACATTATCAATATTTAGTGTTACCGCCCCTAGCCCTAATTACCGCTTGTAAACGGTTCTTCATGGAATGAATAAGTTTAATCGCGCTGTCTTGCGGGATTGTGCTGTAAGTCTTCGGTAAGTGCTGCTTGAAGTTCAGCTCTCGTAATTGGTGCAGGATTTCTAGCCCGAATTTTCCTTTTGAGTTCATCCCACAAGTGTTCAATAGGATTCAAGTCCGGGCTGCGCGCCGGCCAGCCCATAACTCGTATTTTAGTTCTTGCAAGTAATGCCTTACGGAAACTGCACTGTGTGGACGGGCATTATCTTGCAGCTAATATTCCTAAATGTAGCTGACGGAAATGTATACCGGTTGACGTTTGACAGCCAACTAATACGGGTTGATAAGGTAGAAAGCCTTTTAAACGACCTACTGGCCTGCAAAGAAAAATGATGTCAACTTATACAAAATCTTCTGATTATATTATCGATCACAACAAATTGTAGGGTAGTTTAAGTGTATAAGAAGCGTAAGTTAAAAGAATATGATGCACTCATTTTAAAGCTAAGATCCTGAACTTAAAGATTTTGAAAGCAAAAGTGGAATTTAAGTGTTAGTTTTTGTGCCAGAGGTAATTTAATGCGAGTGTGCAGTCTGAGTCGAATTTTTTGCTCCCGAGTGTATTTGCACACCGTCAAAATCGATTCCGAACTATATGTGCAAACGTAGTATCCGGAGTTCAGGAAATCAGAATCGCTGTGTATTAGTAACTTATTCAACCAGTTACGTAAAGATGCGTTTACGAAATTTTATGGTGGAAGTCATTTTAGCATACGCACAAACATAGTTATACATGTGATTTCGAGGCGGCATTATTAGAAGGCACTATCTACTAATATAGATATACAGGGTTAGTTAAAAGTATGGAGACGGCGATTTATTGTCGTTAATATTCGTTTTAGGGATTTATGTTCAATATAAAAGTTTGTTAGGATATTTTGATCTACATTTGAGAATATTTGAATTTTTTTTTTCTTCAATTGTTTTTTAGTTACGCCTGTCCGCGCATTTTTTTAAAATGGGAACTAGTAAATTTTACTCTACCATTCGATAGAGATTTTTTTTCTCTTTACAAAATTTTTTTTGTTTTTTTTAAATTCATTTTAATAATTTTTTTATAAGTAAAAGCCGGTTCATGTGTTTAACAGATGTTCGGTACATCGCAGATAGACAGAAGCGCCCCACCACATTATGGTGTAAATGTTCGTCAATATCTGGACAACGTTTTTACCCACAGATGGATTGGAAGACGAGGAACCATTGAATGGCCAGCCCGTTCGCCAGATTTAAGTCCTTTAGATTTTTTTCTTTGGGGATACGTAAAAAACAAAGTTTACAAAGATAAGCCCGATAACGTCGAAGATTTACAAATCCGAATTACCAGAACGATACAAGAAATTCCCAGAGATTTTTTACAGAACTCTGTTCGGGGTTTTGTAAATCGATTGGGTCATTGTCAACTTACTAATGGACGACAATTTGAACACTTACTTTAATTTACTTTGGTATTAATTTGTTTAAATTTTCTTGTAAAAAAGTTATTAAAATGAATTTAAAAAAAACAAAAATATTATTGTTAAGAGAAAAAAATCCTCTATCGAATGGAAGAGCAAAATTTACCAGTTCCCATTTAAAAAAAAATGCGCAAACAGGCGTATCTAAAAAAACAATTGAAGAAAAAAAAACAAATATTTTCAAATGTAGATCAAAATATCTTAACAACCTTTTATATTGAACATAATTCCCTAAAATGAATATTAACGACAATAAATCGCCGTCTCCATACTTTTAACTAACCCTGTATATACGCCAGGAAATATTATAGTACCACATGTCTCCTTTTGACTGACTGATTTACAGGCCTCCTATACTTGACAAACTCACACAGAGGCTCATAACGGCTCATTACTCATTAGTACGATGAGTCGATGAGTATCCAAGTGATATATTATTTTTATATATGTCCTTGTGCCTGCAATTCGCTGTCATGGAATGTTTTGTTGCAATACAGTATGATAATCTTATAAGTATCGGTCCAATTTTTTTAACGATACTTTAAATGCGTAAAAATATTAACAAGAAATATTTTTGGCTTCCTTTAATCAGCTTCATGACGATTGGAGACCGGATGCATCAGGCCGAAATTAAGATAGACCATATAAATAATCTATAACAAGTAGTATCTAAGTACAATGAATAGCACTATTCATTCGGTTAACCGCACATGTGTCTTTTGTCATTAAATTGTGACGTAATTACTTCAATATTATAAATTAATTCCTTTCTTCATGGGCGTAGATAGAAGGGTGAGGAGTTTTAATAATTTATTTTATTTATTAGATGATATTTCCTAAGGTAAATAAAGCACGACGGTGTGTTAGTTTGTTTTTCTTATTGTTTTAACTGTCAATTGGAAAACAAACTGGTCGTGATCTATAAAATACGAAATACATTTTTATTTGTTCATTTTGTAGTTCAAGTTGAGTAAAGGAGTATTAATATTAACCAGCAATACTTTCTCAAGGTTCTCTTCTGTAAATGTTGTTCTATTTGAATGAAATACATCCTTGCAGATAGAAAACGTCCTTTCTACATCTCAACTGGTTATGGGTGCATACTGGAATATTCTTTTATTTCAGCGTATTTAGCAGTTAGATTTTGAGGCATTGTCCCCATACACAATTTCCGCAATGTTACTAAATCTGGATTTCTATTAAAAACTGCGTTTAACTTTTACCGAAAGCCGCAGCCGAAGTTGCTTGGAATATTTATCTAATTATTAATAGCCATATCTAATGTGGTTAATCCATCATTTAATTTGAGGTTTTTATTTTCAAAATAAGTGATTAGTTTTGGCTAATTTCCAAAGTATTCCTGAAGAAAGTACAACTTAATTTTGTAAATTTCGAATTTGTGTTAGTTCCTTGCACTCAGAGATACTTCGAGCATCGTCATTTAAACATGTAACGAAATTTTGTAAACTATCGAAATTATCTGCATAAAAACTAGTAGCTTCCAGACATGTTCCTCATCTAGTTATTACTGGAGAGGGAGGCGGTGACAAAGATGGAAGTTTTTCCCTTTAAAGAGCTACTCTCAATGGTGCTTTTTTGAAACCTTTTTTAAAAGCGGATACAAGTCTATCAACTTCCGGAAATGTGTCTCTAAGGAAACATATCCTAATATGCTGCATATTACTTGTATAGCACATGCTCTCCACAGAATCTGTGAATATATGAGACACCGTTTCGCCTTATGAAACAGACTATAGACATTCTTTTAGGACAACTAACTTAAGACAAATTGTTAAATAATATTCAATAGGAAAATAAGCAAATTATAATAGTATATTAAAACATAAGTTTCATAAGGTACCATTTTTCGGCACGAGTTTTCAAAAGAACAATGTGACGAAAAGCAATATGAAATTATTTTGCATTCTTGACATTAATAAATTGAAATTATTTAATTTGATAGTTTAGAGTTTCTTTTTTATATAAATTATGCAGTTAGTATCATTGTCATTAAACATGAGTGACATAGAAACTAATATAGTTTATCCTCCACCCTAGTTACGTACTTAAATTCTTAAAATTAATTGACGGCAATAAGATATTTAATATTGAAAATTGAAAAAAAGCGTATCAAAATGAACCTCATTTCGGGACTGTCTTGCGTTACATGAGTTCATTACGAACGCAAAATAGAAAAATGTAATTTATAATGTATTTCATTACATGCCTAAAATACATATAGACATATATTTATTATAAATATTAAAATGAATATCTTCAAATAATGGAATTTATAAACTTCAAATAAGAAATAACTGCAAAAATGATTTAAATTTGGATTACTGCTATTTCATTGGTAGTTGAATGCGAATAAAAGGTTGTCATTGGTTCTATACAATCAGAACGGTCGTCAATGTGGACTGCAACCGCCAATTAACATTCACATACGCCTGAACTAGCCAATCAACCCTCTAGCATTAGAATGCATTCGAAAAAATTCCAAGAAGTGTTTGCCCTAATAGATTTTATAAAAAACATTGGTCTGCGAGTTTTTTTGTGTTTGCCAGGCGATTTTAAAATTGAAATTATTTTCTCACATAGCATATTGTTTCTCTCTTTTTACTCCCTTATTCAAAGCTTTTCGTAAAAAAGAATACTTGAATACGTATACATCTGTGCAGTTTTTAAATAAGTACACAATTCCTGGAATTTAAATTCACTATAGTGTGATGTCAGTGTATTTATATTTTTATGTTTACCAATTGATTAAGAAAATATTTTTATTTTAAATTACTAACTGTTTAATTAGCAATTGAATAAGAATTACGTCGACTTTATGGAGAATTTTTAAATGTACCTGGTTGGTTATCGAAGGAACTTTGCCTCAATCTAATATTATTAATGTTTCTTGTACATATTTTTTCGCAATAGCATAAACCACTACAAGATAAATCTTCGAATGCTTCAAAATTATAGGTTCATGAGATGTAATATCAAATATAAAGAAAATAAACAATGAAAAATCCTCTGGTATTGTTCTTGTTGTAAAAATCATATCAGTATGAAATTCTTGAACATTTGGCGAAAGTTTTCTTGACTCATTTCCATTTTTGGGCCAACTTATAAATTTTGCCGTATCTTGATGAAACTTCAGATTTAGGTTAACGAAAGATTGAGATTAATTTTGACACTTGGCGTTTTATTACTGGTGCTCTCTATAAGGCTATATGCAACAGTATTTAAAACAGAGAACAATTAATTATAATTCTTTGTTCCGAAGAGCGATTGCATGAAGATCAATCAGTTTGGAACACATTTAATATTTTGCAAACATAAAACTCAATCATAAAGTATTCTAAAAACAAGCTCTCAAAGTACTGAGGTTGAATAGCTGAAAGAAGTTTCGAAATCCACTTGGCACTAACATTGTATATTCTCGTGATTGTTTGGAATTAGAATTCAATTCAGGCTCGTTTTGATTGCAATATTGTTGATAATTCTTTAATTTCTATTGCACGAACAGACAGAACCGAATTTTCAACAATGACGTGATGTTCCCTCCGATAATAGTATATTAAAAAACCAGTTTCATAAGGCACCATTTTGCCGCACGAGATCAGTTTAGAAAACGACCCGCTTGCGGCGAGTTTTCTAAAGAGCGAGTGCGGCAAAAGGCCTTATGAAACGAGTTTTTTATACTATTTTTTCTATTTTGCGTTTTTTACATTAATAAATTGCTTAAATTGGAATTATTTAATTTGAAAGTTCAGAGTTTAATTTTTATATAAAGCATGCAGTTGGTCACATTGATACTTGACATTTTCAAATTTAAATCTTACTATCCGCGAAGTATATTATATTACATATTATTTATTAATTTTCGTTAACATTACTTGATATTTCATTTAAAAATATAAACATGAGTGACATAGAAACATATATATGTTGTTGTCAATTGTATACAACATACGTTGTTTGTATAAAATACGGATATATATCATATCTGTCAAATGTACATAAATTCTTAAAATCAAATGACAGCAATGATGTTTATTTCTGTATTCGAACAACGCCAACATTGAAAAATGAAAAAAAGCGTATCGAAATGAAGCTCATTTCGATACTGTTTTGGGTTTCATAATGAGTTCATTTCGAACGCAAAATAGAAAAACATTTTTACAGGTATCAAATCTTTTTGTCCAATTTTTGGCAGTTAAATAAAAGAGAAATTCTGTGTAAACATTATACAAGCGGTTTTTAATTGGCGGTATTTTGAAGTCTTTCTTTACCGCTTTACACTCAGTTTTATAATTATTTGTTTTTGGAATAAATAACAAATGAGCGTATATGCATTTCCGTAATTAATATTTCATAAAATTTATATCGATAATGGACCATTATGCAAGAGAACATGCTTTTGTTTGTGTTCAAAGCATAAACTTTTTGTTAAAAGTTCGATAATTTAAATTTCAATTAAAGTCGAATCAACTTTTCAAATAAAACCCTCTCATTAATAATATCACAATCTGAAAGAATCCGGCTCATTTTCTTAATCCGCAAACTTTATTCCTATCTTAATGAAGATCGTACACACCATCTCTAACTTTAATAACTGACGCCTCTGACTTTTTTAAAAGGCGATATTCTAGAACAATGAGGATATTCGAATATTACCTTTTAAAAAAGTACCAAAATCGGAGATATTAAATCTCCTAAATAATTAATTATCCTTTCCGGACAAAGCATCTTTCTCGACGGGAAGTTGGGAAAAACATTTTTCGGCTCGCGTGAAACTCTGACATCTGGGGAACTGACGTTTGTTGCGAGAGTTTTGTTTGGGGCGAGTAAAAGTTTTCCGAGAACTTCTCGTAAATACATGTATTTATATTTATATTTAATTACCCATTCTTTATTAGAGAATAACAAGGTAAAAGAGGAAAACGAAAGTTTCGCCATTGTACCTATTCGAAGGCAGTAAAGTTTGTAATATATCGCTAAACAATAATAATTATAATAATAACTTGTAACGTACAAGAGATTATTCATTTACAAGATATAAACAAATTGCTTCAATAACTAACAAAACACTGGAGTAAAATTAAGACATAAGTGAATAATATTAAAAAATAAATTCTTAAAATCAATATCCAAAGTAATATCTATAAGAAGTCTATTCTTATCATTTCTTATAAAGTTAATAGGGGATTGCTGCAATACAGTGATACTAAGTTTTAGGTAAACAAATAGGTTAACGAATTATAAAATTATATCTTGTAAATTTATGAAATTTTTGTTTGGAGGAAAATTACAAAATTCTCTTCGATAGCACGATTTCAACAAACTATAACACTTCTGGCCAAAGCATTTTTTATTTATTAATTTGTAAGGAAAAGAAAATCAACTGGTCATACAAACAAAGCTGAAGTTAATTTATGAGATTTTCGAAATAGGCATCAGATACTTCCTGACAGTAAGCTAATCTGTCTGTAAATTCTCATGGTGTTACGTATGCGCCTCTTATATCAGTGAGGATTACTCTTTACCCAATACCGACTCTTATATCCATGAATAGTAGCGTTCAAATAAAAGGTTGTCTGATCCGTAAATACTATATTATCGAAGAATGGTACAAACAAAATAAACTTCACAACAGTATGGGTATAATGTATTCACGAACGAGTGATATAAGATGCAAGTCCAAGTTTAGTTTTATGTACTTAATATAGAATTATAATTGCAAAATGAATATAAAGCGTTTCCCTTCTTGATCCTATTATTTACATTTCATTTAGAATAATATCATTTCTAATTAATATATTTTATCAATCAAGGGACTAGCAGAAAAAAATCTAAATACATATCAGACTGTTTAAATTAAAATACCAAGAATTGTTTGCCACTTATGTCAGTCTTTTCTTTTCCTCGTTAAAAGTTTTTTATAATTTCGTTAAAAACACTTATTGAATTTTATGTAAAGAAATCCTGTAAAATAATTACTTTAAAATATATTTTAAGAGAGAAAAATATGTTTTTAAACTTTCAAATCATTGACAAAAACAATTCCAATTAAAAAAAGCTAAAAGAAATAGTCTGAAGAAATATGTATTTAAGTATTTCTTTTATACAAAAGCTTTTTATGGTATGAATAAAAAGAGAGAAACAATATTCTATGTGCAAAAATAATTTCAAATGTGTAATGAAAAATAATTTCTTTAAAATACATTTTAAGATAGAAAATTATTTAATTTTAAAATTCCAGGAATTCATTCTAATGGGTTCTAATGCTAGATAGAGCCTTGATTGGCTATTATGCGCGTACGCGGCTCTTCATTGGCGGTTACGGTCCACGTTGACCAAGCCACACCCTCTCAAATCTGACATATGATAACTAGTCCACGTTGACCGATTATATTGAACCAATGACAGCCCTTAATTTGCATTCAATTACCAATGAAATATAATCTTAATATTAAATTATTTTTCCAGCTTTTTCTTATTTAAAGTTTTATAATTCTATGATTTTAAACTACCCATTTTAATATTTGTAATACATATATACAATATATATGTATTTTGTATGCATTATAAATTACATTTTTAACTTGCCCATTTTAGAATTAAATATTTTTTGACAATAAGTTACATGTTTGTTGTCTTAAAAGAATATCTGTAGTTTGTTTGATATATGTAGGAAAATAATTTCAAATATAGAATGATAAATAATCACTGCCATATGCATTTTATGAGGGAAACATATTTTTATTTAGTTGTAAAATCGGGAGGCAATTTCCACATAAAAAAAAATAAATTTAAAGAAATTGTCTCTTGACCTATTTTCTAAAATCAATTAGCGGAAACGGTTGTTGGAATTTTGTCTTATGCATTCTAATGGTAGAGCCATTGATTTGATTGACAGGCGAACAGCCGTTAATTCGCGTTCACGTACTTATTAAATAAGTAGTTCTAAATATTGAATTATTTTTGCAGTTATTCTTCATTTGAAGTTTTGTAATTGCAACGTTTTATACCACCCTTTCATGCCTATTTAAAATTCGGATACATGTATAGTAGGTATATTGAGATGTTCTTATTTTTTAATATAATTATTATTTTTCTTATAATTTGAAGATAAAAGAACTACTTTTAGATACTTAGTTGTTAGTTCATGTAAAATTATTTTTCCTTTTGCGCGTTTTTCTCGAACTATTTCAAAAATTTGCGGGAAACAGACGTTTGTGTATTAATCGGCAGTTACCATACGTCTATCTTCTAATACTATAGTAGCCATATCAACTGGTCATACAAACAAAGCTGAAGTTAATTTATGAGATTTTCAAAATAGGCAACAGTTACTTCCTGACAGTAAGCTAATCTGTCTGTAAATTCTCTTGGTGTTACGTATGCGCCTCTTATATCAGTGAGGATTACTCTTTACCCAATACCGACAGTTATGTGTAGGTATGAATAGTACCGTTCACCGTTTACAAAATTGTTATCACGATTATCTTGATTCACAAAACTCTTGCCTTTTGTCGAAATCAAATTCTTGAACGACGCGAATTTTATGAGGTTGGTATTTTTATTTTATCAGAATTCTTCCAACTGAACGATGTCCAATATCATGCTTTTGTGACAGCTCGTTTGTAGATAAATAATGACGAAATAAAAATTATAATGTATTCGGAATTAAATAAGCTAAATATACAATAATATATAGGGTGTTCAATTAAAAAAAAATACATCATCTTTTGTTTTTGAAGTGATAGCATTTTATTTCACAGTATTGGAAAAAGGGCAAAAAATAGTATCAGATACGTTTTGATTTCTTTAAAATGTGATACTCTCAACGAAAATATTGAGTATACAATGAAAAACCAACCACTCTGTAACAAGTGTTCATTTGAAAAGTCAATCTAGGTTACTTTGAAATTTCGATAGAATAAGTCGCAAATATATTAGTATGTGTTTGTTGTTCCGTAAACGCAAATCCAAATGACATTTGATAATGTCAATCACAAATATCAGTTAGTGCATAAAATAATCGTGCTTCGATTCTGGTTTAAATAAATTGCTTCTCAGTTTTAAAATGGTTTTCACTTTAGAACATGTCCAGGCTTATTTTCGAAGTGGTAATAAAATTGATGGTTTATGGGCTTATTCAGTTCAAGATTGCATGGTAGAATTTCAAGTTGAGTTTCCACATTTTGTAATAGATTATATACAATTTAAGAATACTTTGGATAGAACTTTCAAACTTTTTTCTGAAACTGGTAGTCTCTTAAGAAAATAAGGCAGCGAAGCAGTTAAGAAACGTACACCTCAAGTTGTCAATCGTGTTGAAGAAATAATGGAAAATGAACCACAAACACCTGTTAGACATTTGAGTCAACAAATAAACCTTTCTGTTGGTACAACTCACAAGTTATTAAAAAAAGATATGCAACTTTATCCATACCGTGTAACAGCAGTACAACAATTGTTAGAAATTGCCCACGTAGACTACAGTTTTGCAATTGGTTTGTAAATATGAACAATAATGGAGAACTTTCGCAAAGAGTCATCTTTACTGATGAAGCATGGTTTTATAATACGGGATACCTAAATTCACAAAATACAAGAATTTGGAGTAGTGAAAATCCACATGTAATTAATGAAGAATCGCCACATCCAAAGAAAATTGGTGTTTGGGCAGCGATAAGCCAAAGGCGAATCATTGGACCAATATTTTTTCAGGGAACGTTAACTGCTCAAAGGTACCGTACGGAAATTTTACAACTATTTGTCAATCAGTTGCATGATGATGAACTACAAAATGCATATTTCCAACAAGACGGAGGACCTTGTCACTGTACTGCAGAATCTTTGGATTATTTAAGACAATTTTTTGATGAGCGTATAATTAGTCGAAATACTGAAATTGCTTGGCCTACACGTTCATGCGATTTAACACCTTGCGACTTCTTTTTGTGGCCTTATCTAAAAATTCACATATTTCGAACACCTATATTTAATTTGAATGATATGCTACAGAGAATCGAACAGAAATGGATAGAAATTAATAACAATTCAGTAATGTTGCAGAATATCATCAGAAATTTTGAAAGGAGGATTTTAAAGTGCATTGATCTTGAAGGACAACATTTTCAACATTTGTTATAGTTTTCAATAAATACCTATTACTTGTTATTTATTTGTATGTATGAAACTGTTAAAATATACGACTTCGTAGGTTAAGTAGTAAGTTTTAATTTACGACATACTTCAAAATGTTCTCAGTAAATCACATGCTACTAGATTGACTTTTCGAATGAACACTTGTTATATCAACCTTATAGAAAATAGAAATCATTAAATCGCACAAAATTAGCTTTGAAATCATTCTCTTATATTGACAGTAACTACAAATTTTGAAGTATGTCGTAAATTTTAATTTACGACATACTTCAAAATGTTCTCAGTAAATCACATGCTACTAGATTGACTTTTCAAATGAACACTTGTTATATCTATACATTATTATTTTTGTGTTCTAGATTACATTAATTGTAATGAACTGTCATTACAGTTGTACTCAACTTTAAGTTAATTCTAATGCTTTTGCTACTGAAACATTTGGAATAATTCAGCAAGCAATCGGTTCAATGAATCAAACACAAAGTATTGAGTGGTTTGCATATTTTAAGACAGGTAGAACATCCTTTAATGACGACGAACGAACAAGGAGATTTTCGACGTGTACATCGCAACAGTGCAACGGTTTATTCATGAAGACAGTCATTGGAATATTCTTGACATCTGCGATAAAGTTGGAATCGGATAAGGTACATATTAGCTAATTATGACTGAAGAATTGGACATGCACCACACTGCCGCAAAATTTGTTCAGAAATTTCTGACTTACGATCAGAATCAGAAACGTATTGCCATTTACAATGAGCTTAAACAACTAGCTGCGGACGACGAAAATTTTATATCAAGAGTGATTATTGGCGACGAGAACTAGATTATCTAATGGTTATGATCCAGAAACTAAACAACAATCAAGAGTCTGAAAGTCCGAATTCGCTAAGACCCAAGAAATGCCGATAAGTCAAAACTAATGTGAATAACATGCACATTGTTTTTTTGACATAAAAAGCATAGTGCGCAGAGAATTAGTTTCAGCTGGTCACACGGTCAATTCAGAATTCTATTGCAATGTTTTGAAGCGCCTCCTTGAGGACATCAGACGTAAACACACTGTCTCAATGTTTACTTTTCACACAAGTCTTTTTGACGAAAACATTAATGATTAGCATTCTATACTCCCCCTATTTACCAGATCTGGAGAACTGCAGCTGAAAGGCTGACGTTTCGATAGCATTGAAGAAAATCAATAGGAATTACAAACACTACTCTACTCTTTCACCGAAAACAATTTCCTGAATATCTTCCAAAACTGGAAGATATTCAGTGGTATAGACTAGCTCGCGTCCACGGCAGATTGCTACACGTGCACTCTGGGTAACGCTAAATGAACTAGAGCAAACTTCGGCAGCTAGAGAATATCATCTTTTAGATTTTATACATAGATCCATATACCTTAGGGTCTCTCAACCATGGCCCTTCACAGAATTAAACGACAGGATGTCTCGGAGAAACAATACAAGTTTCAAGTCATATTGCGCCTTCCACCATCCAGATATTCCAGAAGAAAGAAAGAAAGAGGGAATAAAGAATATATTAGGATATAAAATCCCCATCATCCAAAATACCCATAATAATAATAATAATAATAATAATAATCTTTATTAACCTGAAGATCACAGCATTATGAAATAGGTTTCGTCACCAAAATATGTACCTTACACTGTTAAAATTAAAATTAAATTAAAATTACATGAAAATATTCCTACGTATGATAGTACTCTTGAACACTATAAAAACATTCATTAATAAGGAAACACTTTAAGTTATATTTAAAATTCCTGGTCGTACTACTAATCCTTATAGCCCTCGCCAAACGGTTGAATATGCTAACACAGGCATAGTAAGGAGATCTTTCATATGCTGTCGTTCTGTGGAGGGGTATCCGGAAGGACTCTCCATTTCGCGTATTATAGTCATGAGTTTGGGCATTAATCGGAAATAAATGCTTATTCTCACATGCAAACACAGCACACTTATATAGGTATATACTCGGCAATGTGAGGATACCATGTTCCCGAAAAACATTCTTGCATGTATTTCTATTCTTAATGTCACAAATTAATCGAATTACTCTTTTCTGCACAATGAAAAGTCTATTAAAATCGTTTGCCCTTCCCCACACTACAATATTATAAGCCAGGTGCGGGTAAACCATTGCATAATACATGCCCAACAGTCCTTCCCTATCCAAACAGCTCTTTAATTTCAGAATGGCATAGTAACCTCTATTAACTTTAGCAATCACAGTGTCAACCTGAATATTCCAATTCAGATTCGAGTCCAGATGTATTCCCAGGAATTTAACATTTTTGTCACATTTCGCAGTTATTGCTTCCGTTGGTTTATAAAAGTTCACTCTCACCGTCTTAGTCGTATTTAAGATTAAACGATTCTTACAACACCATTCCTCGAGAGCCCCCACGACGGAAGTTACATATGTCTCCAACAGTTTTAATTCGTCCGAAACCACGACGATCGACGTATCATTAGCATAATTAACAAGATGTCCAGCACTTATAAAGTCTTTCATATCATTTATAAAAAGGATAAAGAGAAGTGGCCCCAGAATGGAGCCCTGCGCCACACCCTGCCAAACATCAGCTGTATTCGAGCAAACACCGTTTACATTAACAATAATATATCTTTGACATAAAAATGATATAATCAAATTCAATACATTACCCCGAATACCAACCGCGTACAACTTCTCCTCCACAAACCTACTGTCCACACAGTTAAATGCGGCCGAGAAGTCAAAAAACAACCCAACTGCAAATTTCCTCTCATCAATACTCCTTGCCAAACACTCCACAAAGTCGACACAGGCCGTCTCAGTTGATCTACGACGTCTAAAACCATGTTGAGCATCGCTGATGATGGCGAACCGATTGAGGTACTCCATGATGCGATCATATATCACTTTCTCGTAAATTTTGGAAAACGCACTTAGTACCGATATAGGATGGTAGTTATCCATTGTCATTTCACACCCCTTTTTGTAGATTGGGACCACCCGCGCAGTTTTTAACGCAGACGGGAACACTCCAGTCTGAAAAGACACATTTATTATGTACGCAAGAGGTCCACTAATGGCATCACTAAGTTTTTTTAGTAGAGACACAGGTACATCATCCGGACCACACGAGTCTTTATTCTTCAGAACAGCCAACACATTCACCACATCTTCCCTATACACTGGACCCATGAATATACTGCCAGTTACACTTCTACTCACTCTACATTCCGTAGTTATGATATTTGTAAATCTATTAGTACCTAATTCTTTCCAAAGTCACAGTAGAAAAATGTTGCATGAAGGCATTCGCCACATTCAATGGGTCTTTGACCTCTACATCGTTAATTTTAAGAGCCACTGATTTTGTTAGCTTGTTTCTGTTAGTTTCATACTTTACTAAATTCCAGATACATTTACTTTTATTTTCACTTGACGCTATTTTGTTTCTATAGTATGTCTTTTTTTCGTTATTTATAAGGTTTCGATGTTCTTTCTTTATTTGCTTCTAGAATGCTGATGTATAGTCATCATATCCAGTTGATCTCAATATTGCGTAAGTATCTTTTAAATACCTACTGGATTCCTTTATTTTATTATTTATCCATGGTGGCTTACTATTTTCACAGCTCGTTATTTTTTTTTCCTTCTTTGGACAATTTATATTGAAATAATACATGAAATGTCCCATATAGTCCTCAAATGCCATGTCCACGTCGCTAGTATCACTTGTATTCCAGGAGTTGTTACATAAAGCAGCTCTTAGATTTTCAATATTTGTATGGCATAAATTACGTTTATAGTACTTGTTCTCCACCCTGTCCGTGGACATATCACAATCTACCATCCGGAAAGACAGCATCTGCGCAGAATGATCAGATAACCCAGGATCCCATACATCGATATCAAATGTATCCTCTGGAAAACTACACACAATATAGTCCGTTCCCGATTTCGAGACTCGACCGTTCTTATTTACATGTATTCTGGTTGGTTTGACATTTTTATTCATCAAATTGTAGGACTGAAAGATATCCCGTACTTTTCTTGTAGCAGAACAATTAGTTTGCCCGTCAATATTGAAATCACCGCCCAAAACCTATATGTAGCGTTGTTTAGATCTGAATCCATGTAGCCATATGCTAAATAAATAATTCCAGGACTGGACCGACGCATAGCTGTGTAAGGTACTACTACGAAAGTGATAGCAACCTTCAGGATTAAAAGTCAAATTTCTGATTTTATAGGTTAGTCCGCGAACATTTAGATGGCGCTTCGTATTTGTTCTGTTCGTCTTACCCGTCTTAACTAAAACCTAAAAAGAGATCTCGTTTCGCAGCAAAATAAATAACAAACACGTAATGAAGTTCCGCGTTTTCACTTTCCCACAAAGGATTCTCCTTCGCAAGAACAACTTCCATTACTAGTAATATTCTCGCCTCGGAACTAATAAAATATGTTAAGTAGCGAGCTCAGATTAGGGTTGAACATCCAATTCGGTACATGTGAACGCTTTGTAATTCACAGAGGTAGGATGTAACCTTCCCGAATCCTATCCAGACCTTGAATGTAATTCCCTTTGATTAGCGAAAGGACTATATCTAAAGTACCGAAGTTTCGTAGCGCAGGTAATAGGGAACGGAGATATAGAAGAGCATTAATTTAAATATTAATTTTCCGGGGAAATGCCGCCACATCGCTGATGTTCCCAAAATTACATTTTCTTTTAAATAACGTTGAATAATGAAAACTATCGCGCGAAGAGCTTGTTGTTTGTTTCTATTTTGTTCTGCGTAAATTTCGTTTTGGGAAAATGAATTGAATTTAAACTTTTTTACGTTGATGAAAAATAGATTAACCTGCCAATGGAGAAAAAAATAATTTGGCAGAGAGTAAATTATACAAAATCTCATTTGCTGTAAAAAGTGCGTAATTTTAGTAGTCCAGACCTTGATTTTTTAATTTAACTTCTTATACAACTTGGGATGATAAAATGAAATAAAGTTTTGTTAAAAAATCGGTTTCACCAAAATGTTTTAAATATTTAATAAAAGAAATTTTACAGAAATTTACCCAAATACAAAATTTACAATATATTTTTTGATGTCTCTCAGATAGTTCATAAATATTTATTTTACTGTTATCTATTGTAAACACAATTTATTTACATTACAACCCTGATGACGATAACACAGGCCCGCGATGGTAAAATTGTCTGGATTTTATACAGTGATTTCAATAGATTTTTTGGTGCTGAAAATGGGAAAATTATTTAAAAAATTCCATCACAGGTTTTTTTTCAATCTGGGGTTTTTTGACCTATCTGCACGTATTAGTCTTTTTGAAAAGGACAATTTTGTTAAACCGTTGTTTAAATAAACTATTATAATTTTTTTACTTATGATGATGCAAGAAGTTGATATTCTGAATAAACATACACTAGATTTATGATAAAGAAGTTACAAATAGAAATAATTGAGCATGTCGCAAGACATGACTCATCATCTTCCTGTTACTGCATGTCTACCTCCCCACCTCCACTACAAACATATTGCTATTCTAGACAAAACAGTTAGTTCATTCAATATCTTCTTTACAACTGTGGTGTGAATTTGTGTAATTAGTTGACATTTGTGATTAGTTGCTGAGTTAATTTAATTTTTATTTTACGAGTTTTTTAAAATTAAATTCCAATGGCATCAAGAGGCTGTGCCAATGTACCCAACTCCTGCTATATTTGTGGAAAGTTTACAGTAAAAAAACAACAAAGAATCATTACAGATTTTGTAAAAAAAAGTATATTTTGCATATTTTGGTGTGAAATTAGGAGACCAAGACAAACCTTGGCCTCCTCATAAGGTTTGTTCAGTGTGTGTTGAAGAGCTTCGCCAGTGATCACAAGGAAAAAAACAGTCTTTTCGCTTTGGAGTGCCTATGGTTTGGAGAGAACCGATCAATCATAGCCATGATTGTTTTTTTTGTTCGTGTGTAGTACACGGATTCAATTTAAAAAACAAAAAGGACATCGTTTACCCAAACCTTCGATCCGCAACACGTCCTATACCTCATGGACCAGAAGTACCTGTTCCTTCACTACCAGATACATTAGATGATGTATCTGATGACGAAATGGTTTCACGTACATGCGCAAGTGAACTGGATGAGGGAATTGATTACTATGATACTGGAAGTGATGAGCCAAAACTGTTTGACCAATCTGAATTAAATGGTTTGGTGAGGGACTTCAACCTTCCTAAGGACTCAGCTGAGCTTTTAGGCTCAAGGTTGAAAGAAAAAAATTTGTTAGCACCTAGCACAACATTTTACTGGTTTAGGAACAGAGAAAAAGAGTTTGCTCGATATTATTCCGAAGAAGATGCACTAGTTTTCTGTAATGATGTACCCGGGCTCATGGAACAATTCCACGTAGAATATAATGTTTTTGAATGGAGACTCTTTATTGACTCTTCAAAAAGGAGCCTTCAGGCCGTTCTTCTACACAATGGAAGTAAATATGCTTCTGTACCAGTGGGACATTCAGTTCATTTAAAAGAGTGTTATGAAAATCTTGAGCTACTTTTAATTAAAATTCGTTACAAGGATCAAGGCTGGGCAATTTGTGGTGATTTGAAAGTTCTTTGTTTGTTACTTGGACAACAAAGCGGTTATACTAAATATCCTTGTTTTTTGTGTGAGTGGGATAGTCGTGATAGAAAGCAGCACTATTGTAAAAAGATGTGGCCACCAAGACAAACCTTACAACCTGGAATGAAAAACATTGAAAGAAAAAGTTTAGTAGACCCGAGCAAAGTTTTGCTTCCTCCATTACATATAAAACTAGGGTTAATGAAACAATTTGTGAAGACATTAAAAAAAGATGGAGAGTGCTTCAAGTATCTTTGCAGACAGTTTCCTCGCTTGTCAGAAGCAAAGATAAAGGAGGGTGTTTTTGTTGGGCCGGATATAAGAAAGCTTATGAAAGATGAAAATTTTGAATCTAAAATGGAGGAAGCAGAAAAACAAGCATGGATAGCCTTCAAAAATGTGGTTACAAATTTTCTTGGCAACAAAAAACATGAAGATTATAAAAATATTGTGCAAAATATGTTAGAAAAATTTAAAACCTAAAACCTTAAGCCGTAACATGAGTTTGAAGGTGCATTATCTAGATTCGCATCTCGACTACTTCCCTGAAAATCTTGGTGCAGTAAGTGAGGAGCAGGGGGAAAGGTTCCACCAAGACCTAAAAGAAATGGAGAGAAGATACCAAGGAAGATGGAATATAAGCATGATAGCTGATTATTGTTGGATGTTAAAAAGGGATGGTCCACTACGAGATTACAGAAGAAAGCGCACAAAAAGGAGTATGTAAAGGCAAAGAAAAAGATATTATAAGGACTTGTAAAGACATAAATAGTATTTTACTGTTTCTTTTCATTAGATTTAATGATATTTGTAAGTAATTTTGTATTTTATATCCTTTGTAAATAAATTCAAAATGTAACTAAAAATTATTTTTAATTTTTAAAAAATATAATTTGAAGCCTTTTTGTGAAAAATCCTAACGAGATGGAGAAAAATAGAGTTCATATTTGGATTCAGCGCCCAAAAACACATAAGAATCAGCTATCAAATTTAAAACAATTTTTAGAAAGTTAAAAAACGCAGGCCTGTGTAATCAAAAGAAACCAGTAATGAATCAATAATCTTTCCCCTATAATAAAAAATTAATGATTGCATATTTATAAGATAAGGGTGTTAATAAAACCAATAATTAAATAACGATTCATGTACACGTCATTTTAGATTCGTGTCAGAAGCAAAAGTATTAGACAAAAATTTGGAAACATCACCCCACTGATGTTTCCGAATTTTTATTTTTCTTCTTCTATCATACATGTAGGTGGACCCAAAGAACGATCCTACATGTACTAGGTGATTGTGTCCCAATCACTTCTTTATAGAAAATGTGGTTACATCTTATCTTTAATTCTTCAATACGCATACTCAGCCTTGTATAAGAATTGCAAACGGATCCTATTTCTGTGTGATTTGGAAACATTTATACTTTGAAATCAGTAATAGAAAAAGTGTTATATTCGAAGTTCGAGTATATTCGAAGTTCGAAACACTCTTTACATAAACTTGTATAGAGCTCTCCAAGTGTAATATTTTTCTACTACTGATGATAACTTAGTTGTCAAAATACGCATCCATTTGCGATGCATATATTTACTATAAACATTATAGGCGGATTTATTTAATTTTACTGATTTGTACAAAGACCAACTCGATACCATAATATTGAATAATTTTTATTACTTTTAATTTGTTTCCTACAATATTATTATTAGTATTATCCTACAATATCACTGATATAATTCTTTGGCACAGTACCAGACACCTTAAAAAAGGAATTACTATTTCTAATTTGCCTCTTTTATGATTTCTGTTTATAGATATTTGAAATCAATTTATAATTTTAGGCTGTCATTTTTCTATTGTATATTTTTTAATTTTAATTTAATATAAAGCCAATGATAATTTTTAGTAAAATTGGGGAAAACCCTAAATAATTTACTTTCCACTAAATATCGTATCAATTATGAAAAGTGTGAATTTTGAAGAATGGTACAAATAAAATAAACTTCACAACAGTATGGGTCTAATACATTCAAGAACGAGTGATATTAGACGCAAGTCCAAGTTTAGTTTTATACACTTAATATAAAATTATAATCGAAAAATTAATATAAAGCGATTCCTTTCTTGGTTCTATTATTTATATTTCATTAGAATATTTCATTTAGAATAATATCATTTCTAATTATAATATTTTATCAATCAAGGGACAAGCAGAAAAAATCTGGAAATCTAAATACATATGAGACCGTTTAAATAAAAATTGTTTGCCATTAAAATGCTAGACAGATGTATTATACTTATGTCAGTCTTTTCTTTCTCTCGTTAAAAGCTTTTTTATAATTTCGTTAAAAACACCTATTG
Organism: Melolontha melolontha; assembly: GCA_935421215.2. Taxonomy (NCBI): domain Eukaryota; kingdom Metazoa; phylum Arthropoda; class Insecta; order Coleoptera; family Scarabaeidae; genus Melolontha; species Melolontha melolontha. The sequence goes on along the minus strand of OW285243.1, from coordinate 118,265,856 downwards.
AATTTTATGTAAAGAAATTCTGTAAAATAATTTCTTTAAAATATATTTTAAGAGAGAAAAATATAAAGTTACAAATCAGTGACAAAAACAATTCCAATTAAAAAAAGCTAAAAGAAATAGTCTTAAGAAATATGTATTTAAGTATTTCTTTTATACAAAAGCTTTTTATGGTATGAATAAAAAGAGAGAAACAATATTCTATGTGCAGAAATAATTTCAAATGTGTAATGATAAATAATTTCTTTAAAATACATTTTAAGAGAGAAAAATATTTAATTTTAAAATTCCAAGAACAGTTTTAGCAAAACAAATTTTTTCTAATGGGTTCTAATGCTAGAGCGTTGATTGGCTATTATGCGCGTACGCGGCTCTTCATTGGCGGTTACGGTCCACGTTGACCAAGACACACCCACTCCAATCTGACATATGATAACTAGTCCACGTTGACCGATTATATGAAACCAATGACAGCCCTTAATTTGCTTTCAATTACCAATGAAATAATAGTAATCTTAATATTAAATTATTTTTCCAGTTTCTTCTTATTTAAAGTTTTATAATTCTAAGATTTTGAACTACCCATTTTAATATTTGTAATACATATACATATATGTATTTTGAATGTATTATAAATTACATTTATAACTTGCCCATTTTGGTATTAAATATTTTATGACAATAATTTACATCTTGTTGTCTTAAAAGAATATCTATAGTTTGTTTGATATATGTGGGAAAATACATAATTTCAAATATAGAATGATAAATAATTACTGTCATATGCATTTTAAGAGGGAAAAATATTTTCTTCTTCTTCTTCTTTCTCTTTCCTTAAGACTTAGTTTTGTTTCTTCTACTATTTTCAATTTTGTTCAGCCTCTTGGGAAGCAGATGTCCAGTTCTCGCACCATCTGTTGGGAGGTCGACCTGGAGTTCGGTTTTTCGTTCTTTGACCATTTTGACCATCGATCCCCCGTCATTCGGTCGACGTGGTCTCGCCAGTATCTTCGTCTATTTCTCGTGAATTGCACCACGTCTTGAATTTTAAGGTCTGTTCGTATATCCCTGCTTCTTACATGATCTCTCAAGCTTACTCCTCTGATATTCCTTAAGGTCCTCATCTCCGTTGCTCTCATCATGCTCTTCGTTTTTGTTGTGTCCGCTCGGGTTTCCACTGGGTATGTAATCACCGATCTTACGGCTGTTTTATATATGCGGACTTTACTTTCGGTGGACATGTATTTATTCCTCCATATGAGGTCTCCCTTAGGTAGCCAGAAATTCTTGAGGCTTTATTCATTTGTGTTATGACTTCCTGTTGTAAGTTTTTGGAGCTTGTTATCTCGACTTCCAGGTACGTGCATCGCATACATTGTCGGATGGGTTTGTCATCTACAGCCAGTTTACATCTAGTGGGTTCTTTTGCTATGACCATTGATTCTGTCTTCTCCACTGATATCTGCATGTTAAGGTTCTTTGCTTTTGTTTGGAACCGATATAGCAGTCGCTGAAGATCGTCCTCGTTATCCGCCATCAGGATTGCGTCGTCAGCGTAGCACAGTATCCGCATCGATTCCTGTCCCATTCTATATCCTCCATCCACTTCTTTTATTGATTATTTGATAAAAAAAATTGATAAAATATTTTGATTTAGTTTTAAAATAGCCAGCCAATTTCCACACAAAAAAAATAATTAAAGAAATTGTCTCTTGACCTATTTTATAAAATCAATTAGCGGAAACGCTTCCTGGAATTTTGTAACAGAAATAAGAAAGGCACCCTAACCACAATATATAACAATAAATACTATATACGTCTTTCGGCAACTAAGTTGCCATCTTCAGTATAATAACCTTAAAACTGTAGAAAATGTTAAACGTAGCGTTTTTGGCTAAGGTAAACCTTAGAAGATATGCTCTTCACCAAATCGCCAGTGGGATAACACTAAATTCCTAACATCGAAATAAACACTTATATACTACTTAAACCTAGCGTGAAGTTTAGGGAACCGTGAAGTGTGAATACATGAAGCGTAAAAATAATGCTATTGTCACAATAAGGCATACGAACTGGACTGAGGGATTGGTCCATTGTCAGAATTCAATAATTTATTCTTATTTATATATATATATATATAAATACTTTCATAACTATCTAATTCCCTATAATTATTAACATTTTTAATCAACTTAAGGTTATGTGCCGGCACAGAATGACCTGGGTCCCAAATATGTCGGGCAACGCTAGACTTTTCGGGTCTGTGGAATCTAAAGTGGGAACAGACCCGAAAAGTCTAATAAATTCATATGGCAGCCGTCGATTTTTCTCAAGCATTGTTCGAACAGCAGAAATATTTTCATCAGTAACAGCAGTTCTGGGGCATCCTTCAGGAAAGTCATTATTAAGAAAAAACCGATCCCCTTTAAATTTTTTGTACCGATTATAGATTATTGCCTTAGATACATTTCAAAGCCGATGTTCACATTGTTTAGGCGTTAATAACGATTTAAAATCGAAAAAAATCATAGCCCAGAAATGCGCTCCTACATGGGAAGATCCCGAGAACATGTACATCAAATATAGGTCTGGATTACGCAATTTTTATTCTGCGGAAAAACACTGACTGGGTGAAATGGATTTTCGAAAATTGAAAATTTTTCATTCTACCTCTGCGTATAACTCCTTAACCGAACGATAAAAGGTACAGAAAAAGTTTTAACAAAAAAAATGTTTGTTTGAAGGAGTGTTATTAAGCAGACAGGGAAAAAACATTTCATTCATTATATTAGATTGTTTCTTATCTAAAAGATATAGCTTATCGAAGGAAGCTACATTAGACCAGTAAATAGTAAACATGATTTTGTAAAGAAAATAGCCTGACAATGAATGAGATAAGCAAGGAGTATTTATAACTAGAGTAGACCAATTCGGAGCGAAAGCAGAGGCGTGACTTTCAAACTTACTTAAAATACACTCATTTCTTGCGTCTTCTATCGAACATAGCTGTGCAACATTATTAAATACACAGAATACACTTTCCTGCTGTTATTATACGTGTATAGCAAACGCCAATTAAGTTGGCGCGAGAAGGGGTAAGTTCGCGCAGGATTAGAATTAGTGGGGAGATTTGTATTTGGTTTTACATCAAATGTCAGATAATTCTAACCTCTGAGCGTGTATGATCCCCTGCAAAGACATTACAAAATATGTTCTGTCAAACGTCAATGACAAATGTATTCTGACAATTACTTGAGTAGTGGGGGTGGACGTTTTTAAAAACGGCTTCTGCGCACCCCCTCCTCGCGCCAACTTAATTGGCGTTTGCTATACACACGATGACCGTGAACAACATACTAAGTAATCGTGAACCAATTCGTTAGTCACGCTTCTGCTTTCGCTCTGGATTGGTACACTCTATTTATAACTCATCAAACTTGAAATTATCATTGTTATTGGTTTATTATATGGTAGACCTGTAATGTTGAAAATGACCGCTATAAGGATTATAAATGTAACTCCTTTACTGATGGTAACGTTCGAAGTTGCCAATAATAATAATAAACCCCTGTGAATAATACTTTTTTGAATTAACTGGTTCGGGATCTTTCCTTGTTAGTCAAATTCATTTTCGGGCAAACACAATATTTTTAAATTACGAGAATTATCAAATTATTAGAGGAAATCGAACAAACTAGACGGCAATCAACACGCAAAACCTTGAAAAGTAGCTTGTCAAATAAAAACAAATTTCATTTTTTTTAGAATCATGGCCATTCTAGATTTTTACAGTGTTCCCCTCGTATCTATGTAATTCATGTGGCTTTAATATCGTAATCAAAATCTTGTTTCAAATAAACACTTGTAGTAAGTCAATTTATTTTTTTAATTAGGGTAGGGAATTAGTGACGACTAGGCGTGCAAAAGAAATTTCACGTTTGAGGAACTAAATATGTCAATTAGGGAGACCCTACGAGCTTCGGAAATGTGATTAACCCTTTTAATCGTTTTAATCGTTCGCTCGTACGATTCACCACGTCACGCATTTGCACGTTCAATTTAACTAATTATTGTTTCTTGTTTTCGGAAACTAGAAAAGAAAAAACTAAATTGTTTGCAGAACATGAATGTAAACCAGAATGAATGCCTTTTGTCTCTGATTGTTCTTAGAATGTATCTTTATTTAGCTTAGGGTGCATATTTCTATAATATATTTAATGGAGTGGGAGAATTCAAAAAATAAAAATATTCGTGTATATCACAAAAACGTAAATATTTTTATTATTCATACTAATGCTTATTACACAGATATTCGTAAATTTCATATAAAAATGACCTGAAGACTAGACAAAATCCATATTTGCCCTATACATAAGAAAGGAACAACTCTACTAAATAAAACTATGCTAGTCGAGTGTGATAATTTCAGGACTGTCCGGGATGAATACTTTATTGAAGCAAAAACTACTCGAAACAAAATTTTTAATATAAGATTTGGTATTAATATAATAAAATAACTAAAAAATTCAACTTGTCCACTACTGACACATATTTCGGTAACTTAGTTGGCGAAATATATATCCAGGATTAAAGTTATAGTTGCACTAGTTTACAAAATGAAATTTTTTTCATGTACATTTGATGAGAGATAGATTTCCTTATGTATTTTCTTCCGCTGAATTCGAAAATCAAGGTTAAATTTTTTTTTATGGAACAGTTTTTGAGATATTGTAATTTTTTCATTTTTTCGACCTTTTTTCACTTGACAAATCATATCTCGAGCTAGAAATGTCCGACAGGGTCGTTCTTGGTACTCAAATGCAAGGTATTGATATGACGAACAAATATGTATAATCGGATCTTTGATTGGTAAAGCGGTTCAAAATATATCGATGAAAATAGGGCACATTTTCAAAAAAATCATATTTTACAGTGATTCTGTGCCGACAGAAAAGTACAAATCGTTAAAAAACGTCTGGTTTCTGTTCATGTACGTAAAGATGATACTTTTACGTAAGAACTAAGACCAACCAGAAGAAATCGACCGAAAAATGACAAAGTTATAAGCAATTGAGTGAATATATCCAAATCCCATATTTTCCGAATATTTTATTTTTTTCGACAATTTATGAGTTCGGCTGCTCACACGCAAATATATTGAATTTATTATTTGTTATTTTTATGTATATATACAATTGAATTAATAATAAAGTGAATTTTTATTCCAAATTAGACGATACATGAAATTCGGTGTACCGATGATATGGAGAGAGCCGCTCTGCCATTCGGTTGATTGTTACTTTTGCCTGAGCAAATCCACTGGTTTTAGAAAGAGTGCCAAATGGGTTTATGCGACAGTAGCATCTGTTTCGCTTCCAGTTCCACATTCAAGTGAATTTCCTCATCCTAAGTGCCCCGATTCAACGATTGAATTTTTCGAATCATCACTACAGACAGATACAAGCAGTGATAATGAATTTCTACAGGAGTCGCAATTGGAACATTTTACGCAGCCTGAACTGAATGATTTGGTGAGAGATCTCGAGCTGTCAAAGGAAAAAGCGGAGTTACTTGCATCTCCCTGAAGCAACGGAACTGTTTGTCTCCGGGAGTAAATGGAACATTTTACAGAAACCGTGATAAACCTTACGCACAACATTTTAGGAAGGAAAACGACATATGCTACTGCAACGATATTCCTGCATTGTTTGAGCAACTCGGAGAGCCTTATGATCAAAATGAGTGGCGCTTGTTCATTGACGGTAGTAAGGAGAGTTTGAAAGCAGTCCTACTGCATATTGGAAATGAAAAACCTTCTATCCCCATCGCTCATGCCATCAACACTAAAGAATCATACGCCACAATGGTCAGTTTGCTAAAATACATTCAATATGAGCATCACAACTGGAAAATATGTTCCGATCTCAAAGTCGTCGGCATGTTGTGTGGAATGCAGGGTGGATATACCAAATATTGCTGCTTTCTTTGCCTCTGGGATAGTCGTGCTCGTGAACATCATTATAGAAGAAAAGACTGGCCAGAAAGGGAGAACGTCACAGTGGGCAAAGACAATATTAAATACGTGCCTCTTGTCAAAAAAGAAAATATAATCCTTCCAGCGTTGCACATTAAACTTGGCCTCATTAAAAATTTTGTGAAGGCCTTAGACAAGGAAGGCCAAGTATTTTCCTATTTGAAAACCCTTTTCCCGCAGCTTTCTTTAGCAAAAATCAAGGAAGGCGTCTTCGATGGTCCACACATAAAGAAATTGGTAAAAAGCACAGATTTTCCAAAATATTTAACACCCGTTGAAAACGAGGCCTGGAATTAATTTCAGCGGGTTGTTACCAATTTTCTTGGGAACAATAAAAGCCCTAACTACGAGGGAATTATTACCGATTTGCTTGAGAACTACAACAAGATGGGTACGGAATGCCATTATTTAATTTCATTCCTGGTTGTTTTCTATTGTATTGTTTTTACCATTTTATTTATTTCTTACAGGTGTAAATATGTCTCTAAAAATCCATTTCTTGCATTCGCATTTGAATTTCTTTCCGGACAATCTTGGTGACGTAAGTGACGAACACGGCGAGAGATTTCACCAACAAATTAAGACCATTGAGCGGCGCTATCAAGGATTTTGGGATGAAGCAATGTTGGGAGACTATGCATGGTTTCTCACTAGAGAAACGGATCCCAAAAGCAACCGAAGACAAAGCAAGAGCCACAACTATTTCTAACACACAAAAATGTCAAGAATGTATTGCAAGCGTTTAAACACAATAAATTGTCGAAAAAAATAAAATATTTGGAAAATATGGGATTTAGATTTATTCACTCAATTGCTTATAACTTTGTCATTTTCGGTCGATTTTCTTCTGGTTGGTCTTAGTTCTTACGTAAAAGTATCATCTTTACGTACATGAACAGAAACCAGACGTTTTTTTAACAATTTGTACTTTTCTGTCGGCACAGAATCACTGTAAAATATGATTTTTTTGAAAATGTGCCTTATTTTCATCGATATATTTTGAACCGCTTTACCAATCAAAGATCCGATATACATATTTGTTCGTCATCTCAATACCTCATTTTGGTACCAAGAACGACCCAATCGGACATTTCTAGCTCGAGATATGATTTGTCAAGTGAAAAAAGGTCCAAAAAATGCAAAAATTACAATATCTCAAAAACTGTTCCATAAAAAAAATTAACCTTGATTTTCGAATTCAGCGGAAGAAAATACATAAGGAAATCTATCTCTCATCAAATGTACATTTTCGGTGTAAACTAGTGATTAGAGAAAGAATTTTTTAAATAAATTTTTACAGAATACGCCGATTTATTTTGATATTATGTTCAACTTACATTAAAATTTACAAAGGCCATTCTAGATATAATCGTCATCATATTTTGTAAACTGTCCCTTCAAAATTGTTCTAAAAATTCGTAGGGTCAAACGTCAGCCCTTTGTCAAGCAGTAGCTAGCGTGCAGGAAAAATAGGTTGATTTTTATATCCCTTGTTGTACCAGACCACTTCCCTCGCATAACTTGAACCCTCATCTTCTGCCTCATTAGCCCTCTCTGACGTATAACAAGCGCCGTTGAAGAGAACGATAAATATTGCTCGAGATCTGCCGGCGTTTGTGTGTCAATTCCACGTTAAATAAGCAGAAGAGATAAGAAGGGAAGGAAGGTATGAATTTTCCTTCGCCCTGCGACTTGAGAATTACGAACGATCTGTGGTATGGGATGACGAGGGAAATGAAAAGGGGGATGGGAGAAATGTGTTTTTGATAGGCACCTAAAGACCGTATTCACATTAATGAGAAAAATATGAAGCTGAAATTTTTTGTTGGGGTGTTATACTTTACTGTAAACAAATAAATTCTTGTCCCTGAAAATCTTAGTTTTTTCTTCGAGTTATTGGTAAAATTCGACGAAAACCATTATTTTGTAACTATAATTATTTCTTATATCTATACACTGTGTGTATAAAGTGTCGCAAAAGCTACACGCAGAGAAATTCTTCGTTCGGTTCTGAATCAAAAATCTTAATGTTAAAATGTTGTATTATGCTTCATATGTGTTCAGGAACCATGTGAAAGAAACATATATTTGGCAACACTGTAGTCGCATACTATTATTTAGTATTTCGATCTTCGAAAACATTTTATTCGTTATTAGTAGTATCAGATGGGTAAATCGGACGTTTGAAATTCTATACATTACGCGAGGTACCTTTTGCTTTTGTTCGAGTTTTTGTGATGTAATTCCCAATGCTGCCGCGTTAAGTCTGCTTCTGACTGCGTCAGCGTCTTGAGGAGGCGTTACATAAACTTTCTCCTTAATGAAACCCCAAACAAAAAACTCTAAAGGATTGAGATCGGGGGATATCGCAGGCCAATCCATCTGTTTGGGAAGTTTTCAGCCAACCATACGAGCATAGTGTGCAGGTGCTGCAAGCATATTTAAAGTTGAAGCTAACTGTCGGGTACTAACGGAAAGTAATTTAATACTCCGATGACGTAACACCTTGACCGCCCAACTTTTCAACTATTGTTATAATTTAAAAAAGGTATATAAAGACACTACAATTGAACAACAAATGATAACCAAAGAAGCCGAGGGAAAAGTAAATATGCAGGAGTTGGAAGAAGCAATTAAAAAGTTGAAGAATGGTAAAGCACCAGGATACGATAAAGTAAGCTCAGAAATGATAAAACATATCGGACAAAAAGGAAAAGAAATGATGCTAGATATGTATAATAAAATATGGGACCAAGAACAATTACCGAAAGACTGGAGGATGACATTGATAGTACCAATATATAAAAAAGGAGATAGGAAGGACTGCAATAATTATAGAGGTATATCCTTAATAAGTACAGCCATGAAAATTTATGAACAAATATTGGGAAATAAATTGAAAGACAAAATCGAGGAAACATTAGAAGAATCACAAAGCGGGTTTAGACGTGGAAGTAGTATACATGATCATATATTCTCCATTAGACAAATAACAGAAAAGGCACGACGAGAACAGAGAAAGGTTTATATGGCATTTGTGGATCTTGAAAAAGCATTTGACAAGGTACCAAGAGAAAAAGTGTGGAATTCACTAAAAGAAAGAAATATAAACGACAAGTTTATCAGGGTAATTAAACAAATATATGAAAATAATATTAATGCTGTAATAACTAATAATACGATGTCAGACCCATTTACTTCCCAATCCGGCCTGAGACAAGGAGGAAGCTTGAGCCCACTATTGTTTATAACATTTATGGACGAAATTATAAAAAAATGCACTAGACAAAGTAAGAAATTCAATGTAGGTTACCACAACCTACAAAGAGTAGAAATATCGGAGGGAGCTTTCGCAGATGATATTGTGATTGTTGCCGAAAGCGAGAGGGATTTACAACGTAATGTTAGCATATGGCATAAAGAGCTAGAAGAACACGGTATGAAAATAAACAAAAACAAAACAAAAGTTATGGTAACAGGAAAGGAGCACACCGAAATAAAAATAGATATAGAAGGAGTAAACATAGAGCAGGTGAAAACATTTCAGTACCTAGGAGTATTACTACTAGATGAGGAAGGTACTCAAGAAGCTGAAATAAGTAAAAGAGTTGAAAAAACGATGAAACTTCATTATGCAATGAGTAACAAATTCATTAACAAAAATGAAATAACGCGGAAAACAAAACTGAAAGTGTTTAAATCGGTATACAGGCCTGTGTTGACATTCGCATGTGAGTCATGGATTTTGAACGATAGACAAAAAAATAAGATACAGGCTGTTGAGATGAAGTATTTGAGAAGAGTATGAGGCGTGACCAAAAGAGAAAAAATGAGAAATAAGGACATAAGGAAAGATCTAGGAATTCAATCGGTTCTTGAATTTATTGAACAAAAACAATTGGAATGGTGGTGGCATCTCATGAGGATGGAAGAATCGAAACCAGTAAGAAGGATATGGGAAGCAAGAATACAACGAAGTAGACAACGGGGAAGACCAAGACAAACGTGGGACAATGCAGTGGCAAGAATATTACAAGGAAAGAACAAGGGATGGGTAGAGGCGAAACAACTAACACAAAACAGAAAGGAATGGAAGAAGTTTGTTCGCAGTTGAAGCATAAGGGAAACTTTCCTACACCATATTATGGTAGAAGGAATTACTGATTATATATAAATATATATAACCCCTTTCCACAATTATTAATCGTATCCTAAATACGTATTTCGACAACTAAGTTAGCGTTATTTTTAAATTCTACGTCAAATTGACTCATGAATAAATTGGCTGTGAAAGGAGATAGGCAGTTACCCATTGTTGTGCCTTGTTTCTGTTTATAAAATTTTTCACCTATTTGGAAACAATTTTGCGTCATGCACAGAGTTGTCAATCTCATGTATTCTTTTATTTTTGAAAGTTCAATGTTATTCTTGTGGAGCAAGCTTTCTAAATATTTCATAGTCTCTGGAATAGGTACCGAGGGGAATAAAGACGTTGCATCGAATGAAACTAAATTAATTTAACAAATTCTAAGGAATTACTGACTCACAAATTTTCTGGTTTTACGGGTAAATTTTTAAATTCATTCACTAACCATTTGGAAATCAAGTATGTCGGTGAGTTGATACCTGAAACTATAGGTCTCATCGAGTTACCTGGTTTATGTATCTTCGGTAAACAATACATTCTTGGTACTACAGGATTACTAACAGTCAATTTATACTTTAGGGTAGAAGTTATTAATTGGACATTTCTTAATCGCGTCTATTGTGTCACTAAACATTTTAGGTAACGGGTTTCTCTTAATTTCTACATACGGACCTTCGGCAATTAAATTTTTGAATCTTTGAAAATAGTCGGTTTTGTCCATAATTACTAACTTGTTCCCTTTATCTGCTTTTAGGTAAAAACAGTCCTTCGATCTAAGAGTTTTAATGATATTCCATTTTTTATTGACCGACTTCTGTTTGTGCTGCTGCAAATTCTTATCGATTTGGGTTTTACAAGCTTCTCGAATAAAGTTTTTTGGTACTTAATCGAAGTTTCAATACTTGCAATCACCTGTTCCATAGGAATCTGACGGCTTGGCAAACAGTATTTTAAACCTTTGTTTAACAAATCTATTTATACATCACTAACATTCTCGGATGATTGATTGATCACTAGTGTTTCTTTTATAGGAATTCTATTAATATCCTTTTTTTGGTGGACATAACTTTCTGAATTTCTTATTAAGTTTTAAACATTTCTTTTTCAATTTATGGTCTTTAATTTCCGTAATTTTCCTATAAAAGTTACACCACTCTTCGAATTCATTATTGTTCATGCTTTTAGTTAATTTTAAATGCAAATTATATAATTCTAATTCTAATTTACTACGTTTACTGTACAGATATTTCATTTCTAGGTTCAACCATTTCATTTTTGCATATGAAATGACCTTATTGTTATTTCTACAATTTGTCGTTACATTTACGTTCATGAATTTAGGAAAAACATTGTTACTTTTACACCGTTTCAGGAAATTGATATCTGTACTTATAAGTTTAACTTTAATATATAACTTATGAAATCTATTAAACTCCTTTGACCGGGAAGTCATTGTGAAAATTCTTTCTTTGGAGACTGTAAAGTAGTTGTTGCGTAAGCAGTTTTCTGCTTTACTGTGCCCTATGTGCGACTTTTCAATTAGTGGTTTTTACCTACTGATGATGACAACTTAGTTGTCGAAATACGTATTTAGGATACGATTAAAAAATTGTGGTAAAGGGTTATATACCTTTTTTAAGTTTTTACTTAACCACAGTCTCCAAAGAAAGAATTTTTATTATTATAATATTCTAAAATATGCATTATCACCATATGCCAAATTACTGGTGTTAATTAAGGTGTAGATTACGAATCCGTAATAAACGATTGGGGCGCTTTTGTCCTTCTCGACCTATCTACCATGGACGCAAATTTCACCCCTTCTCACGATTTTTTTCTACCTAATTATAAAGATCTTGCGTTTGGGCTTTCATAATGTTATATACACATTCTGTATCTAATGCTTCAAAATTTTTTCAATCATATAGACTCTGCTCAAATGATCCAATTATGGCTTTGTTCTAAATCCTACGTTTCACCATACTTTTAAAAATTCGTAGTAACCAAACTGTACATTTCTCGTCAAAATTAATGTGAGATTCATTTTCTAAACACATCAATTAGTTTATAAAAAATTCAAGGTTAACATTTGATACGATTTCAAAATCGACCAAAGATTGAAAATTTTCGAAGGGGTAGTAACCCTTCAAAAATTTTAAATTTTCATATCACCGATTTATTTGAAATTTAGTATTCTACTGTACTTTTGCCTGCTAAAAAACGATCCTGCCGTTTAAATTCCAGTAGAACTAATTGTTTACCTTCCAGTGAACGCCAAAGTTGACAAAAATGTAGACCCATTTTCAACGGATCATAATTACAGACTCACAATGCGTATTTAACTTTCGTCGTAAAAATAATTACGGTGACTCTCGATATTCATGATACATGATACAATTTATGCTATTTTTCACGAATTTCCTTTTCTAAGCTCATTTTCTCAATTACGATATGTACCTACCTAATCGTCTCGGTCTGTAGATTACGATCCTGTAACAAAAATGTAGGTCGTTTTTGTACTTAATAAGCTATTCAACCTCAAACTCCAAATGACCACGGATTTTACCTATTTTCACGATTTTTTTCTCTCAAATCATATTTGGTGCTTGAGTTTTCAAAAAAATTCAGTACCAACATGTGACATGTTTCTCAAACTAAGAACAAAATTTATTTTAAAAAATTTCAATTTTCGCGATATCCACGATTTGTTTGAAATTCGCTGTTCTTATGTAACGTACCTTCAAAAACATTTCTCATTAGAGACGGGCATGCTCATTCAAAATTATATGTATGTGACAGATTACGCGCACTGTCACCAACCATTATCAAAGACGATGGCCGTCTCTAATGAGGAAAGATTTTGAAGGCACGTTATTTTTGCCTATTAGGGATAAAAATCAGTAGAATAAACTTAGGCACCAAACAAAACTGTTTGTTGTACTGATTTTTAATAAAGTGTATTCAGGAAAAATAAGCTAAAACTTAATTTAATCTTAGTTTGCCAAAGATTAAATTAAATTATTAGACTTTTAAATCGATATTGGCAAATATTACAATTTGTACGCCTGAGGATATGTAAATCAACAGTGTAGCTACTGTAGCTGATGTCCTAATTTCTTCAAGGATACCGTTACGGATTTAAAGTCTAATTGTAAGTAAAATGGATGGAATATCAATTTACTGTTATTTATATTGGATATTGGCGTATTTCGCTTCTATTAGGTAGATAGCGTTCAATTCTAGGTATAACAAATGTTTGTGTAGGAAATTTGGCTCTATCCGTTGATATTTAAAAAAAAAAACTTGATTCGTATTCAAAAAAGGTTTTAAATATATCTATACGTTAATGCACGTATAACGCTTTTGTTTCATTATGAAACAGACATGTAAATAATTTACATATCTGTAACTGTATACTTGGCCATTCCTCGTATTTTCAGCATTTACTTCTGCTTAAGACATATGTTTCTGCCATCTATAGGCGTCGTCAGTTAAGCTAGTGAAGTAATGTATACAAATGATACAAATCTTTATAAATAGATCTGTATCTGTATATGACATTAAGCCGAAATCACTTACTAGATAAAGCAAATTTCATCCTACAAGGTGGCACTTATTTAATAAGTGACATCTGACGGACGAAAGAGACTTTGCCGAAAAAAGCGATCTTTCGTTTGACCAGCTATGCTGATACGGAAAACGAAACAATACGAGTAGTCCATCAAAAACGAGCCAGATGGCGGTGATATACAAAAAAGGTTTTAAATATATCTATACGTTAATGCACGTATAACGCTTTTGTTTCATTATGAAACAGACATGTAAATAATTTACATATCTGTAACTGTATACTTGGACATTCCTCGTATTTTCAGCATTTACTTCTGCTAAGACATATGTTTCTGCCATCTATAGGCGTCGTCAGTTAGTCCGTCAGATGTCACTTATTAAATAAGTGCCACCTTATAGGATAAAATTTGCTTTATCTAGTAAGTGATTTCGGCTTAATGTCATATACACATATACAGATACAGATCTATTTATAAAGATTTGTATCATTTGTATACATTGCTTCACTAGCTTAACTGACGACGCCTATAGATGGCAGAAACATATTGCAGTGAATTTTTCCCCGAAGAAAAAATTAAAAGAAACTATAAAAGACTATATATTTATGTGTATTTTATTCCAGAAAAATATTTGAAAATATTTTATATTTTATCTAAATTTTGTTATAATGTGTATTTTGTCCACGACTGTAGAATGTTAGGGCAGGATTGATGTTTGCAGTTCCCGCCACTTCGGATGTGATTACTGCTGTTGCTCTCTTGATTTTATGTTAGATATGGGGATATTTTCCGTTTCCGAGATGTTGTCAGAGATTAACCAGCTATTGAGCAGATAGGTCTAATTAATTGTTTGCTGGATAAAGACTTCTTCTTTATTCAGATCATTATTATAATTTCGGTTTATGTTGTAGTGTGGTGATATTGATGTGTTTAAAATTAATTCTCGATTTATTACGAGTCTTTTATACTTGTAATTTTGAGTTTTGCGGCCTATCTGAAATCTCTCATGTTAATTTTTTTTTGTGAAGTGTGATGACTACATTAATTAATGTACGTATATTTCTGTAATTAAATGCATTTATTTAGATATATTTTAGTTATAATATTTGTATAATATTGAAGCTCGTAGATTCAGAAAAAAATTGTTGTTTATAATATATATTTAGAGTCAGATGAATATTAAGGAAAATTTTCATATTTTTTTGAAGTATATTTTTTCAGTAATACATTCTAGAAGGTTAGCAAATTTGGTGGGAAAATTATATTTGTACCATGCTCAATGTGCGCATGGGTCAGAGTTAATGCGTGCGCATACAGATAATTTTCTGTTTGACGTTTTAGTTAGGGTTAACGTAATTAATGAAGATTGACAGTTTTCCTAAATATTTAATTAGGTTATTTTTGCTCGCGGTCATTTAGTGAGGTTTCTTCTCTTTTACTGTCATTTGTATCAAAGTTTTCCTCACATTCTGTCACATAATAGATGTTTCAGTACGGCTTTATATTTGATAAAGTCTAATTTTTTTATTTTTTATTTTTTTTTATTAAAATTTCATGGAGGGAATCTTTGTTTTCTTTTCTAATACCTTTCATTTTATTATTGTGCCACATACCCTGTGAGGGTAACCCTGAAGATACAAGAGCTCCTGGAAGGCGAACCCGACTCGAGATAGACCGCCCAAGCTACTGTGTATTGTGGACCAAGTTAAATAAGCAATTAACACCACAATTCACTGCAATATGTCTTAAGCAGAAGTAAATGCTGAAAATACGAGGAATGTCCAAGTATACAGTTACAGATTTGTAAATTATTTACATGTCTGTTTCATAATAAAATTGATTCGTATTGTATTTAAACATTCTATATATCTAGATAAATTGGATTTTATTCCACTCTCCTGTTTATTTCAGGTCTTACAAAATCATATATATACTTGTATGTATATATTCTACTAACAAAAAAATTCTCTTTAAACCGCGAAACGTTTAAAAAGAAAGCGTTGTAAATATATTGGATATTTTTTTCTCAAGTGAGTTAGTGCGGTTTCATTCGCCGAAAAGTTCCCTCGAGGGTATCTCAGTATTGGCTCGTCTTACAAAATTCACAAAGCACAAGCAACCGGTTGAGCTTAACCGAGGTTCAATCCTCCGCAGAATAAAATGAATTCCGCTGGCACAAAGGAAAAATTTACATTCGCCGCTCTGGCAATAAAAGGTGCCCCGAGATTAAAAAAAATCACCACTTAGTAATGGCCAATGCTGCAGTTTTTCGTTATTCAAGTGCCTCTAATGCAGGGAATTTATCGTATTCGTTAGCATTAAAAGGGAGTTAGTGAAATATTTAACGTTCGAACTTGAAATAAATTGATTTTATTTAAATGTATAATTTTAGTGAACAGTTTAAGCTTTTAGTTAGTTAAAATTAAAATGGCGATCTGCAATGAATGCTTGAATACACGTGAAAGGTAATTTTGGCTGTCTAAATTGAAATACCATGGAACTATCTCTTTGAGTTAAAGTTAAATTTTTGCTAACGTATCGTGCGTTCAAAAAAAAAACTATTTCTAAATAACATCAAAAAGCGTTACTAAAATTAATTTCTTAAATGACAGTTACATCTAACTGATAGACGGCTTTAGAAAAATGTAAGGTTAGAAAATTGTAAGGTTAATTGCTATGGTTCTGTTCACCGAATTGATATAGTGATGTGATCACACTGATCACAGCACAAGCCTGTGTCAAATTGGTTTTAACAGAGCCAATGAAAATACTCGCTAATTTCGTAGGCGGTAGATGTCGCTGTACCAGTGTTTTATTTTGACTGATGAGAAGGCAAATTATTAAAATATTTTTCATAAGCCATAATGTAAATTTTTGCAATTTCTGGTTGTTTTAAGTATTATAAAATGGTGAAATTTTTGTAGACTTAGAAGATATTTTTGTAATTCTCTGTTCAAATAGTAACGAGCCATCGAAAAAATTCAAATTGGAGTGGACTGTGAAATTGGGTTGGTACTTTAACCACTTCCACATCATGACATTTATTATTTGACATTGAAACTATAAGTTTGTGTCAAATTTTATTAAGAAAATTGTTTGTGTTTAGATGTAAATGGACAACATTTTGAACAACTTCTGTAGCTATATGTAAATTTTGATTATGATTTCGGTATTAAATAAATTATTTGTTTTTTTTTTTGTTGTAGTATCATTTCAATGCCATAACCTTTTTTTTACAATGAAACTGTCAAGCATAATGTGTCATTATGTGGAAGTGGTTAAAGTATCAACCCAATTTCACAGTCTGCTCCAATTATGAATTTTTTCGATGGCTCGTTACTAAACACGGTATGTTGCAGTTTAAAATTCTGTATATGTATATGAACGTAATTTTTCTATAGACATCAAGAATTGAAAGAAATATGTTCGGCAATTGTTATCAAACACGGGGAAATGAAAAGGCAATAATAAGTAAACGAGAAAATATTGAGGCTAAATAATTAAATGTATTCTTTTAAAGTGTGGTGAGCAAATTAATTCTAGTAGAAGTTTTGGGATTCCAAAAGTGTCATGATATTGATTATTTGCAAAAGAGACAAACCATAACTTTCCAACATTATGCTGATTTGCTGGTATGTTTTGATACAGATTTGAAGAAAAAACTTGAACATTTGCTGAAGAAAAAGGTGTCCCATCACGACAGTTGCTATAAGAAAATTTGTCGAGTTACGTTCCAAATTGCTACCTCATCCGCTATATTCGCTATATCTATCTCCTAAAATGATTTCTTTTTATTTCCAAATTTTAAAAAAATGGCTCGGTGGATCGAGATTTCAGACAAATGAAGAGGTGATATGCGAGACAAATATATTTATAACGAGTGATCATTAAAATTTTCGCTCAAGTAAGCCAGGTACACAAAAAGTATGTCCTAACTTAAGTTATTAGAGGAGATCTGTCATTATAATTTCAAACGTCATGATTGTTAAAAAATAATTTGAAATGCTGACTTTTATATTAAATATATTTATAATTTTTATACAAAGTAATAGAATATTATAAAAAATGTGTAAAATGTTGACCATTCTCCACCAAGCATAATCGCACTCTATTTCGTAGAGCATTGAAAACATTGATCAGTATTTGCGGTGAGTTATTGATGTGTTCACATTTTTCTATGATTTTATGTCTTAACTCTTGTAGATTATTAATTGGTGTTCCATAAATAATATTCTTTATATATGGCCACACAAAAAAATCCATGACTGTTAAATCACACGATCGTGGTGGATATGGAATCGCTGTATTTCTACTTATTATCCTATCGCCATAAAATTGTTGCAAAAACTGAATATTTTCAAGTGTAACGTGAGATGTAGCCCCATCCTGTTGAAAATATCCGACCTGGAGTTCATCATTAGTCAATTGATTAGTAAAAACACTGAGAATTTCGTTACGATATTTCTCCGATGTTATCGTGCCCCCAAAGAATATTGGTCCTATTAATCGGTGACGATTGATACCTACCCATACGCCTATTTTTTCTGGATGTAGAGGAACTTCTCTGTAGAAATGAGGATTTTCACTGGACCACATACGCATATTTTGCGAATTAACATAACCTTTCAAATAAAGCCAAGCTTCATCGGTGAAAAAAGTATGATTTAAAATATTGTCTGTCATTGTTTGAATAAACCATTGGCAAAATTGTGTTCTTTTTTCATAATCCGTAGGTAATAGATTTTGTACAGAAGTTAATTTATATGGATACATGTGCAAGTCCTTTTTTAAAATTTTTTGACATGTTCCATACGAAAGCCCTACTTGTTGCGGAACTCTGCTAATAGATGTTTGAGGAGATTCGTTAATAATTTGTCTGACATTTTCAATTACGCCGCGACTTCTCTTGAGAGGAGGACCGCTTCCTTTTTTCCTTAAAATACTGCCTGTTTGACGAAAAAGATTTACACAATGCATTAGCGTATCACGGAAAGTTTTATAGCTAGGAACAGTATTTGGATATCTCTCTTCAAACTCCGCAAGGCAATTTTCTATTGAATGCTGCCAAATACCATCAATTTTTTGAGATGTCAGAAAGTAACATTCTACCATAAACGCTTTATGCATATCATTAAAGGCCATTACTTTTTCTTTTTATGAAACTTTAAAATATATATTTGACACTGACAGATGTTTGAAATTACATCTTAATGACTAAAGCTACGACATAATATTTATATACACGGCCAGCTACGAGTGAAAATTTTAATGATCGCTCGTTATATATTTATAAATTTTGCAGGGTTATCTAAATATTGCTTTTTGGATGTTTTGAAAAAATTGGAAATTCGCTGGGCTGTTTCTTGCAATGGGATTATGTCGAAAAATAAAATATATTTTTTACTTTAAAATAAGTATTTTATTGACAAGTCACTCTGCATTCAAACCGTAAGATATTGTAATTCTTGGACAACGTTTTACTAAAATACAAGAATAATATTACTTGTTCTATTTATAAAATAATGATTGAATTATATCGAAAATTATATACCGTAAAGTACACAAAAACAAATCTATTTATTTTATTAACTTTAACGCGAATTTGAACTAGCTTTGTTTAAATTAAACATGACAATTGGTGGATGCGACGGCGGAACAGCTTTGATCTTCTGCAAACAAAGAATTCTAAAACGAAATTATAACTTAATTTGCATGTAACGGTTCATACAACAAACAACAAAACCCCTTTGGCAAGTTAAAATATATATACTAACTTTCATCAAAGAAAATATTCCATATACGGGTTAGAAATACAATGAGAGCGGGTCAAATTTATCTGTTTCGCCTACGTGTAGATAGTTTGCTCTATCTTCATCGTTCAGAAAGTTCAGCGCTAGTTTCATTATTTCCCCCACACTACTTGAAATGTAGTTTAGGAACTCAGTGAATTCCATCTATGGTTCTGCTGTGTATAGACTTCACTCCGCAACATATGACCGATACTTTGGAAGTAAATTAAAATCTAAAAAAAAAGCAATAAAATTAATATGTAACTGATTTTTTTAATTTAAATTTTTTTATAATTAATTATTAAATAGTTACTAGACTATGACCAAGTAAATCTGACCCCCGGAAAATATGCGAACTTATGCGCACGCCCTCTAACCCACACTTTACACGTTCGACAGCTGTGTACAGTCCCGTTCATGCTCCGTCATTTACAGTGCTCGTTTACTTGTTTATTAAATCGTTGTTTTCATATTCTCTTGCGTTCTTACTCGTTTCTATTATTTTTTGCTTCTTTTTGAATATCCGAACAGTTTTTCTTAAAAGTATTTCATTTTCTGTTGTTAGCTAAAGGTAAGTAATAATATAACCTCAATTATTTTTACGCGTTTACTTATGTTACAAATATGTTGTAGATTATCCATCATCATTATGGCTAAACGAAAATCGGAGAAAGATGACGCTTTGACTATACTGGAGACAGTTATCGAGTTTTGTGAGGAAGAGAAACGAACAGGCCACTATGCTTTTCCTGTAGAGCAAGTCATTAGAAGAGTAGCTGCAATGACAGGAAAATCAGAAAAAAGTATTAAGCGTATCAAAACCAATTTACGCAAGAGTTTGGAGGACCAACCTTCATCTTCTACTATCCATATACAGCCAAGAAAGGAGAAAAAGTCCAAAATTATATTAGATGATGCGGACAAGTAATATATCAATATAAATATTTAATGTACTTTATATTTATTTCAATTTAAATCTTAGATCTGTATTGCGGAACAAGATCACATCTATGTACACTGTCAGTAAGACTGTACCTACTTTACAAAGTTTACATTCATATATGAAATCTGAAACAAAATTCCCCGGCAGCAAAGAAACTTTACGAAAAATTATTATTGGTATGGGTTACAAGTACAAAAAATGTGAATCGAACAGAATAGTATTAATGGAACGACAAGATATTGTGGCCTGGCAAGCACGATATTTACGATTTAAAATGTATAACGATAGTCTTAGTGAAAACAAGAGACCCCTGGTATATCTTGATGAGAGTTACGTGCATAAAAATTATACTGTCTCAAAGTGCTGGCAAAGTTCAGAAGAAAAAGGAGTGCTCAAAAAAGGTGGTGCAGGACAACGATGGATCTTGTGCCATGCTGGTGGTGAAATGGGATTTATTGATGGAGCTTTGCTACAATTCAAATCAAAAACAAAAAGTGGTAACTACCACGATGAAATGAACTACGAGAACTTCTCAAAATGGTTTAAAACACAATTAATACCAAATCTACCACAGAATTCAATTATAGTTATGGACAACGCACCATATCACAGTGTCCAAATCAATAAACCACCTACATCCTCATCTAAGAAAGCAGATATTATGTCTTGGCTTTTGTTGAAGAATATACAATATCACCCAGAGATGTTAAAGTGTGAATTGCTTGAATTACTGAGACGTAATAAACCAGAACCTGAATATGAAATAGACAATTATGCAGCAACATTAGGTCATTCGGTGTTAAGATTACCGCCATATCACTGCGATCTTAATCCAATCGAAATGATTTGGAGCATGGTGAAAAGGAAGGTGGCCTCTAGAAATATTGATGGTAGTTGCGATGTTGAGGGTTTAATTTTGCAGGCGTTTAGTGAAATTACTCCAAATTTATGGCAAGCAGAATGCAAACATGTTCACAAAATAGAAAAAGAATATATCGAAATGGACCAATTAATGGATATACACGAAGAATTTATTATTAGATTATGCGAATCAGATTCAGAAACGGATTGGTTACAATCGGATGATGAATAAGAATTTTGTAGTGTATTTATAATGCTATATTAATTATTTCTTGTATTACTTTACTATTTTTGAATAAATCATATATATTCTTGTTGTTTTCTCCAAAATGTTTTAAAAATGTGTATGCATATTAATATTATAACATTCTACCTTTTTTTAACTGCAATCTTGACATTAACATTTGACATGAATGATACGAGTGATTCAAATACTGTCGCGTTCAGTTTTTTTCTGGGAATGTACACAACAAACCGACAGTACTGCTTGAAGGGTCACGCTTCGTTGGTCGTACTTTAGAAATGTTCTTTTTTGTTAAAGTTTGTCGAAGTTTGCACTAATAGAAACTAGAATGATACGCGTTAAAAATTGGCTAATTAAGAAGTTGTTAAATTTTTATCTACGAGCGTTGGTAATTCCTCATAACAAAACTGTTAAAATTTGCCATTATTTCGATCGTAGAATGCTAAAATTACTGGACGGGTTTTTGTAAAATAATCCACGTTGTCCTAAGAAGGTTTAAAGCTATTGAAATCCTCGATCTGACCAATAGAAGGAAAGTTATTGGCCTAATAACAATATCACTAGTGGCAGTTCTATTATTTAAATGTAGATGGCGCCACGAGACATTGAAGTTCACATGGACTATTATACGTTGCATGCTCCCGTTAGGAAAATCAAGGGATTTGTTTGTATATATACCAAATGAAATCACCATAGTCATTGTATATCCAAGTTCATTGAGTTGAAATAACAGTAATTACAATTTATGTAATCCAAAACACAAAAATAATAATATCTAATTTTAATTGAATACATGAATTCATAACCAAACTTTGAATTGTGTTCATTTAATCAGTACATGTACACTTAAATCTAGCAACATCAAGACATTAAGTGTTTTATAAATGAAATAATAATTGAGGTTCCTATGTGATGGCTTAAAGTATATGAAATAAAATCTGGACGATGGGGGTCGGTTGAAATGTCTTAATCTGTGAATATATCAACATTATTTTCTTCTTACGAAGGGCGATAAGAATATTTTTACACCCTCGTTTAGGAAATAGCTTTCGCGCGTGATATAACCCTCCTACTTAAACTTCCTTCACATTCATTACGCGAACCGGTCGTAACGGAAGCCAGTCTGGCATCTTAATCTCGGAAGAATTTAGTCCGGTAAGTTTGTGAAAATCAAAAGTCGTAAAGACCAATACAATCTAAGACAACACAGGTTTCATGTATTATCTTGGCGATATCACGTCTTATCTGCGACAATCTTCCTATATTCAGAAGAATAGAATGCTTGATGTTAACGTCGTTGTAAAATACTGGACAATGTTAAAACTGTGATATAAATGTATTTGCAGAGTTTGCACTCTTGTTATTTTTGCTGTCAATATTTTACAAGTGTTTGAGGACAAATTAAACTGTTACCTGTCGGATCTTGAAAGATCTTATTTATTTTAAAACTAATACGCGCTGTATTTAGATAAAATAAACAAGCTAAAAAGTTAATAAAAAAAAGCATTACTATAGTATAGTTTCAAAATCCAGGATACATATTTCGACAATTAAGTTATCATCATCAGTAATACAAAAAGTATTACATTCGAAGCTCTGGCACGCGCTTCGGTCATCACTCTACCACTGACATATTAATACTAATTTCCAAAAGTAAACTAATAACTTATGTTACTGCACCATCTGTTAAAATATCTAAAATACTTATTGGTGTCATTATTAAATATACTAACTTTCCATACAACACAAATTTGCAGGTTTCCATAGTTTTTTACATAGATTAATTAATTATCCACTATCCACAAAAAAATTATGAAAAAAAAATAAATTTAGTCACACAAATAGCAATCAAAAACGGCCACACAGATAATCTAATTGAAAATATGCTGACAAAAAAACTTTTCAAAATGCTAACTCTATGGTATATCCTGTAATAAAAAATTAGCAAAATTCAAAATTTAGATTACAAACGTACGCTGGGAAACCTAATAAAGATATTTTTTTAATGTATGTATTTAACAAAACTTAATATAAACACGGTTTTCAAAACTAATAATAATTTATCCAAACACATTAAAAACAATAAAGATAAAAAGATAAAAAGATTTAAACATTAAATTATTTTTTTTACTATAAATAAAATTATAACAACTGTATCCTTATATGAAATGGACTAAGGTCTTCTTTTAAGAAAACCGGTTGATTGTTATTGCGAAAAAATGTTTAATACGAAAATGGGCAAAATAGGTTATAAATTTATAATGTTATAATGTAATTTATAATGCATTTGTACACAGTAGTACACACGTTCAAAATACATATATGTATAATAGATGTATATGTATTGTAAATATTAAAATAGGTAAAAATAGGAATTATAAAACTTCAAATAAGAAATACAAAGCTGCAAAAGTAATTTAATATTTAGATTACTACTATTTGATTGGTAATTGAATACGAATTAACGGCTATCATTGGTCCCATATGATCGGTCAACGTGGACTAGTTATCATATGTCAGATTGGAGTGGGTGTGGCATCGTCAACGTGGACCGTAACCGCCAATGAAAAGCCGCGTACGCGCATAATTGCCAATCAACGCTCTAGCATCAGAATGTATTAGAAAGAATTCCTAAAAGTGTTTTGGCTGAAACTGTTCTTGGAATTTTAAAATTAAATAATATTTTTCTCTCTTAAAATATATTTTGAAGAAATTTTATTTTGATTCCACATTTGAAATTGTTTTTGCACATAGAATATTGTTTTCCTCTTTTTATTCATACCATAAGAAGCTTTCGCATAAAAGAAATACTTAAATACATATTACTTAAGACTATTTCTTTTAGCTTTTTTTTGGTTGGAATTGTTTTTGTGAGTGATTTGAAACTTTAAAAAGATATTTTTCTCTCTTAAAATATATTTTAAAGAAATTATTTTGTAGGATTTCTTTACATAAAATTCAATGTGTTTTTAATGAAATTATAAAAAGGCTTTTAGGCTTTTAACAAGAAAAAGAGACTGGCGACATACGTATACATCTGCATAGCCTTTTAATAGAAAACAATTCCTGAAATTTTAATTTAAACAGTGCCCGAAGTATTTAGATTTTTTCTACTTGTCCCTTGATTGATAAAATATTTTGATTTGAAATATTATTCTAAATGAAATATAAATAAAAGAACCGAGA
The DNA here is from genome assembly GCA_935421215.2 of Melolontha melolontha. Classification (NCBI taxonomy): domain Eukaryota; kingdom Metazoa; phylum Arthropoda; class Insecta; order Coleoptera; family Scarabaeidae; genus Melolontha; species Melolontha melolontha. The sequence goes on along the minus strand of OW285243.1, from coordinate 118,241,086 downwards.
AAGCATCACTTTATATTCATTTTTCAATTATAATTCTATATTAAGTACATGGACTTGGGTCTTATATCATTCGTTCTTGAATATATTCCCTACTGTTCCGAAGCTTATTTTGTTTGCACCATTCTTCAATTTTCATAAACTATTTTAATAATTGATACGAGATTTAATGGAAACTAGATTGTTTACAATGTTTTCGGCAATTTCACTAATTTCAGGTTGGAGGCCATGAAAAATTGTCATTCCTTTTACATTAAATTTAACAAGTACAAAATGTTCAATAGAAAAACGACAGTTTAAAATTTGAAATTGACTTTGAATCTCAATAATAGTAATGCACATTTACTTTATAAAAAATGTTATTTGTAAAGATGTTTGGTACCCAATAGTATTCCAGTAAGGGCTGACCAAATGGGTCACACATTTTTACTAGAATATTTGTGTAAATTACCACATTTTAAAGACGTTATAAATTAATATTAACTTTTCCGTTTTATTTTTTACGTATACCGATGTAGTTTGAAGGGCGGATGTAAACTGGGCACCAAGTATATGGATTTACCTGCCCTGCAAAAAGGATTGCTTAATCCTACAGGTAATCTAGGCACCAGTACCGTTCGGGTAATGATCGCTTTAAAGCTTAAAGTAAGAAATTAGACGTTAATAAATTAAAGAATTTCCTAATGACCAAATAGATTATGTCAGATGTATTTTTATTTATACATCTATTGTGGGCGGGCCTCTATTGTATTATGCTATAATATATTCTATATATAAGGAAACATTTAGTTTGTGTATTTAGTTATTTCTATCTTGTTTGCGGCGTTTGCTTAAAGTAAGAAATTAGATCCGCTTCTCAGTCTCGAGTTTTGTTGCACACTGTTAAGAATTATGGAGGTCTCCTTCGTGGACAGTAACAACGGAAAATGTTTGATAGTGGTTAATAAGTACACCTTTTCAAAACAGAAAGTGTTGAAGAGTGACGAAGTGTTTTGGCGTTGTACAAAAAAATCCTTAAATTGTCCCGCAAAAGTGTTTACGCTTGGTGCAGAAAATTTAGTGAGCAGAAGCCAGCTAGAACATAATCATGAACAGAATCAGAGTAAATTAAACCGAAAAGTGATTTCAAATGCGTGTAAACGTAAAGCCGTTGATGATATTTCCGAAAAAACAGCGAAAATTATTCGTCGTGAACTAGCTAAGGAACTGCCGGAAACAATTACGATAACAGATTTCACTTATATCCGAAGAAATTTGTACAATCTAAGGAGAAAATTACTTCCTCGGCCGTTACCACAAAATAAGACAGAAGTCCATGATATAGTGGAAGCTGCTAATGTTAAAACAAGCAAGGATGAAAGTTTCGTTTTTATAAACTGTCCAGTGAGCAATATCATAGTGTTTTCTTGTGAAACGAATGTTAGAAGTTTATGTGGAATGCATAAAGTGTACATGGACGGTACATTTTCGTATTGTACAAAATATTTTTTACAATTATTTACAATCCACGGACTTAATAATGGGCATTATATTCCATTTATGTTTTGTTTGTTGCCTGATAAACGCAGTGAAACGTATGCAACATTATTTGAAATGCTAACAAAAGAAATCTTTCGACGTCACTCCACAATATTACGACCAGCTGAAGTTTTAGTAGATTTTGAGAAAAGCATTCACACAGCGGTTCGCGCTATATGGCCATCAGCACAAATCTATGGTTGTCGTTTCCATTTGCACCAATCGTGGTTCAGGAAAATCCAAAGTTTGGGTTTAACAGCAGAATTTAGGAACACAGATTTCGAAATAGGAAAATGGCTGCGATATACATTTGGATTAACGTATTTGAATCCTGACGAAGTAGGCGATTGTTTCGCCTTAGATTTGTTTGCCGAAAAACCTGCTCATGCACAGGCTGACGAATACGCCGATTATTTATTGGAGGCATACATAGAAGACAATGCTCCTTTTCCTCCACATATGTGGGCTACTGCAACTCCATCGATCACTAACACTACAAACGCATGCGAAGCGTTTCATTCCAAACTAAATGAGTCATTTTATTCAACACATCCATCTATTTATATTTTTATCTAAAAGCTTATGGAATTTCAAATAGACACTTATGTTAAAATTCAAAGTGTACACACACCAGCAAGAGTTAAAGACACACGCGCAAAACAAAAATTAAGAACTCTAAATGAACTGTGTGAACAACTAAATAATGGAACAATATCACGATTACACTTTGTGAAGTGTATATCATTTTATTCATCAGTATGACTTCAAATACACTATTTTTTATTATAGTTTTTATATAATTAAGTATTTGCTTTTATTATTGTTTTCATATGAGTACATATTTTTTATTTTCTATCTTTTTGCTGTACCTCAACTTGAAATACACTATTTCTATATTATTGTTTTTCTTTGCTTTATACGGTGCCCAGTTTAGATAGACCCTCTGCGAGTACATTTTTAGCTAGTGCCCGAATTACCAACGAGATTAAAATTTCAGGTAGGTTAGTGCCCAATTTACATCCAGCCAGTTTGAAAGGTGATCTAGTAAATACCTGATGAAACGATTGTGTTTGCGAAGTATTTGTCGTTTTACGAACAAATATTAATAAAGACAAGATTTTTAGTTTTATTTCTATTTTAATCTCATAAATTTCGATTGTGTAATAAGACGAAATGCAATATTCACCAACAGACATTAATTCTACAAACTAACATTAGCGCACTAAATAAACATTTTTAATCATACTAAATATCACGTTGAACTCCTGGATTTTGTTCTTAAAACACACTCTCATTCGCATGCATAAAAGATTGTCCTACACGCCGGCAGCACCGCTTCATCTCGTTTAATGTATCTGAGCACAATTCCCTTACATTTTGCAAATAAATCTACGGATAAATTGGAGAGAAAAGGCCGGCATTCCGGTGTCCATTGTTCCGAAATAAAATAGGACATATAGATGGCGTTGTCTCGACAAAACCGGCAGTAGCAGCGGTGGAAAGCAAGGAAGTTTTTTCATTTGCATAATACAGTCGAATTGCTGCCCGGAAGTATATCTCTTATCATTAAATTTTGTTAAGCGTATGATATTTAAGCGCTATTGTTATGAAATATGGGACTTATTGCCTACCGAATGTACTTATTTAGCTATTTATATAGAGATTATTAGGTGTGCTACTTTATTGAAATGATTGGAAATTGGAATTTGAATTTTAGTATTCCCAAAACTGAAATAAACATGTTCAAATTTTTTATTTTCTTAACCTTTATTTATGCTTACGAAATATAGAAATAAACGGATTTATTTCTAGAAACCCATGCACCTGCATGAAAACTATCTCTAAGATACGAATAATTCAATTTAGATAAGAGACATTGCAAATATGATTATTATTCCTTTCTTTAATTCAATTCGATGTCTGCGTTTGTTAAAGAAACATGTAAGAAATTAGTTCGTAAAAGTCAAATAAATATTTCTTTTCAGAAATATATTTCATTAATGAAAGAAATTAACTCCTATTTGAAAATTCTTTCTTTGGAGACTGTGGTTAAGTAAAAACTTAAAAAAGGTATATAACCCCTTACCACAATTATTTATTGTATCCTAAATACGTATTTCGACAACTAAGTTGTCATCATCAGTAGGTAAAAACCACTAATTAAAAAGTCGCGCATGGGGCACAGTAAAGCTAGAAAACCGCTTACGCAACCACTACTTTACACCGCGTCCACGTATAGACTAATTTTAACATGCGAATATAACCTACGAAAAGGTCGAAAAAACTTACCTCTTAGGGAAAAAGGCATTCACATGTGTTTATTCTCCGAGTTGAAATATCGAACGAAAGAACGACAAAAATTATTTTCTTAAGGGAACGGCACTTAACATATCCTAATAACTTCAATAGCGATCTATCGCTATTCATGGAATATTGTTTATTTTTCGCGATATGTATACTTTCATAAGCATCAAGTTCGCGGGGTTTAATAATTCCTTTGGCCAGCTTCAACCCTGTGATCGACACATTGTGTAGTGTGCTTAAAGCGTGGTTGGCAACGTTTGATTTATCCGGTCTATTGTATTTAATATGTGATATGTGTTCTTTAAAAAGGGTTATTATTGGTCGTTTTGTTTGGCCTATATATTTCAAATTACAATCCTCGCAACTAATTTCGTATATACCTGATTTCGAATTAAAATTAACTCTATCTTTAGTATTCCCTAGGAGACTTTTGATAGTATTTTCGGACCGAAAGGCAACCTGGTGACCTGGAGACATGAGATTGACAACTCTGTGCATGACGCAAAATTGTTTCCAAGTAGGAGAAAAATTTTATGAACAGAAACAAGGCACAACAATGGGTAACTGCCTATCTCCTTTCATAGCCAATTTATTCATGATTCAATTTGAAGTAGAATTTCAAAATAACGCTAAATATTTCCCGAGAGTCTGGATTAGGTATGTAGATGACATTCTCGCGATTTTTGATACACGGAAATGCGAATTAGACATGTTCGTTAATCAATTAAATTTGAAATTTCCGACGATTAAATTTACAGTGGAAAAGGAACACAATAGCAAGATACCATTTTTAGATACTTTACTGATTAGGAATAAACATAAAATAGAAATCGATATTTTCCGGAAAGAAACCAATGTTAATAGATTCATCGCCGCTGATTCAAATCATAGTTATCAACATAAGACAGCTTCTTTTAATTTCTTAGTCAATCGGTTACTAAATTTTCCGTTAACAAAAGAGAGATATGAAATAGAACTGGATTACATTAAAAATATCGCGACATACAATGGCTTTGACATAGAAATAATCAATAAATTAATTATAAAAACAAAAATAAAAAATACAATCCGCGAATCCACAAGTTTGATATCTCAAAGTAACCAGGAGAAAATGTACATGTGTTTACCATACCACCCCGACACGAAAAACATTAATAAAGTTGTGAAAGAAAGAGGTCTCCAGGTTGCCTTTCGGTCCGAAAATACTATCAAAAGTCTCCTAGGGAATACTAAAGATAGAGTTAATTTTAATTCGAAATCAGGTATATACGAAATTAGTTGCGAGGATTGTAATTTGAAATATATAGGCCAAACAAAACGACCAATAATAACCCGTTTTAAAGAACACATATCACATATTAAATACAATAGATCGGATAAATCCAACGTTGCCAACCACGCTTTAAGCACACTATACAATGTGTCGATCAAAGGAATTATTAAACCCCGCAAACTTGATGCTTATGCAAGTATACATATCGCGTAAAATAAACAATATTCCATGAATAGCGATAAATCACCGATTCCTTTTTTAAGTTCCTATTTGAAACATCAAATCATGTCATTAAAGTATATCTTATTCAAATATAAATAAATAAAAGTTTCAACCTATCGGTAGGCGATAATTTATTGATATAAACGTGTTTGAGAGATTTTTGTCTCCATACATAATTGCTGCAATGTAATTAAATCTGGATTTCTATTAAGAATTGCTTCAAACTTTTGCCGAAGGCCACATCCGAAGTCACTTGGAATACTTTTCAAATTATTAACAGCCACATCTAATGTGGTTAATCCGTCATTTAATTTGAGATTTCGATTTTCAAAATAAGTGATTAGTTTTGGCAAAGTTAGTTTTTCCAAAGTACAACTGATTTTTTAAATTTGGGATTTGTGTGAGCTCCTTGCACTCACCAATACTTCTAGCATCCTCCTTTAGCAGTGTTACGATAAATTTTAGACTATCGAAATTCTCAGCATAATAACTAGTAGTTTCCAGCCATGCTCCCCATCTAGTTATTACTGGAGTGGGAGGCAGTGACAGAGATGGAAACTTTTCCCTGAAAAGAGCTACTCTCAATGGTGCTTTTCTGACAACTTTTTTAAAAGCTGATACAAGTCTATCAACTTCCGGAAAAGTGTCTCTGATATATTCACAGATTCTGTGGAGAGCATGTGCTACACAAGTAATATGCAGCATATTAGGATATGTTTTCTTCAATAGTCTGCCTGTTTTTAACAAATACGCAGCACTATCACTGACAAATAAAAGTATTTTTTCTTTGTACGTGGCGTCCGAATGAAGCATTTTTTGCATATTCTCCTTAATGGTTTCAGCAACTGTTTCCGCATCAACTCTATTTATTACACTTGTTGCTATTACATATGAGTTATAGGGAATAGTTGGATGTAGTACACCAGCTACAACATTTACCATACAGCGTCCTAAAATATCCACCGTTTAGTCGGCGCTTATCCATTTGTATTGATTAAAAGATGGCTTCTAATGCGTTCTACTGTTCTCTTATAGCACCTAGAAACATAATATTTGCATGAAGTTGATTCATCAGGAACATTTCGACCAGTATATTTTTGAAGAAATATTTTTAAAGTGGGATTGCTAAGTTTATTTAATGGAATATTAGCCGCCATAAAAGTTTTACAGAGTTCAGATGCGTTTGCGATCCTAAGTGAGGAATTTTTGACGATATTTTACTTATTTTGTAATAAATTTCGGAATCACTGACAATGGACATACAATCAGTATGACCGTCAATCCAACTCGCCAGTGTTTTACAATGCCGTTCTCGACATTCTTCCATATCATGTCTGAAAAAGTAACTTAAACAATGCTCTAGATCTAAATAAATGAAAACTAAAAATGTGTGCGTAAGTTATTGAAACTGAACGAAATTCAATGCACACTCTTACGTCGAAATAATTGGTAGAAATAGAATCAATCAAACGATATTAAACAGGATCTATCACAAAAATTACGATGTAATTAACAATTAAAACTATGAAAACAAGAAACTTACTCACAGCACTTTATCTATCTTACGAAATATAGACTAATAAATAAAATACATTATAAAAACCCCGCTTCTATCTACGCTCATAAAAACACTTCAAAAAGCACTATATTCTCCGAATACAATAGCTCAGTTGTCCATTGTTATCGCTGCGAGACCAGGTGGCCGAGTAAGTCAAACAAATACTTCATTGAATTACGCCGGGATGTACTGTGCAACGTTATACACAATTCCAATTGCCGATTGCGTTTTATGGAAATTGCATCCGTTCTCTAATTATAACTTTCATGATTACGATTACCAGTTAATTTTTAGAATACTCTATTAAACATAAACGATCTAGCTGAAAATATGTTTATCAGATGTATATTTAGAATTGGTGTTTATAATATTCCTAATTTTGACCTCTTGTGTTTTTATAATTATTTTACTACCACGAATATTAATTTTAAATGTAATATTAATAATTAATTTGGGTTTACTTTTATAACTCCATCATTGAATATATTAATAGTACAAAAATATAAAAAAAAATTAATATTTTTCTCTGGAAGGAAACTCTATGTTCATTTCTTCTAGGTCGACACTCCGAGTTCTTAATTACGCCAGGGAGGGAGACTGGATCCGACTAATCTGGTTAAGAGATTTCCATCACCCCAGATCCTAATTTTCAGAGTAGTAGTTGACCTTAAGAATTGATTTTCTTTCTCGCTTCTTTTTCAATTTATCTCGTTTTTCATCTCATATATACTTAACATTAATTGAACAAATGATGTTATTGTTGGATAAGGGACGTCTTAATCTTGAGCTTAAATGTTCGGATATTTTACGATAACATAAAGTTCGTACATAAAGATATAGTCAGGCGTAGATGTACGCATTTAATAATGTACCTAAACGAAGTACTTAAGCAGGTAAATTGTTTTTCTTTTTCATTTTTATGTTTTCAAAACAAAATAACTGATTTATGAAACATTAATATAATGGGCAATTTTTACGTATACTTTACACACAGATTAATGTTTACCATTAAAATTTCAGCGATAAAAAAATAAAACCATGAATTTGCAAGAGGTTTACCTATACATATAAATTACTATTGAAATTATGAAATGGAAACAACCAGTATATTCTAAAGTAACGAGTGATAATTAAAATTTTTGCTCAAGTAAGCCATGTACACAAAAAGTATGTCCTAACTTAAGTTATTAGAGGTGATCTGTTATTATAATTTCAAACGTCATGATTGTTAAAAAATAATTTGAAATGCTGACTTTTATATTAAATATATTTATAATTTTTATACAAAGTAATAGAATATTATAAAAAATGTGTAAAATGATGACCATTCTCCACCAAGCATAATCGCACTCTATTTCGTAGAGCAATGAAAACATTGATCAGTATTTGCGGTGAGTGTGTGATGTGTTCACATTTTTCTATGATTTTATGTCTTAACTCTTGTAGATTATTAATTGGTGTTTCATAAATAATATTCTTTATATGTGGCCACATAAAAAAATCCATGACTGTTAAATCACACGATCGTGGTGGATATGGAATCGCTGTATTTCTACTTATTATCCTATCGCCATAAAATTGTTGCAAAAACTGAATATTTTCAAGTGTAATGTGAGATGTAGCCCCATCCTGTTGAAAATATCCGACCTGGAGTTCATCATTAGTCAAATGATTAGTAAAAACACTGAGAATTTCGTTACGATATTTCTCCGATGTTATCGTGCCCTCAAAGAATATTGGTCCTATTAATCGGTGACGACTCATACCTATCTACCCATACGCCTATTTTTTCTGGATGTAGAGGAACTTCTCTGTAGAAATGAAGATTTTCACTGGACCATATACGCATATTTTGCGAATTAACATAACCTTTCAAATAAAACCAAGCTTCATCGGTGAAAAAAGTATGTTTTAAAATATTGTCTGTCATTGTTTGAATAAACCATTCGCAAAATTGTGTTCTTTTTTCATAATCCGTAGGTAATAGATTTTGTACAGAAGTTAATTTATATGGATACATGTGCCAGTACTTTTTTAAAATTTTTTGACATGTTCCATACGAAAGCCCTACTTATTGCGAAACTCTGCGAATAGATGTTTGAGGAGATTCGTTAATAATTTGTCTGACATTTTCAATTACGCCGCGATTCTCTTGAGAGGAGGACCGCTTCCTTTTTTCCTTAAAATACTGCCTGTTTGACGAAAAAGATTTACACAATGCATTAGCGTATCACGGAAAGTTTTATAGCTAGGAACAGTATTTGGATATCTCTCTTCAAACTCCGCAAGGCAATTTTCTATTGAATGCTGCCAAATACCATCAATTTTTTGAGATGTCAGGAAGTAACATTCTACCATAAACGCTTTATGCATATCATTAAAGGCCATTACTTTTTCTTTTGATGAAACTTTAAAATATATATTTGACACTGACAAATGTTTTTGAAATAACATCTTAATGACTAAAGCTACGACATAATTTTTATATACACGGCCAGCTACGAGTGAAAATTTTAATGATCGCTCGTTATTAACAACGATATTAAGTGATATTTATTTGACTTCCGGGCAAAAATAATATTTTGGTATTTGATCCTCAATTTTATGAAACAACTTCTGTTTGAATCATTGTAGAAAAACAACCTTCAGCTGCTCAACGTTTCAATATACTTTCTCAAGTATTGTCGAGGAATATCCCAGAAGCTTTCCCTGGGAATTCGTGCCTATACCGCCTAATTCTGAGCAAACGCAACGATCCGAATGTATGAATATTTCTCCCGCTTCGAATACAATTCCCCTGAATGCTGTAGGCGTGTCAACATCAATGTCATATATCATACATACTTACATATTATGGAGCCGCGTAAGAAAAATTATCTGATTACCAAATTACTATTAAAGGACTATAAATTGTTTAGTCCTGTGTTATGGTAATGAGTAAATTGCAATACGTTATTCTACAAAGCGTAATGAAATTATTAATAAGCGGTTAAGAAAATTGCAAATAAGGCATCAAGAGATTTAATAAATTAAATTTTAATAATAAAGGTCACAAAAACTGTTCATAGTAAACTAAATAAACTTCAGAAATAAATAAAAACTAAATTAAATTCTAGTAATGTTAAGAGAAATTTACTCTTACAGATAATAAAATAAATTGTTCATAATGAGAAATTAATTATATAATAACGGAAATTCATCCGTTTAAACTCATCACCGTAAAATAATTGATGATGTTTGGAATATTTATAATTACGAAAACCATTTAATTTTAGTATGCGGTTAACGGAAGAGCAGCATATGCCTAAATCGTTGGAAATATCGCTAACTGTCAAATTTGAATTTAGTTCTATTGCAGCGCATACTAAAATGAACGTATCATTAGGAACTCTGCGATTTGGGAATAATGGTTTTAAATTTTGTACAGAACCAGTAATGTCTATTTTCTTTTCTTATTTTCTTATTTTCACTATTCAAACGCTTAAGAGACTCCGTATAGGGTGACAGTGGTGACACTAATTTGTGACATTAGTTGTTAAATGGTTGCGCGACAGACTGGTTTGTGATTGGCTAAACGCGTTCAGGGGAATTGTATTCGAAGCGGGAGAAATATTCATACGTTCGGATCGTTGCGTTTGCTCAGAATCAGGCGGTATATAAACTCAATAGTAGTGATGTCGAAAAATTCGTTACACACAAACATGTCAAATATAAACAAAGAATTTTGCAATCTAATTTACATGCGTAATTATAAAATTCAGTTTTACAGAATGTCCAGGTAATTTAATTTGATATAACTAAATAAATTTCAAATTAGCGGATCATGTTTACCAGTGATTATTTTTAAATTAATTACATATTTGCAAATAAATGCAAAACTCTAACATAGACAAATACGATCGATACACGATTAGAATTTCAAATATAATTTGTTTTGATAAGAGCCGGAGTCTCGCTTAGAAATTTGGCGAGGGACCGTTGGAAATACTGTTTTAATTGTCTATTTTCAGCCAAAATTTTGCCACTCAAATGGTGTGTTTCATCAAGGGAATATAACGGTAATTAAGTTGTACCTAATACAACATATATATTTATACAATAAAAATATACTTACAAATTGAACTAATGCTAGGAAACGTTTTACGACAATATAGCTATAATTAGTAAAGTGAAAACAAATACAATGATGTTAAAAGATGAAAAGGTAAAAGATTTGTATCCGTCAACATCATTTTATTAGTTTACACTTTACCTGTTGTTACATACTGTCGCAAAACGTTTATATGTAATATAATAAAGTTTATTTTCGTGTTTGCCTATACTTTTCACACACCATGTACGCTATATTACTATAAATATATTATAATATGATTTATGCAATTTGTTTTAATATTTCCATAGATTCAATAAAAAGCAGCTACGTACACCATTACTACTTCTACGAGGCAAGTAATACTGATTACTGACATAAGATGAATGCTAGCACTGAACGTCAAACTCATACTTATGTAAAATGTAAATATACAGGGTGTCCAGAAACTCTCCTGACAAACGAAGACCGGAGTTTCCTCAGATAATTTTAAGACAATTAAACCCAAATTCACCTAGTCCGAAAATGCTTCCTAAGGGAGCTAGAGTTCTTTGAAGATGGCGCCTTGTATTTATTTTTTTTTAAATTCCTCCAGAACGCTTCTATTTAGAAAAACAAATACTGGTATGCTTATTTATCCTCCAGAGATGAATCGATTTCATCAATTGCGAATTTCTAGTACCCGTCATAGGCGTCCGTTTTGGGTAGGTCAACGATTATTTTAAGGCATAACTTTTTTGTCTTTAACTTTTAAGCATTTGTGACACTAGATTATTAAATTTTCAGGTATTCCAGTACTAAAAGGTACTCTTACTTTAAGTCGGTAGGATACACCGTTTTCTAGAAAAATCGATTTGTAAATTTTTCGTTTTTTCTTCATTAAAGTTCAATTTTTTATTTTTTGCAATAGTTAGCTCTGAACTGCCAACAGAAGTAAAACCTACGTTTTTCATTGTCAAATTGTTGTCAGTTCGCGAAGTTTATCTTTTCATTTTTTACTTTGTGTTATTCAAACACGATTTCAATTTAAAAAAAATATTTTTTACTAATGAGGAATACGCCGATATGCATTTAGTTTATGGCGAAATGAGGTGTAACGCTCGAGCGGCGCAACGTAGATACGCTGAAAAATTTCTCAATCGTCAGCATCCCACTCACTCAACATTTACAGCTCTTCATCAACGATTAAGAGAAACAGGTTCAGTGGTCCCAAAAAATAATGAAACAGGGAGACATAATGATGTAGCAGCAGAACATGAAGATGTTATTTTAATGGAAGTTGAGGAAAATCCAGAAATTAGCGTTCGAAGACTATCTGCCATGTACCCCACAATTTCAAAATCTTCCGTAGGAAATATCTTACACAAAGAAAATTTATATCCTTTTCATTTTACAAAGGTGCAAGCACTGCTAGAAGGAGATCTTCCTGCTCGGGTAGAATTCGCTAGATGGTTACAAAATCAGAAAAATCAAGATGAAGATTTCTTCAGGAACATTTTGTTTGGTGACGAAGCTACATTCGCAAAAAATGGAATTTTTAATGTACATAATGCACATTATTATTCGTACGTTGGTGACAATCCCCACGTTGTTCAAGAATTTAAGCATCAGCATAGGTTTAGCATAAACGTCTGGATAGGAGTAGTTGACGATTATCTACTTGGACCTGTGGAATTACCTGCTCGTTTAAATGGTGCTGATTACTTACATTTCCTGCAAAATATTTTACCTGATTTGTTAGATGAGGTGTATTTAAATATTCGGCAAAACTTATGGTTTCTACAGGACGGCTGTCCGGCCCACTTTGGCAGGAATGTGCGAGACTTTCTAGATAATAACTACGAAGACCATTGGATTGGAAGAGGCGGTCCAGTTGCTTGGCCAGCAAGGTCGCCGGATTTGAATCCTTGCGATTATTGTGTTTGGGGATACATAAAAGCATTTGTTTATTCCGTTCCGATACAAAATCGCGCACAACTCTGGCTAAGGATACAAGATGCTTGCAACGAATTTAGAAATAACTTTGGAATTTTTGCAAGAATTCGGCGTTCTCTAAGCAAAAGGGTAAAGTTATGCATAGAGACTCATGGTCATCACATCGAGCAACTTTTGTAACAATCTACCTTTGATACTTGTTCTTTTTTTGTTAGTTTCGTTCCATTGTAATAAATAATTTGTTTTTAATTTATTAAATTAATTTTCATCCATGCCTTGATAGTCCAAGCCAACTTCGTCGCTAAAAATAAGTAGGTACATAATAAATTGAACTTTAATGAAGAAAAAACGAAAAATTTACAAATCGATTTTTCTAGAAAACGGTGTATCCTACCGACTTAAAGTTAGAGTACCTTTTAGTACTGGAATACCTGAAAATTTAATAATCTAGTGTCACAAATGCTTAAAAGTTAAAGACAAAAAAGTTATGCCTTAAAATAACCGTTGACCTACCCAAAACGGACGCCTATGACCGGTACTAGAAATTCGCAATTGATGGAATCGATTCATTTCTGGAGGATAAATAAACATACCAGTTTTTGTTTTTCTAAATAGAAGCGTTCTGGAGGAATTTAAAAAAAAAAAAAAAAAACGCGCCATCTTCAAAGAACTCTAGCTCCCTTAGGAAGCATTTTCGGACTAGGTGAATTTGGGTTTAATTGTCTTAAAATTATCAGAGGAATCCCCGGTCTTCGTTTGTCAGGAGAGTTTCTGGACACCCTGTATAAATATGAATAAATGTATATATGAATTAAAGTATCAAAATAATCAAAGTTTGAAAGTAATCAGAATAATCAAAATAATCAACGTAATTAAAGTAAACAAAATATTATAGTAATCAAAACAATCAAAACGATCAAAACGATCAAAATGATCAAAATGATCAAAACGATCAAAACAATCAAAATAATTGAAATAATCCAAACAATCGAAATAATTAAAATAATCAAAGTATCAAAGTAATCAAAGTAATTAAAATAATCAAAGTAATTAAAGTAACGAATAAATTCAACGATTACTCAAGGTTTGAGTAACGAATAGTAATTAATGATTACTGAAAAGTACGAAAAATCGACATTTCTATCCGATAGTATCGTATGATCAAAAAGTCTTTGAATCACTATTACCGTGGGATTTTACGAGATATCTATGAAATTATTTATTTCAATTAGTTTTGACATTTACTTGACAACTTTTAAGTCAGCTGGCTATAAAATATACATAAAATGCAACTAATTACCATAACCTAAAATCTATTTTATTTGTGACTTATGTGTACTTCAAACTACAGAAGTAAATAATTCTATAGATGGTTTTTACACTTCATGGCAATCGCGATCCAAAGACTTTTTGATCATATGTTAGTATGTATAGATTACAATATACGTATAGCTAAAAACATTTTTTACAGTCCCATATGGCGATGGTCATAGATAAAGTAGATTTGGATTAGAAAGAAATTCTTGGTTGTCAAGTACATTAATGAAATATAACATTTATTTAAATCTATTCAAATTACTGGTATGTAATGGACGCCACCACCAATTAATCACAGTATTAACATGCACAGCATTAAATTATACCTGTACGAACACTCGAAACCAACTACATAGATATAAATCACAATAAATATCACTTTATCGAACGCTAGCGCGAAGTTTAGGTGCACATAAACTAAGTGGGCATCGCAATAGTTTCGCTTATGTCGGATTCTTGTAGGTAACGGACGTTCGCCAGGATTACTGCAATATAATGTTTCAGAAACAAGCATGTATATCGACTTTATAAAAACCAGCAACCCCATGCGACAAGTGTGATAAGGTTTATTCCAATCTATATTGCGCTTTAAGTCGATAGAGTGAGTTTAGTTTTAATCGATTACGGTCTGGCAAACGAACTGCTCGTAAAACAACTCCACTTTGCTTATATTCAAGTTTACTTGGTTATAGCGCACAATTACTACTGCTTAATTTCCATTTCGAGAATGTTTTCTTTAATTTATGAACGTTAATTTAAATTTGCTACAAACTACCTTATATTTTAGAGGAAAATTAAAGCATATGGGTATATTCAAATTGAAGGAACTTTAACTGTTTATCCTAAAATTTATGTTTTAATTTGAAAAAAGTTTGATGAATCTTTACGAGCTCTTCCATGAAATTATTTATACATCACTTAATTGAGTTTTGTGAAAGAAGTTTTGGATTTTTATAAATATACATGGTACCGATATTAACATAATAACAGAATAACTATTCCTATATAAACGTCTGTAAGTGATGAAATTTTTAAGAAGGTTAATTTAATGTAACAGCTTACAATTATAATTACAAGTAAATAGTATAACTTCAATTTTACAATGATCTGGCTTGTAAGTTTGCCCGGTCTTTATCCATGATTGCTTCTCGAATTCTGATGTGAAACGTTGTCAAAATGCTCTAATTATATTATTATATTGGGCATACTCTTTATTTTACATTGCTTCCAATCCAACATAAAATGCAAAATTATGTCATGGGATTATATTCTTTATATTCACATTTCTTTCTAATCTAAAGCGAAGTATGCGAATTTTAAATGAATTTACGCCTCGCAATTTCCCAATTTAACCAATTTGAACTTACGATCGTATCGCCATAAAATGTTGGCCGAAATATATTATAGGTATCTTGTATATAGTAATTGCAAGAAATCTTGACATCTTAAATATAACTACAATACTGGAAACATGGAAATCTTCCTTCCCCATTCTGAGATACCGGAGGCATTCTCATTATAACGCGAGGAAGTTTTATATTTATAATAATATAATAATAATAATAATAATAATAATAATAATAATAATATAATAATATAATAATATATATAAGTTTTATAACAATTTGCCCAACGATATTAAAGAAACGCAATTCTTGGTTGCATGTAAATTAAACGTATACGTAGGATAAAATCTGAGTTACTACGCTATGTGGTATTAATAATTTCCAGATTTGTTTTAAGTTTTTCAATTCTTTAATTGTTTCGACCTTTGCTTGATGTACATCCATATCACAAATAAATAAAACATAAATAAGATGTTTTATATTTACACTTTATTAATAAAATAATGACAGCTGTTTCGCTAACACAGTAGCTTCTTCAAATTCAACTTAAGACTAAAGATACATACAAGATACAGCGTAGTTGTCAGGTAGTTGACCCAAGTTAAAATTCTAGGAACTATTACATTTATATTTTGCTTTTTGAAAACTATACCATGTCCTACTTGTGTGAGATTCAAGTATAAAAATATAGTAAAAGCAACTAAGAAACAATATTTCAATGGGTGAACAGATTTAACAGTGGGGATGAATTCAAGTCTAATTTATCGTTTAGTAACATTTCTGAGTTTTTAAGATTATTAATTTCTAAAGACTCTAAACAATTTAGTTTTCTACCTTTATTTTCTACATGTATGCTGTCGAATTGTAAATTAAATTCGTGCTCATTCTCTATTAAATGATTATAGTAGGTTGAGTCAGTTTTCTTATTGATATAAGAATCCAAGACCACTATCTTCTTCTATATTCTTATATCAATAAGAAAACTGACTCAACCTACTCTAATCATTTAATAGAGAATGAGCACGAATTTAATTTACAATTCTTTCTTTAGAAATTAATAAACTTAAAAACTCAGAAATGTTACTAAACGATAAATTAGACTTGAATTCATCCCCACTGTTAAATCTGTTCACCCATTGAAATATTGTTTCTTAGTTGCTTTTACTATATTTTTATACTTAAACCTCACACAAGTAGGACATGGTATAGTTTTCAAAAAGCAAAATATAAATGTAATAGTTCCTAGAATTTTAACTTGGGTCAACTACCTGATTAACGCTGTATCTTGTATGTATCTTTAGTCTTAAGTTGAATTTGAAGAAGCTACTGTGTTAGCGAAACAGCTGTCATTATTTTATTAATAAAGTGTAAATCTAAAACATTTTATGTGTGTTTTATTTATTTGTGTTAAGTTTTTCAAATTCCAATCTTTAAAATGTTGTCGTTGTGTTTGCTAGTGACATCTTTAGGTTTTCATTTACGGTTGTTTTAATATCAACAACTTATTAAGTACGTAGATAAAATTGAAATTGAACTCCTGTTATGTTAAACGTGGCTTATAACAACTTATAGTTATAACTAGAGAACGGATGCAATTTCCATAAAACGCAATCGGCAATTGGAATTGTATATAACGTCGCTCAGTACATCCCGGCGTAATTCAATGAAGTATTTGTTTGACTTACTCGGCCACCTGGTCTCGCAGCGATAACAATGGACAACCCAGCTATTGTATTCGGAGAATATAGTGTTTTCAGTGGTGTCGTGTACGTAGATAAAATAAATAAGTTTATCGTATTTCGTAAGAGAAATATCACGTACATTCCTTTTCTTTTCATTTAAGCAACATCTTCCAATTATTTTCACGTAGGTGTGCATAAAATTTCGTTATTTAATTTCGTTTATTTGTGTGTGTGAAACGTTATTGAAAAATTGCAATAAATCAACCGTAAAACGTCACGTAGGATCGTTAAAGCACGAAAAAAAATTGAACCCGTTGGAATCTGACAATTTTAACGAAGAACTCTGTGAAACTTTTATGGCAACTAATATCCCATTATTTAAATTGAACAATCCAATTTTGAAGACATTTCTGAAAAAATATACTGGTCGAAATGTTCCTGATGAATCAACTTTACGCAAATATTATGTTTCTAGGTGCTATACGAGAACAGTAGAACGCATTAGAAGCCATGTTTTAAATCAATACATATGGATAAGCGCCGACGAAACGGTGGATATGTTAGGACGCTGTGTGGTAAATGTTGTAGCTGGTGTACTACATCCAACTATTCCCTATAACTCATATGTAATAGCAACAAGTGTTATAAATAAAGTTGATGCGGAAACAGTTGCTGAAACCATTAAGGAGAATATGCAATAAATGCTTCATTCGGACGCCACGTACAAAGAAAAAATACTTTTATTTGTCAGTGATAGTGCTGCGTATATGTTAAAAACAGGCAGACTATTGAAGAAAACATATCCTAATATGCTGCTAGATTACTTGTGTAGCACATGCTCTACACAGAATATGTGAATATATCAGAGACACTTTTCCGGAAGTTGATAGACTTGTATCAGCTTTTAAAAAAGTTTTCAGAAAACACTATTTAGAGTAGCTCTTTTCAGGGAAAAATTTCCATCTCTGTCACTGCCTCCCACTCCAGTAATAACTAGATGGGGAACATGGCTGGAAGCTACTAGTTATTATGCTGAGAATTTCGATAGTCCAAAACATTTCGTAACACTGCTAAAGGAGGATGCTAGAAATATTGGCGAGTGCAAGGAGCTCACACAAATCCCAAATTTAAAAAATCAGTTGTACTTTCTTCACGAACACTTTGGAAAAACTAACTTTGCCAAAACTAATCACTTATTTTGAAAATCGAAATCTCAAATTAAATGACGGATTAACCACATTAGATGTGGCTGTTAATAATTTGAAAAGTATTCCAAGTGACTTCGGATGTGGCCTTCGGCAAAAGTTTGAAACAATTCTTAATAGAAATTCAGATTTAATTACATTGCAGAATTATGTACGGAGACAATTCCACAAAATCTGACGGCTAAATATGAAGAAATAAAAGAATATTTCCAATATGCACCTATAACCAGTTGGGATGTAGAAAGGACGTTTTCTATTTATAAGGATGTACTTAATTCAAAGAGAACAAAATTGACAGAAGAAAACCTTGAGAAACTATTGCTAGTCAATATTAATACTCCGTTACTCAACTTGAACGACAAAATGAACAAATAAAAATGTTCCAATTATATAAATAAAATTAAAAACTTTATTAATACAACTTTTCAACAAATAAATATGTATTTCGTAATTTTATAGATCACCACCCGTTCGTTTTCCAATTATATAAATAAAATTAAATATTTTAGAAATACAGCCTTTCGCCAGTACTGCACTGGGCTTTGCGTCATGTGGTAAGCGTGTCCGTTCTCTAGTTATAACTGTTATAAGTTGTAACTAGAGTTGCGGATCTTGTTCGTACAACAGAGTAGAAACACGCCTATGCTATGTGAATATGTATATAACTTGATCTAAGGCATTTATTTAAATATGTTTTCATTCTTCCGTATTTATTATATAAATTTAATCTTTATTTATAAAGTATACAGTGTGTCCGCCTAAGTTCTCTACATACGGAAAACTTTTTTATTATAAATTTTACGAAAAAAAGTTATTCTTTAAAAAAATCTCTGCTTCTTAAGAAAACACGATTGAACTGCCCAAACTTTATATACCATGTACAGGCTGCTCGAAAAATAAGAAATACAAAATTGATTTAACAGATACAAACAATTTTTTGTTAGTTTCAAAAATATATAAAAATGAAATATGTTTAAATTTAACGGTATTAATTCTTACTGTCACAATTAATGTTTACATCTCTAGCTAATCAATTTTTACAATAAACACTACCGTAAAAAAACTTATTTATTATAAACTGCAACAAGTGTTCATTTGAAAAGTCAATCTAGTAGCATGTGATTTACTGAGAACATTTTGAAGTATGTCGTAAATTAAAATTTACTACTTAACCTACGAAGTCGTATATTTTGACAGTTTCATACATACAAATAAATAACAAATACCTAATAGGTATTTATTGAAAACTATAACAAATGTTGAAAATGTTGTCCTTCAAGATCAATGCACTTTAAAATCCTCCGTCCAAAATTTCTGATGATATTCTGCAACATTACTGGATTGTTATTAATTTCCATGCATTTCTGTTCGATTCTCTGTAGCATATCATTCAAATTCAATATAGGTGTTCGAAATATGTTATTTTTTAGATTAGGCCACAAAAAGAAGTCGCAAGGTGTTAAATCGCATGAACGTGTAGGCCAGGCAATTTCAGTATTTCGACTAATTATACCCTCATCAAAAAATTCTCTTAAATAATCCAAAGATTCTGCAGTACAGTGACAAGGTGCTCCGTCTTGTTGGAAATATGCATTTTGTAGTTCATCATCATGCAACTGATTGACAAATGGTTGTAAAATTTCCGTACGGTACCTTTAAGCAGTTAACATTCCCTGAAAAAATATTGGTCCAATGATTCGCCTTTGGCTTATCGCTGCCCTAACACCAATTTTCTCTGGATTTAGCTATTGTTCATTAATTACATGGGGATTTTCACTACTCCAAATTCTTGTATTTTGTGAATTTAGGTATCCCGTTTTATAAAACCATGCTTCATCAGTAAAGATGACTCTTTGTGAAAGTTCTCCATTATTGTTCATATTTAAAAACGAATTACAAAGCTGTAGTCTACGTGGGTAATCAATTTCTAACAATTCTTGTACTGCTGTGACACGGTATGGATAAAGTTGCATATCTTTTTTTAATAACTTGTGAGTTGTACCAACAGAAAGGTTTATTTGTTTTCCATTTTCCATTATTTCTTCAACACGATTGACAACTTGAGGTGTACGTTTCTTAACTGCTCCGCTGCCTGATTTTCTTAAGAGACTACCAGTTTCAGAAAAAAGTTTTAAAGTTCTATCCAAAGTATTCAAATTGTATATAATCTATTACAAAATGTGGAAACTCAACTTGAAATTCTACCATGCAATCTTGAACTGAATAAACCCATAAACCATCAATTTTATTACCACTTCGAAAATAAGCCTGGACTAAAGAAATTTTATGTTCTAAACTGAAAGCCATTTTAAAACTGAGAAGCAATTTATTGAAACCAGAATCGACGCACGATTATTTTATGTACTAACTGGTAATTGTGATTGACATTATCAAATGTCATTTGGATTTACGTTTACGGTTACGGAACAACAAACACATACTAATATATATGCATCTTATTCTATCAAAATTTCAAAGTAACCTAGATTGACTTTTTAAATGAACACACGTTATAATTCTATGTAATAGTTAACTAGGATTCGAAGCTAATTAAATTATAGTTGTCATTATGACAATAAGTTCTGTTTAAGTAAAATGTCAAAGTGTATACTAATTTAAATGACTAAATATTGACCTCATAAGATATAATTGAAATAATTTTAATTGTTGGCGATAATTATAAAATGTTTCGGGAAGCAGAAATAATATTCAACGAAAAACCTAACAAAAATATACATTTTACAACTGTGAAGAAATATCCTTTCTAAATTTAGAACTTTTGGAAGTGTTGATAATAAGTTTAGTAAGAAACTAAGATTAAGAATTACAAGTGAAGAAACCGTTGAACAAGTGTTATTGTCCGTGGTAGAAGATGGGGGAAAAGCCACTGCATAGAAGATCTACAACATTACCAAATAATATTTGCAAAATTTCTATTTCAAAAATATTAAAAGCAAATAAATATCAGCTATATAAACCAAAATTTGTACATACTTTGAAACCATGAAATTATGATCGACGTTTTGAGTTCAGCAGTTTGGTACAAGGGGAGATTAAAGATGATCCCTTTATGGAGAGTAGAAATTATTTTCACCGACGAAGCAACGTTCACATCAAATGGTACTATAAGTTCACAAAATTGTCGATTGTCGAAATTTCACGATACAAACTCGTGATCAATATTATTTTAAAACCAATGTTTGGTGTGGAATATTTAAAGATCGAGTACTTGGATCGACGAATGCAATCGAGCAAGCAAATAGTGGGGCTGTTCCCGGATACCGCCACAACGTTTTATCGAGGTAATTGGTCATTCAATCGCTTCAGTCCGCTCTCTGGTCATGAGCATTGACCAAATATATGAAAAGGACGCCCGTTTCTGGGTTATGATAGTATCAATAGTACTTTCCTGATAAGTCATTTTTCGTAGTATTTTTTTTAATGAAAACGAATTGCAGAATCATATGCATAGGTTCTGTGGGAGAAATTGCAAAAAATTAAATTTCAGCGATTACAGTGCCATCTATCATTAATTTAAAAAATGTTTCAGACAACTCCGACGTACTTTTTCCAGTAGAATTCAAATCTGTAATAAAATATACGGGTTCCTCTTAAAGATTTCAAAGTTACCCCCTTCAGCATGAAGGGAAATAGACGGACTAATTCTATTCGTACATTGAATTATTAAATATTAAATCATTACATTTTTCGTGAACTGCATTTTCCCATTCTTCAGCCTGTGTATCAATATACCCTCTCATATTATTTTATAATAATTCGTTTGAACAATATTGACAAATTGCAAAATTCAAAGTATAACATCTATCTGACGTTTTTATAGACTTGCTTTTAAGGTTTAATATACGCATGGTTAAATATTTTATAGTACGGAACAGTATTTGTAAAGAAAAATATACGATAGCGTATAAGCAATAAAACTACATGGCACAATAAAGACTTCATCATAAAATGGAGTGGAAAAGATAATAAGAAATTCCTCGAAGAATAAAAAATAGCTTGTAGGTCTTCCCTTCCGCTTTTATTCTATTCCGAAGAAAATGCGAAAATTATATATGTCCATTTGATATTGGTTAGTTATGATAACTTAGTATTTTATGCCGGCATTATTATTTTTATGTTTCCAATCACGCAAATGTCTTTAAAATGTATACAAGCTTAAGAAACACATACAAACATGTATAGTCATTTTAGGTAGTTAATATTTACGGTGTTTTTTCTTAGTCTCGCCTCGACTCAGCCTGAGATGAATGAGCACCTGGAGCCACGTTACTACTCTAGTATATCGTAAGCCTCAAATAGCAACATCCATAGTCTTCAAGGCATCTTACAGTAAACTGATATTTGTAATTATATTCAGTAAATCTGGAAGGAAACTCTGTCATTGAAACCGACATTAGTGGAGATGAAACCTGGGTTTATGAGTTCACCACATAGACGAAACAACAGTCAATGATATGGAAAATGTCTAGTTTCCCCCAGTTACGAAAAAATTCAAAATACACTGATCTGCCCGCAAAATTATGACAACCGTGTTCTAGGATAATGTGAATTTCTCAAACTGCATGCAATTATTCACAGTAAGAGATACTGCGCTGCAAAACGCGAAGGATTTCAACTTTTGCAAAATGGCACAAAATCCAACACAATTGACGCAGCGGAATTGAGAAGTCTTGCAACATTCCCCGTATAGTTCAGATTTAGTCCCTTCGTATTTTCATTTATTCAGTTCTTCAAAGGAAGGTGAAGAAACGCTTTGCGGATCATGAGGAATTACAAGATACCGTTGTGAACTATTTCAAGCAACTTAGCAAGCAGCAGTATCGTCAAGGGATATTCAAGCTGGTGTGACGTTGGGATAAATTTTTCAGCGTTACCGAAGATTATGTCGAGAAATAAACAAAAAAGTATGTATTTCTTTAGGGAATGCATTAAATATTGTCTTTAATTATAATTATGTTAGTATAATTTTGGCTTATACCTACCTTTAATATCAGATATTGTTTTTTATATAGAAATATCAGCTTTATTGTATCTGGTTACGTAATAGCTATTTGTAGGGAATAGAAAAAGTGTTTTTCCATTCCAGATGTTAAATTTCTTATCTTTTGCGGCATTTCATTATCTTTATTATTTCCATTTAGCCTATGCATGGTTATATCTATTTGAGTTTTGCGAGTGTGACTATAATAATAATAATATGGTTTCTTAAAGACCCAACAGGACAATTAAATATAGACACGAAAAAAGTACGTCATGCATAAATAAGATATCAATAAAAATTATAAAGAAATTAACAAAACCAGAAAATTAAAATAAATAAAAACGAAAAGTAGAAAATCATAGCTTAATCCTCGAATCAAAGAAACTGCGAAAGGTTGTTAGCCCACAATAACTAATACTCCTAAATCTTGACTGTCATATTGGAAGGTAAAAGTCCATTGTTAATGTTATAATTAGAGAACGGACACGCTTACCACCCAGTGCAGTACTGGCGAAAGGCTGTATTTCTAAAATATTTGATTTTATTTATATAATTGGAAAACGAACGGGTGGTGATCTCTAAAATTACAAAATACATATTTATTTGTTGAAAAGTTGTATTTATAAAGTTTTTAATTTTATTTATATAATTGGAAAACAAACGGGTGGTGATCTATAAAATTACGAAATACATATGTATTTGTTGAAAAGTTGTATTTTTAAAGTTTTTAATTTTATTTCTATAATTGGAACATTTTCATTTGTTCATTTTGTCGTTCAAGTTGAGTAAAGGAGTATTAATATTGACTAGCAATAGTTTCTCAAGGTTTTCTTCTGTCAATTTTGTTCTCTTTGAATTAAGTACATCCTTTCTACATCGCAACTGGTTATAGGTGCATACTGGAAATATTCTTTTATTTCTTCATATTTAGCCGTTAGATTTTGTGGAATTGTCTCCATACATAATTGCTGCAATGTAATTAAATCTGGATTTCGATTAAGAATTGCTTCAAACTTTTGCCGAAGGCCACATCCGAAGTCACTTGGAATACTTTTCAAATTATTAACAGCCACATCTAATGTGGTTAATCCGTCATTTAATTTGAGATTTTGATTTTCAAAATAAGTGATTAGTTTTGGCAATTTTCCAAAGTGTTCGTGAAGAAAGTACAACTGATATTTTAAATTTGGGATTTGTGTGAGCTCCTTTCACTCACCAATACTTCTAGCATCCTCCTTTAGCAGTGTTACGAAATGTTTTAGACTATCGAAATTCTCAGCATAATAACTAGTAGCTTCCAGCCATGTTCCCCATCTAGTTATTACTGGAGTGGGAGGCAGTGACAGAGATGGAAATTTTTCCCTGAAAAGAGCTACTCTAAATGGTGCTTTTCTGAAAACTTTTTTAAAAGCTGATACAAGTCTATCAGCTTCCGGAAAAGTGTCTCTGATATATTCACAGATTCTGTGGAGAGCATGTGCTACACAAGTAATATGCAGCATATTAGGATATGTTTCCTTCAATAGTCTGCCTGTTTTTAACATATACGCAGCACTATCACTGACAAATAAAAGTATTTTTTCTTTGTACGTGGCGTCCGAATGAAGCATTTTTTGCATATTCTCTTTAATGGTTTCAGAAACTGTTTCCGCATCAACAAGATGGCTTCTAATGCGTTCTACTGTTCTCGTATAGCACCTAGAAACATAATATTTGCGTAAGTTGATTCATCAGGAACATTTCGACCAGCATATTTTTGAAGAAATATTTTTAAAGTGGGGTTGCTAAGTTTATTTAATGGAAATATTAGCCGCCATAAAAGTTTTACAGAGTTCAGATGTGTTTGCGATCCTAAGTGACGAATTTTTGACGATATTTCACGGATTTTCTAATAAATTTCGGAATCACTGACAATGGACATACAATCAGTATGACCGTCAATCCAACTCGCCATTGTTTTACAATGCCGTTCTCGACATTCTTCCATATCATGTCTGAAAAAGTAACTTAAACAATGCCCTAGATCTAAATAAATGAAATCTAAAAATGTGTGCGTAAGTTATTGAAACTGAACGAAATTCAAGGCACACTCTTACGTCGAAATAATTGGTAGAAATAGATTCAATCAAACGATATTAAACAGGATCTATCACAAAAATTACGATGTAATTAACAGTTAAAACTATGAAAACAAGAAACTTACTCACAGCACTTTATTTATCTTACGAAATATAAACTAATAAATAAAATACATACACTATAAAAACCCACTTCTATCTACGCTCATGAAAACACTTTAAAAAGCACTATATTCTCGGAATACAATAGCTGGCTTGTCTATTGTTATCGCGGCGAGACCAGGTGTCCGAGTAAGTCAAACAAATACTTCATTGAATTACGCCGGGATGTACTGAGCGACGTTATACACAATTCCAATTGCCGATTGCGTTTTATGGAAATTGCGTCCGTTTTCTAGTTATAATTAAAACCGAAAAATTTCTTTTTGAGAACACCAAACCCTAAAGAATTATTATTGAAAAATAAATATAATGCCAAACTTTGTTGGTTCTATTATTTATATTTCTTGTAGAATAATATGAATTAAAATAACAATATTTTAGCAATCAAGAGACAAGCAGAAAAAATTTAAATCTAAAAATCTAAGGAATTGTTTCCATTAAAATACATACTATACAAATGTACTTATGTCAGTCTCTTTTTCTGGTTAAAAGCCTTTTTATAATTTTATTAAAAACACATTGAATTTTATGTAAAGAAATTATACAAAATAATTTCTTTAAAATATATTTTAAGAGAGAAAAATATATTTTTAAAGTTTTAAATCGCTGACAAAAACAATTCCAACCAAAAAAAACTAAAAGAATTAGTCTTTAGATATAGGTATTTAAGTATTTCTTTTATACAAAAGCTTTTTATGGTATGAATAAAAAGAGAGAAACAATATTCTATGTGCAAAAATGATTTCAAATGTGGAATGAAAAAAATTTCTTCAAAATGCATTTTAACAGAGAAAAATATTTAATTTTAAAATTCCAAGAACAGTTTTAGTGAAAACACACTAGGAATTTTTTCCAATGCTTTTTAATACTAGAGCGTTGATTGGCTATTATTCGCGGACGCGGCTCGTCATTGGCGGTTACAGTCCACGTTGCCTGTCGTTCCGTGCTTAAGAAACTCCATCGCCTATTTGACATATAATAACTAGTCCACGTTGACCGATTAGATTGAACCAATGATAGCTGTTAATTCGCTTTCAATTACCAATGAAATAGTAGTAATCTAAATGTTAAATTATTTTGCTTTTTCTTATTTAAAGGTTTATAATTCTACAATTTTAAACTACCCATTTTAATATTTATAACAATTATAACATATATATGTATATGTGTTTTGGGCATTTAGTCAAAGGCATTATATTATAAATTACATTTATAATTTGGGGATTTTCGTATTACATATTTTTTGACAATAGGTTACAATCTGATCTTTAAAAATTGCACATAGGTAGTCGATTTCATATAACAATAATTTCTTTTATAACCTCTAGTTTCATGCACTTACAGAAAATTAATCTCATTTATGAAGTATACAATATCTTTTAATGATATGATATTTGTAAATTTTACTTATTCAACACAAATGTTTAACAATTATTTTTATATTCGTCCCTTGTGTAAATATGCAGGAGTTTTGACCAATTACGAACTAAAAAGTTTGCCTTATTCTTTCCAAAGTTGTATTCGTATATGAAATAGTGTAATTACACTAATTACTCAAAATATATCTTCATATAAGTAAATTATATTAATGATGAAAACACTCTCCTAATGATTATTGCGATAGAGCCCTAAAAGTCGAGTATAATTTTATTTAAAGTTAACACTCAAACAATTAAAATTAAAACTATTTAAAAAATTTATCTCTGCCCTATTTTAAAATAAAAAATCAATTATCGAAAACACTTCTTGGCATTTTTTCTCATTCATTCTAATTCTAGAGCGTTGATTTGATATTCCAGGCGTATAACCGTTAATTTCGCATTCCATTACCAATTAATTATGTATGTGTTTAAAGGTATGTACGTAGTTTTTTTGTGGAATATATTAAATATTTTTTTTAATTATAAATGCTATTGTAATTTTGACTTGTACCTTTAATATCAGACATCGTCTTTTATGTACGAATATCAAGCTTCATATCATATCTGGATATATAATAGCTATTTTTACGAGCTGGAAAAGTAATTTTTTCCTCTCCAGACGTGAAATTTTTTATTCTTGCGCGTTGTATTCTTCTCATTCCTTCCAGTTGACCTATGCATGGTAATCTATTTGAATTTTGTGAATCAATAAAAAAAGTCAATAAAAATGATAAAGAAATTAATAAAACAAGAAAATTAACATTAACATAAAATTAACAAAAAAGAAAATTAAAATAAATAAAAAGGAAAAATTAAAAATCAACCCTCGAATCAAAGAAAATTTTATCAAAGTATTAATTAGCGTTTTTTGACATCTGAAAAACTGGACTTTTGTCTAAAACATTACTCCTACACATCAGATAAGTAAAAGTTACAGAGCTTCGAGATGCAAATCAAGGCACTGCAAAGCATATCCTCTCAAGTAAAGGGGGGCACTCTATCTTATTATGCATTACATCATACAAGAAGTTAGCGCTGGCAAATTCTCGTCTAGTATCTAGTCATGGGTATTTCTACGTGGATACTCCCCAATAGCCTTAAATCTCAGCAAACTTTAAAATGTACTGCTAGATACTTTCTACTTGCACCTTATGATATGACAAATGTATTCAACTTTTGCAGAATGACACAAAATCCAACACGTCAATTCAAATCGAACTGTAGTCTTGCAACATTCTCCGTATAATTCGGATTTAGTCCCTTCGTATTTTCATTTATTTAGCAGTATCGTGAAGGGATATTCAAACTGGTGTGATGTTGGGATAATATTTTCAGCATTACCGAAGATTATGTCGAGAAATAAACAAAAAAATAGGTAGTTCTTTCGGGAATGCATTAAATGTTGTCTTAATTATAATGATGTTAGTATAATTTTGGCTTACATCTACCTTTAATATCAGATATTGTCTTTTATGTAGAAATATAAAGCTTTATTTTATATCTGGTTACGTAATAAGTATTTGTAGGGGATAGAAAAAGTGTTTTTTACCATTCCAGATGTTAAATTTCTTATTTTTTGCGATGTTGCCATTCTCTTTATTATTTCCATTTAGCCTATGCTTGGTTATCTATTTGAGTTTTGTGAGGGTGATTATAATAATAATAATGTTTTTTTAAATGCCCAACAGGACAACTAAATATAGGCACGAAAAAAGTAGGTTACGCATGAATAACATATCAATAAAAATTATAAAGAAATTAAGAAAACCAGAAAAAAACAGAAATTAAATAAAAACGATAAGTAGAAAAATCATAGATTAATCAAAGAAACTGGGAAAGTTAGATCACTATCAACTAACACTCCGAACCCTACAGAATTATTATTGCAAAATAAATATAATGCCCTACTTCCTTGGTTCTATTATTTATATTTCATTTAGAATAGGAATATCTTTTAAAATAAAAATATTTTATCAATCAAGAGACAAACAGAAAAAATCTAAATACTTGTGACACTCATTAATTAAAATTCAAGTAATTGTTTCCCATTCAAATGCTATGCAGATGTACTTATGTCAGTCTCTTTTTCTCGTTGAAAGCTGTTTTATAATTTCATTAAAAACACATATTAAATTTTATGTAAAGAAATCGTCCAAAATATAAATATATTTTTAAAGTTTTAAATTACTGACAAAAACAATTCCAACGAAAAAATGAACAGAAAGAAATAGTTTTGACATATATGTATTTTAGTATTTCCTATTATATCTTAAGTATTCTTTTATACAAAAACTTTTTACGGTATGAATAAAAAGAGAGAAACAATATTCTATGTGCAAAAATAATTTCAAATGTGGAATCAAAAAAAAATTTCTTCAAAATGCATTTTAAGAGAGAAAAATATTTAATTTTAAAATTCCAGGAACAGTTTTAGTGAAAACACTTCTACCAGGAATTTTTTCCCATGCTTTTTAATACTAGAGCGTTGATTGGATATTATTCGCGGACGCGGCTCATCATTGGCGGTTACAGTCCACGTTGCCCTTAAGAAACGCTCTCTCCTATTTGACATATGATAACTAGTCCACGTTGACCGATTAGATTGAACCAATGATAGCTGTTAATTCGCATTCAATTACCAATGAAATAGTAGTAATCTAAATGTTAAATTAATTTGCCTTTTCTTATTTAAAGTATTATAATTCTACAATTTTAAACTACCAATTTTAATATTTATAAATAATACATATACATATATATGTGTTTTGGGAATGTAATTATATGCATTATATTATAAATTACATTTATAATTTGGGGATTTTCGTATTACATATTTTTTGACAATAGGTTACAATCTGATCTTTAAAAATTGCACATAGGTACAGTAGTCGATTTCATTTAACAATAATTTCTTTTATAACCTCTAGTTTCATGCATTTACAGAAAATTAATCTCATTTATGAAGTATACAATATCTTTTAATGATATAGATAATTGTAAATTTTACTTATTCAACATAAATATTGAACAATTATTTTTAGATTTGTCTCTTGTGTAAATAAGTAGGAGTTTTTGACCAATTACCAGATAAATGAATATGAAACTGTAAACAACGATATCCTTGTATGAAAAAAAATCGAGAAATTGAAGGTTTTTTTTTTAGTTCGATTTATTCTGGTTTTTCCGAACACAGAGATTTCTTAAATGCATTTTAAATACTCTATTTCATTTTATTACCAGCAAATGTGTGTACCTTTTAAAACCACTTACATTCAATACTATATAGCCCATAAAGGATTACAAACCAATGTTATCAGTGAGCGGTGGGTCAACAACAACATTTACAGTGTTTATTTTAAAAATTTAAAAATTAAGCAGTCATATTGAACGATAAAAGTGCATTCCAAATTTTCGAAGAGAGCTGTGACATCTGTCAGTCACACATTCATTATAAACATTTTCAACGATTTATTTCTAAATTTTGTTATTGAAATGGATAATGGCGAATGTGTGGATGCGATTCAAGCATATTTTGAATGCGGAACAAATTCTGCAGCTGCTTTGCGACTTTATGGAAATCGTTTTCCTGACAGACTGCGTCCAAGTGCCGATAAGTTTGGAAGGCTCGTGCGAAATTTACGAAATTTTGGATCATTCAAAAAACCGAAAATAAACGCACGTGTAATTCAAGATCAAAATTTAGAATTAAGAGTCTTGCTCTATGTGGAAGAAAACCCTAATACGTCTACCCGAGAAATTGCTCACTACATGCAGGTATCACATTCTACAGTTCAGTACATTCTGAAGAAGCACAAGTTCTTTCCTTATAAACCACGGAAGGTGCATGCTCTCGGTGAAAACGACCCTCAACGAAGGGTTCAATTCTGCACGGTTTTCATGAATAAACTAAGGGAAGATCCAATTTTTTATCGTCGTGTTTTGTGGTCAGATGAATGCACTTTTGGGAAAAATGGTGTATTCAACAGAAATAATCATCGCCATTGGAGCACTAAAAATAACCATGTTGTGATGCAACAAAATTTTCAAAATCGGTTGAGTGTAAATGTATGGTGTGGCATTTTAGGCGATAGAGTAGTAGGGCCTTTTTTTGTGGAGGGTAATCTAAACCAAGAAAAGTATAATAATTTGTTACCCAATGAATTAGGCGATTATTTAGATGAGTTGCCACTTGCTGAGTTAAACAGGGTGGTGTTCCAACAGGACGGTACCACACCCCATAATGCACGAATGAATACTGATTTTCTAAATAATTATTTTGGCGTCAGATGGATGGGCACTTACGGACCTATTCGATGGCCTGCTAGATCGCCAGATCTGAATCCACTGGATTTCTTTCTGTGGTCTTACATTCAAGATCATGTCTATTTGACTCCACCTGATACCAGAGATGATTTAGTAAGAAGGATAGTACAAGTATGTCATGAAATACCACGAAATCTTATATTAAACGCAGCAGTTGGAGTTAATAGAAGGTGTCAAATGTGTCTGGAACAAAATGGGGCCAATTTCGAGCATTTGATTCATTAAAATATATGATAGCTTGATTTCTGTAAATTTCGTAGTTTTTTTTTTAATAATAAAAAATTTGTCACTCAATTTAATGGAGGTGTCTTCAGGAAATAAATGTTTATTAGAATAAGTAAAAAAAAATATGTAGTACAATTTAAAAAAAAAACTTACTACTGTCTGTCAAAAACGAAATGTCAAAAAATGTTTTTTAAAAAACAGGTTGCAGTGCTTTAAAAACGATTTAGTTTGACATATCATTCATTAAAATCAGATAAAATATAAGGAAGCTACAGCCCCAAAGGTTTTTCATAATACACCCGGTATATGTATATATATATATACATTTACAATTTCTATATGCATGTATCTTATGTAAATACATAATAGCTCTATAATCTTGTACTTTGTAGAAAGACGTAATGTTATATGTTGTCTAATTCATTATTAAATTAAGAGCATTTGTATCAGACACGTGTGTATTACACGTGATGCAATTTACCTAAGTAAATTACAAGCTATCGGTGGAAATATTTATTAGAGTACGGGCAGGTATTATAAAGAGCAACAAAATTGATAATAGTAATTCGTCAAACAAATATAATAATAGAAATAAACTAAATTTTGGTAATTATAAAATATTTTATCAAATAAAATAACCGAATTCAGT
Organism: Melolontha melolontha; assembly: GCA_935421215.2. Taxonomy (NCBI): domain Eukaryota; kingdom Metazoa; phylum Arthropoda; class Insecta; order Coleoptera; family Scarabaeidae; genus Melolontha; species Melolontha melolontha. Next base: position 118,208,779 of record OW285243.1, on the reverse strand, counting down.
ACCGCACATTTTTTCCACTTAATTTTAAAATCCAATAAGTCTTTCAATGACAAAGTTGGTTTTTATATTCCCGACAAGTTCCACATGGAAGAAAAAATAACAAAGTTAGGTAGATATATGGAAATTCTTGAATAGGTTAAAACTTTAAATGCACTATCTTTTACATAAGTAGTACAACCTATATTGATCTTGAAATTATCTAACAGGAAATGGAAAAGTTTCACATGAAACGACGATATAAAGTTTATATACTGGTAGAAGCACAAGTTGTTTGTAGGTACCTACCTTAGACAAATTGCATAAATGAATGTGGTTGAACTGGATACAAAACAGAAAATATATTGTTACTTGAATATTATAACTTGAGTACATAAATGTATTCATTCCTTTGAACGTGTAATAGTCACACAGATTAATATTATGCAATTTCCATAATAGTAAATAATAATTTCATTACATTTCTGTCTAATTTCCGTGACTATAAAAATGTAAATTTCGACCACTTCTATGTTTGTGAGTTTTACTTAAAACATTGAGGGTGCGTACCGATAACATGATACAGCCACCGGGAAGTTATTTGCGACCAATTCCAATTTTTCAATGCGTAGTAGCGCGGATGCTTCGATTATTTTACAGCGACATTCAAGTATGACATAAGTAGAGAACGGACGCAATTTCCATAAAACGCAATCGGCAATTGGAATTGTGTATAACGTCGCTCAGTACATCCCGGCGTAATTCAATAAAGTATTTGTTTGACTTACTCGGACACCTGGTCTCGCCGCGATAACAATGGACAAGCCAGCTATTGTATTCCGAGAATACAGTGCTTTTTAAAGTGCTTTCATGAGCGTAGATAGAAGCGGGGTTTTTATAATGTATTTTATTTATTAGTCTATATTTCGTAAGATAAATAAAGTGCTGTGAGTAAGTTTCTTGTTTTCATAGTTTTAACTGTTAATTGCATCGTAATTTTTGTGATAGATCCTGTTTAATATCGTTTGATTGAATCTATTTCTACCAATTATTTCGACGTAAGAGTGTGCATTGAATTTCGTTCAGTTTCAATAACTTACGCACACATTTTTATTTTTCATTTATTTAGATCTAGAGCATTGTTTAAGTTATTTTTTCAGACATGATATGGAAGAATGTCGATAACGGCATTGTAAAACACTGGCGAGTTGGATTGACGGTCATACTGATTGTATGTCCATTGTCAGTGATTCCGAAATTTATTACAAAATCCGTGAAATATCGTCAAAAATTCGTCACTTAGGATCGCAAACACATCTGAACTCTGTAAAACTTTTATGGCGGCTAATATTCCATTAAATAAACTTAGCAATTCCACTTTAAAAATATTTCTTCAAAAATATACTGGTCGAAATGTTCCTGATGAATCAACTTTACGCAAATATTATGTTTCTAGGTGCTATATGAGAACAGTAGAACGCATTAGAAGCCATCTTTTAAATCAATACATATGGATAAGCGTTGACGAAACGGTGGATATGTTAGGACGCTGTGTGGTAAATGTTGTAGCTGGTGTACTACATCCAACTATTCCCTATAACTCATATGTAATAGCAACAAGTGTTATAAATAGAGTTGATGCAGAAACAGTTTCTGAAACCATTAAGGAGAATATGCAAAAAATGCTTCATTCGGACGCTACGTACAAAGAAGAAATACTTTTATTTGTCAGTGATAGTGCTGCGTATATGTTATAAACAGGCAGACTATTGAAGAAAACATATCCTAATATGCTGCATATTACTTGTGTAGCACATGCTCTCCACAGAATCTGTGAATATATCCGAGACACTTTTCCGGAAGTTGATAGACTTGTATCAGCTTTTAAAAAAGTTTTCAGAAAAGCACCATTGAGAGTAGCTCTTTTCAGGGAAAAATTTCCATCTCTGTGACTGCCTCCCACTCCAGTAATAACTAGATGGGGAACACTGGAAACTACTAGTTATTATGCTGAGAATTTCGATAGTCTAAAACATTTCGTAACACTGCTAAAGGAGGATGCTAGAAGTATTGGTGAGTGCAAGGAGCTCACACAAATCCCAAATTTAAAAAATCAGTTGTATTTTCTTCACGAACACTTTGGAAAATTGCCAAAACTAATCACTTATTTTGAAAATCGAAATCTCAAATTAAGTGACGGATTAACCACATCAAATGTGGCTGTTAATATTTTGAACAGTATTCCAAGTGACTTCGGATGCGGCCTTCGGCAAAAGTTTGAAGCAATTCTTAATAGAAATCCAGATTTAATTACATTGCAGCAATTATGTATGGAGACAATTCCACAAAATCTAACGGCTAAATATGAAGAAATAAAAGAATATTTCCAGTATGCACCTATAACCAGTTGCGATGTAGAAAGGACGTTTTCTATTTATAAGGATGTACTTAATTCAAAGAGAACGAAATTGGCAGAAGAAAACCTTGAGGAGCTATTGCTAGTCAATATTAATACTCCTTTACTCAACTTGAACGACAAAATTAACAAATAAAAATGTTCCAATTATAGAAATAAAATTAAAAACTTTAAAAATACAACTTTTCAACAAATACATATGTATTTCGTAATTTTATAGATCACCACCCGTTTGTTTTCCAATTATATAAATAAAATTAAAAACTTTATAAATACAACTTTTCAAAAAATAAATATGTATTTCGTAATTTTATAGATCACCACCCGTTCGTTTTCCAATTATATAAATAAAATTAAATATTTTAGAAATACAGCCTTTCGCCAGTACTGCACTGGGTGGTAAGCGTGTCCGTTCTCTAGACATAACCTTTAATTTCAAATATGAAAAGAAAGTTTTGCTAAAATTGGGGTAGTAGCTACCATTAAAAATCGTTCTCTCAGTTCGATTATTATGGTTATTGCTGAAAACAACCAAATTTCAGTAATCGTGGCTCATAAATATAAACTTTTACAGGAGTTTTATAATTTTAGTACGGAAAACTGCCAATTTGATTACAATCTAATTGTAATCCATAATTTTAGGTGAAGTAAATTTAGTGCAAAGTAAAGGTTGAAGAAGTTACTGCGCGGCAACGCAATTGTCCATTAGGCTAAATATTAAATGTAGAAGATATTTCTATTTTAATTAAGACTGTTAAAATGGATCTACATTAATGAAAAGTCAAATAAAAATCATACAAAAAAAGTCGCTAAATATGGTTAAATAAAACAATTAATTCCTGTCATAATGCTTATAACGAAATTAATTTTTAATTATTTTACTTTAACACGTTAAATATCTATAAATATCGTAAAAAAAAACAGTACAGTGACTATATTTAATATTATAATATTATATTATAATATTATTAATAATATTATTAAATATAGTCACTGTAAAAAAAAGTATCTAACATCGTCATCTGTACAATTCCAGTTGCACTAACAATATTGTGTAACAGGATTAAATTACAAAAATGCACTGAAATTTGTAAAGCATAGCAATCTGCATAATTTGATTGTTGAATTGTTAAAAATTTGCACTTCTCTCGTCTACCTCTTTAATTAATATTTCAAGAAAATTACCGAGCACGCTCCAGATTGTTTTGAAAGTAAGTGACGCTGGGCGTTAGAGCGACAAAGCAGGAGAAAAAAAAGATACCCAATTTGTTATGCATATAAAATCGGATACGTTGCTACTTCAACGCAAGCCTTACTTTATACCTAATAACAACAGACGAGGGTGGAATTTATTTTGTTAGCATCTATATATAGACGGTACTCAAGCGAAAACTAGTTAGGGACGGGTATTGTCGGGGGATCCTATCTTCCAGACTACCGCGGACAAACGTGAAAAGGGAATCGACCAGGAATCAATTCATCTCAGCAGATATTAGAATTCGACAATGAAAGCAATAAGTATTACATTTATTTAATGCTGAACACAAGGGAGAAAATAAAATATCTGAAAAATTACTTTATAGGCACGAAATGATAACATTTAATACAGTTCAGATTTACAGAGAAAGCAAGAAAGTATAATCAATAAGGAAGTTTATTGAAGCTTTATTATTTACAAGTATTTGAATTTGAGCTCTTAATTGATTATTTGATTCTATTATTACTACATCATAACGTATATCCTAGCAGTTTTAGCACAGAATTCAATAAAATTAAAGTTAAATAAAAATGAAATAATATCAAGTTGCCTTTGATAACAAAGGTTTGTTTACATTGTTTACTGTAAATTGACAGTTTGTTAATTTGAAGTTGTTGCTTTACAATATTGTTTCTACAACTTGATTGGGTGTGCGCTCAATGGTAAAATATTCTGAATCTTAGAGAACTAAAATTTTTCACGTCGATTTATTGTACAGTAGCGGAATGCGAGCAGGAAATTATATGCCTTAACCTCTCAAAATGTGGGAGACCTTGAGTTTTTCCCGCACAAAGGACAGAGAGGCTGTTGAAAAGTGCAAAAAAAGTTGCGATGTCAATGAGGAGATTGGGTCATCGATAATGCAGTTTGAAACGTACGGTATCGTTGAAATTGAAAAGAAATGGTCTAAAATATCGAAAAAGACGTAAGTACCCCAAAATACACCCAACTGCTACATATACTAAGATGCTGAAAGGTATTTGCATCTATTGAAAAATCAGGTGCTTCGTGCCTGTGCAACCTTATTTAATTGCATTCATGGCCACATATGGTTTCAACAGGATGGAGCTCCATCTAATTATGGAGCAGTAGTAAGAGAGTATTTAAATGAGGTGTTTCTTGGCAGGTGGATTTATAGAAGACGTCCTATCGAATGGAGTGCTAGTCTCCAGATTAAAATCCTTTGGATTTTTTTATGTGGGGCCATTTTACATTCTGTTATCGGATAATAAAAGTAAGGCAACATGGGCATTGGTGAATAACATGGCAGGGAGAAAGAAGGAGCAACGGAATTTTCAGGCTACTGTTAAAGTTGCTGGAATAATAGATCAAAAAGAGCTCTTGGACTATACCAACAGTTATTTCCTGGGTATAGCTGCTAACATTGATGATGACAGCCTGCACACTTTGAAGAAATGTCCTGTAAGGAGACGTGTTTTGTGGAACCGACGACACCGTCAGAGGTCTTCAACACCATAATGGAACTTAAGAACACCATGTCTGCGGGACAGGACGACACTGTGTCATATTGTCAATAGATCTTTCGAGACGTCCACCTTTCCGGATGCTTTGAAGACGGCTGTTGTGTGTCCGGTGTACAAGAAAGGAGATGTTCATGACATCACAAACTATAGACCTATAGCACTAATTTTTATTCTGCAGAAGAAATGTCTTCGTGCAATTTTTAAATTGGGACTTACTGACTCGTGCCGAGAAATATTTGGAACAAGAAAAATACATACGCTTACCGGTCTCTACATTCTCGAGTGTACTTTATGTGCAAGAAGGGGTATGAGCAGTGCGTTTGGCAAGTATGTTTTAAATCACAAGTACAGTACTCGCGGGACGGAAAGTGTCTATTTTGCGGTGCCACAAACAACTCTGACCAGGGTACAAAAGAACGCAACTAGTCAGGTCTTAAATATTTATAATCATATCCCAAAGTACATTAAGGACTTGAGCAGGGAAAAGTGCTTCAAGAAAACATTAGAAACTTTTTTATATGTACAATCTTTTTATTCTTTGGATGAATTTTATTAAAAAAAAATTTAATATGGTGTCTGTGTCACGTTTTATTTTGTTATTATATATTTACATGTATACTTGACGAGTTCTATACACTTGTATAATTTTGAACAAATAAATATATTATTATTATTATTATTTAAAGAGTGAAATCTACCGAAATCGACAATCAGAAGATAATTTTTTTTCGAATTCAGCGATATAAATATGGTATGTCTATTTTCCAAAATAGTTTTAAAAAAACGGATAAAAAGTGTTTTGGTCTTTTTTGGGGTAACAACAATAAAAAAAACATTTCCACCATTAACTTCCTGGCAGTAATGGATACGTCGAATGAAGCCTCGAATTGTGTTTTCCCACCAAATCAAAAGTACATTGGAGTTTTCTTTCCTAATTCGTAATTTGAGATCTTCGAGATTTTCCTATTAACGTAAACTCGATTTTTTAAATACCCCCTCCCCTACAAAAAAAGGTAGTGCCAAGTCTGATGAACTTGGCCATTCGGTAATTTCTCGTCGGCCGATCCATCGGTTAGGTAAAGTAGCGTTAAGAAATCTTCTAACGTTAATGCCATAGTATGCTGGTGTACTATCTTGCTGGAACCATATTTCATGGTTTTCGTAAAGTTGAGGGATGGTATTTTTTTCCATTAGTTCTAAGTTCTTATCTGCTGTCAAGTTGCCACCAATGAAAAAAGTCCTACAATATTGTTGCTACTAAATCCCATCCAAACATTTAACTTTTGGTGATACTGTGTATGAACCTGATCCATCCAGTGCAGTTCATCTTCACTTAGTTCTTGCAGTAATTGTATTTTGTAAGGATAAAAATCTTTTTTTTCTAATTTTTTGAACTGAGCGTCTACACATGTTATGGTTTAAAGCTAATTGTTGGTCAAAAATTTTACCATTTTCTTTACGTCAATAAAGACATTCAATGGCTTTTCATCATTAGTTTTTGTTTTTTGTCATTTGTCTAATTTTGGACGACTGTTATATCCATGTATCTTTCCACTGTTTTTGAAACAGTTGCTTTATTGATGTTTCTATTTGGATGTACTTCGTAAAATAATTTACAAACTTTAGCGTAGGTGTGTTTTCTGATGCCGTATCCAACCATTAGTATTATTAGAATTCTTTCTCATTCAGTTAAATACATCTTAATTCAGTATGATAATTGAAATAAATCTAAAACTCACAGATGGACGTTAACGGTTGTCAAGTGTAATTAAATACTTGATCCGTCATCCACAGTTTCATAGCCAACTAAACGAAAAATGCATTTACCTCAAATAAATCACTTTTTTATCAATTTTTTTAAAAACTATTTTGGAAAAAAGATATACTATATTTACATCACTGATGCCAAATTCATGCACTGTTGCCATTTTAAAAACATCAAGTTAGTCTTGGGTTTCAAATATGTAATATGAAAAAAAATGGAAATACAGCCAAAAAGATTCAAACATTTCCTTATATCCGTATATAAAATTTCATTTGGATATCTCAAACCGTTCTCGAGATATTTAACAGTTTCCATACGTAATAGAGGCCCTGTAAATGAAAGCTTAAAATCCGTGCAGCAACTTTTCTAGAAATCTTGTTTATAGGCTATAACGATCGTTGTCTATAGTATAACTATACACTTCTGCTCCTACCCATGTGTCATCACTACATATATAAAACCAATTTTTTTTTCGCTCTTATTAACTGATATACAAGATTTGAAGTTATTACACATAATCACAGAGTATAAGTTGTGTATCCGGTTAGTTCATTTAATTATGAAAGTATGCTAGTGTGATGTGACCCGGTCCTGAAGGGGCACATCGCTGCGTTTGTACGCAGATTCGCCGATATATTAAATAATAGGCAGGCAACGTTTGGATAACAACATATAATTAGTTAACACATTATAACGAATCAACAAATAACAATATATACATTAACAAAATAGACACTAGTCGTAAGGAGGTTTCTATATTACTCTCTCTAAGACATACTGTCTCTTACTGTGTCTGTCCCTTGAGATCGGAAGGATCTTGTTAAATACTTTAGTGTGTCCTCATTCAGACTAGTGGCCTTAGTATAATATCAACAAGGTGGTGAAAGAGAGTAACACATATCGAGGACGTACGCATATGTGATTTGGGACAGACCGAGGTCGTGTTTTGTATACAATAGAAACAAGACCGGGGTCGCACCTTGAATAAGATAAGTAGTTCAATACATGACTCGATTTGGTTACCACACTAGATTTTGTGAAAAAGGTATGGAATTAAAACGTAGAACAGCAGATTTCGAAGAAAAATGACTCACCTGAAAATCTCAATAAATCGTGTGAAAGTTTAAGCAGATTATAGATTAATATAAAAAAATGGTTGCCTCAAAACGAAAAAAAAAAAAAACTGTGATTGTGAGAAAGAAATAAACAATTTAATATTTATGGCTCTCACCTCTTAGGAGAAGAGAAACGATTAATTTTTAAATTAATACTATTTAGTGACGTATATTCTAGCATGAATATTCTACCTAAAATAAGATGGTACTTTTCTGCAAATCCCAGTTAATATTCTACCAATTCAAAGAATCATAGATTACCACCTATCTTTTTACAGTTTTACATATATTCAGTAGAGTCCGTGTGATTTCAATTTCAATTTCCACAAATGCCCTTTTGATTATTCAAATTCGTTTGATAACAGGATTAAATTTAAACCGTAAATCATCAGTTCTAAAATTAGCTCTTTAACGAAAATTATATGTTTATGTAATAATATAATGTACAATAGTCCTTGCAAAAATTAATGAATCAGCTTTAGTTTCTTTGTACTTTCCCAGAACGTATTTCCAATGACGCGAAATATTAAATATTAAAATCCCAATTTGTACCTGTTTAAATAATTGGCGTCATTGTCAGCGAGAAAAATGCGAATAAGAAATTCTAAAGACAGTTATCGTCTCCTCTAACTGGAAAGTTAAAGGTTAAATGTTACTCCTTCAGATTTCAATTCACGCTTTCCAGACAATAGGAAACTTTGTTTGGCATTTCATCTTCCTTCCCAACGAATTGATGATGAACTACTAGCTGTGCGCGTCACAATGTAGGAAATTACACTGTGAAACAACATCTGCGAAACGTGATACTAATTACAAGAACTTTAGATTACGGATTAGTATTATTTTAATCAAAACATTGAAAATTATGAAATGTGCTAAAATTATAATAAATTTGCGTCCTTATACACGATTTTATTATTCAAAAATCCTTATGTTATAGTTTAATTATAGCATTAAAATTGTTACAATAGCAATTTTCTAGCGCAGTATTAAAGTTTAGACTGTAAGGAAAATAGGTAATAATAATTCAACTTGCTTTTACATATTAAATGACTTTTATTTTTTACATTTTCTTTTAAATTTAATTCAAGTTCTCTAAGGTACTATGAGAATGTAACAACACACATAGAAAAGTTAAGTTTTATATTCTTAATTCTGTTCAGTAAAATTACAGCTTAGTGTTCGCATGCACTAAGCCCTTACGAAAATTTAAAAAAATTATCTTCGTATCATATTTTGGACAAAAAACTGTTTTGGGTGTTCATTTTGACTTCTTCAAAGCCTTCCATTGGTTAAACGGTTGCAATTTTACACTAATGGATTGGTTGAGCTTACATTATTCTTTAAAAATTATTTATCTTACAAAAACATTATGCGATTATTAATAGTAATTCCTCTAACTTATTAAACTCAATTATTCCTCAAGGCTCTATTCTGAAACAATTTTTTTTATAATTCACACATCCCAGATATCTTTCTTGGAAATTTTCATCTCTGTGATGATCACAAACAATATACAGTAGTAACCCGTTATCCGCTGACTCCGTAACCGCGGTTTCAGTCATCGGCGATTTGCCTATGATGAGCAGAAAACGCGTTATATCAATAAATATAAAAGTTATAGGAGCATTTGTCGATATATCGTCGTATATATGAGTCATCCCCTGAATTCGGCGCTCTCTTATGATAAGTTAAACAAGTTGGAACGTGCTTAAGGTGCCACTCGCTTTTACTTGTACATATAAACGCTCCTGTTAACTATGAGTTTAGTACTATTCGAATTGTCGGACAAGACAGTGCTTGCAATAGTTTTTAAATAAAGCAAGTAAATTTGAAAATCATTTTAAAATGGCTTCTAAACCAAAAAGAAAACGTGAAATGCTCACTATTAGTGAAAAAATAAAAATCATTAATATGATTGAAATAAAAAAAAATCTATTGCACCTGTTGCTAAAATATACAATAAAAACGAATCTTCGATACGAGAAGTGTTAAAAAACAAAGATAAGATTCGAGCTAGTTTTTCTAGTGCACCCCAAACTGCAAAAGTTGCAACCACAATACGTAATAAAGTGTTACTTCAGGTAGAAAATGCCTTAAATTTGTGGGTGGAAGATATGACAAGAAAACATATTCCTATCGATGGCAAAGTGCTACAACAAAAGGCGTTGGTTTTATATGAAGATATGCAGACCCAAGATTATACTGAAGAGGAAGGAAAATCATTCACAGCAAGTAGGGGGTGACTACATAGATTTAAAACTCGGTTTAATCTAAAAAATATAAAAATGACAGGAGAATCTGCGTCGGCTGATCATGTAGCTGTTGCCCTGTATCCAGAAAAATTTAAACAAATTATTGCAGAAAAGAATTATCATCTTAAGCAAGTTTTTAACTGCGATGAGACTGGTCTTATGTGGAAAAAAATGCCTCAACGGACTTATATTCATAAGACTGCAAAGAGTGCACCAGGCTTTAAAGCAATTAAGGATAGACTTAACTTGATATTTTGTACAAATGCAGCTGGCCATATGATTAAACCCGGACTTGTTTACCGATCACAGAATCCACGTGCTCTTAAATACAAAGATAAAGCTTGCCTGCCTGTGTTTTGGCAATCAAATCGAAAGGCATGGGTCACGGCTGTTCTATTTACATAATGGTTTCATCAATGCTTTATTGCGGAAGTGAAAAGATATTTGGAAAAGGAAGAATTACCATTTAAAGTGCTGCTGATACTAGACAATGCTCCTGGGCATCCTGTGTCACTAGGCACAGAAGATAAAAATGTTGAAGTGCTTTTTTTACCACCTAACACGACCTCATTGCTTCAGCCCCTTGATCAAGGTGTCATTAGATGCTTTAAAGCCATATATATTTGACAGGTTTTCGAAATGCTGTATACAATGGCTAACGAATGCTCTGATATCGGGCTCATGGAATGCTGGAAGTCATTTACAATTGCTGACGCAATTCTATTTATCAAAGGAGCGATGGAGGAATTAAAGTCAGAAACGATAATAGCATGTTGGAAAAATCTGTGGAATGACATCGTTCTTAGTTCTGAAGACACACATGATATTAATTCATATCTAACAACGATATTTAACATAGCGCAGAAAATAGATGGAGAAGGATTTAACGATATAACCCAAGAGGAACTCAGTGATTTCATAAACGAAGAGGATCAAGTATTCACCAACGAGGAATTGGAAAACATTGAGAAATCTTCTCCAGAAGCGAGTGACGATGAGGATGAGGGTCAACAAGAACCGCCAGCATGGACGCTTGAAAAATTTTCAGCGATATTTCGAACTGCTCAAACATTAAAAGAACAGATAGTAGAATATGATCCAATAATGGAACGCAGTATAAAAATTACTCGCACTATAACAGAAGCCTTGAAACCTTTGGAGGATTTGTTTATTGAAATGAAAAGACAAAAACGACAACTACCAATAACAATGTTCTTTGAAAACAATCGACTGCTAACTTGGACTTGGAGGAAGATGAATGAATATGTAGCTCACGATGATAAAGTTTTTCTTGTTGTATATTTTCTTGTTGTGTATGTAAATATGTACTATATGTACATATGTATGAACTTATATATTTATTAAACTTAAATTCTATTTGTGCCACAGCACAAGAATATTTATTTATTTATTGTTTATTTATTTTAAATAAATATTATATAACTTATTTTTTCTTGTTTCATTGTTTTAACTTTGCTTCATATTTCATATTGTACTCGAAAATAAAGCGTTCGCTACTATCCGCGGTTTTCAGTATCCGCGGAAGACCACAGAACCAAACCCCCGCGGATATGGGGGTACTACTGTACATACAGTGACGGACAAATATGTGATTACCATGTTTGATATCTGTTAAATTAGAAAAGATATTGTAATAAAATTTTTGACACGAAAAGTAGAGATGAAGAGCCATCATTTGTAGTTTTTTTTAAGTATACAGAGTGTTCAAAAAAATGTAATCTACTAAAGCTATACTTTTTTAAATTGAATCTTTTTACACTTCAGGATTCTCGCCGCTAACGGGATTTCAACAAACTTGGGTTCTAAAGTATTATTTATTTATTTATTAATTGGCAAGGAAAAAAAATAAACTGATTATACGAACTTAATTTATGAGATTTTCAAAATGGGCGCCACTTTCGTTAAATTCTCTTGTAACCCTTGCTATGATGTCTGGTAAATGTTTCGTATCTCTCTCAACACTGGATTCAGAAACATTGGCCTTCCGGAACAACCCTAGGTGTTGGAGAAAAGAATATTATAAGTCGATAGCGAAAAAGTAATTTTTTCACCTCTTCACATCAAATTGGGTCTTATGAAGCAATATGTTAAAGCTCTAGATTTGCAAAGTAACTTCATCCAGTACATATTGCCGTGTTCTCTTCTAACCGAGATAAATTGAATAACTAAATAAAGTTGAAAACAGTAATGAAAATTTTAAAGCAAATAAATTTTGAATACACCCTGTATAAACAATAGATAAAACAAATCTCATAGTCATTTTTATGTAAAGCTTCTTGTTATTTTCTGTGATAAGTTTTTATATGCAACGATACAGATTGTGTTAAGAAAAACACATCTGTGTATATTTAGTAAAGTTATTTTGTATGTAAATTATTTTATTTCTTTACGTTTCTGGTTTATAAGCGTTAATAACTTAGAATTTAAATCATGCTATATATACAAAAATGTTTTAAATATGTCTATACGTTATATGCACGTATAAAGCTTTTGTTTCATTATGAAACAGATATGTAAATAAATTTACATATCTGTAACTGTATACTTGGACAATACCTCGTATTTCGGCCTTTACTTCTGCTTAATACATATGTTTCTGCCATTTTATAGGCGTCATCAGCTAAGCTACTGAAGCAAATTATACAAATGATACAAATCTTAATAAATAAAATCTGTATCTGTATATAACATTAAGCCGAACCGCCCATCAGATATAGCAAGTTTCACTCTATAAGGTGGCACTTATTTACGAGTGACATCTTACGTGCATATAACGTATAGACGTATATAACGTGCATATAACGTATAGACATATTTAAAACATTTTTGTATATCTACCGCCACCTGGCGCGTTTTAGGACTACCCGTATTCCTTTCGGTTCGTATGAGCATAGCTTGTCAATCGAAAGATCGCTTTCTTTGGTATAGTCTGTTTCGTCCGTAAGATGTCACTCGTAAATAAGTGCCACCTTATAGAGTGAAACTTGCTATATCTGATGGGCGGTTCGGCTTAATGTTATATACAGATACAGATTTTATTTATTAAGATTTGTATAATTTGCTTCAGTAGCTTAGCTGATGACGCCTATAAAATGGCAGAAACATATGTATTAAGCAGAAGTAAAGGCCGAAATACGAGGTATTGTCCAAGTATACAGTTACAGATATGTAAATTTATTTACATATCTGTTTCATAATGAAACATGCTATATATATCAATTTATAGCTTCATAATCAATACTTCAATTTTACAAAATCTCTTAAATACATAAATATTGTTTTTCTATTTTGCGTTCGAAATGAACTCATTATGAAACCCAAAACAGTATCGAAATGAGCTTCATTTCGATACGCTCTTTTTCATTTTTCAATGTTGGCGTTGTTCGAATACAGAAATAAATATCATTGCTGTCATTTGATTTTAAGAATTTATGTACATTTGACAGATATGATATATGTCCCTATTTTACACAAACAACGTATGTTGTATACAATTGACAACAACATATATATGTTCCGTTGTCACTCATGTTTATATTTTTAAATGAAATATAAACTAATGTTAACGAAAATTAATAAATAATATGTAATATAATATACTTCGCGGATAGCAAGATTTAAATTTGAAAATGTCAAGTATCAATGTGACCAACTGCATGCTTTATATAAAAATTTAACTCTGAACTTTCAAATTAAATAATTCCAATTTAAGCAATTTATTAATGTAAAAAACGCAAAATAGAAAAAATAGTATAAAAAACTCGTTTCATAAGGCCGTTTGCCGCACTCGCTCTTTAGAAAACTCGCCGCTATCGCGGCTCGTTTTCTAAATTGATCTCGTGCGGCAAAATGATGCCTTATGAAACTTGTTTTTTAATATACTATTTTGTACTCGCTTACCAAAACCTATCATTTCACGATTCGATTTGCGTGCGTAAAAAGTCACTTTAAACACGAGTGCGTAAAAGTAAAGTTGGTACTTTCTGGAACTTGATTAATTTATTGACATTTTAAAATCATAAATCCCTAACCTTAATAATATGCTACCCAGTTCGTCGTTTTTCTATGAAAATAAAAGGAAATGAAATAGAAATTGTTATATGTCAGAACAATGTCAGAACAGCAACAAATATTATTTTTTAAATTTATAGAAAACTAAAAAGAAACTGTCACAAGTGGGATTCGAACCCACGCCCTCAGAGTGGACCAGAACGCTCGAGAACCCGTATAACGGGCAAGGTAAACCTTGAGTCTGGCGCCTTAGACCGCTCGGCCATCCTGACAGATACAAATAATATTGTTAAAAATAGTTATAAATATACAAATTTTGAAATTATATTTATATTTTATATAAATATTATTATTGTTTATAGTTGTCGTACAAAAAATATTGTACAAACTTCGTGCGTGAAACATTTCGCGAATTCGTGTCCATAAACTGGTCACTCATTCGCGAAATATGATTTCACGCACTTGGTTCGTAAATAACTATTTTGTAACAGTTACGAATAAAAGTTACGATGTACGTAAAACCAAGATAAAAACAAAATAACGTGAATTGTAAAGAAAACAGGACGTCGGATGGTAAAAAAAAGCAACACTTGAAAATAAGAAAGCATTTAAAATATGATTAAAAACATTATTAGAAAGAAATATTAAAGAAAACATAAATCAGTATAAGAACGAAAGTTTTAAATATGGGATATTATTTGCAGGCGTATTTTAACTTAAAATGTATTTGAAAAAGAATTGACGTCACGGAGCATATATAAAGAGAATTTCTCAAGGAGAGACATTTATCGAAATTTCCTTTCAAAGCGGTCATCTAAAAATTAAAATTTTTCCTTTGGATTAAGTCTTTAGAATTTTGATACTTAGTTATAAAGAACATAGTTTCATTTAATTTTAATTTATTAATAGATAATATAATCATATATCCAGCAGAAAGCTAAGAATGGATCAATATCACGAAGAATTTCATCAGACGTACAGTAATGAATTCGACAGGTAAACTATGTAACAAAAACATACAAGACTTTGAAGTACAAAAATTAAATTTATAAGTTTATTTGTTTTATGTCGACATTTTTATTTAAGCGTGTACAATTTCAATTTCTGTATTAAAACAGATAAAAAAATACAGCTATTTTTAACTTGTAAGTAGGGAAAAGAATCTCACGAACATTTAAAGATATCTGGATTTGAACTCGAAATTTTAAACTCTTGTTAAATATTTGAGATACTAATTAAAATACATCGTATGTTATTGACGATTTTATGTGTCAGGGTAAAATCTCGCCACGTAGATATGAAATAATACATTTTTCCTTTGTAATATTATCAACCTTTAATACTATTCAATCCAAAAATTTTACAATTTATTCATTTTTAAATAAAAACACTTGTTCATGCTATAGCATCTTGTAGGGCAGCGATGAACATACCGCGGCCCGCGGGCCGCATGCGGCCCACTGTCGATATTTATGCGGCCCGCCAACAAATTTTAAAAATTGTTCGAAAAACTACAAAAGTAGATAAAAATCCATTCAAATCAATGTTTCTTAACTTTTTATTTTATTCTAACTTTTGTAATTGTTAGTAAGATATGTATCTTTAAGTACCTACTACTTTCTTGTTCAGGTTTACTACGTAGGACAGGTATGCTCCTCGTCGTTCCAAGCATATTGTTACGAGACTAGAAATCTGTCGAACCAACTAGATTACTCGAAGATTCGCGAAACACGTCGGTATTATCCCCGAACAATGTGGTAGGTTCTCGATGTTAGGTAACTCGTATAAATACAAAGCATCGCCCGCTATCGGAGCAGTTAAGTTTTAACTACGGACAAGCGAACGTTATATTGTTTGAATTGTAATCTGTGAAGAATAAATATTTCGCCGTTCGAACTTGGCATCTGCCTACGTAACAATATAATATCAATTTTGATATGGATAAACCAGGCCCCAGTAAAAAAAAGTAGTCGTAAGGTCGAAGATGAAAATCGACAGTTTCAAGATATTTGGACCGAAATATACTTTTTTATTTCATCGCATAACAAAAGTGTCTGTTTAATATACAAGAGTAGTGTTTCTATTCCGAAGGAATATAATGTGAAAAGGCATTATGAAACCCAGCATCATACTTTTACCAAATTAACCGGCGAAAATCGAACGCAAAAAATTTCCACTTTACAAAGGGAATTAATAGGCCAGCAAACTATGTTTACAAAACCAATTCAAGATGCTGAAACAGCTACTGAAGTTAGCTTTGAAATATCTCGAATAATACCGAAAACTTGTCGGCTTGTTAAAGATGGTGAGTTTGTTAAGCAGTGTTTAGATATCGCCGCAAAAAAATGTGTCCGAAAGATGCAAAGAGGCTAAGAAATAAGTAATTAAACTTCTAGTTTCAAAAATTCTTTTATTGTAAATACCACTACAATATTGTTTCGCAATACAATGGCTTCATCAGATGGATGAAATACTGATTTCTGATTTTTTGAAACGAAGTTTAATTACTTATTTCTTAGCGTTATAATGAAGTTTCAACAAGTAGCTCCTTCGTCAATTAACTAGATGCAAAGAGGTTTGAGAAAATTCAACTAAATCGAATGACTGTTCAAAGAAGAAGTATTTTTCTATAGCACTCGATGAATCTACAGATATAAGTTCCACTGCTCAACTTCTAATATTTTTACGAGGTGTAACGCAAAATTTTGAAGTGAGTGAAGAACTGATTGGTATGAGTTCTTTGACAAGTCAAACCAAGGGAGGTGACATGCTCAAAGCTCGTCTGGAAAAATGTTCTATAATGGATTTGGATTTAACGAAATTATCTGGAATTACGACTGACGGAGCACCTTCAATGGTTGGAAGCAAATCTGGGATAATAACTATGTTAAAAGAGTATTTACAAACTAAAAACATAGATACCAAGGAATTAATGGAGTTTCATTGCATTATACATCAAGAGGCCATCTGTTCAAAATTATTGGGATTTCAAAATGCGATGAAGGTTGTAGTACCTACTGTAAACTTTATAAAATCACGAGGTCTCAATCACCGACAATTCACACAATTTCTCCAGGATATTGAAAGCGAATATGGTGATCTCCTGTTTTACACTGAAGTAAGGTGGCTAAGTCGTGGGTTGTCACTAGAGCGGTTTCTTAACTTGCTTGAAGAAATCAAAATATTTCTGGCGGAAAAGAAAAAGGAAGTCTCCGAACTCGACAACCCTGAATGGCTGTGTGACTTAGCGTTTCTTGTAGACATCACAAATCACTTGAATGTCTTAAATACGCGACTCCAAGACAAAGATCAATTGATTTCGCAGTTATACTTTCATGTTTCGTCCTTTCAATGCAAATTGAGTCTTTTCAGGACACAAATCAATTCAGCCAATTACAGCCATTTTCCGAACTACAAAAAAATTATGGAGAAATTCATAAAACTGATGTCAATTTCGTTTATGTTGAAAAAATTTATATTTTAATAAAAGCTTTTCATGATCCTTTTCTAGACTTCAAAAAAGTTAAACCTCTATTAGACATTTTCAGCAATCCTTTCCACATTTCACCCGAAAATGCACCGGAATCAATACAGCTGGAATTGATAGACATGCAAAATGATGATAATTTACGAAACTAGTTTAATGAAGATAATTTACTCAACTTTTACCGTTGCGTTGACAAAACCACTTATAAATGCATTGAAATGCGGCAAGCTTATTTGAATCGACGTACATTTGTGAGCAAACGTTTTCAATGATGAAACTTAACAAAACAAAAAATCGAAACCGTCTGGCAAATGAAAATCTGGAAGCAATTTTACGTGCGGCGACAAGTAATGTGGAGCCAAACATAAACAAAATTGTTAGGTCAATGCAATGTCATGCATCAAAATAATAAAACATGAAATATTACATTGTAATGATTAGATTACATTACGGTTACATAATTATAACAAACATTTTTGAATGTTTTTTTATTTTTATCATTTGTAGTAATTCACACTATTTAAAAATAAAAATATTTGTGTTAATAAGTATTCTTTGTAGTGGCCCGTGCTTGGCTTATAATTTTCCCGAGTGGCCCCTGTTCCCTATAAGGCATTCCTGTTGTATGGTATAAAAACTCACTGGTCTAATGTAATACACAACTGTGTTTTGGAATATTAATATTGGAATCTAAATCATCAAAGTCTTATTTATATATCTATATAAATGTGAATATTATCTGACTAGATATAAGATTGGTGTACTATGTTTTACTAATATAATTGACGATATTTAATATATGTATGTTTTGACAAAGTGTGTATAATAAATTTATTAAACTTAACATGCTATCGCATTATTTTTCTCCTTATTACATTAGATGCTAGGCCTAGTTGCAAGGAACCTTTTTTTAAAATAAAAACCGTTAAGAGCCTAAAACAAAATATGTGTGTATGATGATTCATGTTTAATAATTGACGATTCATATTTAATATATTGGCGCTCATTTTGAAAATCAAAGTACACAGCAATATGTGAAAAGTTTCCACGACTAAGTTACGAAAAAATTAAAACTTGGGCATTTGATGGACCGCAAATTAGAACTTTAATGAGAGATCCAAATTTCATCAACTCTATGAACGAAGTTGAGAAAGAAGCCTGGACTTCATTCGCGATGGCCAAAACAAAAAAGCCTGCTATTATAAAGATCTAGTGCAATCAATGCTTAAAAAATTTCACCGCCTAACATAAGCATAAAGCTTCATTTCCTTCACAGTCATCTTGATAGGTTTACCGAAAATTTAGGTGCTGTAAGCGATGAACAATGCGAGAGATTTCATCAAGATTTAAAAATCATCAAGGAAGATGGGATCCTCATATGATGGCCGGCAGTTGTTGGAGTGTTCAAAGAGATTGGTAAACCAAAATACACAACAGAAAGTGCTACAAACGAAAATTTATTCCCTGATTCTCGTTTTTCCTTTTACAAATACTCTTGTAACTTTTTTATAATTATTGTGTAAATACTTCACTATACTCGTGACTAATATTGTGTTGAAATAAATAATAAATGAATTATTAAATTTTATACTTTCTTTATATCGTAACAGGTGTTATGTAAGTAATTACTTAGCCGCATTAGTGATTCTTCAAGGAGCATAGTACAGTATATAGTTTAATTTTGACGTAATACGCAAAAACTAATAAAGAAGACATTGTGTGAACAATCCGAATAACTTTTGTTATATATGTGGTAGTTATATCGTAGTAAAGCAGAGGCAAACTATAACTTCGTTTGTGAAAAATGTATACCACGCTTATTTTAGTGTAAAAATTGGCGACCAAGACAAGTCCTGGGCTCCTCATACTGTTTGTTCCGTTTGCGTTGAAGCATTAAGAAACTGGCAAAAAGGTAGGTAGAAATGTTTAAGCTTTGGTGTTCCTATGGTATGGCGAGAGCCTAGAAATCACAGTGATGATTGTTATTTTTGTTGGTGTAATGTTCAAGAATTCAACAGAAAATAATAAGAAAGAAATTGTGTATCCCAATCTTGACTCTGCTATTCGACCAGTTCCTCATGGACCAGATGTATCGATACCTACCGCCCCAAAAGCACTAGAAAACGTCATACCGTCAGAATCAGAGGAATCTAATTGCGAGCCAGATGACTCAGATTTCACACCAGATTTCAGAGAGCCCGAAGTGTTTAACCAGAGCGAACTAGATGATTTAATTAGAGATTTGCACCTTCCAAAGAATGCATCCGAATTGTTAGCCTCCCGACTTCGTGAGAAACATTTACTGGCACCTAGCGTCACATAAAGCTTTTACCGAGATCGCGAAAAAGAGTTATGTCAATATTTTACTCGAGACAAGTGCTATTGTATTGCAACAATATTCCTGACTTAATTTCAAAATTAGGAAATGTGCCGTATGTAAAAGAAGAATGGCGCCTGTTTATTGACTCAAGTAAGCGTAGTTTAAAAGGCGTTTTATTGCACAATAGTAACGAGCTGGCCTCGGTTCCCGTTGCCCATTCGGTACATTTAATGGAAACGTATGAAAATTTTGAACTTCTTTTAAAGAAAATAAACTACCAAGAACATCAGTGGATGCTTTGTGGTGACCTTAAAGTGCTGTGCATGCTACTAGGACAACAAGGAGGTTATACAAAATTTCCAAGCTTTATTTGTGAGTGGGATAGTTGAGCAAGGGATAGACATTGGACTCAAATAGAATGGCCCTCTAGAACAAGCCTTACACCTGGTAGCAAAAATGTATTAAGAGATAGCTTGGTTGACCCCAAAAAAGTTTTACTGCCTCCTCTCCATATCAAACTTGGCTTGATGATGCAGTTTGTTAAAGCCCTAGAAAAAAATGGACAGTGTTTTAAATATTTGTGCGAGACATTTCCAGCCTTATCCGATGCCAAGTTAAAAGAAGGTATTTTTGTTGGGCCGCAGATAAGAACATTATGCAAAGACAAGGATTTTCAAAACACAATGACCAATGTCGAGAAAAACGCCTGGGTTTCATTTAAAGAAGTAATTGATAAGTTTCTTGGGAACTCTAAGGACGAAAACTACGAAAATATTTTTCAAAATATGTTAAAACACTTTCATCGTCTAGGTTGTAATATGAGTATGAAAGTGCATTTCCTGTTTTCACACTTGAACTATTTTCCTGAAAATCTTGGAGCAGTTAGCGAAGAACAGGGAGAGAGGTTTCACCAAGACATTAAGAAAATGGAACGGCGATACCAAGTCAGATGGAGCATAACGATGATGGCGGACTACTGCTGGATGTTAAAACGGGATATGCCCTTAAAAACATACAACCGAATGTCCGGACAACGCAGCTTTCTGGCAAAAAGACAAAGTATATATATATATAAAAAGACTGAGTATATTTTTTTCCATTTTTTTAGCTTGTATTCCACCTTTTTACTCAATAAACAAATAATTTTTTTTAGAAATATCGTTTTTTTTCATTTAATATTTGCAAAAAACCTTACGTGATACAAATAAATGAAGAATTTTTGAAATCAGCCTACCAAAATTATATAAAATCAGTTTTCAAAATAAAAACATCTGTCAAAAAGTTTAATTTTGTAGACCTGTGTAATATGATAGTAAGGACATATTGGTACACATTCTACATTCAATTATTTTATACTACCAAATTCCTTGGATTTAACATCTGTTCCTCACAACCTATTCCTGGCAACCGTGATGTTTTGAATAATGATAACTTCTGGTTGACATTCAAAAAATACGAAAAAAATCCCGAATTTGGTTTCGCGAAATTTAAGTACTGTTTATTTTGGTTTAATCTAAATTGCAACACGTGATTTAATATAGAGCAAGCAGAAAAGTAACCTTTATTCTGCAATGTATAATCAGAAGTTAAATAAATATTTGTTTTCAAACAAGACCAATAGAACGAGATCTGACATCTCAAACATTTTACCGTCGACCTATGTTAACATCAGAAACACGGACGCTTAATTAAGTTCAACTCAATTTTAGTGACCCATTGACTAAGGGTAGTATTTAGGACGTTACAGCGCAATACACATTTTAAATGTCACAAGTTAAGTTAACTGCCATTAATAACAAAAGAAAACTTTATCAATCTTAAAAATGAACTTACGATTACATTTTCGTTTATGGTTCATTTCCACGCCAAACAAACATAGTGAATAGCTTTTATCATATTTCGAAATCGCCTTCATACATGCCGTACAACAAACTTACCTGAGAACACTGATTCACTGACAGACGATTTTGATTGGCTAACAGCGACGTTCCAGGTATCAGTGTACAGAATATTGAAAAAAATCACGGTTTTAGGCCATAAGACGTTAAGCGTCGATGTTCTTGCGTCGTCAACAACAACAGGTCTACTACTACTGGAGTTTGACGTCGAAACGCCGACACCAAACACAGAGCGCCCCTAAACAGCTGCGCGAAGACACGCTGGAATAAATCGATAACATACAGCGTATACTGGAGTTGGTAGTGCCGACGTGAAAGAACGAGAAAGACATTGAAAAGGCGCCTTCGTCAAATGTTTTGAGCGAAAGCTCAGGCACGTGCGGTTCCTACACACAATGAATGCATATCAACATATTGTTTCCACTCTAAATCCGCCCCCCACCTTTGGATATATATGCATATAATGTTATGTAGTGTGAATTAAAAATCAGAAGAAAGCCTAATGAAATGAAACATTAATTATATAATAAAACAAAATAAAGCAATAACTTTGTTATATATACCACTTTATTCACATATAATCGTGACCGCGGTTTCGACATACAATGTCATTATCAAACTGAAAAAGTTACAGGCCTACATAGAACTTATAAATGACACAAAATTATATGGGGGTGGTTTATGATGTTATTTAAAATTACTACTATATACTTAACTATTATATACAACATTGGAAAAGAGGTGTATATATAAGATCCAACCGGTCGTTTCAAACGATATCTATTGTGTTGTTTCGGCTTTTAAAAATTTCTAGGGCCTCTAAAAGATTTAATTTACGACCTTTCTCGGCCAAATGCAATATTTTATGATGACCAAATGTATGCCTTTCTGTAATAAGATGGTTTGCGAATGTTGAATCTGTCTTCTTTAGTTTATATGACCTCATGTGTTCTTTTACCCGTATAATAAAACTTCGACAAGTCTGACCTATATATACACTTTTACAATCATTACAATATAATTTGTACACTCCTGATTTATTATTGATATCTGTTTTAGGTTTTGCGTTAAAAATGAAATTTGTACTTGTTTTTACATATGGTTTGTAAGCTATACTAACATTACTATTATTTTTTGAAATTATATTTCCAATTTGCTCGCTTATTTTACCGAAGTGAGTTAACGAGACAAATTGTTTGCAAATAGCGGTAAACTATTGTTTACCGCTATTTGTTTTATAGTATTGATTTCACGAACAAAAGATTCATTAGACAAAGGAATATTTAATGCTCTATATATCATAGAATTAAAAAATGAATGTTTGTGTGTCTTAGAGTGTAGTGAATCTTTGGGAATAATGCAATCAGTGAAAGTAGGTTTACGATATATATCAAATTTTGAGCTCTGATCTAATTTGTTTAATTTTAAATCCAGGAAGTTAATACTGTTATTCTCTTCTATTTCTACTGTAAAATTGATATTAGAATATTGAATTTATGTAGTTCAGAAATGTTTGTAGTTGTCTATGAGTACCCTTAAAGCAAGCTAGGATGTCGTCTACATACCGATACCAAAATTTAATATGTTTTTTACCTAGTTGTGATGAAAGAATTTTTTCTGTAATATGCTTCATGAAAATTTCAGCTAATAGAGGACTTAGAGGTGAGCCCATTGTCAGACCTTCTGTTTGTTTGTAGAATTTGTTGTTAAATGTAAAGTAACTTTGGTTGGTGACTAACTCCGTTAGAGATATGATTTCGTGTATAACAACCGGGTTTGTATTTTTCTTTACTAATATGTTTTCTATTAACCTTAAGCATTCCTTATGTGGTATTTTTGAAAACATGTTGGAAACATTAAATGATACCAGAATTTCGGTCTTTTGTATATTACAATATTTTAATTTAGCTGTTAACTGTATTGCGTTTTTGGAAGAGCTATCTGTAAATTCGGTATATTGTCTAATTATTATGTTTAATTTTTCGGCTAATTTTTTATTGGGGCAAGAAATAAACGAAACAACTGGTCTGATGGGTGCTTCCTCTTTGTGAATTTTTACTAAACCGTATAATTTAGGGGGGGGGTTCATATGGAAAAGTTTGTACTTATCTGTGTTTGAGATTACTGCATTACAATGTTTGATACATTCTTTAATTTCTGCCTGATACTGTTTAGTGGGGTCCAATACTATCATAGAATTGAAAAAAGACAAAGTTATTGTTTTATTTTATTTTATTATTTCCAAAATGAATTACCACAAAGTTACGGCTACCAGTATTAATTTTCATTAATTATATTATTAATTGACGTTTGTTGTAGGAATTTAAATGTACGGTTGCGGCCTTTGAAAACTCAGACACTCGATTTTGACGTGAATGTCAAAAACTTAAAATTTTGTAATGCGTAAATCAAATTTTCATCAGTTATTTTGATCACTACGTCACATTTGGCAAATCCATAGTCAGTTTATTTTTGAAAATGCCGTAATTATCAGAATTACAATGTAATTTGGCAGTAAAATTTTGTGTTCTGATATTCGAAATAATATTTTTGAAATTAAGTAGAGCAGGGCTCAATCTGCTAATAACTTCTAATAATTTCTTTTTTAATTTACTATTTTTGCAATATATTTTGCACTCTATGCCAATGATTGCTTTGAGTAACGTTTAAAAAAAGTTTACACCGCTTAAAATGGTTTTGTATTTAAGTGTCTGAATTTTCAAGGACCGCAATTGTACAGCCGCGGCCACTATAAACTCAGACAGTGTGACAAATAATAAATGTTGGTTTATAACATGGTCTTAGTATTGAAGTCATGTCGAATATGTAAATATAAAAAGAATTCACTAATGATAATTTTCTTTAGCTGTAGATAAAGTCGTTAATAGCTAGGTATTCCCAAGATAAATTTATCTAATAAATAAAATACATTGGAATATCTTCACCAAAAGTTATTGTTCCTTATCCGGTAGATAATCGCCTGTATATGAGACTTGAATTTTGTTGTGGTCGGAGTGGTCTCCATTTCCACTCCATTGTTTCGTATTTCCCAGGGTTGTGACGTGTTTGTGCCTGATTAATAAATAATCGTGTGTTGTGTGTTTTTGTGCGGTCCTGTGTTGCGTATGTGTAGTCTGTGTGTTGGCGCTTTTTGCGTTTAAGTCACTGGTCATCGGTTTTTTGCGTTTCAGTCATGTGTGTGTTTAATGTTTGTTGTTGTAGAGTGTGATTATTTTCTGTGTTTGCGTTACGAAGTATTGTATGTGTTCTGTTGTTGCGTTTGTGGAGTGTAATGTTATTAGCATATTGCCTAAGGCAAGTGCTAGTTCGTCAGTTGTGTTAGGTGTTGTGTTTCTTTGTTTTTGTGTCCATGGGTTCGTTGTTGGGGGTGGTGCTGGTATGTATTCGGGTTTGGGTGTGGTTTTGTTTACAGGGTTGTTTGGATTGTTAGGACAGTTAAGGAAAGTGGATAAGTGAGGACCACCGCAGTTTGCACACTTTGGTGGGGTTGTTTTGGGTTTTGTACATAGGTGTGTTGAGTGTTCGTCTCCGCATTTCATGCATTTGTAGTGTATGTTACAGTTTTTTTGGTGGTGTCCAAATGTCTGACATTTGTGACATTGTATTATGTCTGTCCGTTTGTTTAGTGGTTCGATTTTAATTGTGAGTCCGCAGCAGTCGTGTATGTTGTAAATTGATTTGTATTGTCTCGTCAGTTCTATTAGTACAAGTGGTGCTGGTATTCCGTGTTTACCGTTCATGCGTTTTATTTTTATTGTCGGGTAGCCTTGGTCAGTCAAGTCGTCGGTGATGTCAGTGTCTGTGATGAAGGTAGGAATGCCACGCATAACTACCTTTAGTGTCTTTTCGCTTCTCAGTTGAAAAGTGTAAAATTGTATTTGTTCATTGTCGAGTATGTGTTTAAGTTTTCGGTAGTCTTCGTCAGTTGTCGGTTCGATGTGTATGCCTGGTTTCACGAGTTTGTTTTGTACTGTGTTAATGTTGTGTGTTTTGAGTATGTGTCGTATATGTGCCTTTTTCAGTTATAATAATTGGTGCGATTTTGTGTGGTTTTCGTGTTTCAGTTTTTGTGTTATGTGTGTGATGTTTGTTTTGTCACTTACCCTGGGTGTGCTATCTGATGTTGAAGGCTGTTGTGTGAATTCGGAAGTTCCTTCTTCCATTTTTTCCTCGGTTTTGTTTTCGAGGGCGTCGTATGAATTTTTTGTTTCGATCGGTAAAGTTGTTTCGTCTATTTTCGACATCTTCGAATATTTAGGGTAGATAAAGTCTTCGGTTTTCTTTTCCGGATAATTCATTTTCTGTTTTCTGTGGTGTTTTTCTTTTTTGGTCGGTTCGGGATCTGTTATTTCTACTTGTATCTTCGGTTGATCTGGGTTTATAACAAATAAACTCGGTGAAGCCCGTAGTAGTTCTTGAACGCCACTTTCGCTGTGCGTTTCGTCGATTATCGCCTGTGTTTGTTGTAGTAATTCAGGTGGCCAGAGTTCAACGAAGTTGGGATTTAGTTTTAAGTTTGTTATCGTAATAATTCGTCCGGCCATTGCTTCCGGGTTCGCTTTGACGGTTACCGTCGTTTGTTTAAATGCAATATGTACGTGTGTTCGTCTCAAAGACTAGCACACGAATGATGAATCGCCTGTAGTGGCAACGTTGCTTAATAGTAATGTACCTAACTTACCTTTATTTACTTTTATACAACAAAAATATAAAAGCCAATATAGTATTTGAATTTTTACCGATTAGCATAGCCACTAAAAAGGGATATGATTAAAAAATTTTGTGGAGCAGTTTCTAGAATTTAGATTTATCTTAAAACTTCCAACATTCCTAAAAATAATAGAATATTCTGTAGCAATACACTTGGAACTGTAATTTAGTGATCTCCCATTGTTTCAAGGTGAAACAGAAAATATGAACACAGGTTTTTTCACTATATTTACAACTTGTTTTGATATGTAAATGAAGTTTTATTAAACACGAAAATACCGTTAAATGTTGACATTTTGACACGGCTATCTTCACTTAAAAAGGCGATTTATTGCGTAGCGTGGTAAAAAGGCCACTTTTAACACTTGTGTTAAAAGTAAATGACAGTTTGTCAAAAATGACAAGAGAAAATTCCGTACATATCAAATGATTTTTATTACAATGAAAATTACATATTCTATGGATAATTAATATTAAATGTACAGTTTGCGCAATTGGAGATATTTATTCCATGTGTTGCTGTACTTGCAGAATTATTATTTGCAGAAAAAAAGTTCATAGAAACTAAAATATCGTGATTTAAATTATCATTTGCAATACAATTATTAGATAGATCTGGGAAGATGGAGTGAGCAATTTTGTTTTTATTTTCTAGAGAATCCTCTAGGTAACCTTCAGCAACGGTGGAACTTTTCCAGCGTCCATGTCGCTTAATTGAGCATAAGCTTGCACCAGAATCTGCTAGCAAAGTAGCAGATGAACGTCGGAAGCAATGTCCCGTATAAGATTCTGGATTCGGTAATTTCAAAAACATTGCGATAATTGCAGGCATCTTGCCAAACGAATTTATTCCAACCGCTTGACTTGTGCATTTATTATTAGCGTATTTAATAAATAAACGTCGATGTTTTCTATTAGATGGACGTAATGCTTTGTATTTGCGATACAAGTTTATATATGAGCCAATAACGGTAAATATTCTTTGAGTATTGGTTTTAGTATCTGGTATAGTAACTTCTAACACATTTCCTCTATCTTCAATATCATCCACAGTCATACGGCATAACTATTCCCGGCGACAAGCGCCAAATATACCCATGACAACAGCTACTTTGAACAGCATATATTTTTCATCTGATGCTTCAGAAATAAATCTATCAATTTCTTGTCTTGTCAATATTTTTGACTTTCTTGGTCGGTAACCTTCTCCTTTCCGTTTCAAAAATGCAATAAGTTTATAATATTTACTAATATCATGGTTGTCTTTTATATTTGGCAAAAGTTTTATCATCGAAAAATGTGACCAAAGAGTAGAAGATTTCCAAATTTTAGACCTTTCTTTAAAATATGCTAGTAGAACATTTTCGCAAAATTTACCTATCACATTATTGCATCTGCACCATTCCATAAACCTTTTGTACGCAATTTCATATTGTTGCCTAGATTTTGAGGGCAACAAATCTAATGTCGCTTTATCAGCGCCTTCAATTACTGCACTCGGTATTATTTCATTTTCTTTATTAATACACGAACTCATCTTTTGTACAAATTGTGACAAATTAATTTGACGTAATTTAACGGTTGCGTCCAGTTGTGTCAAAACGTATTCATGAGCTGTCAAATTTGGTCAGTGGAGTTTCATTATATTTTATAATAAAAATTGTGTTTGTAGAAAAAATATTGTACGATACACATGTTAAAAATGCTATTTTATTTCACTCTAAAACTTTTACTCGTGAAATAAAATCGCACTTTTAACACTTGTATCGTAAATAACTATTTCTTAGATTTTTTTATATCGCAATTATTGAAATATATATATATATATATATATATATATATAAAGACATAATTTTTCTCACATTAAATTTCGAAATATTGTAGAACTGTTTCTTTTTTTGTTTTTTATCATTTCCTTTATTTATTTTTATATACAGGTCACTCTGTAATGTATTATATATATATATATATATATATATATATATATATATATATATATATATATAATACATTACAGAGTGACCTGTATATAAAAATAAATAAAGGAAATTATATATATATATATATATATATATATATATATATATATATATAATACATTACAGAGTGACCTGTATATAAAAATAAATAAAGGAAATGATAAAAAACAAAAAAAGAAACAGTTCTACAATATTTCGAAATTTAATGTGAGAAAAATTATGTCTTTGCTCTATCTGGATTCGTAGTTTTCAAAGATTTATAAATAATTTTGCAATGGGTAAGCACTGTCGCTAATCAAAATTACATAGTTGTTTGTCTTCAATTTCATCTTTATTTTAGAATTATTGAAATTTGTAGCCCATAAGCAGAAAAAGAAGATTCATTACTTCTACTTTATAGTCATACACAACCTTCATATTTATACAAAACAACCTTCTTGTAAAAACAAAAATATGGGTGATAAATGTATTGAAAATAGATGTACAATTACCTGGAGATTATATTCGAATATGGGTACAATCTATATATTCCACAACTTTTGTAAAATATGCTATCTTTTAAAAAAATTTTTGGTTCTCTTGAATTCCACGTGAATTATGTGAAAATATTATAATTTCTCGTAGCAAAACATCATATCAAAATTTTAGAAAAAGCAAAAAGGTTTACCATCAGCTACTATAAAAATGGGTGTCAAGTCCATAGGCGTTCATCAGGGGGTGAAAGGGTGACACGGGTAAATTTGATAAACGGTATTAGCTCAGATTTTGATAAAATTCACGTAATTGGGTGTTTTAAAGTCGGAGATTACGAATATGGAAGAATTTTTTAACGGAAAGGACACATTTCTAAAATTTACAATGTTTCCACATAAAAACTATTGTCGTTTTCAGATTCTGCCAATGGAAATTGCATATGAAATAGTTCTTGTCACGAAAAATAAACCAGAATTTATGCATAAATACAGGAATTTTTATTTGAGGTTAGTTTACAAAAAATGCAAATATTTTGAAAATGCGTGGCCTCTGTTAAAAATTTTTTTCATATTCGTAATTTCCAACCTCAAAACCCTATCACGTGAATTTGATCGAAGTTCGAGATAATATTCTGCTATTTTTCCTAATATTAAAATCTGCACCAAATTTGAAAAAGATATCTTAAAAATGCGTTCAAATAGAAAATGACATAAAGAAAGTTCCATTATTTTAGCGCGAAGAATATATGGTTAACGAATTGACAAACTTTTCTATGACACCCTGTATATTAAGTAAAATTATTACTGTGAAGATTATTCTATATAAAATGAGAAAACGTATTATTAATGTAGGTGAACTAATATGTAGGTAGTTGCCTTGGCGAATTAAAAACTGCTCAAATAGTAATTATACATTTTAGAAAAGATTAAGTTATAAAAAAATTAACATTATTATGAATTTAAATGCTGTAACATCTTTCTAGAAAAAATATGGAAATCTGATAGAGTTTTTTGTTGACTTTACTAGCTTAAAATTGAAGAAAATCAAAAACCTTTTAACAATTATCCCGGAGTATATATTCTCGCATCTTCAGATATTTTAGTCATATAATAATAATAAACGAATCGAAAAATTTTCCATATTAAAAGACAGAGAGACTAAATTAAAAAAATTAGAGAACTCGCCATAATTAATTGCAAAGTAATTTGAAACATATTTGACCAGGTAAAATTTTGTACAAAAAAAAAATTTTTAATAATATAAAAATATTATTAAAAATCGAGTTTTAATAATATTCTTATATTATTTAAAGTGTTTTTGTTTTATAATTAATTGTCTTGGCATCTTTCTATAAACAAAGATACCCTGAATGGGAATTTTACCAAATATAACCAAAATATACCACAGATGTTGTTTTATACTCATTATTAGAGCAGACCAATTTCCGTGCGCGCCATGTGCGCCGATGTGAGGATGATTGTATTGCATCAGAACTAATAAAAAGCATTCAGTATGTGTTTGGTACTTGCTTAGACTGCATGTATGTGTAAGCATACGTAATAAAGTGTCGTCGACACATAAATCGAGAAAACGACCGTTGTCAGACGAAGTGAATAGGTTTATTATGGATTTCCCGGACTTAATATACGATGGCTCAAAAATTAAATGTTTATTGTGCAATACATATCTAATGTGTTGGTCAAAAACACATTGTAAAGAACACGTAAGCAGTTCGAAGCACAATAATAACAAAATTAATCGACAACAGTTTATACTTGAACTATGTGTAACTACGATTGTGTGTACACTGCCGTTTACCTTGTTAAGTAATGATTTATTTATTTCATTTTGGAATAAATACGTGAATCAAACATTACCGAGCACGATAACGTTAATCGGTTAATCGGTGCGTAAACAGGCTGAAAAAAAATCAAAGCCGAACTGAAAAATAAAAAACTATCGCATATTCTAATATATTACGAATTACACTCCCATACCGGCGCTCATGGCGCTCACGGAAATTGGTCTGCTCTACTCATTATGTATACAGGATTGGGGTAAAGGTAAAAAAAAAGAAACAACACATTCATTTTTTTTTTCATTTCGTCACTAATCCATAACACACTTACCAAATTTTTTATTACTGATATAAGCAAATAAACAAAAATAAATCTATAATCATCCAATACTATTCAAATATTATTAATTTAAAATATATATTTTGCAACATTTTAAAATAATATTTATTCTACAGTAATATCAATTCTCTTTTAAAATTCGGTAAACTGTTCTATTGCACAAGTGACTCAGGTTACGGGATGTTATTTATAAGTCCTAACAAATATTTGACTTAGATACATCCGTGAGACTGATTCCAGACACATAAAACCATGCAAAAAAAAAAGAACTTTTATACAAGTATTCTAAACGGAAAAAAGTCTATACACAATTCGGAAATATGTCGGATTTAAGCTAGGCATTCATACAATTATAAACAACTGACTATTCTGCATAAATTAAGTTTTTTAGGGATGGTTGAGAAATACCAAAAAAGAGAATCATTGCAATTTCTTTTCGAATTCGTTGTTGTTCATGTAAGAGATGCCTTGTCCACAACCCATGGCGTCCATTCCGAAAAATACTTGATTACCCTGAAACATCGTTAATGAAATATTAATTATAAGCAAACCTACAATTTTTGAAATTGAATTTGAAATTTACCACAATATATACCAAGTGTCCTTGAAGTAAAAAAAACGTATGAAAAATAGAAAGACTAAAATATATAGAATAAAAACCCAAAAATTTTTTCCAAAATTCCCTCACATAAGTGAGAAAATAATTACAAACATTTAAAAACCCAAAAAATTTTTCCAAAATTCCCTCTCATAAGTGAGAAAAAAATGAAAAACATATTTAAAAATTTTTTGTGACGCCACTGAACGATCGACTATATTATAAAAACTTTGAAAAACGATATCTTAAATCTAAGCCATAATAACAAAAAGAACAGTTTTGTTATTGTCAGTCTCGCTTGAAGTTTGGTCTAGTTATCGATTGATAGGATACTTCTTAGATTATAGATAGATTGTTACTAAATAGGACGTTAAATGCCCGTAGAGCACACATCGTACGTGTTCTTTTAATACATCGTCTTTAAAAATTCACACAAAATTTAAAATTTTATATTTCTTAAAACACATGAAACACGTAAAACACATGAAATGATGTCAATTCTAAAAGTCTACAAATTATTTTTGGCATGATTTTTAAAATAGGTTTGTAAATTAATGTAGCACACATCTTAATTTTTAATAATTCACTTGAATGTAGAAACAGGTGATTTTGTTAGAGGTCGATGACCTTAGCATATAACAATGTTATAGTTTTTAAAACATCCACATCTGTTACGTATGTAAACATATACTTTAGCGTATGTGTGTGTAACTTCAATACAGGTATTTTTTAATTTTGGCATTCGCGTTTAACTGACTCACAATATTTTGGATTTATATTCTATATAATTACATCTTTCCATTTGCCATACGTTATCTCTTATTTCAAGGACACTCTGTATATACATATATATATATATATATATATATATATATATATATGTAGACAAGGAGTCTTTGCCGTTAAAACAAGTATGAAAAACAATTGTTGTTGGGGAGTCCGGCAACAAAAAACCATTAATTAGTTAATGTTCTTTATTTTTTTACCCTATATTTCGCTTTTAGGTTTAGAGCTTCTTCGGGGGTCACTTTAATAAGAAAAAAATGTACATAACTTAGATATTTAGTCAAACAATCATAAGAAAAATTCTACTTACAAATGTGAACACTTATTATGCGAAAATTATATATTACAAAACATGATAGGTCGATAAATTTGTCAATTGTCCCACGTAACACAAACAAAACGTCATAATTAATTTAAAACTCTTTAAAAAAAAAAAAACTATTATAATTTATAATATAACAACACATCTAAAAACACATCTGATTCACTACACGTTGCTCATGATTGTTTTTAGATGTGTTGTTATATTATAAATTATAATAGTTTTTTTTTCTTTTAAAGAGTTTTAAATTAATTATGACGTTTTGTTTGTGTTACGTGGGACAATTGACAAATTTATCGACCTATCATGTTTTGTAATATATAATTTTCGCATAATAAGTGTTCACATTTGTAAGTAGAATTTTTCTTATGATTGTTTGACTAAATATCTAAGTTATGTACATTTTTTTCTTATTAAAGTGACCCCCGAAGAAGCTCTAAACCTAACAGCGAAATATAGGGTAAAAAAATAAAGAACATTAACTAATTAATGGTTTTTTATTGGCGGATTCCCCAACAACAATTGTTTTTCATATATATATATATATATATATATATATATATATATATATATATATAAATATACATATATATATATATATATACATATATATATATGTGAATAATAAATTGAACGGGTAAGCGGTCTATCAAAAAAAAACTAATTTATTTTACTCTATATTTCATAACCATTTGTTACTTCCTCAGGAGATCCTACACGTTGAACAAAACACACAATATATTAATAAATATGCCTCTTCAAGATAAAAACAGTAAGACAATTACAGAACAATATTGTTTCATGAATTCTAATCAAGATTGCAACAAATTGTTCCATTTTTCCGAAACCTGTGGAGGATTATTTGTTTCACATTCTTCAACGGTTTTTTGTTCTCTTTTCAGATTTGGTGGTACAATGTTAGCATGAACAAGACCCCAAGGTAAAAGATGATAATGTGCTCGATATTATTTTCATAGTTTCATTTAAACGATAGACGTCTATTTTGTAAACATGTTTGCTAGGATTCTATACTAGAGCACAGTATACAAATTGTTATACCATAGGTCTCATTAGAACTCGTAGTTCTTATTGTGTTGCTCCTTATTTTCTAATTTTTTCATTCAATTCTTGTCCTACTGTCTTAACAATTTTGTGGGATATCAGAGGTTGGTCGAAAATTATGTTAAGCTCTTTTCTTTCGCGTTTAAGTCTTCCTCTGAACAAACTTCGATTTGGCTAAGGTTTGGACATAAATTCTACTTTCTATGACCTATTCCTTTTCATGTTATTGGTGATAGCCTTCTTTCGATTCGGAAATTTTGCTTTAAATGGGTAAAGGTGACATATTTTTGAAGTTTTCCCTGGATAAACCAACCTTCATGGTCTTTTTGAAAAAGGAAAATTTAATAATAAATTTTTAATTTATCACTAATAGATTTTTTTTGAATAAAACAAAATATATTGGTCTCTTATACATTATAGTTGTTGTAACTGGCAAGGAAGTACAAAGATTGGACTTTATACCGTATGATATTTTTCTTTCTTTTGCCTACTATAAACACAATAAGAAATAATAGAGATTATCGCTTTCAAAATTAACGAGGAAAATCATTATATTACCAAGACAAGCTCTTACATAATACAAACACTTTCTTTTTCCGTAAGTAAATATTACCTTTTCCATGTACGCTTTCACGTAAAAATTACCGAAGAGAACTATAAATGACATCATGTAGATTATCAGTGTGTAATGCATCCATAGCGGAAATTCACAACCAGTTCGAATACCGTTGATGCCCAAGATCAATGCACATGTGAACTGGATCTAAAATGAAAAGAGAAATTGTTAACAGCAATGCCACTCTAATGGAACTAGTTACACACATAAAGAAGCTAATTATATAGCGATGGGGAAATGAAAATAATTTAATTAATAATAATAAACATTTCATTTAAAAGAAGTGTTAGATAGAGATTTCTACTTGCATTAATAAAATATTATAAGCAAACAAACAACGTAAATATGAAGAACGTGAGACCAAACAAATTAATTTAATTAATTAATTAATTAATAAACATTTCGTTTAAATGAAATGCTAATATAAAGATTTCTGTAACAGAATAATTGAAACATACATGAGTGGGTAAAACCTCACCAGATCTTTAATAATATTTTATATTATTAAAAAAACTTTTGTATTATAAAGATTTCTACTTGCATTAATAAAATACTATAAACAAACAAAACATAAATATAAGGAATGTGAGACCAAATAAAGTGCAACATTCAATATTTACTTTTTGAAATATTTTATTTAAAAAAAAATTATTTTTTAAAATATTTAAATAATTTTGAAATTTATTTTTTTTAATATTTCCAGCAATTTTGAAATATTTAAACTTTATTTTTTGAAATATTTTATTTTTAAACAAATTATTTTATTAAAAGAAAGTATTTTTTTAAATATTTAAATAATTTTGAAATTTATTGTTTGAAATATTTCCAGCAATTTTGAAATATTTAAAATTCATAAATTCATCTGTTTCCTTTGATGGAACTCAAAGCATCCCCATAAAAGTTTCTAATTCACGCCTCAACAGCTCAGTGGTCGAGCAATGGTCCGGCAAGCCAGAGGCCGTAGGTTCGATTCCTACTTGAGTGCGAATTTTTTCTATTAAAAATTCGAATAAAATAGCGTTGTAAAATGTAGAAAGAATATTTACTACAATTTATTTAAATAATTTTGAAATTTAATTTTTTAAATATTTCCAGCAATTTTGAAATATTTAAAATTAATTTTTTGAAATATTTTATTTAAAAAAAAATATTTAATTTTTCTGTAGGCATTCTCGATCGTTTGCACAAACACTGATCTTGATTTATCTTGATCCACATTGTAAATGTCTAACAGTTAACAGTAAATACTAGTTGAGGGAATTTAAATATTTACATTCATAATTTTCTTAGCTGTTTGTAATGTATTTTTCCCATTGTTTCTACTTTGTTAAATTCTAAATTTGTATCCCAGGATCATTTCTAAGAAACGCTTGAATAAATAGAATCTTTCCTTGAAACTCTCTACGTACTAGATTTACATAAACAAAACTAATATAAATAATATTTAATTAATAAACTAATATATTGTAAAACTACATCGTAATTTAAATATTGTCTGAACAAATTTACTTGTAACTTTGTAGCGTAGCGTCAAAGCCTCAATGATAATTACAATTTTGTTATATTTTCGAATAACGCTCAAATCCTTTATATCACGAAATGAATTTCATAATTCAATTAATTGAAATTGATTTGTTCGGAGAGAATTAACGAAGTCACGCCGTATTTTCCAATTAATTCTCTAGATAATCAATTTCCGTAAAAGGAAAAAATTAATTTTTGTAATTTACAACTACAGCAATGCAATGATGTTTTTGGAAAGTATTTCAATTTCAGATGATTGTCGAACGCAATTGTTGTGTACTTTTTAAATTTATCTGGTCAAGATATGTACTTATATACACAAGTTTGTATTTGCTCGCTTCGTGGTTATAATAATCATTTTTATTAACGATCACACACTTCCTTTTCTTTACTCCATAACAATTAAAAGCGTGTTTGCCGCACGCTCTCTTTTACGAAGTCTTCTCGCGTGAAAATAGTCCTGTACCTGCATCGTAATGAATTACGTTGATGAATGATAAAACAATAAAAACAATTTGGACCCATTTGAAAAATAAACTGAAAGATATCAGTGTTTTCAATAGTTTTGTATTTATTACACTGGCCTACAACCATTTTGGTGCCGGAGATTTTAGACCCGATTTTAAGTATGTCTTACATGGTGATATCAAAAATGTTACCCATTTTCTTCTGTCAGCTCTAGTTCCCGAGAAAAAAAAACACAATTCACGAAAAAATATTTATTTTATTGACATTAAACATCAAGAAATTGTCTTTTGAGTGATTTTCTAGAATGAAACTGACTCGGGCAATCTCGCATGATTCCCCAGCAATAGTCAGCCATCATATGACTGTCCCACCTTCCTTGGTATCTATTCTCCATTGTTTTTAAGTCTTGGTGGAAACGTTCCCCTTGTTCTTCGCTTAGATCTCCTAAATTGTGTTGGAAATGATGTAGATGACTATTGAGATAGTGTAATTTTATACTCATATTACAGCCTAAATCTTTGAATCGCACCAGCATTTCCTCTACTAGTTCTACATAGTTGTCAGCCTTATGATTTCCGAGGAAATTTTGTTCAACTGCTACAAAAGATTGCCAGGCAAGCCTCTCCACATCATTCATACAAGTCTCAAAATTAGTTGTGTCTTTCATCAATTTACGTATTTGAGGTCCATCAAAGATACCTGCTTTTAGTTTTTCAGTACTTAAACCAGGAATTTTGTGAGAAATAAACTGGAAACATTGACCATTTCTATCGAGAGCCTTAACAAATTGCTTAATTAGCCCTAATTTTATATGCAATGGCGGAAGAATGTTTTTTTCTCTTGAAACTAAGGGTTCATTTATAACATTTCTTTCCCCAACATCAAAAGCATCTCTCACAGGCCAATTTTTTGCAGTCCAATGACGTGATTTAGCTCGACTGTCCCAGAGACAAATAAAACATGGGTATTTAGTATAACCACTCTGTTGACCCAATAAAAAATTAACCATCTTCAAGTCGACGCAGATCACCCAGTTATGTTCAATATATTTTATTTTTTGTAAAAGATTTGAAATTACCTCATATTCTTCTTTTACACATGTTGAGTGAGCAATTGGAACGGGAGCATATTTATTTCCATTATGTAGAAGAACTGCTTTTAGACTTCGTTTACTACTGTCAATAAAGAGACGCCATTCATTGGGCTGATAGATCGTTAAACCCATGAAAGCCAGCAAACCACTCACATTACAGCAATACACAAAATTTTCATCAGATGAAAAAAACTTCAATAACTTTCCCTCTCTCGTGCGATATGTAGACACTCGAACATCTGAGGAAAGACAATTTTTTTCTTTTAATCTTGACGCTAGTAACTCAGCACGTTCCTTCGAAAGATCTAAGTCTCTGATGAGGTCACTAAGCTCATTCTGCGAAAATGGCTTAGGATCTGATGTTATTCCGCAGTATTGAAAGTCATCATCTACTTGGGAAGAAATAGGTATTTCAGCTTCATCCTCCTGAGATTGCTGCACTACCTGGTGAAAATTTGGTATTGGAACATTTTCTGAATGAGGAACAGGTCTTTGTACTGAAGAAATATTGGGATATTTCCATTTATGGCGATTGTTTTTGTTGATGCCCACTATATTAATCATACAAAAGTAACAGTCGTCATAATGATTTTTTTGTTCTCGCCATATCATAGGCACTCCAAACTTCAAAGACTTACGTTTACCTATCTCCCATTGTCGCAAATGTTCAACGCATATTTTACAAACACTATGAGGCATCCACACTTCATCTTGGTGTAGAATTTCAATACCGAAGTAAGCAAAATACAAACGACGCACTGTGTTTGTAATCGATTTACGCTGATTTTTCAGTATGTATTCACCACAAACATAACTAAATATATCAGGATCGTTAACACAACGTCTGGACGTACTAGCCATAATGAAATAGTAACACAAACTTTATCGATGATATTGTAATAATGACTAGTTACGAACAAGACCATAACAAGACCGACAACAATTCACAATGAGGGTAGTAGGTAAACGTATGTCAATATACTGTACATTACCTACTTTATCGACAATTCAAACAAACAGAGATGCACCAAAAAAAAATTTTTTTTTTGAAGGCCTGTGTTATCGGTCACTAATTCAATCAAGTTAAATTTACCCTATTGAAATATTACCAGAAATGTTTGAAGTATAAAGAAGCCATAGAGAATTAAAATTTTTCGATTTAAATTCAATAAATTGTGCCCAAAGAATAAGAGAGATGAACGAAAACACAAATTAACTTTTTCATTGAAGACTGTGATAACCATTACCATATTAATATCTGTATCCTATAAACGCATTTCGATAACTAAGTTATCATTTTCAGTAGGAAGTAATGACGCGTTCGATACTGTTATTACTTTCGAGATCGGTATGCTACAGTTATCGTTAAATATTGAAAAAGTGAAAATCAAATATATTTCTAATCTTTTCCGACAAGAAGGTATAGCAATAAAGTTACTTTACACATACCATATACACTTGAAGCAGGCCTATAGTCTTGATAAGTTTTCAGATTAAGGCTTGGAGAGCTATACACACACACGCGCAATTTTTTTAACACATCAAATATGTTTCCAGCTTGTCACCTTTTAAAACATGTGAAGAAGGCATTTTCAAAATATTTAATAATAAATTGTTGCTATTAAGCGCACAGTTATATTATTTTCTCACACATAATCGGAAGTATTTTGAGAAACTCTATCACACTGTCACTTGTACAGAAAAACTGCCATTAGTAGGGTACTTAAGCATTTTATTTTGTGAATCTCCATGTCTTCTTGGATATCTTTATTAAAGAATAGACACTTTGTGTTTGAATTATCTGGGTTATTTTCAACTTTTATGAAAAAGGTCATATAAACAATTTTGTTAAGCAATTGATTTTGCATCGATTGGTATAATATTATACTGTGTGTTCCATTAGACAAATACATATTTTTAAAAATAACTAGGAACCTACACATTCAATTGTTTTCTGTTTTCACTATCGTAATCAGACAAAAAAACAATACAACTTCCCTAATTTAACCGACTACGAAGCTTCTACAATAACCAAGATAACAATGGTGAACACTTAATTTGGATCACCTGTAGGGTAATTCCGGGAGAGATGGCGCCTAGGGAGAGATGGACCATCATGCGTATTTCATGAACTATCCGCTAGATTCCACCACCGATATCGCGCGACTGTCATGTCTCACTAGAGTAATGTTCGGTGTTGATTGTGCTTGCTTTTATTTACTAGTTCGGGAGTTATTGATAAAAATAGTTTTCATGTAAATGATAAATATTGTCGTAGTTTAGTTGCCAATATGTTATAACCAATATATCCGAATAATTCTCTGTCAGTGAGTAATGCAAAGTGAAAAGCAATGCAGTAATGACCGTTGTAGAGCATAGTTGTTCTACTCGGCTGACACGGTTGAATATGGCGGCCTGGTCCATCTTTCCCAAACAATCGGGAGAGATGAACCACTTCGAATCGGGAGAGATGGACCAGGTTTATCTATCAGAAATCAGTCTTTTGTTTTCAAATAGGATATTTAAAAGAAAATAATAAATTGAACGACTAAATTGATATTATATATCATAAAGAATTAACAACTAATTACTGATTGCTAGATTTCAAGCTGATTTGCTATTATTTTACTGAAATGGCTTATTTTGTCCATGTACCTCTACATTTTTTTTCAGATATGTCGACTAGATACGTCCGTAAAGTCGGCTCTACTAGAGGCAGTTGGTCTGAAGACGACTTGGTCAAGGCGATGGGAGCTGTGAAAAAGAGAGAAATGGGCATCAATGAGGCGTCTAGGTATTTTAGTATTCCTAAGACAACTCTTAAGAGAAGACTGAAAAACAAAAATTCTTCTAAAGGCCGTCTTGGCCCACAATCAGTGTTAAAGTCAGAGAATGAAAATAAAATAGCTATACATATACAAATGCTACAATCAACTGGTTTTTCACCCTCAAGAGATTGCGTCCGATCAATGGCTTTCAAACTGGCGGAGCAACTAAAAATAAAACATAATTTTGATGTGAATTCTCAAAAAGCAGATTACGACTGGTTGGTCTCATTTTTGGACCGTAATCCGAATTTAGCTGTGAGAAAATCAGAAGGGGTCTCTAAAAATAGAGCTATAGGGATGAATAAAGCAGTGGTTGGCAATTATTTTAAATTGCTGGAGAAAGCAATGACAGACAATGAACTGCTGGACAAACCTGCCAATGTTTTTAATATGGATGAAACCGGTCTGCAGCTGAATAACAAGCCCGGAGAGATCATTGCTGTAAGGGGTTCGAAAAGTGTCAACTCCATAACTTCAGGTGAAAAGGGCGAAACAATAACTGTTGTTAGCTGTTTCAGTACCGAGGGTACTTACTTATAGCCCTACTGTATATTTAAGGGAAAAAACAAAAAAGCTGAGTTTACTAACGGGATGCCTCCAGGTTCAGCCGTAGTAATGAACGAAAAGTCAGCATATATTAATTCAGATATCTTTTTTTACTGGTTGAAAAATCATTTTCTTCCTAGGAAGCCAACTGGCAAGTCACTGATTATTCTGGATGGGCATGCGTCCCACTGCAGCTCAGTTCAGATGCTTGAATTTGCAGAGGCTAATGAAATTATTTTGCTGAGTCTTCCTAGTCATACTTCGCACTATCTTCAACCCCTTGATCGCAGTTTCTTTAAATCTCTGAAAAGCAACTACAACACAATCTGCAATACATTCATTGAAAACAATCCTACAAGACAAATCACAAGACTACAGTTTGGAAAGCTACTGGGGGAGGCGTGGGCGAAATCAGCTACAGTTCAGAATGCAATTTCGGGATTCAAGCGATGTGGAATTGTTCCACTTGATATGTCAGCAGTTCCAGAATACTGTTACTTGACAACAAATGACCAAGAACCTAATAAGGCTGAAGAGCCACCATTGTCTACACATGAAGGAGATGTGATGCATAAATCTGTGCCAAAACCTAAGAAAGATAGGCATACTATCAAAAAATCTTGTCAAGATGCAAGTGGTAAAAGGACCTTAAGTTTCCACACTGAATCGGAAAATGCTATTTCGTTAAATGAAGGAACTTCTACAAGAGATTTAAGTAATACGCCAAGTTCACCGGTTCCTGGAACATCTTCAGAACTTAGTCCAACAAAACTTCTGATCGAAATTTCGTCGATACCTGTACTGAAGA
This sequence comes from Melolontha melolontha, assembly GCA_935421215.2. Classification (NCBI taxonomy): domain Eukaryota; kingdom Metazoa; phylum Arthropoda; class Insecta; order Coleoptera; family Scarabaeidae; genus Melolontha; species Melolontha melolontha. Next base: position 118,166,800 of record OW285243.1, on the reverse strand, counting down.
AGAAAATTACTACACGCAACATTTGTGCTAGTATTCCGAAAATATTAAATTCTAAAGATAACATACAAAATTTAATCAAGGCCAAGGAAGAAAAGGAAATAAATTTGAAATTGAAGAAAGAGAGAAAAAGAAAAAGAGAAATCACAGAAGAGTTGAAGATGTTCAAGAGTGCTCCTAAGAACAAAAAAGAGAATCAAGATGGTATTGTTTACGATGATAATAGTGAAGGAGAAACTGACTGAGATGAAGACAAATGTGTAGGTTGGCTCGAAGCAAAGATGATTGGGTTAAATGCCAAAAGTGTTCAAGATGGTCACATGAAAACTGTACTAAATATGGTGACCTATATGATTGTTGTGGAAGAATTGAGTTAAAGTTTAAGAAACTGAATAGTATAAAAAAAAACAATGATTTTTATAACTTATGTTCCATAGGTATTTACTTGAAATTTGTCAAAAGTAGAAGTTAATAATTAGTCAATTAATGTTTTGCCCCATGTTTTGTTTTTGTAATACCTACATACCACAATATACGTACATATTTCTTTTTTTAATTTAGCAGTTCAATTTTTTTGCATACATTTAAGCGTGGTCCATCTCTCCCACACCCCGCGGGCCATCTCACCCCTTCACCACGGGTGAGATGGCCCAGTGCCATACTTTATTTCTTATTTTATAAAGTACTTTATAAGAAGATTATATTTGTTTACGCTATTCTTAAATAATAAAAATATTATGGACTGTGCTTTAATAAAAAAATACTCTTGTCTCTAAGGCAAATATTAAAGGAATTATTTATGTTGAATAAAACAGGGGCCATCTCTCCCGGAATTACCCTATATTTCGCTATTCTATACAAAATAGAATCTATTAATTTTATAAATTACTTAATTTTATCAAATCTTACCTACACAGTACTACTATTTTAATTCACTCGTACTTTTGCAATAATTATACAAAAAAATTGTTAATAATCTTGAAAATTCTTCTTTACATACCAAAGAGCAAAGTATTATTCATTGCATTTAGATTATTAAACTATAAGAAAATGATTTTAAACTAATTCCACATAACTCTATTTTCAGCAGAAAAATATGTTTTTCTATTTTGCATTCCTAATAAACTCATTATGAAACCCTAACCAATCAAAATCAGCTTAATTTTGAAACGCTTTTTTTAGATTTTTCAACATTGGCATTGTGCGAACACAAAAATAAATATCTTATTTTGCTATCACTTGATTTTAAGAATTTAAGTACATCGTAAATAGGGTGAAGTTCAAGATATATTAATTTCTGTCACTTACGTTCATATTTTTAAATAAAATATCAAATAATGTCGACAAAAATTAATAAATAATATTTCCGGGGTAGCAATATTGAAATTTGAAGTCAAGTATCAATATGATCAATTGCATACTTTATATAAAAAAAATTCGGTAAGTTTCAAATTAAATAATTTCAATTTATTAATGTAAAAAATGCAAAATGAAGAAAAATAGTATAAAAAACTCGTTTCATAAGACTTTTTCCCAAAATGCATTTATAATCATAAACTCGTGCGACAAAATGGTGCCTTATGAAAATTATGTTTTAATATAATATTTTGTATTTAAAAGCAAGCGATTCTATCAAAATCAATTCTCAACGAATTAGCAAAAATTATTCCTTGTAGTTAGTATCTATAATAGTTTTTCACAAAGATATTATACATAAGTTATATTAACTTATATTAGGACTATTATAACTCACACCAAAACAAATTAGAAAAAAATTGAAAGCAATCTAATTTTTCCCGGTTACCTAAACAAATATTTAAAAATTCATTTCGTTTCATTTTTTTATTCACGATGAAATAGAACTTCAGAAAGGAATACATAAAAGAGGAACAAATACGAATAATATAGCATTGGTAAATATTAAACTCACAAATGTATACCAATTCAATATTTGCACAAGACTAAATATTAACAAACCAACAATCTTTTACAAAGAAAAGTACCTAACTTGAATTCCCAAGAATTAATTTGTGTATTTCCATGTTATTTATTCTATAAATAAATGAAATCAATTTATGTAAGACTTTTGTCAACTTATATATTCTTGTAATACAAGTTTATAAATAAATATTAGCACCAACGCTTTTTTTTACAATTTCAACTCCTTTTTTTTTAAAGAAGATGTAACTTAATGTTTTTTTTTTATTACTTACCAGCTGGAGAATCGTGAGATATCTTTTCCACCAGAGATATTTTGCTACTTGTGGCCCTAATGTTGCCAAACCATAATATGAATACATTAAAACATGTATCCCTGAATTCACCATAGCTGGCAAGAACGCTGAAAACAAACGGATCATATATTTTAAATGTCTTTTTATATGACATAATAATTTTTTGAAATACTACGTTGTTAGAATAAATTGTTCCATAGAGAACGAAGTATATTAGCTTTGGTACTTAAACTTCTTTGCTTCGAAAGGAAAAAATTTTTTCTCATTAGTTAAATGTAAGAATAATACATGCCACCACAGAAAAAAAATCTTCGTACAGTGAATCGAATGAGATTCGAACCTGTAACTTTGCAGTTTTTCGCTTTATGATCCAACCTTTTTAAATCTATAAATTCAATACTAAAATTCCTTAACAATAATCCTGGAGAAAAAGAAAAATATACAGTTGCAGGACATTCGAGATGTGGCAATTTAATTTCAGGATTGGTACAAAATACAAGAACACAATGCAAGTAATACAAACAAATGAATGATATTTATTCAAAGTAATTTCCAGAGAACGGATTCGAGCAATTGATGATTCATAGCCCTTAGGCGTCTGCCTTGTATTCGCAATAGGTTTGTTTCTGAAAGCGATCCGTGAGTTTCGAACAATTTGATATGTGTGGCTAGCTGCATAAGTGGCACATATACAGGGTGAGTTTTTTTGAATGTTTAGCATTGGGATCTCAGAAACTACTGGAGATAGAAAAACGCTTAAATGGGGAAAGATGCGCAGTTTTACGAGTTTGATTTAAAATTGCTTTTGTTTCTCCGATAACTTTCATGGCTTATTAGATATTCAAAGAAAACTAAATTTTACGATTTTCTTTAAACATGCTTAGCATCGTTAATAGTAATTTTAGAGAAAAAGTGTTCAGACAAAAGTTTTAGATAATTTTACGCCAAATAAAACTATGTAGCTAATATTTTTTTTTCGTTCACCATTATCGAGTTATGACACAAACTTGTGTTTTTTTTAATGGAAACCATAGTTGCTTTTGACATTATTAAAAAGCTTATTTTTGCTGATTACAATGATATAAGGTTTTATATGGTTATTTTAAAAAATAAAGAGGATACAGACATTTTTATGTTTTTTATGGAAAACAATTGAATTTCAAACTGATAAAATACAAACCAAAAGAAAACTTATTTTGAAATCTTATGTAGTAATAAAATAAAAACTATAAGAACTTTTATTAAGGGCACACAACATTATTAATGTTCAAAGATACCTCCATTATTATTACTTAATACATAAATTGCATCTCTTCACTACAGAATTTGTAGCATTGCGGACTTTACGCCTATCGATGTTATTAAAAGCAACTAAGACAGCTTCTCTTAAATCGTCGATTGTTTCATATGTTCTTTTGTACACTGTGTCCTTTAGTACACCCCACAAGAAAAAATCCATAACTGATAAATCAGGGGATCTAGCCGGCCATTCAATGGGTGCATTGCGTCCTATCCGTTGATTAGGGAAGCTCAAATTTAAATAATTTCTAACATTCAGTTGATTGTGCGGGGGCGCTCCGTCATGTTGAAACCATTGCAGCATTGCTCGGGTTCTTAAATTTAAATTATCTAACATTTCCTCGAAACCTTTTTGTAAAAAATTAAGATAACGATTGCCTGTTAGTGATCCATCAAAAATAAAAGGAGGAAGAACAGTTGATCCTATAACACCACACCAAACATTAAACCCAAATTTAATTTGTGGTCTCCTATGTTCAACGTGAAGTGGATTTGTTTGAGACCATATGTGCTCATTGTGCCTATTAAACATTCCACAATTTGTGAAACGAGATTCATCAGTCCATAATATTTTCATTGAAAAGTGTGGATCGTTTTGACACTGATCTTTAAACCATCTACAAAAAGGTATTCGTCTGATGTTATCACCTTCATGTAAAGTTTGTGATACTGATAATTTGTAGGGACAAAATTTATGCTTCTTCAACACTCTGACAATAGTGCGTTGAGAGGAGCCCATTTCTGTTGAAATTTGTCGGGTCGATGTAGATGGATTCTGAGCGACACTTGCTAATATGTTTATTTCTCTATCTTCATTCATCCCTTTTTTTGATTTTGGTTTAACGAACGAACCATAATCTGCTAAATTATCCCATAATCTCTTAAAAGTAGGTAGCGACGGCTGACGTCGATCAAAATAATTTTCAAAATAAACTTAAGCAGCTCTAGTAGAATTTTTCTGGAACTAAATGTAACATTCAACCATATCACGCTTTTCTACGTTAGAAAATTCCATAGCCAATGCAAACTTATGATTAACGGCCGTTTGCACCGCTTATAGTTAAGTTACAATTAAATTAATTAGTAGTTAATTTTCAATGTTTGACAATTAACTTGACTTAAAAGTAAAAATTAACAGCTCTCACTTCTGTGACTCAACGTGAAAGCAATGTTAGTATATTTATCTCGACTGCTCCAACGAACACAATTGTAACTCAGATTTTTCGTTTTTTGAATTACAAAACACCAAACATTTTTTTTTAAAGTTTTTATCTTATAAAGTGAACAATCATAGAAATGTCTATATCCTCTTTATTTTTTAAAATAACCATATCAAACCTTATATCATTGTAATCAGCAAAAAATAAGCTTTTTAACGATGTCAAAAGCAACTATGGTTTCCATTTAAAAAAACAAAAGTATGTGTCATAACTCGATAATGGTGAACGAAAGAAAATACATAGTTTTATTTCACGTAAAATTATCTAAAACTTTTGTCTGAACACTTTTTCTCTAAAATTACTATTAACGACGCTAAGCATGTTTAAAGAAAATCGTAAAATTTAGTTTTCTTTGAATATCTAATAAGCCATGAAAGTTATCGGAGAAACAAAAGCAGTTTTAAATCAAACTCGTAAAACTGCGCATCTTTCCCCATTTAAGCGTTTTTCTATCTCCAGTAGTTTCTGAGATTCCAATGCTAAACATTCAAAAAAACTCACCCTGTATATGCAGTTAATATGTATCTGTCAAAGCACAATAGAACGAATGTAATAAAAAGTTTGGTAACCGGCAGCAACTACTGCTGAAACAAAAGTAGGTCATTGCAATATATCTCGGGCACCATTACGAATATGCAATCAATCTGCATGGCCTCTAATCCATCCTACTATGGTTGCCCTACGAGAATTCTCGATAGTTAATGAAAATAAAGAGAATACTAAGAAATAAATGGACTAAAAAGAAGAAAGGAAAACTACTTAAAAAATAAGGTAGTAAATTAAACTTAATATTTATAAAAAATTATAGGTTAAATATACAATATAACAATATAAAACGGATTTTTTTAAAATACTAAACGTTGTAACCAAATAACACTGAAAGAAACGAAACCAGACACACGCCACTGTAAAATAGAATTTATGAATGAATAGAGACAATAACGACGGAAATAACAACATCTGCTCGACGAATGCAATCGAGCATGTAAATAGTGGGACTGTTATAACATGGATACTATAGATGATACCGCTACAACGTTTTATCGGGGCAATTGGTCATTTAATCGCTTCAGTCGGCTGGTAATTTCCATTCACATTAATAGACTTATTACAAAGTTTAAAAAATTTTCGAAAACAGGCAACAAACGCATCCGAAGAAATGGTGTTCAATACCTCTACTTATTTAAAATAATAAAAAAAAACTTTTTGTCAAAAACAAAAGAGCATAAACTAAGCGTCCTTGTGTCTTAAGGGCGTAACTTTTGAAATTATAAACACAAATTGATTCCGCTAATAAAAACGCTTTACTAACTGCTTGCATCGACACCAAGCACAAAATTTTTACGTTTGCAAATATAACTTGCAATCATGTTTTCAATTGTAAACAGCTAGCCCACCAGAATGATTGAAAGCGGCTTGCTAGCAGCTACCTAGTGTGTTTGGTGACTGCAGCCATTATTAGTGATTTAAAACCTTTTAAATTTTAGACAAATTTCATTCTTATATACACGGAATACATACAGATCATTTTATTACTTACTTGAACCACTAGGCACCCACTTAATTCCAATCCACCAGAAGTTAAACATTGTCGAATGATGGTAAACGTGCAAAAACGTCAGCTGCTGTTCTTTCTTTCTCAAAATGAAGAACAGCGTGTCGCAGAATTCCAATAATTTCGAAAAATAATACCACCATACTGCATTTGTTATCTGTAGAAAAACATAAAATATTCAGTTATAATACGATGAGTATTCAATGTTATGCTGATCATTCTTTTGATGGTGCTACCAAATACTTGTACGAGTCGAATTCGAAAGCGCCCGTTGACATAAGTAACACCACCGAAAAAACGATTTGCATAACATTGATTACGAATCGTATTTATAGGACTATTTAATGAATCAAATCCTTCAAAGCCATTTTACGCAAATTAATTAATTTATCAATCGAGCCATTCTTGATTGCGTTACTGTAACAACAATTAACAAGTGTTCATTTGAAAAGTCAATCTAGTAGCATGTGATTTACTGAGAACATTTTGAAGTATGTCGTAAATTAAAATTTACTACTCAACCTACGAAGTCGTATATTTTGACAGTTTCACTCGTACAAATAAATAACAAATAATAGGTATTTATTGAAAACTATAACAAATGTTGAAAATGTTGTCTTTCAAGATCAATGCACTTTAAAATCCTCCGTTCAAAATTTCTGATGATATTCTGCAACATTACTGGATTGTTATTAATTTCCATGCATTTCTGTTCGATTATCTGTAGCATATCATTCAAATTCAATGTAGGTGTTCGAAATATGTTATTTTTTAGGTTAGGCCACAAAAAGAAGTCGCAAGGTGTTAAATCGCATGAACGCGCAGGCCAGGCAATTTCAGTATTTCGACTAATTATACGCTCATCAAAAAATTCTCTTAAATAATCCAAAGTTTCTGCAGTACAGTGACAAGGTGCTCCGTCTTGTTGGAAATATGCATTTTGTAGTTCATCATCATGCAACTGATTGACAAATGGTTGTACAATTTCCGTCGGTACCTTTGAGCATTTAACGTTCCCTGAAAAAATATTAGTCCAATGATTCGCCTTTGGCTTATCGCTGCCCAAACACCAATTTTCTCTGGAAGTAGCGATTCTTCATTAATTACATGTGGATTTTCACTACTCCAAATTCTTGTATTTTGTGAATTTAGGTATCCCGTTTTATAAAACCATGCTTCATCAGTAAATATGACTCTTTGCGAAAGTTCTCCATTATTGTTCGTATTTACAAACCAATTACAAAACTGTAGTCTACGTGGGTAATCAATTTCTAACAATTTTTGTACTGCTGTGACACGGTTATGGATAAAGTTGCATATCTTTTTTTAATAACTTGTGAGTTGTACCCACAGAAAGGTTTATTTGTTGACTCAAATGTCGAACTGATGTTTGTGGTTTATTTTCCATTATTTCTTCAACACGATTGACAACTTGAGGTGTACGTTTCTTAACTGCTTCGCTGCCTGATTTTCTTAAGAGACTACCAGTTTCAGAAAAAAGTTTTAAAGTTCTATCCAAAGTATTCTTAAATTGTAGGTATATAATCTATTACCAAATGTGGAAACTCAACATGAAATTCTAACATGCAATCTTGAACTGAATAAACCCATAAACCATCAATTTTATTACCACTTCGAAAATAAGCCTTGACTAAAAAAATTTTATGTTCTAAAGTGAAAGCCATTTTAAAACTGAGAAGCAATTTATTTAAACCAGAATCGACGCACGATTATTTTATGCACTAACTGATATTTGTGATTGACATTATCAAAGCTAATTTGGATTTACGTTAACGGAATCAATCAAAATTTCAAAGTAACCTAGATTGACTTTTCAAATGAACACACGTTAATAATATTCGATAAGTGCCACAAGTGTCATAACTTATGACACTTGTGGCACTTATGAGTCATAAGTATCAGAGAGCGTCCGTCACAAATTTCTCTCAATAAGTTTGTTAAAACTGTTAAAAGTCGTTTTAAATTACGATGGAAAGTGACTTAAGAAGATTTGGCGGGAAAGATAATGGAAGAACTTGATGTAGAGATCACAAAAAATGTTCTCGAAAACACAAAAAGGTCTCGTAACTCAGTTTGAATAAACTTTAAATAAAGATTTTCATTTGTTTAAAATATTCACTTCCATAACTAATACAATATTCGATGCTATTTTTACTAGTCTAATAACCACTGCAATGTTTTTGTAACCATGAAAATGACTAAAATTTAGTTTTTTTCATTGGCTAATGAACATTACACGGCAGATGAATTATATAATCAAATATATTAGTACTGTAGTAGTAGTATAATTAAATTTATATAGTGTAATTATAAAGGAATAGTTGATTGCAAAAAAGCTAAATTTAAAAATAATAATAGGAGCTAGGAGCTCTAGGAGCTATAATTACTATGATTAGTAATTAAAACTCACATAATTCGGGCAGTTAAGTTTTAACTACGGACAAGCGAACGTTATATTGCTTGAATTGTAATCTGTGTAAAATAAATATTTCGTCGTTCGAACTTGTCATCTACCTACGTAAGAATATAATATCAACTTTGATATGGATAAACCAGGACCCAGTAAAAAACGTAGTCGGAAGGTTGAAAATGAAAATCGACAGTTTCAAGATATTTGGACCGAAAAATACTTTTTTATTTCATCGCATAACAAAAGTCTCTGTTTAATATGCAAGAGTAGTGTTTCTATTCTGAAGGAATATAATGTGAAAAGGCATTTTGAAACCCAGCATCATACTTTTACCAAATTAACCGGCGAAAATCGAACGCAAAAAATTTCCACTTTACAAAGGGAATTAATAGGCCAGCAAGCTATGTTTACAAAACCAATTCAAGATGCTGAAACAGCTACTGAAGTTAGCTTTGAAATATCTCGAATAATACCGAAAACTTGACGGCTTTTTAAAGATGGTGAGCTTGTTAAGCAGTCTTTAGATATCGCCACAAAAAAAATTGTGTCCGAAAGATGCAAAGAGGTTTGAGAAAATTCAACTAAATCGAGTGACTGTTCAAAGAAGAAGTATTTTTCTATAGCACTCGACGAATCTACAGATATAAGTTCCACTGCTCAACTTCGAATATTTTTACGAGGTGTAACGCAAAATTTTGAAGTGAGTGAAGAACTGATTGGTATGAGTTCTTTGACAAGTCAAACCAAGGGGGGTGACATGCTCAAAGCTCGTCTGGAAAAATATTCTATAATGGATTTGGATTTAACGAAATTATCTGGAATTACGACTGACGGAGCACCTTCAATGGTTGGAAGTAAATCTAGGATAATAACTATGTTAAAAGAGTATTTACAAACTAAAAACATAGATACCAAGGAATTAATGGAGTTTCATTGCATTATACATCAAGAGGCTCTCTGTTCAAAATTATTGGGATTTGAAAATGCGATGAAAATTGTAGTACCTACTGTAAACTTCATAAAATCACGAGGTCTCAATCACCGACAATTCACACAATTTCTCCAGGATATTGAAAACGAATATGGTGATCTCCTGTTTTACACTGAAGTAAGGTGGCTAAGTCGTGGGTTGTCACTAGAGCGGTTTCTTAACTTGCTTGAAGAAATCAAAATGTTTCTGGCGGAAAAGAAAAAGGAAGTCTCCGAACTCGACGACCCTGAATGGCTGTGTGACTTAGCGTTTCTTGTAGACATCACAAATCACTTGAATGTCTTAAATACGCAACTCCAAGGCAAAGATCAATTGATTTCGCAGTTATACTCTCATGTTTCGTCCTTTCAATACAAATTGAGTCTTTTCAGGACACAAATCAATTCAGCCAATTATAGCCATTTCCCGAACTACAAAAAAATTATGGAGAAATTCAATAAAACTGATGTCAATTTCGCTTATATTGAAAAAATTTATATTTTAATACAAGCTTTTCATGATCGTTTTCTAGACTTCAAAAAAGTTAAACCTCTGTTAGACATTTTCAGCAATCCTTTCAACATTTCACACGAAAATACACCGGAATCAATACAGCTGGAATTTATAGACATACAAAATGATGATAATTTACGAAACAAGTTTAATGAAGATAGTTTACTCAACTTTTACCGTTGCGTTGACAAAACCACTTATAAAGAGTTGCGAATAAATGCATTGATATGCGCAAGCTTATTTGGATCGACGTATATTTGTGAGCGAACGTTTTCAGTGATGAAACTTAACAAAACAAAAAATCGAAACCGTCTGGCAAATGAAAATCTGGAAGCAATTTTACGTGTGGCGACAGGTAATGTGGAGCCAAACATAAACAAAATTGTTAGGTCAATGCAATGTCATGCATTAAAATAATAAAACATGAAATATTACATTGTAATGATTAGATTACATTACGATTACATAATTACAACAAACATTTTTGAATGTTCTTTTATTTTTATCATTTGTAGTAATTCACACTACATATTTAAAAATAAAAATATTTGTGTTAACAAGTATTCTTTGTAGTGGCCATCCTTGGCTTATAATTTTCGCGAGTGGCCCCTGTTCCCTATAAGTCTGTGCATCCCTGCCGTAACCGCACTGAATACATTATTTTTAAGACGAAATAAATATTAAATCTCAATTTCTTTGTCGAAAAATTTAAAAACTAAAATATATACCTGTAATTCATCTGGATGATACGTTAGTCTACAGGGTTCACAAATGTAACTGTACTTCAGTCTCATCGAAGCTGTGAAGAGCTGAAATATATAAGCGTAAATCTAAGACAAATATATATGAATTTGGTTAGAAATACCTGGACAGCAATGTAACAATTCAGCGCAGCCATAGCTAGATTATATGGTATTAATAACCACCTGAGCTTCAAAGGCTTCTTATCTTTCATCAATTTCGGGCCTATCCACACAACAAATAAATATAAAAGCGTGTATAACAACGTGGGAAGCGGGGAATCTACCAGTGGCCATCCTTTCGTTCGACTATCTAAAATAAATTTCCCCAAAAGAAAAAAATTGAAGATAGTTTAAATTAAAAAAAAAACTCACCTGATAACGAAAGTGTCCAGAGATAATAATCGTAAGCACCTTTCGCTAGTGTTTGTGTTGAATTTATAAGGCTTCCCATTGTTAGACTATGTACAAATATATACTCAGGTCACTTACTAAAACAAGTAAATAAGTTTATAATTAATTTTCGGAATTTCGAAATCATTAGTTAAAATATTTCATTGTTAAAACTAATTGATTCTTAATGAACGCGTGGAAATTGAACGTGAAATGATGAGACTTACATAATAACAGCCACTATTATGCATACTTGGCGTTAATAAAAATAGCGTGATCGGCAATTAATACAGCGGGTAATAAATAATACCATAAATCTTACAATTTATTTATGCATGCATCGTTCGCAGGAAAACGAAACGAAGAAAATATTCAAAATGTTAATATACAGGCTGATCACCTGATTTAAGTCCGCTAGATTTTTTTTAATGGGGATATGTTAAAAATAATTGAAGAATTACGAGACAGACTTCAGAATGCCTTCGATGCAGTTCCTAGAAGAACTATACAAAGGGCAGTACAAAATGCCAGAAGGCGTGCCCAATTGTGCATTACCGAAGATGGCCAGATAATTGAACATTTACTGTAATTGTTTATTGTTTACTTTTCTATGTATTTTTATTAATGTTTTTGTTATCTTGTACTCGCTACTGTTGAATTTCATTTCGAAGAATAAAAAATACTTATCATATCTCGTTTCTCTTCGTTAGTGTATGACATTTTTGTATTATTAATGAACAATAAATGAAATGTTTGACAGATTGAAATTCCAAAGGCTACCTTATTTAATCTTATAATTTATTCTTTCAAATAAAACCTAATGTCAAAAACTATAGTCAGCATGTGGTACATGGTTGAAATCAGAAAAAAAAACTCTTTCTGAAGATGTGTAAACCCAATATGGCGCCTATAAGAAATTAGATAGTTGATGATGGCCAGAAAGAAAAGAAACGTCGTATAAAAATTTAGAGTACACCACTGGAAAGAGGCTTAGAAATGGCCAAAAGGATGTGTTTTTATTTTTTCTCTACAAGGCCAAATGTCGGTGCTACAGGTAAAAGAAGATAATGGGGTTTTCGCGTTTTTTTTTAAATAACGAAGGTCATTTGTCACAGGTCTATTTTCTTTACGGATTCATAACAAACACAAAATTTAACAACTTTGCCAAATTTAAACATATACTCTATCTCCAATAATAAGCGAGATCCCCACGGTGAGGGCCGAAAATGAATCAGCCTGTATATTAATCATAAAAAATTAATAATGTTTATAATTAATTATCTCACAATTATTCACATACAGCAATTCATGAAAACGTAAGTGACCAATTCAAAGCTGTACTCTAGTTGTGAAAATAAACAAAGATATCTAAAAATTCGTCATTTTCACCACACGAATATGTGAGGTTGATGCATTTTTGGTTTCTAATATGCAGAGAGCGGACTCGAGCGATTGATGATTCAAAGCCCATTGTATTCGCAATAGGTTTGTTTCTGTAAGCGATCCGTAAGCCAGACGCGATATTTCCTCATTTGTAAAATCGTCGTTATTCATTTTAATTACAACTTTGAGATAAATTTTAACCACACTTTATGAACTGTCAAAGTTAACCCACAAATAATTTTGCTTTAGTTTCTATAGGTCGCTTTGGTTTCTACGTTTCCAATTTTTGAACATTTAAAATGCAATTTCACCTTTGTTTTGAAGGCTACATACAAAGTGTAATACTTCACGAGAAAGAGAATTTTCAGTGAAATTCAAATTTTGAGAAAAATATACAGTGTTATTTAAAATAAAAAAGTTAGGGTCGTTTCCGGTTAAACCGGAAGTGAAAGGATATGAATATTAATCTCACTTTAAAGAATATTAGGTGTATATCAGATGCCCCAAATTTAAAATTTGTATTTTATTAGACAACAGAGATATGCCATTGGAAAAAAATAACTAAGACACCAGTATATATAAAAATTCACTAATATTTGGGTTATCGGTCTGTTTACATTAAAATTAAATTCAAAATTCAAATTCAAATGTTCATTCTCAATATTTCATCATTTATTAATGACTTCAATATAAATGCTGTTATTAACGAAAAAGAGAAAAGAAGTTTAGTAATTATGAACCCTCAACCACCTAAATTATACTCTTTAATTAAATTACATAAACAAAACGATCCCATCAGACCAGTTGTTTCTTATGTTACTGCACCTTCTGTTAAAGTATCAAAAATACTTATTGATATCATTACTAAATACACTAACTTTAAGCCACAGTACAGCATAAAAAATTCATACGAATTAATTAATAAAATCAAAAATATTTCAATACCTCATAATGCAAAATTGGTATCTTTTGACGTTAAAAACTTATTCCCGAGTGTCCCTCCAGCCGAAACCGTTAATTTAATTGAAAATTTACTTGTAGCTAAGAACACTAACCCGGTAATCAAAGCGGAAATTTTAGATTTGTTAAATATAGTTCTGAAACAAAATTATTTCCAATTTAATAATTCAATATACACTTGTAAGGAAGGACTAATTATGGATAACCCCTTAAGTCCGTTACTTTCAGAAATTTTCATGAACCACTTAGAATCCATCATTTTTAATAATCCCCTAAGACAGCATATTTTCTTTTGGCATAGATATGTAGACGATATTGTACTTTGTTTTACTGGAACACAAAGACAATTAAACTTGCTATTAGAATTCGTCAATTCTATTCATCATAAAAATATGGAATTTACTATGGAACAAGAAGTAAACAATAGTATTAATTTTTTGGACCTAACTATTAAAAAAATAAACAATAAATTTAGCCATTAAAAACAGAGTTAAAGAACACAAAAAGTCAATTTTATATAGTGAGAAAAATACAGGCTTTGCCGAACACTGTATAGAACTCAACCACTTCCCCGATATAGATAACTGCGAATTAATACACAATATCACAAAAAGCAAGAGATTGGACCTCCTAGAAATATTAGAAATAAAAATAGCGAAAAAACAAAATCTATTAATCACCAACACACAGATAGAGTATGCCAATACACCCTTTATAGACACCGTAATACACAATATAATACCACCCCCACTACACACAAGAACAGACAACATATAAGAACAAGTGCGATAGTCTTTAAGTTAGATTTATAGATCTCTTTGAGAATGGCATAACAGCCGAAACAATTGTTAGAGTATTTAAATAAATCTCATAGTGAAACAAGCCAAGTGTTTTAATTTATTTTTATTATTTACTGTATGAAGTTAAAATGTTTCACCAAGAAGTATCTGCAACAACAGCCGAGAATAATAAATTAGAGTTTGATATTTACCATAAAGAATCTCATACTGACATAACTATACATAATTCATCAACACATCCCATACAACACAAATTAGCGAGTTTCCATAGTTCTTTACACAGATTAATTAATTATCCACTATCTAAAGAAAATGATGAAAAAGAATTAAATTTAGTCAAACAAATAGCTATCAATAACGGCTACACAGATACTTTAATTGAAAATATTCTGACAAAAAAACTTTTCAAAAAAGCTATCTCTATGGTATACCCTGCAATAAAGGATAAAGAAAATTCAAAATTTAGATTACAAACATACATTGGGACACCTAATAAGCATATTTCAAGTGATTTAAAAAATCTTAATATTAACACGGTTTTCAAAACAAATAATAAGTTATCAAAGCACATCAAAAACAATAAAGATAAAAACAGACAAAAATAAGAAATCCGGAGTCTATAAGTTAATGTGTGGATGCGGTAAGATATATGTCGGTCAAACAGGAAGACCGTTTGAAAAACGCATTGGCGAGCTTTGTTCTTCGTTTAAAAATAAAAAGCAAGATTCTACTTTTGCCAATCATCTATTAGAAGAAAACCACACTTTCGATAAAAATTTTCAAATTCTGCATTTAGAAAATAAAGGCAAAAAATTAGATTTACTGGAAAGTTTAGAAATCAATAAATTAAAACAGTCACAAATTTTATTAAATGATAAATTAGATTTAAATAACTCGCCTTTATTAAATTTATTGAGTATATAACACGGAAGTGTTTTTTTTTTCGATTTAAAGCGTTCCATTGTTGACATTAGCGATTCTCTACGTTCACGAAGACTATCAGACTTTGATGAAGATTGTCTGTACGTTTTAATTCATGACGAACCGCGCCAATCAACTCCGGAATTAATCATTATAATGAATTTTAACCAATCACATGCCATGGGCAAATTTCAAAATCTGGTTGTTTGGTTGTTACACGTTTTGCGTAAAAACTATCAAATTGAGAGTATGTCGGCATTTGTTTCTCTTTGTTTGCTTATCTTAGTTTAACTTGCCAACAACATACTGACGAAGAAGAACGATGCCTAGATATTAACATCAAGAACACAAAAGGATTGCCTAGTTCTAACAAAAAAGCAACTTTTAAGTTCAACAAAACCGCAGTGAACTTATGCATCAACCCAATATTTTGTTTTGATACTTAATTAAGATCGGCAATTTTCAATTTTTAATCATATAAAACAGTATGAAATGAAAGTGGAAGGAGATACATGCCTGTAAGCAAACTGTTTCCGTGAGCGAAAGGAGAAAGTAGTCAGTGTATCTATAACTGCTGCATGTTTCTTTTCCTTTTATTAAATCATATATAAATCAATGAATGAAATAGAAATTTGAAGCGTGAAAAAGTTCTATTTCCTACAGCGAAGAAATTTTTTTTAAACACACGAAAAACTCTCTATGAAACGTTATAATAAAACCACGTCACGAGGCGATATTGATAACACTCGGCTATCCAAAAACCCCAAAAGGAACTGTCAAATAAATATAATTTCGTAAGCTGACTTATAATTTATAGGTTCTAAATAAAGAAATGAGGCATGCAAATGAGACCATGAATAGAACTTAAATTCTCTATTTCAAAGACGCAATCGAAAAAATTACGAAAATTCTTGAAAGAAATTGTAGTAAATCAAATAAGATCGTAAATAAGGTTGTATTGTTTCGCTAATAATATTGTATCAATTTATTAAACTCGCATTCTCACATTAACGTCAGAACTGATAACACTTGCACAACCTATTAAAACATAGTACGAACATTCTTTGACACTTGTGACGTGTTGTAAACAAGGCCTGATTTTGCAAAATAAATTGGCGTCAAATGGATCATTTATTTTCGAAAATCAATATTTTTCTATTTAAAAACAGCTTCAATTGACTGAAAATGTTACATTTAACATTCTATATTCTACTTAAACCTTTTTTAGATTGAAAATCGTCGGGCAGAAAATAGGAACTCTAAGTAACTACATATTTAATAGTCCTCAAAAAATACATTTGTTGAGATATAACAAGTGTTCATTTGAAAAGTCAATCTAGGTTACTTTGAAATTTTGATAGAATAAGACGCAAATATATTAATGTGATTGTTGTTCCGTAAACGTAAATCCAAATGACATTTGATATCATCAGGCAGCGGAGCAGTTAAGAAACGTACACCTCAAGTTGTCAATCGTGTTGAAGAAATAATGGAAAATGAACCACAAACATCTGTTCGACATTTAAGTCAAAAAATAAACCTTTCTGTTCGTACAACTCGCAAGTTATTAAAAAAAGATATGCAACTTTATCCATGCCGTGTCACAGCAGTACAAGAATTGTTAGAAATTGATTACCCACGTAGACTACAGTTTTGTAATTGGTTTGTAAATATGAACAATAATGGAGAACTTTCGCAAAGAGTCATCTTTACTGATGAAGCATGGTTTTATAAAACGGGATACCTAAATTCACAAAATACAAGAATTTGGAGTAGTGAAAATCAACATGTAATTAATGAAGAATCGCTACATCCAGAGAAAATTGGTGTTTGGGCAGCGATAAGCCAAAGGCGAATCATTGAACCAATATTTTTTCAGGGAACGTTAACTGCTCAAAGGTACCGTACGGAAATTTTACAACCATTTGTCAATCAGTTGCATGATGATGAACTTCAAAATACATATTTCCAACAAGACGGAGCAACTTGTCACTGTACTGCAGAATCTTTGGATTATTTAAGAGAATTTTTTGATGAGCGTATAATTAGTCGAAATACTGAAATTGCCTGGCCTACACGTTCATGCGATTTAACACCTTGCGACTTCTTTTTGTGGCCTTATCTAAAAAATAACATATTTCGAACACCTATATTGAATTTGAATGATATGCTACAGAGAATCGAACAGAAATGCATGGAAATTAATAACAATTCAGTAATGTTGCAGAATATCATCAGAAATTTTCAACGGAGGATTTTAGAGTGCATTGATCTTGAAGGACAACATTTTCAACTTTTGTTAAAGTTTTCAAAAATACCTATTATTTGTTATTTATTTGTATCTATGAAACTGTCAAAATATACGACTTCGTAGGTTAAGTAGTAAATTTTAATTTACGACATACTTCATAATGTTCTCGGTAAATCACATGCTACTAGATTGACTTTTCGAATGAACACTTGTTATATCAACCTTATAGAAAATAGAAATAATTAAATCGCACAAAATTAGCTTTGAAATCATTCTCTTATATTTACAGTAACTACAAATATCTCCGCATTGTAAAAATCTTTTACAAACATTCAATAAACATGGAAAACTTACAATTTTGTTGATATACCTTTCAACAACAAATATGCATTTTGCATAATAATATAATCCGAGCTTTAATCGTCAATATTATTTGATTTTATAATATTTTTTTACTGATTACAGTTTCATATAATCATACAGCTTTGGAAAAGATAAGGCAAAATTTCTAAAGCGGTAATTTGTCAAAATTTTACAAAGCATAAATTTATAGGTAAATAATTGTTCAATATTTATGCTGGATTAAGTCAAATTTACAAATACATATATTAGTAAAAGAAGTTCATGAAAGTTGAGGTTATAAAAGAAATGATTGGAAATTGACGTTTAACAATAAACATTAATTTAATTTTTTTCGTATAAAATGTAGGCCAAACCTCTTGTATTCTAATATAAAGTGGACTATAGACATTCATTTAAGACAATCTTTTACTAATTATTCAAAAATATTTAATATGAAAATAGCTAATTATAATTGTAGTTTATAACGCATTTAATTACATGCCTAAAATACATATTCATGCATCCGAATTCTAAATACTAAAATGGGTGGTTTAAAACATTGCAATTATAAAGCTGCAAGTATGAAATAACCCAAAATAATTTAATATTAAAATTACTTGTATCAAATAGGAAATAGAATGCGAATTAAGGGTTGTCATGGGAACCATACGATCTCTCTTATCATATTTCAAATTATCGGAGTGGCTTAGCAACAGAACGGCAGACAACGTGTACGGCGACCGCCAATAAGCATTCGCGTACGCAAGGTCAATGCCCTACCATTAGAATGCATTTGAAAAAATTCCAATAACTGTTTTCGCTGATGGATTTTATAAAAAGTAGGTTAGGAGTTTTTTTTAAGTGTTTCTTGCTCCGAATTCTTCTTGTGATGTTTTTCTCTCTTAAAATGCATTTTGAAGTAATTATTTTTATTCCGTATTTGACATTATTTTTCTCACATAGAATATTGTTTTTCTCTTTTTATTCATATTATAAAAAGATTTTGTAGGAAAAATATACTTGAATATGTACATCTGTCCACTTTCTTAACACGTTAACAATACCTGGAATTTTAATTTAAATCGTTTACAAATACTTAGACTTTTTTATCCTTGCTAATTGATTTTGATGAACAAAATATTTTTATTTTAAACGAAATATTTATTAATAATACGATGACATTAAATTCTTTGAAACGATTTTTTAAATAAATCGGTTCTAGATTGGGCATTTGAATATAAAAACCGAATATTAAAACATTAAAATATATATACACAGGGCGTCTCATAACTTATAGTTCACACGGCATTTGGAGATAATAGACATAAGACGAGTTATTTTACACATAGTTTGCCTATGTAAAATGTTTCAGATTAAAAAGATACACGACAACAATTTAAAATATAAATGACAGTATATATATATATATATATACTGTCATTTATATTTTAAATTCTTTGAAAAAGGCATCATATGCCGAAACATGTAAGATTGTTTTAATTATATACATTTTGAAGTAAAACCAGACCTTAAATCGCCAACTAATTGAATCTACCATACTATACAGGGTGTCCAGAAACTCTCCTGACAAACGAAGACCGGAGTTTCCTCAGATAATTTTAAGACAATTAAACCCAAATTCACTTAGTCCGAAAATGCTTCCTAAGGGAGCTAGAGTTCTTTGAAGATGGCGCCTTGTATTTATTTTTTTTTTAATTCCTCCAGAACGCTTCTATTTAGAAAAACAAAAACTGGTATGCTTACTTATCCTCCAGAGATGAATCGATTCCATCAATTGCGAATTTCTAGTACTGGTCATAGGCGTCCGTTTTGGGTAGGTCAACGGTTATTTTAAGGCATAACTTTTTTGTCTTTAACTTTTAAGCATTTGTGACATTAGATTATTAAATTTTCAGGTATTCCAGTATACTCTTACTTTAAGTCGGTAGGATACACCGTTTTCTAGAAAAATCTATTTGTAAATTTTTCGTTTTTTCTTCATTAAAGTTCTATTTTTTATTTTTTGCAATAGTTAGCTCTGAACTGCCAACAGAAGTAAAACCTACGTTTTTCATTGTCAAATTGTTGTCAGT
The DNA here is from genome assembly GCA_935421215.2 of Melolontha melolontha. Classification (NCBI taxonomy): domain Eukaryota; kingdom Metazoa; phylum Arthropoda; class Insecta; order Coleoptera; family Scarabaeidae; genus Melolontha; species Melolontha melolontha. The sequence goes on along the minus strand of OW285243.1, from coordinate 118,146,698 downwards.
TCGCGAAGTTTATCTTTTCATTTTTTACTTTGTGTTATTCAAACACAACGATTTCAATTAAAAAAAAAAATGGTTTTTACTAATGAGGAATACGCCGATATGCATTTAGTTTATGGCGAAATGAGGTGTAACGCTCGAGCGGCGCAACGTAGATACGCTGAAAAATTTCCCAATCGTCAGAGACATAATGATGTAACAGCAGAACATGAAGATGTTATTTTAATGGAAGTTGAGGAAAATCCAGAAATTAGCGTTCGAAGACTATCTGCCATGTACCCCACAATTTCAAAATCTTCCGTAGGAAATATCTTGCACAAAGAAAATTTATATCCTTTTCATTTTACAAAGGTGCAAGCACTGCTAGAAGGAGATTTTCCTGCTCGCGTAGAATTCGCTAGATGGTTACAAAATCAGAAAAATCAAGATGAAGATTTCTTCAGGAACATTTTGTTTGGTGACGAAGCTACATTCTCAAAAAATGGAATTTTTAATGTACATAGTGCACATTATTATTCGTATGTTGGTGACAATCCCCAGGTTGTTCAAGAATTTAATCATCAGCATAGGTTTAGCATAAACGTCTGGATAGGAGTAGTTGACGATTATCTACTTGGACCTGTGGAATTACCTGCTCGTTTAAATGGTGCTGATTACTTACATTTCCTGCAAAATATTTTACCTGATTTGTTAGATGATGTGCGTTTAAATATTCGGCAAAACTTATGGTTTCTACAGGACGGCTGTCCGGCCCACTTTAGCAGGAATGTACGAGACTTTCTATATAATAATAACTACCAAGACCATTGGATTGGAAGAGGCGGTCCAGTTGCTTGGCCAGCAAGGTCGCCGGATTTGAATCCTTGCGATTATTGTGTTTGGGGATACATAAAAGCATTTGTTTATTCCGTTCCGATACAAAATCGCGCACAGCTCTGGCTAAGGATACAAGTTGCTTGCAACGAATTTAGAAATAACTTTGGAATTTTTGCAATTCGGCGTTCTCTAAGCAAAAGGGTAAACTTATGCATAGAGACTAATGGTCATCACATCGAGCAACTTTTGTAACAATCTACCTTTGATACTTGTTCTTTTTTTGTTAGTTTCGTTCCATTGTAATAAATAATTTGTTTTTAATTTATTAAATTAATTTTCATCCATGCCTTGATAGTCCAAGCCAACTTCGTCGCTAAAAATAAGTAAGTACATAATAAATTGAACTTTAATGAAGAAAAAACGAAAAATTTACAAATCAATTTTTCTTGAAAACGGTGTATCCTACCGACTTAAAGTAAGAGTACATTTTAGTACTGGAATACCTGAAAATTTAATAATCTAGTGTCACAAATGCTTAAAAGTTAAAGACAAAAAAGTTATGCCTTAAAATAACCGTTGACCTACCCAAAACGGACGCCTATGACCGGTACTAGAAATTCGCAATTGATGGAATCGATTCATCTCTGGAGGATAAATAAGCATACCAGTTTTTGTTTTTCTAAATAGAAGCGTTCTGGAGGAATTTAAAAAAAAATAAATACAAGGCGCCATCTTCAAAGAACTCTAGCTCCCTTATGAAGCATTTTCGGACTATGTGAATTTGGGTTTAATTGTCTTAAAATTATCAGAGAAATCTCCGGTCTTCGTTTGTCAGGAGAGTTTCTGGACACCCTGTATACATATACCTATATAGAAGAACCTATGATTCAGAAAAAAATATATAATTGTGGTAATTAATTATACCAAGACTATAAATAGGCTAATTTAGACATACAATTCTAATTAATTATGTTATTTTATTATACAGGGTGAGTTTCTTTGAATGTTTAGCATTGGGATCTCAGAAACTACTGGAGATAGAAAAACGCTTAAATGGGGAAAGATGCGCAGTTTTACGAGTTTGATTTAAAACTGCTTTTGTTTCTCCGATAACTTTCATGGCTTATTAGATATTCAAAGAAAACTAAATTTTACGATTTTCTTTAAACATGCTTAGCATCGTTAATAGTAATTTTAGAGAAAAAGTGTTCAGACAAAAGTTTTAGATAATTTTACGCCAAATAAAACTATGTAGCTAATTTTTTTTTTCGTTCACCATTATCGAGTTATGACACAAACTTGTGTTTTTTTAAATGGAAACCATAGTTGGTTTTGACATCATTAAAAAGCTTATTTTTTGCTGATTACAATGATATAAGGTTTGATATGGTTATTTAAAAAAATAAAGAGGATATAGACATTTTTATGGTTTTTATGGAAAAGAATTGAATTTCGAACTGATAAAATACAAACCAAACGAAAACTTATTTTGAAATCTTATGTAGTAATAAAATGAAAACTATAAGAACTTTTATTAAGGGCACACAACATTATTAATGTTCAAAGATAACTCCATTATTATTAATATACAAATTGCATCTCTTCACAACAGAATTTGTAGCATTGCGGACTTTACGCCTATCGATGTTATTAAAAGCAACTAAGACAGCTTCTCTTAAATCGTCGATTGTTTCATATGTTCTTTTGTATACTGTGTCCTTTAGTATACCCCACAAGAAAAGATCCAAAACTGATAAATCAGGGGATCTAGCCGGCCATTCAATGGGTGCATTTCGTCCTATCCATTGATTAGGGAAGTTCAAATTTAAATAATTTCTAACAGTCAGTTGATTGTACGCAGGCGCTCCGTCATGTTGAAACCATTGCAGCATTGCTCGGGTTCTTAAATTTAAATTATCTAACATTTCCTCGAAATCTTGTTGTAAAAAATTAAGATAACGATTGCCAGTTAGTGATCCATCAAAAATAAAAGGAGGAAGAACAGTTGTTCCTATAACACCACACCAAACATTAAACCCAAATTTAATTTGTGGTCTCCTATGTTCAACGTGAAGTGGATTTGTTTGAGACCATATGTGCTCATTGTGCCTATTAAACATTTCACAATTTGTGAAACAAGATTCATCAGTCCACTTTTCATTGAAAAGTGTGGATCGTTTTGACACTGATCTTTAAACCATCTACAAAAAGCTATTCGTCTGATGTAATCACCTTCATGTAAAGTTTGTGATACTGATAATTTGTATGGACGAAATTTATGCTTCTTCAACACTCTGACAATAGTGCGTTGAGAGGAGCCCATTTCTGTTGAAATTTGTCGGGTCGATGTAGATGGATTCTGAGCGACACTTGCTAATATGTTTATTTCTATATCTTCATCCATCCCTTTTTTTGATTTTGGTTTAACGAACGAACCATAATCTGCTAAATTATCCCATAATCTCTTAAAAGTAGGTAGCGACGGCTGACGTCGATCAAAATAATTTTCAAAATAAACTTCAGCAGCTCTAGTAGAATTTTTCTGGCACTGAATGTAACATTCAACCATATCACGCTTTTCTACGTTAGAAAATTCCATAGCCAATGCAAACTTATGATTAACGGCCGTTTGCACCGCTTATAGTTAAATTACAATTAAATTAATTAATAGTTAATTGTCAATGTTTAACAATTAACTTGACTTAAAAGTAAAAACTAACAGCTCTCACTTCTGTGACTCAACGTGAAAGCAATGTTAGTATATTTATCTCGACTGCTCCAACGAACACTATTGTAACTCAGATTCTTCGTTTTTTGAATTACAAAACACCAAACATTTTTTTTTTAAGTTTTTATCTTATAAAGTGAACAATCATAGAAATGTCTATATCCTCTTTATTTTTTAAAATAACCATATCAAACCTTATATCATTGTAATCAGCAAAAAATAGGCTTTTTAATGATGTTAAAACCAACTATGGTTTCCATTTAAAAAAACACAAGTTTGTGCCATAACTCGATAATGGCGAACGAAAAAAAAATATTAGCTACATAGTTTTATTTGACGTAAAATTATCTAAAACTTTTGTCTGAACACTTTTTCTCTAAAATTACTATTAACGATGCTAAGCATGTTTAAAGAAAATCGTAAAATTTAGTTTTCTTTGAATATCTAATAAGTCATGAAAGTTATCGGAGAAACAAAAGCAGTTTTAAATCAAACTCGTAAAACTGCGCATCTTTCCCCATTTAAGCGTTTTTCTATCTCCAGTAGTTTCTGAGACCCCAATGCTAAACATTCAAAAAAACTCACCCTGTATAGATACTAATATTTTTTATTGTTAAGTATTTTACCAGTTTTTCTCTAATTTTTTAAGAGGTAGTTAATTAATAATTGCATTTCCTATTAACTAGGAAGTAAGTTGTACGTTGTATGTATATATTAAAAAATTGTGTAAACAAATTTCCATTTGGTTGCATATTTGACACATGGAACTATTAAAATAAGGAAGGTATCTAGAATGAACAATTAACTTTTCATTTTACCACAAACCGCATTCCCGCATTCTTGAGTACACTAGATTTCCTTAGAAATATATATTTACATACAATCTCTTACATGAAATGAAAGCTTTTTCATCTTTTTAATTTATACATGATACCGAATGACTATAAATGATTTGAAGGAAATATTTAATTAGACGACCCTACGAAATTGGCATGCCTTGATCATTTGCTTTAGTCACAGAATAAACAGAAGACCTTGAAGCTATTGTTTGCAGTCGCCATTTTGAAACTATGTCAAGATATTTAAGCGATTTATTTCAAAATAACATAAATGTAAATAAAAATACTAAACTATATCAAGTACTATAGTATGTATTATGTTTTTATTTATACATGAATAACATACTTTGAGCCTAGTATTATTTATTTATAGAAAATTCTAGGATCTGCATATTATTCTACAAAATGTACTAGAATATGTATGAACAAAACTGCTTTTAATTATATATAAAATTATTATATTATTATATTATATTATATATATATATTATATATATTATATTATAAAAAAAAATGGCATCAGGAGTGGAAGTAAATATTAGAGAAGTTACGATTAAATAATTCATGTTATTTTAAACTATTAATGAAAAGCTGACATATATAGCCTGGAATAAAAATAGAACATTTGATTATAGAAAATTTTTATTATTTCAGTGTTTATAAATGTTTTAATATATTTAATTTAACACTTTTACCCTTGTGAGAAGTTACATTTCTGTTAAAAAAACTTTAGCGTTTAAATAAACCATGTAAATAACATTCCAAACATTGTCTGACATAGTTTCAAAATAGCTGATTGGATTCGGCGCACAAAAATCTAAATGAACAAAAAAAATTATTTGTCCTTTCTGTTATTCTGTGCTTTAGCTTAGGAGTCAGGAATTTCAACATAAAGTTCCAAATTTATGGCCAGCTTAAGAAAAAAAAAATTAGTCATTTATAATCACCCGCTATAATTATCACGATTTAAGAAGCAAAACAACATTTCAAAGAAAAGGCGAGAAGTATAACGTTCAAAATTAAAGAATTAACTAAAGGAAACTGATCTCTATTTTCCTCGCAAACTTTATTTATTCCATGCGCTAGATAAGTCACGTGGATAACATTTTTGCAAAAAATGTTTAAATGGTTTAGTCATATACGCTGCCGCATCAGTGACGAAAAAGAAGAATTTTGTCAGTCGGCAGAGTATCTGTAGCAAAAAAAACTCATCAAACTTTCATTAACAAGCGAACAATTTCTACTCTATTGTTTTCTTTGACTCTTTGGTAATGGTTAAAACAGATTTTAGCAAAATATTTTGGTTAAGAACGCCAACTAATAAGTTTGTAATATAGCGACCACGAACATTGCTCGTTTCACCAAAAATATGCGATTTTATGTTGAAACTGTACAAAATATTCACGTTATGCACACAAACTAAAAATATTAACTAAAACTTAATTTAATCGAATTATTTCAATGTAGAATGGATATAACCACATAATAATAAAAAAAAATTTTTTACATAAAATCCAAACTCAATAATAATTAGAGAACGGACATTCTTACCACATGACTCGGCGTTATTCAATGAAGTATTTGTTAGTCTTACCCGACCATCTGGTCCGTTGCGATTACAATGGACAACACAGCGATTGTATTCCGAGGATATATTCCATTAAACGCAATCCGCAATTGGAAATGTTTATAAACTTCGCCGAGTACATCCCGCCGTAATACAATGAAGTATTTGTGTTTGATTTTCTCGACCACCTGATTTTTCGCAGCGTTAACAATGGACAACGGCTATTGATTCGGAGAATTTAGTCATGTGGTAAGAATGTCCGTTCTCTAATAATAATATATGCAAAAATACATGCACCGTAATAAACGCACCATGAAGTCTAACTCTAGCACATAAAGAGACAAGAGAGACATATATACAAATAACTAGAGAACGGACATTCTTACCACATGACTATATTGTTATTGTTATCGCTGCGAGAGCAGGTGTCCGAGTAAGTCAAACACAAAATCTTCATTGTATTACGCTGGGATGTTCTGAGCGAAGTTTATAAACATTTCCAATTGCCGATTGCGTCTAATGGAATATATTCTCCGAATACAATAGCGGGCTTGTGCATTGTTAACGCTGCGGACCAGATGGCCGGGTAAGTCTAACAAATACTTCATTGAATTACGCCGAGTCATGTGGTAAGAATGTCCGTTCCCTACAAATAACTAAATATTGAAATAACTGTTAAAAATAACAGTATAGCTCATCTCTAATATAATATATATGTTTATATATGATTCATATACGAGTATATGTTCTTGAAAAAAGGGGTTTAGAAGATACTACAGCCTATCACTGATTCGTTAATTTCAAGTATGCATGATAGGTTGAATGCATTTTTAGTGTTTATGATCATATCGTGCTCAAATTTGCCGTTTTTTGGAATAAAATATATATTTTCTGAAATTTCATTAAAATATACGAACGTTTGGTACAACGTTGAGTACAAAAAAGAGCAGCCTAAAAGTTGGCCATGAAAATTTTAGGTATGCCGTAACTTAACTGCACCATTCTGTGTTGTCAAATGTTAATGTCATTAGTATTAGTGCCAACTAATAAAAACGATAATACAGGATTTTATTTATTCATGACAAGAGGATTATAACCTAGCAATTTTCTAAAGCCGTCTGTCATTTAGATGTAACTGTCATTTAAGAAATTCTTATTAGTAAAGATTACGACAGTTTTTCGATGTTATAGCAAACGCCAATTAAGTTGGCGCGAGAGGGGGTAAGTTCGCCCAGGATTAGAAGTAGTGGGGAGATTTGTATTTGGTTTTACATCAAATGTCAGATAATTCTAACCTCTAAGCGTGTATGATCCCCTAACAAAGCCATTACAAAATATGTACTGTCAAACGTCAATGACAAATGTATTCTGACAATTGAGTAGTGGGGGTGGACGTTCTTAAAAACGGCTTCTGCGCACCCCCTCCTCGCGCCAACTTAATTGGCGTTTGCTTACTTAGAAATCATGTATGCATGGTTCACTAGAAACAGTTTTTTTTTAACGCACTATATATTCTATACTTCTATTTTATATTTTTAAAATATCTCACAGGAATATGTAAAAAAAACTAGAATCGTCAATGATATGCTTTATTTCTATGAACTACTTTTACAATAGTAATGAGTGACATATGAAACAAAATGCTTACCGATAGAAATCAATACAACAAACGATTCAAGGGAACCATTTCCCTAAGAAATTTCCGTTTTTTAATCGGTTTGGAAACCATATCACAGGTTAATGTTGAATTTTTATAAACTAATTCGAGAGCGTAGAAAACGAATCCGGCATTAATTTCGACTGAAAAAGTTAGGGTTGACAGTTACGAATTTTTAAAATATCCGAACTGCAGGGTTCAGAACGAAGTCATATCTAAGTCATATAGACACAGCTTATATGATTGAAAAAATTATGAGGCGTTAGGATACAGCACATTCATAACTCAAGCGCGGGAACCGTACAGTTTGCTAGAAAAAAATTGAAAAATCCGATGGAATTCGTGATCAATTGAATTTTGAGGCTCAAGAAGGACAAAAAATATCCTCATTTTTTATTACGTAGTTGTAATTCACATGTTGAGACGAGTAATTCATTAATGATAAAGTATATTTTGGTATATTAAAACAATAGTTTAAAAGTTGGGCAAGAGGTTACGTCATCGGACTATTAAATTCGAACATGTTTCAAATTTTAAGAAAATAAGGCTTGTCGTATATCAAATTAATGCTTCTTTCGCTTAGATTAAGAATGTGTATAGTTTATTGACTAAAATGTACCATAATCGAAAAAATGAGCGTAGAAGAGGAAATGTTTGAAAAAATAGTACCAATTTGAGAATTTTTCTGACTTTCTGACATATTGGTATTACATTTTTTATGAACTAATTCAAGCACGTAGAAAACGAATTCGGCCTTAATGTATAGTTTGGCAACTACGGATTTTCAAAATATGACGAAATGTAGTGTTCAGAACGAAGTTATTTTAGCGTTCGTTGGAGGGTAAACTATGAGATTTAATGAATTTTAAATGGCAGGATCATTTTTAGCAGGCAAAAGTACACAAGAATTCCAAGTTTCAAAGAAGTCGGTGAGATGACGAAAATTGAAAATTTTTGAAGAAATTTCCGATTTTTCAACAAATTCACATATTGATATTAAATTTTGTATGAACTAATTCGAGGGTGTAGAAAACGAATTCGTCCTTAATTTTGACGAGAAATGTATAGTTTGGCAACTACGGATTTTCAAAATATGACGAAATGTAGTGTTCAGATCGAAGCTATTTTGGCGTTCGTTGGAGGATAAACTATGAGATTTAATGAATTTTAAATGGCAGGATCGTTTTTAGCAGGCAAAGTACACAAGAATTCCAAGTTTCAAAGAAGTCGGTGAGATGACGAAAATTGAAAATTTTTGAAATTTCCGATTTTTCAACCAATTCACATATTGGTATTAAATTTTGTATGAACTAATTCGAGGGTGTAGAAAACGAATTCGGCCTTAATTTTTACGAGAAATGTATAGTTTGGCAAGTCTACGGATTTTCAAAATGTGACGAAATGTAGTGTTCAGAACGAAACTATTTTGGCGTTCGTTGGAGGGTAAACTTTGAGTTTTAATAGATTTTAAATGGCAGGATCATTTTTAGCAGGCAAAAATACATAAGGATCCCAAATTTTAAGAAGATCGGTAACATGACGAAAATTAAAAATTTTGGATTTTTGGTCGGTTTTGGAATCATGCCACATGTTGGTGCTGAATGTTTTATGAACTAATTCGAGGGCGTAAAAAACAAATCAGTCATTAATTTTGACGAGAAATGTGTTGGTTGGCAGCTACGAATTTTAAAATATATCAAAATGCAGGTTTTAGAACGAAGCCATATCTGCGTTATTTGAATTTACCTGACTGAAAAAATTATAGCCGTTAGAAGATGAATGTGTGAATAACGTACTGAAATCTAAATTAGAACTTTAGGGCTGGATAACTCAAAAAGGCCTAAGATCATTCCCATTTTTATTACGGATTCGTGATCTACACATTGCGATATATGACAAATCATATTTTGGAATATTATAAATGGTAATTGAAAAGTGTTCCGTTTGGAATTAGGACAAGTTTAGAATTTTGATCAGACCAATAATTAAAGAATATGAATAGTTTTTTTGGGGGGGGTCTAAATGTATCGTAATCGAGAAGACGAGCTCATAAAGAAAAAATTGGGAAAAAATAGTAATATTGTGAGAATTTTTTTTTACTTTATGGATTAGAATATTGAAAATCGAATCCGTTTCTTATCAACATTCAAAAATCTCGGAATCCGTTTCGCCGAAAGCTTTCTTACACGCACAAGTTTATAGAAAATTTATAAACAGTGTGAAAATCCAATTTTGCACTATATTTAGTGGAATAAACATAATATTTTTTCGCCAGTATTTCTTAGGACTAAGGGGAATACCTCAACGGGCGGATGTAATCTCACCACTAAATGACCAGTCTACTTTAATCCTATAGGTAAATTCCCCACCGTCCGTAAGGATTCACGTTAATACCATAGGTATTCTCACCACTAGTTTTAATACGTAATTTTTCATTAAATTTTCTAATGAAGGAAGAATGAATTTATTACTGAGTGCCTTTTCAGAATCTATTATAAAAGTTTAACAAATTATAATTTTGCAAACATTCAACACTAATAAATGAAATTTGAGATTTTATTGAGGATAATAATAAAAAGAAGTAGTGATAGTAATATATATATATTTTTGCTAAAAATACAAAAATAACGAAAAACATCATATGGAATTCAAAACACAAAAATAAAAAGTAACACGTTACATAGCATGCACCACAGTAAACAGTAAACATTTATATACATATAAAAATAAATCATTAAAAAGTTATAGAAACTATTAGGTATATACATATTATATATTACCTGAACTCTGTTAGTGGTGAAAATACCTGCAGGATAATGAGATTATTCTATCGATGCAGGTAGAGGGTAACATTTGGTGGTGAGATTACCTCCGCCGACCTCAACGATACTCAGATTACCCTGATACCTACACAAGATGAAACGTAATCTCATCTATTGGGTCATTAATCTCTTTAGTAAGCATTATTCCTCGGATAGAGGTGTATTGCAAAGTAAACTTAAATGATGTCAACAAATTTAAAATTTACCTTATTTTCTGTTAACAGTTCTTCTACTAATTTTAAGACATCTTCACATGGAATAGAAAGAAACAGATTTTGAACATCAAAAGAAATAAATTTACTATTATGTGGGTGGTGAAGTTGCATTATTGCAACTTCAAACCTAAATATAGTATTTAAAATTCATATGAACTAATAGATAAGATAAAACAACTTAACCTCCCACATAATAGTAAATTGATTTCCTCTGAGTATAAAATCTGTGTCGATCTATTCCACCTAAATCTTTAGGTGGAATAGTATTTACAATGCTTCTGTAAAATACTAGTCGAAGTGCAAGTTTCAGAACGAAGTCATATCTAAGTCAATTAGACACAGCTTATCTATTGAAAAAAATATGGAATATTAGACGAAGGACGTGTATATAACATATTGAAAAATCAAGTGTGGAAATTGTATGATTTGATAAAAAAAGAATTTACTTTATAGAGTGCGTCCTAATTTTGTATTCTGACAAGCGATGCGATCTCGTAATATTAAAATCTGAGCTTCTTACAAGCAAGAACAAGCCGGGAAAGGATTAATGATGGTAATTACACAGGTCTACAGCAGACCGATTTTCATGTGGCCGGTTAGAAGTACCGCCCTCGAGATGCGCACGAAATTCATAGGTAGGGGAACCTCTGGCATCCCTTACTATCCCTTACTACGTCCCAATGCACGACTCGCACAAAGAGTTTGCATTTCATTTTTTGCTAATTTGTATATGTTTGGGGGCCCTTATGCCAAAAAACGCCATATTTTTGCTCTATCACGTAAATTTTTTTATAGCGCTCTATATCTTAAAAATGTTAATTTATTAATATACATACCTATGACAAGAATATGTTTGTTCCATGTTAGGCATGATTTTTAAATGAATTGATTTTTATGAAATTAAATGTGATTTGGCAACACTGGTTAATATTAGATTTCTCAGCAAAGCAACAGAGTCGGCGCAGAAGCGTCAATACAACGTTGAAACCTGCTTATGTGCAGTTTGGTTGTGTTAGTCGTCGTGTTACTGTGTCCGCGCGCTTGTTGTCTTCGTTGTTGCGTATTTTAAGTGTTCTAGAACGTATAAATATGGAAAGAAGACATTGTGTGAACAATCCGAATAACTTTTGTTATATCTGTGGTAGTTATGTCGTAGTAAAACAGAGGCAAACTATAACTTCGTTTGTGAAAAATGTATACCACGCTTATTTGGTGTAAAAATTGGCGACCAAGACAAGTCCTGGGCACCTCATACTGTTTGTTCCGTTTGCGTTGAAGCATTAAGAAACTGGCAAAAAGATAGGAAGAAATGTTTAAGCTTTGGTGTTCCTATGGTATGGCGAGAGCCTAGAAATCACAGTGATGATTGTTATTTTTGTTCGTGTAATGTTCAAGGATTCAACCGAAAAAATAAGAAACAAATTGTGTATCCCAATCTTGACTCTGCTATTCGACCAGTTCCTCATGGACCAGATGTACCGATACCTACCGCCCCAAAAGCACTAGAAAACGTCATATCGTCAGAATCAGAGGAATCTAATTGCGACCCAGATGACTCAGATTTCACACCAGATTTCAGTGAGCCCGAAGTGTTTAACCAGAGCGAACTAAATGATTTAATTAGAGATTTGGACCTTCCAAAGGATGCATCCGAATTGTTAGCTTCCCGACTTCGTGAGAAACATTTACTGGCACCTGGCGTCACATCAAGCTTTTACCGGGATTGCGAAAAAGAGTTATGTCAATATTTTACTCAAGACGGACCGCTAGTGTATTGCAACAATATTCCTGACTTAATTTCAAAATTAGGAAATGTGCCGTATGTAAAAGAAGAATGGCGCCTGTTTATTGACTCAAGTAAGCGTAGTTTAAAAGTCGTTTTATTGCACAATGGTAACGAGCTGACCTCGGTTCCCGTTGCCCATTCGGTACATTTAATGGAAACGTATGAAAATTTTGAACTTCTTTTAAAGAAAATAAACTACCAAGAACATCAGTGGATGCTTTGTGGTGACCTTAAAGTGCTCTGCATGCTACAAGGACAACAAGGAGGTTATACAAAATTTCCAAGCTTTATTTGTGAGTATGATAGTCGAGCAAGGGATAGACATTGGACTCAAATAGAATGGCCCTCTAGAACAAGCCTTACACCTGGTAGCAAAAATGTATTAAGAGATAGCTTGGTTGGCCCCAAAAAGTTTTACTGCCTCCTCTCCATATCAAACTTGGCTTGATGAAGCAGTTTGTTAAAGCCCTAGACAAAAATGGACAGTGTTTTAAATATTTGTGCGAGACATTTCCAGCCTTATCCGATGCCAAGTTAAAAGAAGGTGTTTTTGTTGGGCCGCAGATAAGAACATTATGCAAAGACAAGGATTTTCAAAACACAATGACCAATGTCGAGAAAAACGCCTGGGCTTCATTTAAAGAAGTAATTGATAAGTTTCTTGGGAACTCTAAGGACGAAAACTACGAAAATATTGTTCAAAATATGTTACAACACTTTCATCGTCTAGGTTGTAATATGAGTTTGAAAGTGCATTTCCTGTTTTCACACTTGAACTATTTTCCTGAAAATCTTGGAGGAGTTAGCGAAGAACAGGGAGAGAGGTTTCACCAAGACATTAAGGAAATGGAACGGCGATACCAAGGCAGATGGAGCATAACGATGATGGCGGACTACTGCTGGATGTTAAAACGGAATTATGCCCTTAAAAACATACAACCGAATGTCCGGACAACGCAGCTTTCTGGCAAAAAGACAAAGATTTCACTTGAAAAAGACTGAGTAAAGTATTTTTTTCCACTTTTTTAACTTGTATTCCACCTTTTTACTCAATAAACAAATAATTTTTTTTAGAAATATCGTTTTTTTTCATTTAATATTTGCAAAAAAACCTTACGTGATACAAATAAATGCATAGAATTTTTGAAATCAGCCTACCAAAATTATATAAAATAAGTTTTCAAAATAAAAACATCTGTCAAAAACAACATAATTTGAAACATACTTGAGTAGGTAAACCTACCAATTTTGTATAATACAAAAGTATTTTTAATAATATATAATATTATTAAAAATGGGGTGTGAAGAACACAATACAAGTTCATATGTATTTTTGAATGTGTCTTCTCCAAAAGACACATTCAAAAATACATGTGAACTTGTATTGTGTTCTTCACACCCCGTTTTTAATAATATTATATATTATTCAAAATACTTTTGTATTATAAAAAATTGGTAGGTTTACCTACTCAAGTATGTTTCAAATTATGTTGTTATATACGTATTCGGTTTACGCCGATAAGTAGTGAAGACACGATAATACAGTTTTTTATAGATACGGTGGTTACCGACTATAAGGAACACCCGGCTAGTTCAGCGATTATTATGGAGACAGCGCTGAATATTCCTTCACGCTCTGTCTTAATAATATCTGCATGATAGCTAGGTATTTATGTTTTTTTTTAATGTGTCTCTTCTCCAACAGGGGCGTATTGATAATCATGTAGAAATGTGAAATACAAATCTACGTCTTTGGAGAAGACACATTCAAAAATACATATGAACTTGTATTGTGTTCTTCACACCCCATTTTTAATAATATTATATATTATTAAAAATACTTTTGTATTATCTGTCAAAAAGTTTAATTTTGTAGACCTGTGTTATTAGTGACTTTATAATCTTGTTCAGGTAGTTATGTCACTAGAACAAGAATCTAAATAACAATTTAATTTAATTTTATGAAATTACCTAATTTTCTTTTTATGGGTCCATTACATAAGATTATATAATTTTACACTTATTTCCTATGTACATAAAAATGATAACACAATTTACTGCACTAACATCACTAAATTAAAAAACGAAATTAGTGAAAGCTTTTTCTTTGAAATGAAAGTGTACTTATTGTCAGTAAATGCACACATGTATATATCCAGGTACGGTTGTTTAAATATTACGCTTAAGTGGAATTCTATTTAAAACAAATAAAATCGGCATATTTGCGCAAAGAATTAACGGGAACCCATTTGTAAATTCGGCTTCAGGCTAAATATAAATCTTATACTTATTGGAGAAAGTGGTTTGTGGAACCCTGCATTTTGCTAATAGGCAATTATAAGATGTTACGTCTAGACTGTTTTTGACCTTGAGCATATATGAATATTTCATGAATTTCTTCTTGTGGGTTTACTGATAAATTAATGAAAATTTATTATTGTGAATTTATAACGAGATATAAGTAGATGTTTTATATTACTTTTCGTTTACTACAATAGTTACTAGTGCAACTAGGTTTGAAAGTTATGCTTTTTTTCATCAATTTGCAGTTTGATTAATGACGGCGAAGCGCGATCTAATCAAGCAAATGAAAGAAAAAAAAGGGACTTTCGAAACGTGTGGTTATAGTGAAAACAATTGCAGTCGTTGACATTGATTTAGCTGTCACTCAAGAATTGTTGCTATTATTTACAGAAAAAACTAGCAGGCAATAAATCGGACAATAAATAACGGAATTATAATTGTTGGCATTTTTTAGGGTACAGTCTGTATATCGTGAAATCGTCCACTTTATGTTATGGCCAGTATAGTCCATGTCAAAAACTGCACTGAGCGTTAGAGATAACATAGATATTTCAAAATACACCAAAATAAAGGCGGTACTGAAGCATAAAGCAGTGGAATATAAACCAAAAAGGTCCAGGACACTAACATACTCTGTAATTGTGAAGTATCTAATTGAAGCTAGTGATGACAAGCACTTGATGATCAAAGCAGTGTTTTTCAACCCTTTTCATGACACGACCCCCCCTAGTATCAAAAAATATTTCCCGACCCCGACCCTTTTTTTTCAAGTATGTTAAAAATATTTAATCCATACAAAAATTTTAGGCGTTTGCGTTATTAGGATTCGGATATAAATATACAATTAAGTACGTAAAACATATAATTTTAAATCGAATACGTGGCCAATAGATAACTAACAAACAAATACAAACATATTGTTAGGGCCGAGACTCCCAGCGCCATCTGTTGGTAATACTCGGAACTAGTACTGGTTCCGAGTGTTACCAACGGATGGCGCTGATAGTCCCCCGCGCGCTCCACGGCCCGCGCTAAAGGTCCACAAGTTTCGAGACGTTTCGTTACGCTTCGAGATGATTCTCGCTAGAATGCGCTGGCCTATAAATAGGGCGGTCGACCGCGGCCACGGAAGTTGAGTGCAAGGCCGCGAAGCAAGTGGTCGTCTGCTGTTTAGTTGTTTGAAGACCGCGAATCACTTGTTTTACGTATTTATTTGAGTTGTTTGTTATAATTGAAAATGGATAAATTCCTGAAAAGATCATCAGAACCATCAACGTCTAAGTCTAGCGGAAGTAGTGGAATAAAGAAAAAACGAAATTTGGGTTTACTGTGATTGAGAATAAACCGCAGTGCGTAATTTGCTTTGAAACTTTGTCAAGAGAAAGCATGAAGCCATCGAAGTTGGTACGCCACCTAAACAGAAAACATCCTAATGAAAAAAATTAACCCGTGGAATTTTTTGAGCGAAAATTAAAAGCTCTTGAACATCAAACAACTGCTATAGGACAAATGTCCAACCTAAATGAGAAAGCGTTGCTCGCTAGTTATCGAGTAGCTTTTCGTGTGGCTAAAGCAGGAAAGCCTCACAGTATTGCCGAAAATTTTATTTTACCAGCGGCTTTAGATATAGCGGAGATTATGTTTGGCAAGCAAGAGGTCGAAAAGCTCAAAAGTGTACCTCTCTCTGACAATACCATTCAACGCAGGATAAGCAATATGGCGACTGACGTTTGTGATCAAGTCAAAAAATTAAGAAAAGTTCTTTTGTGTCCTTGCAATTTGATGAATCAACGGATATTGCAGGTTGTGCGCAGTTTGTAGCTTTTGTGCGTTTTGAATCCAATGAAATATTAATGGAAAAAATACTATTTTGCAAGGCACTACCCAAAAATACTACAGGTCAGTGCTTGCATGACACGTTCCTTGAAGCTACGCAAGATATGAATATCGATTGGGCACAAAAATGCATTGCTAGTTGTCGTGACGGAGCAAAAGCCATGACTAGACTGAAGACTAGATTGCTAGACTGAAAGAACAGATGCCAAACGCTTGTTGGATGCATTGCTTTCTCCATCGCCAAGCTCTTGCAGCCAAAACTTTGCCACAAGAATACAGTCAAGTTCTAAATATTATTATTAACATTGTAAATTCTATTAAAGGAAAAGCGTTGCAGACTCGATTGTTTCTAATCATTTGTGAAGATATGGGGGCACTAACCTCAATTTGCTTTACCATACAGAAGTTAGGTGGTTATCAAAAGGCAAAGTACTTACCAGAGTTATGGAACTTCGCGCTGAACTATTAGTATATTTACAACAAGCCAAGTCACATTACTTTGAATTCATTTCTGACCCGGAATTCCTTTTGAAATTGGCTTTTCTTTCTGACTTATTTGAGCATTTAAATAACTTGAATAAAAGTCTTCAAGGGCGGGATGAAAATGTCGTTACAGCAAAAGACAAACTCCATGGCTTTATAACAAAAATTGAATTGTGGTCATCATCTATAAATCAAAACAACTTTGATTCATTTTCGTCGACACATTGAAGAAGTCGAAAGCGAGATAAACATCAACTCATATATATCTGGTATGAAAATGGTGTTAGATAATTTGAAGAAAGAATTGTGTCACTACTTCTCAGTGCAAGAGATATCGGATAATATTGGGCAAAGATGGATCTTAAATCCGTTTTTAAATGCTATAAATGAGGCAAATTTATCAACTAAGCTCAAAGAGAATCTGCTGGAATTATCTGCCGATGGGATGTTACACTTGGAATTCAAGTCTGAAAATTTGGATACCTTTTGGTTAAAAAGAAAAACAGAATACCCGGAATTAACAACCGAGGCTTTGAAGTGTTTGATTCCATTTTCTACCTCGTACTTGTGCGAGTTGGCATTTTCATCAATGGCCCATATAAAAAGTAAACTAAGAAATCGCTTAAATTTGGAAAACGATTTAATACTTAAAGTTGCAAAAACGGATCCACGATGGGAGAAATTGATTGAACAAACTCAAGCGCAACCTTCACATTAAAATGAACGAGTACTCGAAGATTTTATTTTTTGTTAATGTGTTTGTATAAATATCATAACGAGTATCATTTTGTTAACTTTTTTTTAATATATCTATCTTTTTAAAATTTATTGATTTTTTTACTGAGTTCTCTCGACCTCTCGCGACCCCCCATACAGAGGCTTCGCGACCCCCCAGGGGGTCGCGACCCGCAGGTTGAAAAACACTGATCAAAGTATAAATTCGCTGATTTCTGTTGGTCTGTAACCTTACGCAACGTATTTGTAGGCAGTTGTCATTTTTTGAGTTTATGGGGTATGCCGCTATGATCAACTATCTAACTTAACGATTCATAGTAATGAAGATAGGGACAATGAGTTGGTAATCACGATTCAGCTATGAAAAACTATAAAACCAGAATATTTACAATTCTGCACGAGTCTACATGCGTCTACAAGACCCTAGAACTGTACAAAAAATACCGTAGATTAACGTCAACAGATTTTCTCAAATGTCCCGGAAGGTTGCCTTTTTGAGTAGAGTTCTACACTGGTTCTTGTTTTCGTGGTTCCTTCGCGATGTTATTAATCGATTCTGACACTGACGTTACATTGATAAAACGACATAATAGTTTTGGTCATCGACCTCAGTCACGGAAGAGTTACATGAGAGAACAAAATGAAAATTGCTAGACGTATTATACCAGCTGAAAAACCTTCAACTTCTGAAACACAGATTGAAAACTTGCCGTCAATGAGCGAGCATATTGATTTGGAAAAGCAACTCCAAGTCGATAGAGAAATTACACCTTCTCTGAACAAGTATGATGGTGTTATAATAACTGTCATATCAATATCCATTTTCATCGACGACGTAATCACGTAATTTTAGTTTTAAAGTTGGTACGAGAATTGCAATATGTATAAATATGAAATAACTAACAGGAAAACAAATAATGCAATGAAATTTAACACGTTGATCGTAATTTGATTATATTTGGTTCAGTAAACAATAAAAAAAATAGAAAATTATTGTTTGTTTTCTTTCCACTTTCTAATTTTATTAATAATAAACTAATTTTTCTTATTAAAACATAAGAAATAAGGTTAAAAATAAACAATAAAATTGTAGTTACGTCACTAAATAAAAATCTTTCGACCATGAACTAACAATAAACTAACTAACACTGCAAGCAACTAGATACTTCATCACATGATATAGCTATCGAGGATTTATCGTTGAATAAGTTGAAGTCAATAAGAATATTTAATACTATAAGGATAATATTACGAAAAACTAAATCGAATCAAACTTATTCAAGACTAATGTGATATATTTTCAACTTTAGGCCTTGTAGGGCTTTCAAAGAACATTAGATTTGTTCCAACTATCGGTTTAGTAAACAGTTCGCGTATTGTTCGGTGATCATTTTGTACGCATGCGTTAATTTAGGACCAGCGATAAATTATACTTCTGATCGTTTGGTTATCAATCTATTTTGTAGTACATATTACCAACAGTGGAAATTGTAATAATCAACTTTGTTCTGTTCTATGATATTGGGTGATATTGTTATTGTTGCTGTCAACTGTAGTTTTCACAGAATGAAGTATGTAATGCGCATGTCAGTATAAACAGTACTGCTTCAATCTGTAAACTGTTTTGACTACGCAGTGACTGATTTGTGTATAATCAAAATTTGATTGCACAACACTTTTGGTATCGTTCTATGCACGGTCCAAAGGAATTTGAATACCGTCACTGTATGATTTTTCTAGCGAGTTGGAGCATACCTATTATATCACGGTAAAGAATTTTTATATGACCTTGAATCACACCGTATCTTTTAAGAAGCAATTTAAGAAAAACTTAAATGTAAAAAATTTTATACAATACTTTTCGGAAAATTGCATTAAAGTCCTTTTATTTTAGAAATTAATTGTGTTTTAATTAAGTAGTTTTATTAGCCTGACTAGAAAATATATAAATTTACATTATTTTCGTATTTTGACATTATTCGATTATTTAGCGAAGCCCTAAAAGCTTCGTGAATTTTAGACTAATATATATGTCAAATAGAATTATAAAAATATTTTCAATAAATAAAAAAAATGGAGGAGATAGGCCTCCCCAGGCCGAAATTATTTTAAAATAGTAAAATGATCCCCCCCATCATTTTACTATTTTAAAATAATTTCGGAACTAAAACTATTAAAAAAAAATAATAATGTAAAAAATTCATAATTTTCTTGGCTTTTAAGTTTTTTTTCGAAAATTTCAATAGCTCTGGGATCGTAGGAGCTATTAATGTAAATATAAGTTACGTACAAACTGTTTAAATAAATATCTATGGTCCTAAACTTTTATAACCCTCCATTAAAATCAACTAATTCCCGAAAATATTTTGAAGAATAAAAAATATATATTTTAATATTTTATCTTTGAATAGCTTTGTGGAAGATGAAGCAAATTATGAGAAATGTGTTTTGCCTCGAAACACAAAACAAACAACATAAAAAATGAAATTCTACATAAAATATTAATGTTTGGGAATAAAAAAAATAAGTATTTTTGTTCTAAAACATTTCCAAAACGAATATTGAAAAAGCTTTATAATATTTATGTTTAATATTTTTATTTAAAATAAAAATTACATGAAATTGCTAAACTTCCAATATACTTGAGATTATTTTTAAAATCTAAATTTTTTTTTTAATTTTTGCCCAAATCAATTAGGAATTTTTTTTGTGATTAATTTAATATTTTAAAGTTAGAAAAAAATGCTTATTCTGAACAAAAATATTTTTAACTTTTACTGTTTTTTAAAGAAATAATTCAGAAAAATACACGTGTTGAGTTAAACTTAAATTATAAAATTTTAACAGACTATCCATGAACAGTTTGAATGAGTACAGTATTTGTAAATAATTAAAAAAAAAAATTACATTTGAAAATTGTTTTCAAATATGTATTAATTATACAGAAACATGAATATTGAAATCTAAAAAAAAAAATCAAGGACATCGTACAAAAGGAATCCATAATAAACGATTTAAGATTATACGCCGATATTTCAGTGGTAAGTCACCGGCGTATAGTGCCGGGGGCCCCGGAAGCCGTCCGAAAATATTTTCGTGGTTTCTCTTCGCGTATAAGGCAAATGCCGACACCCAAATATTTTAAGTTTCTCCATGGGCTTGGTCGTAATTATAACTCATGATCAGTCAATGCCCACTGTAATTAGCGTTAAACTGGTGGGGAATGCTAACGCATCCGAATTGGTGGAGACTATAGCTTGAAATCTGGAACAGAATCAAGAAAAATGCCTAACCACAATATAAATCAAACTACTAATAAAACTACTGAAGATGTCAAATTAGTTGCCGAAATCGCATATAGAGTTTATTAATTTATATTGTGGTTAGGAATTTCTCTGGTTTCTGCTTGCTAATGCATGTATTATTATTATTATTATTAAGAGGAACGTGTTGGTCTAGTGGGTAAGTCGATGGACTATAAATCGGATGAAGGGGGTCAAGTCAATAATATCGCCGGCGTTTTTACGGTCCCAGCTCGATTCAAGCTGACAAAAATGAGTAGACGTTACACCGAATGGCTCAAGTTGTAACAAACCTACCGTGTTACTAACCCTGCAAAGCTAGTTACAGGGACTATTATATTGTTATTATTAAACTTAAAAATGCCATTTTTTCGAATCACTGCCTTTCTTGTAAAGAAATTGTAAAAGGACCATTTCTTTTCAAATCTGATAAGTGAAGATGATGTATAGTATGTCCAGAAATATACCGTTGACTTTTAAGTAAAATTTGAATCCTATTCATTGGACATTAATTAACGCAGCATGAAGTCTAACCCTAACAGGGCTGTAGGTAGTCGACATACAGATAATCACACACAGAACCGTACTCAAACATAACGTGCCTTCAAAAACTCTCCGCATTAGAGACAGCCATGATTTGTGATAATTGTTGGTGACAGTGCAGGTAATCTGTCACAAACGTATAATTTTGAATGAGCATGGAAGTCTCTAATGAGAAAAGTTTTTGAATGCACGTTATATATTACGAGTATTTTATAAAATTTAAGGCTACAAAAATATGGATATTGAATATATAATTTGATATTCACTAAAAATTTCAAAAATATTCGTGGAATTTTATTATGTGCAGGTACACTTTGTATTAAAATTTGATTAATTGAAATTATTACTTAATAACTTTTAAAACATACAAATTCAAATTAAGACCGACCCTGGTACACTAATGTCTCTCTTTCTGTTAGGGTTACCTAATAGCAGCATTAATTACGGGGCAATGACTAGGATTTAAATTTAAATACTTAAAATTCAACCGTATATTTCTGCATATATTTTGAATATACAACAGAAATATTTTTCAAATTACTTGAACTGTATATTTTTGGTCGATTTTTTTTTTTAATAACTTCTTTCTTTTGATATTTTAGTGGTCATAATTAAATTTGAATACAACCAAGTGGCTCCCACAATTACATATATTTTTTCTAAATATGTAGGTAGCCTTTGGAAATTTATTCGCGGTTTCTGTATTTTTAATAGATTTTTATCAATATATCTAAAATTGAATACCTTGAATATGTCTATGCCAACATTAGGGAGATTTTTAATCATCATAATTAGTAATTTTAAAAAATTAATAAAAATTTCGTAAATGTTACTAACACTTCTCACAACTCAAAAAAAAAATAAACAAAGGTACTAGATCGCTTATTAAAA
Source organism: Melolontha melolontha (assembly GCA_935421215.2). NCBI lineage: Eukaryota > Metazoa > Arthropoda > Insecta > Coleoptera > Scarabaeidae > Melolontha > Melolontha melolontha. The sequence continues at coordinate 118,124,177 of OW285243.1, read as the reverse complement.
TTTATAATAGTAAGATTTTCTTCAATATTGTTATTAAAAAACATTGCATAAATTACTATAGAAATAATACTAATTCTTAAAATCGTCACTTTATTAATATGTGATCGTAACAGGTACGTACTAGGGCAAGTTACAAACTAACGTACTTGATGAAGGCACTGTGTTGGCGAAACAATTGACAAATATTAATAAAACTAAGATTTTAACTATTAGTTGGATCTTCATCCGGTAAGAGGCAATATTTATATAATAGAAGGAAATATTTTCAAGAAATTACGCGTGGTCCTTACTGACAAGGAAATTAAAAACTATATATGAATGTATTGTATATGAACTATGTATAAAATGATAAAAATTTGGCTAATTAATTTATAAAAAATAATATTGAGAAAATCACAGAAAAAAAACATTTCGATAAAATATAAACAAAATAATTTTGTATATTACCGAAAATAAGACACAAGAAGTGCCAAAAATTATTGAAGAATTTTAGAATGAAATTTAGGTACTCGATATTTTGAAAGTAATAACAATACATATCTTTTATACTTACAAAATTCACACTCGAATCAAAAGAAAAATCCACTTAATTTCATTACGAATTGTTAGCATATCCTTTTAGTAATGAATATACTTAAGAGCTGGCAAGTAAACAATTCCATACGCGATATCGAACTCACTGACTGTACTTCCTTTACGATGGTTCCTATTATACCTTCTGATATTGGTGCTTGATCATATACGCACCTATTAAGACCGACTAACTAGAAGCAAGTGCCTTTCTTCGAAACATAAAATGAAATTTTAGCATTGGGAAAGTTAAAATAGTAGGTCGACCAGAACGATATGTAACTACATAGAGATGGTTCCGTTTGATCTGCGTAAACTTCCTAATGTTCATTCGTCTCTACGCGCGAATGTCATTTCGTAAATATTCAATGTCTTAAGCTTTTAATATATTTTTTTTAATTGTAGAAAGTAATGAAACATTAAATACATATATTACGTACTAGATATGTTTATTACTTTTTTTAAATTTAATCATCGAAAAGATTAATTAATTCGCTTTCATAAAATATGAATATATTAGTATAAATTGTTGTGAAGAAACTTTTTCAAATTTCTTCCACATCGTGAAAACGAAAACAACAACAAAACCTACCTTTGTTTATAAGCAGAAATAAATGATTATCACCTTAAGTATATTTGTCGACATCTAAACCATATCGGTATAATGTATTTAATGTTGCTTATATCAAGCAATATTGTACAATTTTCATTTATATTTAAAAATTAATCCCTGCTTATTTATTTCTGACCTATTCAAATTGTGCATCAAATGTTTACATTTAAGTACTAACGAACTAGTAAGATTACGATTTTATTCAAAAACAAACCTATTATCCAGAGAAATTTATTAAGAAAAATGTAATGTGTAAGCCAAAAATAGTTTCTCAGGATATGGCATGCATAAAATCACGTATGTCTTAATTTGATTCGACTTAGAGCTACTACCTGTCACTTTGTTTAATTTATTAATAGTTCAAACTAAATAATCTATTTTAAAAATATATTTTTTAATTTAATTATAGTATCAGCAGCTGTAATATTTCTCATAACAAAATAAATAATGAACATTTTTAAAGGTAAACATGATTAATTATTATTAGGAACCGGAAACAGAGGCCGAAATTATGATAGACTATATAAATAGTAGGGTTGGGCAATACCGACGTTTTCGGTATCGGGTACCGATACCAATCGAGGTATCGATACTTACCGATGTATCGGGTCTGTGCACGGTATCGATTCTGAGTACCGGAATCGGTAAAGTATCGATAGGTATCTAGATAGATACCTTGGAATCGATACCTTGGAATCGATACCTTGGAACCGATACCTTGGAATCGATACCTTGGAACCGATACCTTGGAATCGATACTTTGGAATCGAAACCTTAATTCGATACCTAGAAATCAATATTCATAACCCGTTTTCAAGGTGTTGATTGTTTGATATCGGTTTCAAGAGATATAAAATTAATTTACCGATTCTACCATAACTACGGTATGAAATTTGCAATATTGTGAGTTTTCTTTTGTAATAATTATAGTTATGTCATAATAAGGATATTTGCTACACACAATAGTAACATCCTTTTAAATATATATTATATAATATATACAAGGTGTGTATAAATTGTCGCAAAAGCTACACGTAGCGACATTCTTCGTTCGGTTTTGAATAAAAAATCTTAATGTTAAATTGTCGTATCATGCTTCGTAAATTCGTAAATGTCAAAATTTGACAGTAATGATTTTGATTGAACTCACTTTGAAATACAAACTTATTGTTCTACAACGTTGCCAAATGTGTTTTTCGTGGAAGTACGTTAATGAATAAATGTTTAAAACAAGCTTTTAAATCAAAAAGAAAACGTTTACGAAATAATACTAGTAAAAATTTTTTCTTTAAACTAAATTGCTTCTATCTCTATTAACAGATACCGAAGGGCAAAGGTTAGTTTCGCACTAAAAGTCTGAACTTCAAGAACCCCATGAAAACAAACGAAGTATGATACGACATTTTAACATTAAGATTTTTTATTCAGAACCAAACGAAGAACGTCGCTGCGTGTAGCTTTTGCGACAATTTATGCACACGTTATATAATGCAAATATACTTAATAATTCTTTACTTAAAAAGTTATTGCATCCTTTATGTACATTTAAAAAAATGCACGAAGGTAAGCTATCCGATACATGGCTACCCGATACATCGCTACCCGATACATCGCTAACCCGATACATCGATACTTAGCGAGTACTGGAATCGGTAAGGTATCGATAGGTATCGATGCTTTGGAACCGATACCTTGAATCGATACCTTGGAATCGATACTTTGGAATCGATACCTTGGAATCGATACCTTGATTCGATACCTAGGAATCAGTATTCATAACCCGTTTTCTAGGTATCGTTTGTTTGATATCGGTTTCAAGAGATATAAAATTAATTTATCGATTCTACCATATCTACGGTATGAAATATGCAATATTGTGATATTTTTTTTTTTTAAGTTATAGTTATTATGTTTATGTTATAATATGGATATTTGCTACGCATAATATAAAATTCAACAACATCCTTTGAAATATATACTATACAGGCTGATTCATTTTCGGCCCTCACCATCGGGATCTCGCTTATTATTGGAGATAGAGTATAGGTTTAAATTTGGCAAAGTTGTTAAATTTTGTGTTTGTTATAAATCCGTAAAGAAAATAGACCTGTGACAAATGACCTTCGTTATTTAAAAAAAAACGCGAAAACCCCATTTTCTTCTTTTACCTGTAGCACCGACATTTGGCCTTGCAGAGAAAAAATAAAAACACATCCTTGTGGCCATTTCTAAACTTCTATCCAGTGGTGTACTCTAAATTTTTATACGACGTTTCGTTTCTTTCTGGCCATCATCAACTATCTAATTTCTTATAGGCGTCATATTGGATTTAGACATCTTCAGAAAGAGTTTTTTTTTCTGATTTCAACCATGTACCACATGCTGACTAAAGCTTTTGACATTAGGTTTTATTTGAAAGAAAAAATTATAAGATTAAATAAGGTAGCCATGGAATTTCAATCTGTCAAACTTTTCATTTATTGTTCATTAATAATGCAAAAATGTCATACACTAACGAAGAGAAACGAGATATGATAAGTATTTTTTATTCTTCGAACCGAAATTCAACAGTAGCGAGTACAAGATATCTACAATTATATCCAGAACGACAACAGCCTCGTCGTACCATCTTTCTAGATCTCGACAGAAATTTGGTCGAGAATGGATCGTTTACTAAGCCGCGTAATGGTCAACACAACAGAAATTTAAATGAAAATCGACAAGATATTTTACAAATGGTAAATTAAAAGCGTGTTTTCAAATTTCATATTAATCTTGTATTTTTATAGATAAATAATAATCCATCAATTTCTACACGCGAAGTAGCGTCAGAATTAAATTTGTGCCAGTCCAGAGTTTGGAGAACTTTACATAAAAGTAGCTTTAAACCATACACTCTTTACTGCCTGGAGATAATTTGAGAAGGCTAGAATATTGTAATTGGTTAATGGGAAGGATAGAAAATGACGAAAATTTTTTAAGCAAAATCATCTGGTCAGATGAAACAAAATTTACAAATTCTGGAATGTTCAACAGAAATACGGAGCACTATTGGGCAGTACAAAATCCCCGACAAAACAGGGCTAGAAGACCACAACGTCGTTTTGGAATAAACGTTTGGATGGGTATTTTGGCAAATCGTCTCTTAGGACCAGTTATGTATGAAGAACATTTAAATGGAGAAAGTTATTTAAACATTTTACGTACATACGTATCTGACTATCTTGACGACAATATCCCATTAAATCAATTACAATATTTATGGTGACAACAAGATGGCGCACCAGCACACAATGCAGCTGTTGTTAGAAATTTCTTAAATCAAGAGTTTGCAAACCGTTGGATTGGAAATAGGGGAGTTGTTGAATGGCCTGCGAGATCACCTGATTTAAGCCCGCTAGATTTTTTTTTATGGGTATATGTTAAAAATAATATTTATAAAGTAGATGCGCCACAAAACATTGAAGAATTACGAGACAGACTTCAGAATGCCTTCGATGCAGTTCCTAGAAGAACTATACAAAGGGCAGTACAAAATGCCAGAAGGCGTGCCCAATTGTGCATTACCGAAGATGGCCAGATAATTGAACATTTACTGTAATTGTTTATTGTTTACTTTTCTATGTATTTTTATTAATGTTTTTGTTATCTTGTACTCGCTACTGTTGAATTTCGTTTCGAAGAATAAAAAATACTTATCATATCTCGTTTCTCTTCGTTAGTATATGATATTTTTGTATTATTAATGAACAATAAATGAAATGTTTGACAGATTGAAATTCCATGGCTACCTTATTTAATCTTATAATTTATTCTTTCAAATAAATCCTAATGTCAAAAACTTTAGTCAGCATGTGGTACATGGTTGAAATCAGAAAAAGAAACACTTTCTGAAGATGTCTAAATCCAATATGGCGCCTATAAGAAATTAGATAGTTGATGATGGCCAGAAAGAAACGAAACGTCGTATAAAAATTTAGAGTTCACCACTGGATAGAGGTTTAGAAATGGCCATACACACACACAAAGGATGTGTTTTTATTTTTTCTCTACAAGGCCAAATGTCGGTGCTACAGGTAAAAGAAGATAATGGGGTTTTCGCGTTTTTTTTTTTAAATAACGAAGGTCACTTGTCACAGGTCTATTTTCTTTTCGGATTTATAACAAACACAAAATTTAACAACTTTGCCAAATTTAAACCTATACTCTATCACCAATAATAAGAGAGATCCCCATGGTGAGGGCCGAAAATGAATCAGCCTGTATAATATATATAATCCTATATATACTTAAAAATTCTTTACTTAAAAAGTTATTGCATCTTTTGTGTACATTTAAAAAAATGCATAAAGGTAAGCTACGCGGATACATGGCTACCCGATACATCGCTACCCGATAGATCGATACTTAGCGCGTACTGGAATCGGTAAACTATCGATAGGTATCGATGCTTTGGAATCGATACCTTAGAATCGATACCTTCGTTATATGAGGTATCGGGTATTGGACGATGTATCGATACTTCGCCCAGCCCTAATAAATAGTCTATAGCAGCGCTAAGTACAACACGCAGTTATTGAATAGCACTATTCATTCGGTTAACCGCACATCTGTTTTTGTCGTTGAATTGTGACGTAATTACTTCAATTTTACAGTTAAATTACTTTCTTCATGAGCGTAGATAGAAGCGTGAGGAGATTTTATAATTTATTTTATTAGTTTATATTTCGTAAGATAAATAAAGTACGGTAAGTTAGTTTCTTTTTTCCATTGTTTTAACTGTTAATTATATACTTCGTAATTTTTGTAGTACATCCTGTTTAATATCGCTTGATCGAATCTACTTCTCCCAATTATTTTGACGTAAGTGTCCAGTGAATTTCGTTAAGTTTCAATAACTTACGCACACATTTTTAATTTTCATTTATTTAGATCTAGAATATTGCTTAAGTTACTTTTTCAAATATGATATGTAACAACGTCGAGAATGGCATCGCAAAATAATAGCGAGTTGGATTAAGGGTCAAACTGATTGTATGTCTATTGCCAGTGATTCCGAAATTTGTTGCAAAGTCTGTAAAATATCGTTAAAAAATTCCAAGAAATCGCACGTAAAACGTCATTTAGCATCGCAAACAGATACACAGAAATTAGACTTGTTGGAGTCTGACAATTTTAACGAAGAACTCTGTGAAATGGCGGCAAATATTCCATTAAATAAACTTAACAATCCCATCTTCAAAACATTTCTCCAAAAATATACTGGTCGAAATGTTCCTGACGAATCCACCTTACGCAAATATTATGTTCCTAAGTGCTACACGAAAGCAGTAGAACGCATTAGAAGCCATCTTTCAAATCAGTACCTATGGATAAGTGCCGACGAAACTATCGATATATTAAGATGCTGTGTGGTAAATGTTGTAGCTGGTGTAATACATTCAAATATTCCATATAACGCATATGTAATAGCAACAAAAGTTATAAATACAGTTGATGCGGAAACAGTAGCTAAAACCATTTACGAGAATATGCACTAAATGCTTCATTCGGATGACAGGTATAAAGAAAAAATACTTTTAAGTGCTACATATATGTTAAAAACAGGAAAACTATTAAAGGAAACATATCCTAATATGCTGCATATTACTTGTGTAGCCCATGCTCTCCACAGAATCTATGAATATATCACAGACACCTTTCCGAAAGTTGATAGACTTGTATCCGTTTTTAAAAAAATTTTCTGAAAAACACCATTGAGAGTGGCTCTTTACAGGGAAAAACTTCCATCTTTGTCACTGCCTCCCTCTTCAGTCATAAGTAGATGGGAAGCTACTAGTTTTTATGCAGAGAAATTTCATTACATGTTTAAATGACGATGCTCGAAGTATTTCTGAGTGAAAGAAACCAATACAAATTCCAAATTTAAAAAATCAGTTGTACTATCTTCAGGAACACTTTGGAAATTTGTCAAAACTTATTTTGAAAATCAAAATCTCAAATTAAAAGATGGATTAACCACAAATGGCAATCGATCTGGGAAATATTGAGAGGGCAGAGAAATGTAACAAAGTCAAGGTCACCACAGTATACATTATCTTTGTAAGAATAACCTTTCCTTGCGATTAATGAATCCCTTCCGTTTGTGGAACAACTCATTATTCACACGTTCTAGTTGCATAGAGCAGAATCAGTTGTAATTTTGCTTAATCCTTGTCGATGCGCTCGTAATTGATTCTACTAACTGCATGCAGTTCACAAACATAAAAGGTGGATGCGAAATATGCTATTCTCGAGTATTTGATCATAACCAATGATGTATCGCTTTTAATTACATTAGATTATCTACTGAAGATACATTAACGTAATTTCGCAACTGTTACGATTGTGATGGTACGATGGAAAACATTCGCTAAGTTTTACATTTGTCACGGGGATGGAGCTGGTTGCTTTGGTACGTTTAGCATGGTGTCTTCTATACGATTCAATTGTATGTTGTAAGGAATTTGTTATTATACCGGGTTTTTTTCAATTTCTCGCACAGAGAACCTATGCATATGATTCTCATTAAAAAATACGTTTTCTTTATAAATAATCAAAATTAGTCTTTCAAATTGTTTTTATCAGTAGATTATCTATTTATCATTACAAATAGCGGGGAAAAAATTATATTAAGGTCTTAATAATAACCTTTTCGGCTTACAACTAAAGGTCGGATTATAAGCAAAATGCATATATTTTGTTAAAAGGTATATCAACAAAATTATAAGTTTTCTGGGTTTATTTAATGTTTGTTGTAATTTCCAAATGTTCTGGGAAAGTCGGCTAAAACACTTTCCGACAATTTTGTTTTCTTCAAAAATATTCCCAACGCCATGTTCCCTATGCTAGTATATTGAGAAACAATTATGTCGATCAAATATACACTGAAATAATTGCCGAAATTGGTGACATCTTAGTTTATTTTCAACAGGATTAAACAACATATTCTTGTAGTTGATATATTCCTAATTTGCTAATTGGTTATTTGAACGCCGAAATTCTAGTAAATCATATTTAATAAGTTGTAAAGAGTTAGATAAAACCAATAACTATACAATAACTCGTTTTATTAATAATGGATGAGCAAAATTTTTCCTGTCCTATATAATACCACATGATAAAATTACGTAAATAAATTATTCTCCCATGCATTAACTATCTGGTGACGTAAAGTTGCATTGTATTTTTAAATTTATATTATTCTCTTGACATAGAGTTGCACTGTATATTACATCTTAAACTTAGAATATGAATTTTTTTTTAAATTACAGACTTAAATTTGGTATCAATATTTAAAGAAAGAATAGGTTATATGTAATAGAATAGTTGCATGTTAGTTTTATCTTGTACTATTATAGCCAAGAAAACTAAGAAATTCCTTCTAATAATATTGAAATGCCCAAACTAGATTTGATTTATTTAAAAATTTATCTTATCGAATATAATACCATATTTTTCTAATTGTATTATTTATATTTAAAAAGATTTCGTTTAAAATAAAAATATTTTATCAATCATTAGTATAAAAAATCTAAATACTTGTGACACGATTTAAATTAAAATTCCAAGAATTGTTACATATTTAGAAGTTACACAGATGTATGTACACATTCAAGTATTTTTTTATACAAAAGCTTCTTAGAATGTGAATAGAAAGAGAAAAACAATGTTGTATGTGAGAAAAATAGTTTCAAATAGGGAATAAAAATAATTACATACATCAAAATGCATTTTAAGAGAGAAAAACATCACAAAAAAAATTCGGAACAAAAAAAACACTTTTTTTTTTCAAATGCATTCTAATGCTAGGTCATTGACCCGATATAGGTATAAGCGTACGCGATTGTTTATTGGCGGCGGTCGTCCACGTGAACTGCTGTTCTGTTGCTAAGCTACTCCCACTCCGACTATTTGACATGTTCAACGATGCATAGTCCACGTTGCTTGATCGCATAGTTACTATGACAACCGTTAATTCGCATTCAATTTCCAATGAAATAGGAGTAATTTAAATATTAAATTATTCTGGCGGTTAGTTCTTTTTTTGCAGTTTTATAATTGCAATGTTTTAAACTACCCATTTTAGTATTTAGAATTACGATATTCTGAATATGCATTTTAGGCGTGTAGTCAATTACATTTATAATTTAATAATACAAGTATTATCATATTAAATATTTTTGAATAAGTTCCAGACTGTTGCCTTAAAATAATGTCCATATAAGTATAATATAATTCATGTCCATTTTATACTAAATCAATTAAATTAATGTTTATTGTTAAACGGCAATTTCCAATTATTTCTTTTATAACCTCGACTTTCATGAACATGTATATATATATATATATATATATATATATATATATATACATATATATATATATATATATATATATATTATCAGAAAACCCTTATACCCTTAGGGTATCGGGTGCGAACATTTTTAATAATATGATATTTGTAATTTTACGTAATCCAACATGAATATTGAACAATGATTTAAAAATATGTGACTTGTGTAAACAAACACAAGTTTTTGACAAATTACAGGATTCGAAATCTTGCCTTATCATTTCCAAAACTGTATTCTTAAATGAAACAGTAAAATCACTAAAAATATTATAAAAAGCAAATTAAAGCTCAATTTGATTTCTAATGAACGAAATATCTTTTCAAAAGTGCTGGTTCAGTTAAAGACATTGCCCGGTTTACAATTTACAATCAAAAAATTATCGAAATATGAAAAATAATGTAATACCAAATCAATTGGCATTTATTGCAATAAATTTTTCGGTAGCAGCAGAAACAATTTTGAAATTAGAAGCAAGAGAATTTAGAAAAAAATTAAGGATTTCATATTCTTTCGAAAGTTTCTAAATATTCGGAAAGGAGAATTTGTATTTAGTACCCTCCTGCCATCGATGTTGAACGATCTTTTTCTACATTCAAACATTTGCTAGACGACAGAAACATTCATTTAAAATAGAAAATTTAGAAAATTTTGAATAGTACCTAGTTGTAACAACTGGATAGATCAGACATCATAAGTCATAAGTAAATAGATGTACTTATTGTAGACCTCGGTTTCCGGGTTGGAACCGCGTCGAGTTAGGCGTAATTGCCAACGTTTCGGCCACTGTTTCAAGGGACATCTTCAGGGCTGTACGTAGATGTTCGCCGTTTCGCAGTAGCTTGAAGAATGCTATGACAGAGTTGTGCCGGTCTCTGTCATAGCATTCTTCAAGCTACTGCGAACGACGAATATCTACGTACAGCCCTGAAGATGTCCCTTGAAACAGTGGACGAAACGTTGGCAATTACGCCTAACTCGACGCGGGTCCAAACCCGAAACCGTGATCTACATCTAGAGAACGACCGCGGAAACCTACACCTAGATGTAGTTATTGTTAGATATTATTCATTATTGATAGTTACTAATTATATATTCTCTGTAGTAATACCATAAGAGCTTTGAATTTATCGATAATATCACGAATGCTTGTTGCATAGCGACGAAGACGAGTGTCAGTTTGACAGGCATTTAAATCACGACAGCCCGTAGGGCTGGAGTGGTTTAATTGTCAAATTGACACGAGTCGAAGTCGTTATGCAGGAAGTATGAGTGAAATTATCGATTTTAATTCAAAGCTCGTATGGTATTTGATTAGATTATTTTACGTAATACATTATGAAATTTATCTAAACTCTTTATTAATTAATTCATGTATAAATTAGTACACTGAAAGGTACAATTGTTATATACATTCTGTTTTTTATTGGATGTGCTTGAATCAATATTTGCACTGTTGTAACTATTTCCTCGCATTTGATTAATAATAGTTTCATGGTGTTCTTTATCTAGTTGTAGATACGGCTTAATAGAATGCGAACTACTATGGCCAGAAATTTTAATTAATTGTTGCTCATTTACACCAGCTTTTGCTAAATTTGAGACAGCTGTCGCGCGACTGGAATGGTTACTTATTTTTTGGTTTTCTGTGTTGAAACCAGCGAGTTCAGCACTTTTCTTAAACCATTTCAAAATTTCATTTCTTCCAATAGGCATATTTTTATACCAGCTACCTTTTTTCTTATTCCACGCTGGATTGACAGTTAAAAAGAGTCTATCACTTTTTATACGAGCGTTTTCTGTCCTATTTGAAATGAGTTTTTTAAAAAGTCTAACTGGGCAATTACTTGGTTTTACTTTGTTGGGAATCAACCATTTACTGTCAGCACATTTTTGTGCTCCACCTTAGGTAGTTTTCGGGAATATGGGATTGTACTCTATTCTTCCAGTCGGTGTATTGTATACGTTCATTTCTTCTCGGAAGTAGTGAATCAAACATGCCGCGCCTTCTCCTCCTCGCCATGCCAATTCAATCGACACTATCAGGTAAAATTTCTTTTGTAGTCCATCTGGATTTTCTTCATCCCAAACATTTATCATTTTTTCATATTCGTTTTTCTGTAAAGCTGCAGAACTCATTTTCCGTTTACCAGGTATCGCTTGAAGAATTCTCCTTTTGGAGTTCCTTGCGTCGCGGGCTGCTTTAAATACGATGCTCTGAAAAGGATCAATTTTTCTGTTATATTCGTTATTAAACTTCTCTTGTAGCAATTTTGCCGTGACATTCCACATCGTTTTAACAACACCTTCTTTATATTCTTCCCCATTCACCTTCCTCATATTTTTCGTATTAGCCGGTTCAGCTTGTTTTACTATTTGATCAATGTTTACAACTGATTCTTCCCCAAATCTCAGCATTGTTTTGTGACAATGAAACCAGTTTTTTGACAGAACTTTAGAAATGTCTATCCTTATTAACCGCATTTCCATAACAACGCCTAATTATTCTACTATGAAAATTATCGATAAATTATCGCTGTAATTTCGAGTTGCTTCAGTAATACGCGAATCTGATTGGTTTATATTTGTATGTGTAAAATAATCTATTATCATATTGTTATCATAGTGTTACACAAATATTATGTAATGTAACAGACCTTACATGTAAAATAAAGTTTTGTTTTTTAGAATCGGATTTGTTTTTTGTTAGAATGTTATAAAAAATTTAACATATTGAGCATATCTAAATTAGAGCATATTTGTCAATTATTTTGTGAATATTTTTGTCAAAATATGTGCATATACAGAGTATCCTAGAAATAAAGAAACAACATACAATTGTAAATTGTATTAAGTTACGCCTATGAATTCAAAATATCCAGAATGTGTATAAATAATAAATACCTCACACTAGTTAAATTCGTTCCTTGATTAAATAGATTTTTAAAAAGAAACCTTTATTTGAAATTTGACAAATTAACTTCTCTTAAATCTAAATTAGAAGTACTCTTAACAAATGCAGACACCGAATTGAATTAAAAACTAACAGAATAATAATTATATCCCAATGTCTCTAATCTAATATAATTCTCCGTATCTTGGGAGATAGTGCCTTCTTGGTATAGTTGTGCAGGTGCACGGATTTGTAACTCACGTAACAGTTGGATGAGATGGACAATAACAAAACTATTATTTTTGTTATTGTCGGTTAACTTTAAGATATCGTTTCTGGTACTTTTTATAATCACACAGTAGCTTGACATTTTTTTTTTAATATCTATGTAATTTTTTTCTCGCTTATGAGAGGGAATTTTGGGAAAATATTTCCCTATATAATTTCCATTTTTCATACGTTGTCCTTTGATTATTTTTACATAAATATAATCCGAGCTTTATTTATTACTGCATGTTAATATAACAGGTCAATACATAAGTTCCTTTAGTAGCATTTTTGGTTTCAAGGATGAAAACTCCTTGAAAAAAATTATTAAGTGCATGCCAAAGTTCTTTTAATGTCGTGTTATTGTTTAGTTGAATGGTTTTTGAATTTGTCTAAAGATTGCATTAATTATTGACAAAAAAATTGGAAGCAGAAGAAAAGGCGCATTTTCGACATTTACAAAGCCAACATAATTGGGAAAAATTACTTTCTCAATTTAAAGGGGTCATTTTGACATAAACGAATTTCTACGTTCAAAAAGATTTTAATCAAGTTCAATTCATATTGATCCATACGAATCAACTCGGAACTTGACAATCATAATTGCATTCCTCAATGATTTGATTCTTTTTCTGGTACTGCTTTACTTCTTTGCATATGACTAGTGATGTCGACCCCAACTTTTCTTCAGCCTGTATGTAGGTCTGTCCCCGCTTCACCAACCCCATAGTAACTATTTTGCGATGATCTTAAAATATTTCCAGTGGTTTCTTGCCTTGTAGATTGCAATTAGCATCAGCGTAATCTTGAAAATATGTCTCAATGGTGCGTGTTGAACAACCTTCCTCTAAATAAGAGCAAGTTCAAAGTAATGTCTTTCACCAGAAGATCTTAGAAAATTGTTTTTAATTATCAACTGTGTAATTTGGTTTGGAGCATGTTGAGTTGGTTAGAAACTTGAGTGTTTTATCTGATACGAGTAAACATCTTAATTTTATTACTTTGTCAGCGAAAAAACTCTAGTTTTTATCGTTAGAAACGGTGGTACTTTCACTGATGAATGGGCCATGAAAGCTCCCTTCTTTTCGTTGATTCGTCCTCGTTTCGAGTATAGCTTAGTGGTATGGTATCCACTTTACCAAACTTCAGTTCACGACAGTTTATTACTACACATTTTATCAATTATTTTGACACTATTTTGGAAAAAAGACATACTGTATTTACATCACTGAATTCAAAGAAAAATGGCCTTTCCAACGGTGTCAAATTCAAGCACCGTTGCCATTTAAAAAAAAATCAAGTTAACATAGGATTTCAAACATCCGTTAAGAAAAAAAAATAAATATGTATAGCTAAAAAGATATTTCCTTATGGTCTTGTACAAAATTTCCTTAAGATATATACCGTTTTAATACATAATAACCACCTGTATAATTCCAGTAATAATTCCGTATTAATATGATCCAAATAGTTAGCTATAAATACTCGTTAGACTAATTTAAATTCTGTATTTTTAGTGCAAAATAGAAAATTTCGTTTGCTGGCTAATGTTCTCGTCTATATTATTGTTACCATGGCAATAACAGCATTTTAAATTACGCGTTCATATTATTTTTAGTTTTTTCGTTTCCGTATATGCAAGTACAATATCAGCCACTTTTAATAGTCTTATAAATATTTCTACAGCAATATGTTGATTGTAACAAATATTTTCATTCAATTTCGAAATCTTTTTCGTTTTTTTTTTTTAATTTTAGTCACGGATCGGTGAACAAAGTTGAAGATTTGCATATCATCTGCATTTTTTTTATTAAAGAGATCCCTACTATTTTGCATATTTTGCGCATATTTTAAAAATTCAAGTCCCAATTAAAAATTTCTTGGCGTAAATGAATTGCAAAAACACGAAGCCAAGATATTTATAATTAGAACAGGTTATATAAACTGAGAGTTAGGGTGTATAAAAAATATTACATCACAAACCAATATATAATATCCTTAATACAAGTATCTATGAAATTAAGCTTTTTAACTTATATAATAGGAGTAATAATGTCCACACATAGTCTACTAATATGAAATGAGTAAAAATACTAGTAACAAAATCTAATTGCGTAATATAACGACCGAAATTTTATTTTCGCTTTCGCTATTACAAAGAAAATATTAAAAACTATCTAACCGATTAGTTACATAAAAGGTATATGGTGAAAGTGCTAATTCCTAGCAATGCAATAGAAATTCAAAACTTCATACTCGATCTATATACAACAATTTTAATGTTTGTGCTTCCGTTTGACGTAAATTACCGGCTTGCGACCTCTAAATGTTAGGGATTCATGCATATGTAGATATTTTTCTACCGCAATTAGCAAGAGCTTGCTAATAAGTTCTTCCGTAACTTTTACGCAACAAAACAGCATGAAATTCACTGATTATAATTTATTCATTTAAACAGCAAACGTGCACAGTATGTTCATGTTTACTTAAATATTATAGAAACGTGCCTGTTGATTACATAGCAAAAAATGAATCAGTTTTCAGGTACCTACCTACCAGAAGCACCTTCATTTTCATGGATTTGGAAATACATATCAGACTTGCTTTTCGTATTATTTATGAAAGAAATCCCCTTTAGCTAAAATATATAAAAAATTAATTGATCAAGGATACACTTATTGAAACCCCATAACGAAATACATTCTTTTTAAATAATGTATGGTCCCTAAGTGTTGGGAAAATTTTTAAATAATTTGTAATTCTACTAAATGACATTTGGTTAAGTCGTCGCTGCATTTAAACAATTAACTTTTTTATATTTATGACAGTTTAGTTTTTGTGATCTGCCTCAGCAAAATGTCTTATAATCTTCTATATACTTCTTCTATATCTTCTTTTATAATCTTCTATAATAAGCTTCTCATAACCTTATCTTAACTATAGATAAACCCACTAGACAGTTTAATTGCTTGGATAACATATGTGTTAGTGCTAGTTTTCCGGTGTTTGAGTCAGATGTTGTCCACAATGGAATATCGGACCACTCGGCACAGGTCATAAATTTGTCGTTGGGGTTCACTGGCGTTATTCCTGAAAGTGCTACAGTTTCTTATAGGCAATTAAATAATAAAGAAAATATAGATTTATTTAGAGCACTGTTGGATTTAGAAGATTGGAATGTTGATGTGAGTGCGAGCATTGATCAACAGTATGAAATTTTCATAGCAAAGGTAACCCCGACCTTTGAAACTGCCTTCCCATGCAAGCATCGCAAAAGTAGTAGCCACCCTAGAAATAGTTGGGTCACTGGCGATATAAAAATTGCGTCGTTGCGGTTGAAAGAAATGTATAAGCTCTCACTAATTGGTAATAATGAAATTCTACACCAATATAAAAAATATAAACAAACATATAGGAAAATGATTGCAAAGGCTAAGCTGATGTATAATAATCGTCTTATGTCTGTCTCGTCAAATAAAACTAAAGCGGCCTGGTCTATTATAAATAACAATACCAGTATTACGCAGACATGCAAAGATATTACACTAAGTATAGATGACGAAGTCATCAGTAATCAAAATTTAGTTGCAGAATGTTTCAATAAATATTATAATAAAATTGCGAATGACCTATTGCGATCAGATGATGAGTCTACCTATCAAATTAATAGTTCCTCACCTATCATGCTTTCATTCTTTTTTTATCCGGTTGATGAAACTGAAATTATGTATACTGTAAATAACCTTAAAAATACGTATTCGTACGGATATGACGATATTAGTACTTGCTTATTGAAACGGTGCATTGGAGAGATTGTGTTTCCACTCACACAAATTATTAACAATTCGGTAGTACAGGGAAAATTTCCCAATGAATTAAAAATTTCGAAAATTAAACCTCTGTTTAAGAGCGGATCAAAGGAATCATTAGCAAATTACCGACCAATATCTTTATTGAGCTCGTTTTCCAAAATATTTGAAAAAATAATGGCAATAAGATTAGTACGGTTTCTAGAAAGGAATAATATTTTAAATAGCAACCAATTTGGCTTTCGCACTGGTCGTCGTACTTCAAGTGCCATAGTCTCATTTTTAAAGTATCTATATAACGATATTGATGAGGGCAAAACATGCATGGGTATATTCTTAGACTTAAGCTGCTTGGGAAGTTATATCATTATGGAATAAGGGGTAATGTACTGGAATGGTTTGAGAGCTATCTCGAGGGGAGGACACACTATGTAAAAATAAATGAGTTTTGTTCTAGTAAATTGACATTGGAAAGAGGTGTACCACAGGGCAGTGTTCTTAGCCCTTTATTGTATATAATATATGTGAATGATATGCCTATTGAGAGGGCTGTCTTATTTGCTGATGACACGTCTGTGTTGGTAGGTGACCGAAATAAATTAAGTACTATGAATCAGGCTAGAGATAGTTTAGTGACAATAAATAAATACTTGCAAAATAATGACTTAATGCTAAATAGTAAAAAGAGTGCGTTCATTGAATTTAAGCCGGTTTCATATGATAGGAAGGAATCAAGTTTAATAAGGTCGAATGGTCGTACTATTTGCCAAGTTGACAATGCAGAGTTTTTGGGAATTACAATCGATTATAAGTGTGCATGGAACGGACATATTGATGGTCTGTGTAAGAGACTGGCCCCTATATGTTATGTACTTGCCCGACTCAAGTCAGAGGTTGCTTATGATGTATTGCTGATGTATTATTTTGGGTGCTTTCACTCGTTGCTTTCGTATGCGACTATTGCATGGGGATCATCGTCTGATTTGAACAGGGTGGTGCAAAAGCGCGCAATACGTATAATGAATGGCGTGGGTTGTCGAACTAGTTGTAGACTATACTTCACCTCAATGGGAATTTTACCACTACCATGTGTCTACATAATGCAGCTGATAATGTATGCAAAGGTAAACCTGAGAAGCATGCCAGGAATAAGCGGTTACCACACATATGTGACAAGAAATAGTTCTGTGTTAGAAATACCTAAACACAGATTATCTTTTTATGAAAGAAATCCTTGGTATTTATCAATAAAAGCTTATAATAAGCTGCCAGAAAGCTTCAAAAATATAATACCCCACAATCGATTCAAATTTGAACTCAAACGATATTTACTACGGAAGTGCTACTATTCACTAACCGAGTTTTTGAATGATCAACTAAGCTAATTCATTATTTATTATTATTGTATTTTGTATTGTATGTTTTATATATTGTTGTTCTTGTGATTGATTTTGAGCAATGGTCGGTTTTATTTTATTTTATTTTCTATTGACATACTTGATATACTAATACATGTATTATTTTATGCTGTGTAAATATTGGACTTGTCCCATACCACTATTGTGGTCGAGAGGATTAATAAAGATGAATATGAATATAATCAGAGAGCGGACTCGAGCGATTGTTGATTCAAAGCCAATAGGCGTCTGCCTTGTATTCGCAATAGGTTTGCGATTCGTAAATTTCGAACAATTTGAGACGTGTGGCTAGCTGCATAAATGACACACATACCTACATATACAGATAATATGTATCTGTCAATGCACAACATAGTGAATGTAATAAACGGTTTGGTAACCGGCAGCATCTACTGCTGAAACAAAAGTAATGCTGACAAGCGAATTGCGTATCGAATTTCGAGTAAAAATAATTTACAAAGAACAAAACTCAAAACTATGTATTTTCTGTAAAATATTGAAAATGTAAAACATTACTATGAACAACTAAAATTTGCTCAAAGTGTTTCGGTGTTAAATTAGTTCTGTGAGATGTTAAAACATCTTTAAAAATATAAAATGTATAAATGTCCGTTCCACATCGCAACTGGTAATGGGTGCGTGATTAAAATGTTACAAAAATGCACCATACTTCGAATATATAGATTTTTCAATCGACCCTGTGCAGAATTGATATAATATATTCTAATCTGAATTTCTGCTAAATATGGCATCAACTTTTTGTCTCAGCTCTGAGAAATATCTTTTTAAATTATGAAACTAACTTATCAACATTTGGAAAATGACCCCTGATGTATTCACATACTGTGTAGCGCATGTGCTGCACAGGTAACGTGTAGTATATTGGGATAACACTGCTTTAATAACTTCCCTATTTTTAACATATAAGCTGCCGCATCAGTCAAAAATAATAACATCTTGTCTTTATAATTAGTTATAGGTCTTTCACGAAAACAGACGAGACACGTGATAAACAGTTACTTCGGACCAAGTAACATTCAAATTACAATAATACCTAATAATCCTAATATTTCTCTCTATTCGGCAAATATATTATGTTGCCAGAACTAGGCATGGTTGCCAGATTAGATTCTGTCAAATGTCATTCGAATTAGTTGTTCAGAACGAGTTATCTAATAGGCGGTTCGGCTAAATGTCATATACAGATACAGATCTATTTATAAAGATTTGTATCATTTGTATACATTGCTTCATTAGCTTAACTGACGACGCCTATAGATGGCAGAAACATATGTCTTAAGCAGAAGTAAATGCTGAAAATACGAGGTATTGTCCAAGTATACAGTTACAGATATGTAAATTATTTACATGTCTGTTTCATAATTAATACATTGATTAATTACTTCTGCAAGTGTTTCACCATTTACAACTGGCAATATTTTAGTTGCAATTAAGTATGGTTGGTATGAAGTTATCGGATAAAGAATACTAACAACTACATTTAACACATATCGTCCCATTACATCCGTTGTTTCGTCTGTACTTACCCAAAGATAATGACCAGATAGGTTGGTTCGTATTTTTTCAATTGTTTTCAAATAACATTTTGGATTTTGGAAATACATTTCCCATTAAAATTAATGCCGAATTCGTTTTCTACGTGGTTGAATTAGTTCATAAAAAATTTAATACCAATATGTGAACTGGTTGAAAAATTGGAAATTTCTAAGGGGTATCCCCTTTAAAAATTTTCAATTTTCATCTCTCCAAATTTGTTGAAATTTGTTATTCTTATGTACTTTTGCTAGTTGTTATCCGATGACAGAATATTATAAATACATTGATCAATTACTTCTGCAACTGTTTCACCATTTACGACAGGCAATATATTAGTTGCAATTAAGTGTGGTTGGTATGAAGTTATCGAATGAAGAATACTAACAACTACGTATTTTTTTAATGGTTCTCAAATAACATTTTGGCAAGTGGTATTTACGTAAAGTAGATTAATCTTGGTAAATGACAATCAGTATATTTTGTAAGAAACCTCTTGAGGACTGGATTGTTAAGTTTTTTGAATGGGATTTTGGCCGCCATGAAAGCTTCACACAGTTCTTCGTTAAAAGTGTCAGGTGCAGATGGTCATATATTATCTTGATGAGTTTTCGAAGAAACGTGTCTATTGCACATTACACTTTTGTGGACGCCCTAAACTTAATGAACAGGCACTGCAATATATCTCGGTATCATTACGAATATGCAACCAAACTGTATGGCCTCTAATCCATCCTACCATGGTTACCCTACGAAAATTCTCCATAGTTCATGAAAATAAAGAGAAATACTAAGAACAGAAAGAAATTGACTAAAGAGAAGAAACGAAAACTATTCCAAAAATAAAGTAGTAAATTGAACTTAATATTTTAGAAGCCCCAAAGTGATTTGATTGACGGCACCAAAATGATTAATAATAATATAACGACACAGCGGATGACATAACAATTTATTATGTCATCCATTTATAGATAGGCTTTAGATAAATATGTCTATATATAATATTTAAAATGCATTCACATTTTTCTAAAACACTTCATAAAAAGGAGTGTCTATAAGTATGTCTAGAATTTAAATTTGAATAAAAAAGAAATTTATGTAATATTTTGAAAGAGTATACATATACAAAAAAATAGTCATAATTAATCTTCTATTCATTAGAACAACGCTTATAATAAATATATAATAGATTGTAATATCTAGGAAGCAATGTTATAGGTTCAATAACATAATTGAGGGAAAGCAGACAGGTAAATGCACCAACGATGCAAATAAAATACCAACCTACGGTAATCAGCATATACGCTGACATACATGTCTGCTCGCTACAGAAGCACAACCGGAAATCTTAAATACGAGGGTTGCTCGCTTTGTTTTAAGCCTCAGCTAACGATCTATAAGAGTTTTAATAAAATGTTTAGAAATGAGTCATAAAACTATAGTATGAAACAATTTTCTTTAGTTTTAACTAAAACCTCAAGCTATAATTGAAAGGAATATTTTCCGAAACATTTCAAACTTAAACAAGCTGTCGAAGTTGGAACGAAACTAAGAATAACCTTGCCAATAACACAGGTCTGCAAAAAATATTTTTTTTAACTGCGTGGCATATTTTTGGAAAATATTATGTTTTCTAATCAGCTGAATCCAAAAATTATCTCCACTTCTTTCCATAGCATACACTTTCTTTGCAAAATAAAACGTGTTTGCATAAAAAAAAAGTGAATGACACCAATGAAAAATCCATCGAACTAAACAATTTTTTCATGAAATGTACTTAAAATTACATGTTCATTCTTTTTGCCTATAAAACATTTTCTTCTGCTCTTGTGGACCCTTATCAACACAAAAAATCTCTAACTGGATTCGCCCTGGGAAGGTAATGTGTTTCCATCCTCAGGATCACTCAAGATATCATCCAAACTGGTTGGTGAGTGTGGAACTGGAATTTCAGACTATGAGATACTGGTCAAATAGCTGAATTAAAGTTTGGGTAAGGATTTTTTTTTTAAATTTATTGCAGTGAAACCTTTCATATCTACCAAACAAAAAATATCAGTCGGCAGTGCGATTTTGATATTCACGCCACATCATAGGATACACCTTATGAGGAGGCTAGGCTTTGTCTTGATTCACAAGTTTCAACTTGAAGTAAGCAAAATACACTTTTTTCGCGAAATCACTTATGAAACAGACAGAAACAAGAAAAATCCCTAATCAGAAAATATATTAATAAATTCTATATACGTATTTCGGCAAATAAGTTACCATTTTTAGTAGAACAAGCTGAAAATGAAAATGCTGCTAAACGTAGCGTTTTTGGTTAAGGTAAAACCGTTGAAGATATACTCTTCACCAAATCGCCTGTAGGATAACACTAAATTCCTAACATTAAAACATTAAGCAAATTATTAATTATTATAACAATTCTACATATAGAAGTAAACTGTTTACTTCTACATGTAGAACAGTCAATATGTCATAATATATTTAAAGAAATAACATACTAATTTAAAAATATTTAAAATATTTAATATAAAGCCGAAACTCCAAGAATTCATCAAATGATATATTAAATGAACGGCTAAGAAATTGTCTCTATATTATTAAATAGCTAGGGATGAAAAATTAGCAATTTCTAACTGACAGAAAATTAATATCTGTTCCTTATAAGGCGTTTCCATTAAACTTGAAACCAAGTCTTCGTAGCTCAGTTGGTAGAGCGATGGTCTGGCAAACCATGGACGTGGATTCAAGTCCCACTTAGGACGAAATTTTTTCAAATAGAAATTTCGAATAATTAGCGTCGTAATTGTAGACAGCAATGTTTCCATTCACATTACTTCGCGAAATAACATAATAATTTAAAAATATTTAAAATATTTAATATAAAGCCGAATCTCCAAGAATTTATCAAATTATATATATATATATATATATATATATATATATATATATATATATATATATATAAATAGTATTTCATGTTTTATTTTACAGCACTTCATTTCGTAAGGTTATATTATAGTAAATGGCACGCAATTATTATCATGTCTGTTGCCATTTTGAAATAAAAGAGCAAATCCTTTCTATTTTTAAAGATTGCATTAAATACGACATTTTTATGCGGTCGTCTTGCGTAATAGTAACTTGTACACATGTCATTTTTTACACACAAGTTATTAGACGTAGAAAATTCGTGCTCAATGTCTATCCAAAGGAACAGATATTATGTCATATTGTTATGATGAAAACTTTTTCACGTAATTTTTGCTTACCGAAAATAGGTTAGAAGAATTTAATCGAATACTTATGTAAATAGAATAATATATAATAATATGTGTAAATTTTCTTAATTAATTCTCTAAAAGTTCAATTTTCTCCGCGTAATTATATAATTATATAATACAAACATATATATGTATTGTTATGATATAAATTAAATAAAATGTAAATAAAGACATATTAACATAAAGTGTAAAAAAAGCAATAAATGTTTAAATGAACAAAATTATGTTATGTTAAGTAATACTCATGTTAAAAATAGAAAGAATTAATATGATGCAATAATTACAATTGTACATAGATAATAACATTGTCATTTTTTTCGAATAAATACAAGGACGGATTGATATACCGAGTTCTTTTTTTATTATTACACATTTTATTATCACATATACATTTTTACTATGTGTAACTTTAAAAAGAAAATTGTCAAATCATTAGAAACATAGTAGGCAACCAGTCATACATTTATGTTTATTTAAGTGAAAATAGAATATTTTTGACAGTATTTATAGATGTCATTTCAGAATATTAAATATAAATATTTAATGTAAGTTTCATATATTAAAATACCGTAAAAATTACGTAATTTAAAAATGTAATGTTTATTTTTTGATTCACAAAAGAAGACCCGTATTTAAAGGTTTGCTCTATTTTTTTTGTCTGTGAAATATATTATATATATATATATGTATATATATATATATATATATATATATATATAC
Organism: Melolontha melolontha; assembly: GCA_935421215.2. NCBI lineage: Eukaryota > Metazoa > Arthropoda > Insecta > Coleoptera > Scarabaeidae > Melolontha > Melolontha melolontha. The sequence continues at coordinate 118,100,650 of OW285243.1, read as the reverse complement.
CGGGTGTATTATGAAAAACCTTTGGGGCTGTAGCTTCCTTATATTTTATCTGTCAACTGGTGTTTTTTAAAGCAGTCTGACACTAAAACATAATTTTGATTTTGAAAATACCAAAATAATATCAAAGCAAAAAAATACAAAAGCTAGGGAGGTCTTTGAAATGATCCATATTTTCAAAAACAGCAGAACAATCAACGACCGTAACGAGATTGATGGACTTTCTAAACTCTATTATCCACTCATTAAACAATAGAAGACAACCAACCCTACCCACACACATAAAAAAAATGTATTGTTTCCCATTGTAAATACATATACTATGTTCACCTAACACATGGCCTAACCATGCTAATTTTAAAATGAAATTGGAAATTTCAGATCTCAAACAAAGATATTTAGTCACACAAAATATTCTGAGGAACGCGGTCGCCCCTAAAAAGGTCTCGGGCAAGCCCGACCAATGTACACATGTGTTTTGAAACGGAATAAATTGGTGAGTTTTATATCATTTTAATTTTCCTTACTTTATTATTATTTTAATTCTAATTTTAATTCATTCATACAAATGTAATCATTTAATTTTCCTTACTTTATTATTAATTTAACTGTAATTTTTAATTCATTCATACAAATGTAAACATATTTTCTTACCTTTTGTTATATTAATTTTTCGTTTCTAGTCACTTGAAAAAGACTCAATAATAAAAAGAGTCGAAACGTCGTAGAGAAAAACATTAAAATTCATTAAAGGTCGCTAAAAAAGTCTATTATTTTAATATATATATATATATATATATATATATAAATATATAATTTTAAAAAAATTATCGACCGTATTACGTTGGTTAAAATAAATTAAAAACAGGCAAGCGGTCTGTCAATTAAAAGTCATTTATTGATTACCTCTATATTTCGCAACGAGTTTGTTGCTTTTTCGGGAGATAAAAATGTAAAGTTCAAAACATAAACTCTACATTTTTATCCCGTTTTAAATTTATTTTAACCTATATGTTTATATATAATGTATATACATATAACAAGTGTTCATTTGAAAAGTCAATCTAGGTTACTTTGAAATTTTGATAGAATAAGACGCAAATATGTTAGTATCTGTTTATTGTTCCGTAAACGTAAATTCAAATGACATTTGATAATGTCAATCACAAATATCAGTTAGTACATAAAATAATCGTGCGTCGATTTTGGTTTAAATAAATTGCTTCTCAGTTTTAAAATGGCTTTCACTTTAGAACATAAATTTTTTTTAGTCCAGGCTTATTTTCGAAGTGGTAATAAAATTGATGGTTTATGGGTTTATTCAATTCAAGATTGCATGGTAGAATTTCAAGTTGAGTTTCCACATTTTGTAATAGATTATATACAATTTAAGAATACTTTGGATAGAACTTTAAAACTTTTTTCTGAAACTGGTAGTCTCTCAAGAAAATCAGGCAGCGGAGCAGTTAAGAAACGTACACCTCAAGTTGTCAATCGTATTGAAGAAGTAATGGAAAATAAACCATAAACATCTGTTCGACAATTGAGTCAACAAATAAACCTTTCTGTTGGTACAATTCACAAGTTATTAAAAGAATATATGCAACTTTATACATACCGTGTCACAGCAGTACAAGAATTGTTAGAAATTGATTACAGAAATTGATAGACTACAGTTTTGTAATTGGTTTGTAAATATGAACAATAATGGAGAACTTTCGCAAAGAGTCATCTTTACTGATGAAGCATGGTTTTATAAAACGGGATACCTAAATTCACAAAATACAAGAATTTGGAGTAGTGAAAATCCACATGTAATTAATGAAGAATCGCTACATCCAGAGAAAATTGATGTTTGGGCAGCGATAAGCCAAAGGCGAATCATTGGACCAATATTTTTTCAGGAAACGTTAACTGCTCAAAGGTACCGTACGGAAATTTTACAACCATTTGTCAATCAGTTGCATGATGATGAACTTCAAATTGCATATTTCCAACAAGACGGAGCAACTTGTCACTGTACTGTAGAATCTTTGGATTATTTAAGAGAATTTTTTGATGAGCGTATAATTAGTCAAAATACTGAAATTGCCTGGCCTGCACGTTCATGCGATTTAACACCTTGCGACTTCTTTTTGTGGCGTTATCTAAAAAATAACATATTTCGAACACCAATATTGAATTTGAATGATATGCTACAGAGAATCGAACAGAAATGCATGGAAATTAATAACAATCCAGTAATGTTGCAGAATATCATCAGAAATTTTGAACGGAGGATTTTAAAGTGCATTGATCTTGAAGGACAACATTTTCAACATTTGTTATAGTTTTCAATAAATACCTATTATTTGTTATTTATTTGTATGTATGAAACTGTCAAAATATACGACTTCGTAGGTTAAGTAGTAAATTTTAATTTACGACCTACTTCAAAATGTTCTCAGTAAATCACATGCTACTAGATTGACTTTTCAAATGAACACTTGTTATATATACTATAAATAAAGGTAATTTGAACAAATGTCAGTCAATCATAAATTAATAATGTAAATGATATACAGGTTCGGTCTACAATCATCTTGCATGCGGCTTCCCATACATAAGGCGTGAGAAGTTGCCAAACCGTACCTATCTAACAAATATATATACGAGAGCCGGCAAGTAGACCTTTAGAGAAATAAAAATGTTCTTCTAGATTAGTGGTTTGCCGAAGCAGATGTGATAGACAACGTACTTTAATTTTACCAGTACTTTTGTTGGAGAATTGACAAATGAATATGAATGTATTCCGTAATAGTGATATACTATACAGCTATGCACATTTACAATATTGTTAACAACGAGCGCAAAAAACATAATTTGAGAATCTTTTAGGTAAATAGTCATTAAATACAAGCTGTAAAAAACAGTAAATGTATAACACTACCAAAGTAGACGTATTGAAGTAAGAGAAAAAAAAAAGCTCTTCTATAGGCAATAAATTTTAAAATAAAATAGATAAAAAAAATAAAGAAAATTCTTGGAAAGCAAAATGAAAAAATTCAATAAATATAATTTCTGGGGAAACAGGAAGAGTACGATAAACTAAAAGAATAATGGAAATTAAAATATACTTCTAAAATAAACGGAATTCTTGAAAAACCAAATTAAAACTTCTCAATTAATCAAATGTTCGAATAATCCACCTCTTTGCTCCTGACAGTACGCAAGTCTATGATAAAAATTATTTCGTACATTCGAAAACATTTCCGGGGTTATCGTATTTGCACAATCAACAATTTTTTGTTGTAGTTCCCCAAGATTACTTGCTCGATTGTGCTGATGACTATACTCATTATTGTTGGTATTGTAGGCACAGGTCTATTTTGGAAAGAAAAAATAGATCGCCCTACTACCTCTTGAGCAGTACTACCAGAGTAGTACCACTTAATAATTTGTATCCTTTCCTCGTTTGTATAAACCAACATATTCAATAAAAACTATAAAAACAGGCCAAAATCAAATAATACAAAATATAACTGCCAATTAGAAACAAATTAAATTCAACAATAAAATTAATAAATGTGAAGTAGGTAATTCTTATAATACTAACTTCAGATACTTATTAAGAATAACACGAACGTGAATAATAATATAAAAATTAAGAAAACAACCACCAACATGCACAATATTGGTCTCTTATGATCGAAATGATCGTATCGATCTGTCTTTAAGGGTTCCCACTACTCTTCTCGAACAGTACTTGCGCACTTGTGTATTTAACTTGGCAACTACGTTCGTTTATATACATGGACTTGTAGCTCGCATTTAAGTTAAAAACGGGCCAAACGTGTATGTCGATTAAGACAAGTTTTTAAACTTTTAATGTTAAATTTTATCGATGATGGCAAAATGCCAAAACCTAACAGTTAGTAAATATTAATTTTAATATAATTATGTGTATAATTAACTAGAATTTATCCAAAAAAAATTTACAAATAAAGAAAAAAAGGAATTTACCAAAAAGCAATTTTGAATAAACTGGAATAGTCTTGGTCAAGATTATTGAAAAAAAAAGCAATTAAATAGAAGGAATAAATAAAAGGAAACAGGAAAATAAAGACATAATTTTTTTTAAAGACAATAAATTTAATTTAATAGGTAATTTATAAAAAAATATTAATAAAAGCTTATTATTATTTAAATTTAAAAGTGTAATTATTTGCAATTATAAAAAAAATATTTTATGATTAGCGATAAATTTTTAATTAAATTTATTTCATTTATACAATCAACGGCAAAAAAAAATCATAATTACATCATTTAATCTTATAATTCATATAAATAATGATAAACATAACGGGTATTCAGAAACATTCGAAGTCAAGTCGGCTCTGGACAAAAAATTATTAAAATCTTTACTTAAGTATCTGATTTGTAATAATTATTAAATGTCAACTGTTGTCTGTCAAAAATCAATCTATCTCAGACATGACTTCATATTTTCAAGGACTACTTTGACTTAGAATGTTTCTGAACACCCGTTATTTGCTTCTACTTTAGAGGGCGCTGGAAAGTACACACAGCAAGACACCCGAATCTTCAGCTTGTATATCATGAGATTCATGAGATTATTTAGTGTTAAAAAGTGTTAGTCCCTAACATGTTATTATTGTTGGTATTCACTTAATTCTATACATTTCTAATACAAGCTACTTTAGTTGGTTTACATACAGGAAGCAATTTTGAAAGTATAATCGTTAATCAAGTGCACACTGTGCTTTCTGCATAAAATTGTTGTATAGAACGTCCTAGAAAATACAAGATTTACATAGACTCTGCAAAAACACAGCTTTAATTACCATTTGTAAAATATCCCGTTGATTTTCATTCAAATTCCTATTAACGTAAACATCACGCGGTTTGGTAAACGATTTAATTTCGACCAAGTTTCTATCAAGATCCAGAAAAATGGTACGATGTGTCATTCTGGATACAATTGTAAATATCTTATACTCGCTATTGTTGTATTTCGATCCGATGAATAAAAAATACTTAACATATCTCGTTTCCCTTCGTTGGTGTACGACATTTTTCTATTAATAATGTACGATAATTGAAATTTTTAACAGTTTGAAATTTCATGGCTACCTTACTTAATTTTAAAATATATTCTTAGTGAATAATATCAAAAACTTTTGTTAACATGTGATACATGGTTGAAATCAGAAAAAGAACTCTTTCTAGCGGTGTCAAAATCCGACATAGTGCCCATAATAAATAAGAAAGTTGATGATGACCAGACAGAACCGAAACGTCATACGGAAATTTCGAGTTTACCATTAGATAATAGATCAAAAGCGGCCTCGAGAATGTGTTTTTGGTTTTCCCCTGCAACCCCAAATAAAGGTGCTAGAGGTAAGAGAAGAAAATGAGTTCTTTAGTTTTTTAAAAAAATCTCGAACGTCATTCCACACAAGTCCATTTTCTCTTCGAGTTCATAACAAACATACAAAAATTATCAACTTGCCAAATTTAAACCTACACACTATCTGCAACAATAAGCGAGATCCCCATGGTGAAGGTCGAATCAGCCTGTATACCGAGATATTAAAAATTATCTTGGTCAACGGTGGCCATGGAGTGAAAAACGTCTACCCGTTAATAAATTACGTCTTAATTTATATCACCCTTTTGACATAATTCTGATAAAATTTTCAGGTTAAGTGTCATGCTGACGTTAAAATTTGTCAATATATTAATCTTAATGCCGCATACGCTATAAGTATTGCAATAAAATATTACAATATAATTTGATAAAATGCATGCTGTTTGTTTTAATATTTCAGCAAATTCAGTGAGAATCAGCTATATCATTACTAATTCTGCGAAGCAAATAATACCGATTGCTGATATAATGCCAATAAGATGAATGCTGGGCACGGCACATCAAACTCCTACTTATGTAAAATGAGTTCAGGTATATGAATCAAAGTATCAAAGTAACCAACACATTTAACGATTACTCAAGGTTTGAGTAACGAATAGTAACGATTACATAAAAGTAACGAAAATCGACATCTAGTGAATAAACGGTTATTACTTATTATATTATTAAAGTAATCTCAATTTAAAATATGCGCTATTCGTATATATTCATTGGGCGAGTGTAATAGTTGACGTTTAGGGGTGGACGCATAACATCTGACTGTACTGACCTAACATCGACGTGAGATTTAAATTGGTCAAATTCTTATTTTGTTTGCAGTCCATTTGCCCTATTGATAAGGGATTCACTATATTTACAAATATGTTAAAGAAGATGGGATTTAAGTACGAATTTTATTCTGTTTACATTATATTTATTTATATAAAACTTATACGCTAAACAGATATATTTACTTTTAAATGGTAAAAATCAATTGATAAGTCGGAAAGCTACCATATTCGTGCTAAACACATAGCATATCTTCAAAAATTACAAGGTTATATGAAAATAAGCTGATTATATTTACAAATCCATAGTCCTGTGTCCTGTGCGCATATTGCATTTACCTATATGACCTCTTTTCCATTAGAATAATTATATCTTCATCTTCAGAATGACATCATTTCACATTATTCTAATCTGACAACAGATTTTAACAAGCAACTTTTGTACCTTATAAACACACAAACAAAGTGACGAGCGAAAAATGAAATGAAAATCACTAAATTTTGAACACCTATTGTGCATGTTCTAAAAAAAACTTTCACAAAAGAAATTTCCTATTCGATATTAATAGATACATAGACACAGATACATCTGTCGAGTACAAGAATAATAACTTCTCATGATCGTAATGAATTTAACATCCTTCCATTATTAGTTTGGATAATTTAAAAAGTATGTTAACAATGTTTTATTTCAGCATTAATCGTGACAAAACATTATTTTACGAGTCGCATAAGAAATTGGTGTCAATATCTGCATAAAATTATCAAGCGCCTGGAACTAAACCAAAACAACTTATATATTTCTCTTTTTTTTTTACTATAAATTTCATCTTCAACGAACATCTGCTTAAAAAATTTATACTCAATGCTTACACTTTCTTTTACAATAATTACGTTTTAAAGATTAAAAAATATTCACTTTTTAAAAAACACTGTGACACTGATCGGATTCGATACGCATAACTTATGAAATAATTACAGAAGCTTTTACATCATTAATTCGAATTAATACGCATTTTGTACATAAATATTTCTTACTTGTTTTTCCTGTTTACATTATAAAATTAACGTAAGACGGTTATGGAGAATGTACACATGCAATGTAGAATAATATTCAAAGATGACTTCGTATTACTGTGTTTATAGCGTGATAATTAACTTATAATGAGGGCGCGAAGAAAGTGTAAAAGAGAAAAACTGTTGCGTGGACTTCCACGGTTGGCATTACAAATAATGTAATCCTCTTCAGAGTTCGCCATGAGATCATTAATACGAGGAATAAGCTGAATTTATTGAGAATAAGAAAATCTAATAGAATTTGAAAAACAATCAAACAGACAGGGTAATTGCTTATCTCCATTTATCGCGAATTTATTTATGAGTCACTTTGAGATTGAGTTTAAAAAGTCAGCCAAATATTTTCCAAACATATGGGTCAGGTATGTAGACGATGTGTTTGCAATTTTTGATACCAATAAGTGCGACTTAGATTATTTTGTAACAGAATTAAATTCAAAATTTCCTAGTATTAAATTCACGGTTGAAAAGGAAAACAACGGAGGTTTGCCATTTTTAGATACCTTAGTAATTAGGAATGACAAAAACTTAGAGTTTGATATTTACCGAAAAGAAACCAACGTCAACAGATTTATAACCGCAGATTGAAACCATACTTTTCAGCACAAGAGTGCCTCTTTCAATTTTCTTATCAATCGTTTGTTAAGCATGCCATTGACAAAGGATAGATATGAAAAGGAATTAACTTTAATTAAGAAAATCGCGAGTTACAACGGTTTCGATTCAGAAATAATAAACAAGCTAGTTAGAAAACATAAAGTAAGAAAAACAATTCAGGATTCCACATATTTGTTACCTCAAATTGATTCGAGCAAAAAATTTATTAGTTTACCGTTTCACAAAACTACGAAAAATTTAAGTAAAACCTTTAAACAGTATAATGTTCAAGTAGCATTTCGGTCGAATAACTCCCTAAAATCTCTCTTAGGCAACGCGAAAGACAAAGTTGAGGTTAACAACAAATCTGGAATCTATGAAATAAATTGTAAGGATTGTGATAAAAAATATGTCGGCCAAACAAAACGTTCGATTCTAACTCGTTATAAAGAACATGTTTCGCATATTAGATTCAATAGACCGGAATAATCAAGTGTTGCCCGACATATTCTTGAATCAGATCACAACGTAACATCTGACTGTCTGAGATTAATAAAAAACGTCACACGCCCTCGCGAATTAGATAGTTTTGAGAGCATTTTTATCTTTAAAAATAGGAATAACGTAATTAACGCAGATTTTTTTCTTTATTTGAGTTAATTGACAGTTAGATGTTATTAAACCAAGAAAAATAGGAAAATCATTAAAAAATATTCGAATTCATGGAATTTATTTTTAAATTCGTTTCATTACAATATTTGCCATTAAAATATTCTGACTCAACATTAATTTCCAAATTTATATTTCAACATAATTTAAGGATTAGTTTCATAATTGGATTCTTAATGTATGTTAAATTACGGCTTTTATAATATTTTTAAACGGTTTTTCTATAGAATTTACAAATAATGGGTTAATGCTCTTGCATGAATAGGTGGGGTTTACCAAAATGTAGGTAATTTTTGTAGCATTTAAGATTGAAGAATTTAGTGTTAAACTAGAAGACGTTCAGAACAATCCTTCTGTGAGTGTTTTTGTGCGTTCAAGTGTTACACTGTTTTTTCTACTGAAGATGACAACGTGGTTGTAGAAATACGTATTTAGAATCATTCAATTCTATTGTGGTAAGGGTTTTTTAATTTTATTTTAATCAAACAGAGTTTATTTAGAGCAACTCTTTATCTGTCATTTGACGTTTTATTGTTGAAATTACGTTCGTTATAACTCAGCAACTTATCTTTTAAAAGTAAAAAATATAGAATTAATTCGAATCACAAAATATTATTATTATTTTAAAAGAGGTTTAAGCGCTTATGAATGCAAAGAGAGTTTAGATTCAGTTTTTAGTGAACACACACCTTTCTTGACTACAATTTACCGATGGTATAAGGAATTTGAACGCGAAAAGAATTCTGTTCAGCATCAAAAAGGAGCAGGGCGTCCTCCTACGGCTCTTGCCGACAAAAGCATTGCTACTGTTAAAAAAATATTTTAAAAGGACAATAAAGTCACTTATATGGTAATAGAGCATCAACTCAAGATTGGATCCTCAGCTGTTAAAACAATCATATACGGTTGCCTGTATTAAAAAAAAAAAAGTCGTTTTTTGCCGCATCATCTTCCTGTCTTCCAGAAAGCAGAACGTGAACGAATTTGCCATGAAATTTTAAATTTCTTAAATAATGGCGCGCACCAAATGTTTTCCAAAATAGTGACAGGTGTCGAAACTTATATTCCCTTTTTCGACCTTCCTAACCACCAAGAGAGTCGTGGATGGATTCACGAAGATGAGCAAACACCTACAATGACTAAGAAGCAGTGAGGTATGAAAAAGTTTATGTATGCGGTATTCTTTAGAAGTACGGGCTTAATAAATGCAATTAAAATAGACGAAAGACAGTTACAACTAAGTGGTACAATGAAAAATATTTGCCTGAAATGTTCAATAGAGTTCCAGGTAAGGGAATTATGCTTCACCGTGATAATGCATCGTCCCATACGGCAGTTTTAACTCTCTCTCCAGTTTTTGACTGGAAAAAATATAAAACTAATAGAACATCCTTCGTACTCACCGTATTTAGCAATGTTTGTCTTTCGGTTATTTTCTTGGTTTAAATGCAATTTGCGAGGTGACGAAGGGATTGATACCGCAGTTCACGCTTATTTTGAAGTAGATTGATTGGGAGCTTTTAAACAATGGAAAGAAAGAATCCTGAAGAGAATTACTTTGAGCATATTTAAAATAAAATCCTAGAAAATATTAATCGTGTTTTTTATATATCGCAATAAAATCGTCCATTAACTATTTCACTTGTTGAGGCAAGCTCTTTCTGCACGATGCCATCAACGTCGAAGAAACAAATCAACATCGACTTGGTGTTGCTGCGAACTTGCCGTGGTTTGTTTGATCGTGGTGACTGCGCTGACTGCTGCCTTGTTTCGGCATCATACCCGTACACGTCAGTAACGATTCCAGTACTGAAATTCGTATCCCTTTCGGCAGTTTCTTTCTTTCTTTCTTCTTGTTCTTCTTCTTCTTTTTCTTCTTCTTCTTTTTCTTCTTCTTCTTCTTCTTCTTCTTCTTCTTCTTCTTCTTCTTCTTCTTCTTCTTCTTCTTCTTTATACGCGGACAGCTTGCGTAGGTGACCACGAAGTTACGCATCATCATATTATTGAGAATTACCTTCTAAGACGATTTGGAAGAGAGTTTGAATACGACGAAACGTGCAATAGTTATATTACATCCTTAGATGCTTGTAAATAATTTATTTGTGTTACATATTCTCTTCATTTTTGTGTACATTTTTGGTATGTACAGGTGTGTTTAGCGTCATACGCTAAATAAATAAATTGCGACATTGAACGGAATCGTGCAAAACTCCTAACACAGTAAAGACAATCGTACAAACGAGGTATATCATCGGCCTGAAGAACGTTAGCTGACTGACAGTATTCCTATTATAACAAACCCCTTTCAATTTTTCGAAACACACGCTGCGGATCAGACATGCACAGAGCCAACCCTACTAATATTAGTACATTTTATATTCATATCTGCACTCCAATAATTACTTTTTACTATCAAAAATTTAATACCTCTAAAATAGACAACATACAGTACAACGATCCTTCAAACACAATTAATTCTTACATTTTAATATTACATAGTTACAATTGAATCGCTTATTATTAAAACTTTTCGGCTTTTTCGAGATATACATTGGCTCTTTACTAAAGCGATAAAACTGAATCGTTTGATGATAAAAGGAACTAAGTGCCACTATGCCATATTATGGTATGTAAATGTGTTTATTTAGGTTTATTTTTGAAAGGGTCTAAGTCGCTTGACTTGATCCCTTTTGAAATTACCGCCGGTTTTGATAGTTGAGTAATAACTTAACCTATAACACATTTCTCAAAATAGTACGGACAATAAAACGTTGTGTGCTCTGTAGCATGATTGTTAATATTATTGCGCTTGATAACGCTGTTTAAACAAGAATGTCTAATAAACAAAGTGAACATTTTATTGAGAGTGAGGACGATAGAGCGAGTGTTGATGAATTACCAAAAAAGCGACGCAAAGGTATACGAAATGATGAAAATTATAAGAAAAACGTTATTAAGAAATGTAAGGTCAAAGGTGCCCAATATGTTAATCATAGGGGCCGTACAGTTTTAGCAAGAAAACAGGGCGCCCCTTGCAGGTAAGGAAATTATATTTGCGAAACCTATGAGAAAATGTTTTTATTTGTTTTTTTTTGTTTCTGTATAGATGCGCAATGAAGTGCTTTGAAAAATTCAGTGACGCTCAACGAAAGTACATATTCGAAAAGTTTTATACTAATTTCATAACTAAAGATGAACAGGATATATACCTACAATCACTTATTGTAGTCACTGACGTTGCTAAGCGACGAAAACGTTTAAAACACGGGAAAAAAGGGAAAGGTGTTTTATTCATTTTGCTCTACAATCTGACAATGACAAAGTAAAAGTATGTCAGAATGCATTTTTAGGTCTGCATGAGATTAGTGTTAAAAGAGTTAAAAGGCTAAAAGCATTGTTGATAAATAAATCCACTCCTCGTGATAAACGAGGAAAATGCTTAAAAACTCATGCCATATCCGATGCAGAAAACATGTTAGTTCGTCTACATATATCTTCTTTTCCTGTCGAAGAGACACATTGCTCTGGAAAAGACTATCACTATCTCGATAGCAGACTGAATGTCAAAATAATGTACAACATGTTCAAAGAAAAATACCCTAGCGGCAATGTTAAATATAGTTACTACATTAAATTTTTTAATGAAAATTTTGCTTTGTGCTTCGGTCGTCCCCAAATTGACACATGTTGTCAATGTGAAGAGCTCTCTCTTAAAATTAAAAGTCCATCGTTAGGTGAAGCTGCTAAACGGATGGCCGTTGCCGAAAAAATAATACATCAACGTAGAGCTATGAAATTTTACACTTCATTGAAAAATACTATTGCCGAAGTAAAAGAAACGGATAGGATTACTGCTGTAGCATTTGATTTTATGCAGAATCTGCAACTACCACTCGTTCCTGTTCAAGACTTTTTCTATTTAAGTCAACTAAGCGTTAGTGTTTTTGGAATCCACGACTTGAAAACTGGAAAAGTTTACTATTACGTTTATCATGAAGGTATAGCTGCGAAGACACCAGACGAAGTATGTTCATTTTTGATGGACTACCTTGACAACTACGCAGATCCAGGTTCAAAAGAATTTAGGCTTTTTTCAGACAATTGCCCCGGCCAGAACAAAAACCATACTATGGTACGGTTCTGTATGGCACTCATTCAGCCAGGAAGATTTGAAAAAGTACAACAATTTTTTCCAATTCGGGGACACTCTTTTCTTCCCTGCGACAGGGATTTCGCTGTCATAAAAATACATTTAAGAAAATTTGACAGAATATATTCAGTACACGAATATACTGAAAAAATCATTCATTCCAGTCAAAGCAGCAAATTTGTTGTAAAAGAGGTGCTAACGAATGACATTTTAGATTGGAAAAAATGGTGGCCGACTTACTATAAAAAGACAGGTATATCAAATGATTCCTTAAATCTACCTAGGAATCAGAGAGTAAGCTTTACAATTTCCAAATATCACCATATTTTACACAACAAGGACATGCCTGGAATTGTTGAAGCTCGCGATTTCATTAATGGGCTTACTGTTCATCATTTCGATTTAGCACTACCAAATAAAAGGTCAACATATCCATGCCTTCACGAAAAGCCTACACCGGAGATAAAATTCCAATACTGGACACCAAAATTGAACACCTTAAGCAGCTGATTAAGTGGGTGGATGAAGATAATATTCCATTTTACCAGAATTTTATCGACACCTGGGATAGGAAGTCTAGAAACGATAAAAGCGGAATAAATGAAGCCCTTAAACACATAATTTTGAAATTTGTTATATTTTCCAAGTCAAACAACAATATTTACGCATGTTTCAAACACATTTAATAAAGATATTACGCAAAATATCGACTATTTTGTTTTTTATTATTAAATGGGACTAAGTCAGCTTACTAAAACATAATTTTTATCTAGAAAACAAAAAACATATATACTAACAAAACTTAAAACAATACTTATTATCCAATTAAATAATGAAACAGCAACTGAATTCAACGAAAAAAAAATAATTTTTGAACTTGGGATGTTTTTTCTCTTTTTCTCAAAACCTGTTAAAATTACTTAGTTCCTTTTAATAATAAGCGATTCAATTGTTTGTTCACTTTAAATATCAATTTTATTATTATTATTATTACAAGCGTACACTCTTGAACGTAATTTCGATATTAGAAAGCTCACAGTGCTAAAATCTGTAAAGGCCACAAGAGACATCTTCCGAAAAGATTTGAAACACAAAGTATACAGGAACAATTTCACCGGAAACTACAATCTAACATTATTGTAGATAAAAACAATTCACAACCACTAATAGCGTAACAAACAAACGACAATTTAATAAAGGTAAATTGTTGGAAAATAAGGGGAATTTGGTGCTGGGATTTTTAGAAGGAACATTGTAATTTGAAGAAAATATGCACAAACACGCGGGTACTACATGAAATATGTATCGAGTAGTAAAAATATTCAAAATATGCTTTTTTAATAACATTATTTTATTCGACAAACATTAAATAAACCCAGGAAACTTATAATTTTATTGATATACCTTTTAATAACAAATATGTATTTTATAATTGATTGAGGTCTCGCTAGGCACTTGGTGAAACATATTAAATGATAAAGGTAAAGAAAATACACACTTGGTTATTTGTTTCACTGCAATTTTATTTACAAAATACGGACAAATTTGTTTCGAACTTCACAGTTCATTCTCAACTCAGTTGAGAATGAACTGTGGAAGTTCGAAACAAATTTGTCCGTATTTTGTAAATAAAATTGCAGTGAAACAAATAACCAAGTGTGTATTTTCTTTACCTTTATCAAATATGTATTTTCCAAGTATATAAGTATATCCATAAGAATACAACGTTGGAAAGGATAAGGCAAGATTTCCAAAGCTGCAAGTTGTAAAAAACTTGTATTTGTTTAAACAAGGCATAAATTTATAAATAATTGTTTAATATTTATGTTGGATTAACTAAAATTTATTATTAAAAGATGTTCATGAAAGTTGAGGTTATAAAAGAAATAATTGGAAATTGGCGTTTAACATTAAACATTAATTTAATTCTTCTAAATAATTTAATATTTAAATTACTTCTGTTTCATTGGAAATTGAATGCTAATTAACGGTTGTCATGGGAACCATTCGATTAGGCACCGTGGCGTGGCCTATGCATCTCTTATCATGTCAAATTGTCGGAGTGGGAGTGGCCTAGCAACAGAACGGTAGTACACGTGGACGACAGCCGCCAATAAACGTTTGCGTACGCGTGGACTTACATCAGGTTAATGCCCTAGCATTAGAATACATTCGATAAAATTCCAAGAACTGTTTTCCCGAATGGATTTTATAAAAAGTAGGTCAGGAGACAGTTTTTTGCTCCGAATTCTCTTATGATGTTTTTCTCTCTTAAAATGCATTTTGAAATATGTAATTATTTTTATTCGGTATTTGAAATTATTTTTCTCACATAAAATATTGTTTTTCTCTTTTTATTCACATTATAAAAAGCTTTTGTAAAAAAAAATAACTTGAATATCTACATACATCTGTCCAACTTCTTAATTCTTGGAATCTTAATTTAAATCATGCCACAAGTATTTAGATTTTGTATGCTTGCTAATTGATTGACAAAATATTTTTATGTTAAATGAAAGATTTATAAATCTAAATAATACAATTAAAAAATCTTGTATTATGTTCCTTAAAATGAATTTTTAAATAAAGTAGATCTAGTTTGGGCATTTGAATATTGTTAAGTCTTTGAAATCAGCTAGGCGTCGCTGGCGATGTACGGTTGTTTGTGTTCGTTCGTCCGCCTGAGAGAATTTAACTTAAAGGAATTTCTTAGTTTTCTTGGTCGTAATTAGGTATAGGTACAAATTAAAACGTAACATGCGGGAACGCAGAGTTGTACCACGGGACATCAGGTAGATATAATCCTACCGTCTAGTTGTACCAAGGAATTTCTAGATAGGATTAACGATTTAATAATAAAATCTTATATTAATTGTAAGCTTAACAGTTTTATTATAAATTCCATATAATACAAAATACATATACATTTGAATTTTAACTTGAAATATACATATACAAAAAAGGGATATTTATCAATACGTTTTTGCCGTATTACGCAGTTGTTATATAATGAAACAGATATGCAAAATACATTTCCGTCACTGTAAACATGGACAAATACCTCGTATTTTTAGCATTTACTTCTGTTCAATACATATGTTTCAGCCATCTAGGCCTCATCGGTTGAACTAGTGAAGCAATGTGTATACAAATTAATACAGATCTGTTAAACAACGGATCTGTATCTGTATCTACATTTACGCTAAAATCGTCTCCAAGCTATAAACAGTTTCGTTCTATCAGGCGACACCAATTTAATCAGTGACATCTGACGGAAGAAAGCGACTAGGCCAGAAAAGGCGATCTTCCGCTCGAATAGCAAGGCTATTACGAAAAAAAGCGGAAAATACGTATATTGGTGCTGTCCATTAACACGCGCCAGATGGCGGTAAATATACAAAAAAGGGATATTTATCAATATGTTTTTGCCGTATTACGCAGTTGTTATATAATGAAACAGATATGCAAAATACATATCCGTTATTAAATTGGTGTCGCCTGATAGAACGAAACCGGTTATAGCTTGGAGACGATTTTAGCGTAAATGTAGATACAGATACAGATCCGTTGTTTAACAGATCTGTATTAATTTGTATACACATTGCTTCACTAGTTCAACCGATGAGGCCTAGATGGCTGAAACATATGTATTGAACAGAAGTAAATGCTAAAAATACGAGGTGTTTGTCCATGTTTACAGTGACGGATATGTATTTTGCATATCTGTTTCATTATGTATGAAATATACATAGTCAAATTTACATTTACATTAATTTTACAATTTAAAATGCTCTAAGTACTACTGCGGCAAATAATTATAGCTTAAAGATCTTACAAAATCAAATTTGGTAATTCTGTTTTCTTTTAATTCTCTTATTTTAGAAGTTATATACTCATGTTTCTTTCTAGTAATAATTTTTTTTATATTTTTTGATTCATTAGCAGTCTTAATTTTTGCAAATGCTTCATTTTGAATATTTATTATCATATCTACAAAAATAAATATATTTGGGTAAGGAGAATAAAAACTATTTTTTAACAAGGAATGAAATGATTCACAAGCGTTGGTAGACCGATACATACTATTTGTGTTACATGCCCAAATTTTTGGAGGAAATTTATTCTTCGGATATATGTATAATTGTCAACCTACACCAACCTTCTACAACTGTACCTAGAGGTTAATACCGTAGTTCACTCGACATTCTGGCAAACAATAGATACATTAGCGGAATTTCAAGCCGAAACAAACAGCATTATTAGAACACCAAAAACAAACAGAAAAAATTTGGAACACAGACATAAAGATCCGAATTGGTGGAGACTGTGACTATAATCCTGAAACACACAGAAACAAGAAAAGTCCCTAACCACAATATAAATTAATAAACTCTAAATACTTATTTCGGCAACTAAGTTGCTATCTTCAGTAGAACCATCTGAACCATCACCAGAAGTGTGAAGAGTATTATAACAGACATAAAGCGGTTATACCGTCAGACAACAAACTCCACCCGTACACAACCGTTCTCAAAAACATCTCACAGAATAAGCCACAACAGTACTAATAAGGGATTTAGTTTTGCGATAATACCGACAGGAATTCCAGGCAAAGTAATTAGATGTGAAGTCAAGTTCTCAATACTGATTCTATCCAATATAAAATTACGAACATCTTGATAACCGTCCGTCTGTCAAAACACAATCTAACAATAATTGGAAAGCCGTTCTGAGGAATGAATAAAGTTATGAATCTTCTGGAATTATTTTAGCATGCTCTCAATTAAGTTTGAAGTTCTCCACTAGTTCTAGAAAAAGGCATTGAAAGCATTGCTTTTTTGTAGTGTCCTCTTTAACAAGATCTGATTAGATTTGCATCTGACAACAGAGAAAAAATCAATCTAAACATCCAAACAAACATACAAACTATCTACATACCAGATGTATATTCTCGTAATTAACTGTAATTACTGAAAATTTATGAATTAATAGACATCTTTTTAGTTCTAACTAAAGAAATTGGTACTTCGTATAACTAACTAACATTAATTAAATATCACATTCACGACCACATAAAAAAAAATTATACACAAAACGTGAATAAATTTTCTTCTTTTATTTCAATCCATTTCATATTGTAAACAAGAAAAGTAAACAAAGTTAATTTATTCGTATTCTTAAATCCTGAAAGATGTATATAAATATATACATATCAATTTATCTGTTTGCAATAACATAATTAAATCTGTCCTAGTTATCTTCAGCAGTGCATTTTTGCAACTAGTTTTGCTTTTTGGAAAATTATTTTTAGAAACGTTGTAATTAGAATAGAAAGCGAGCATTGAAAACATATTTTCGTATACATTTTTAAGGTCATATACATGTAGTGAAATAAAAGATGTATTGTTCTACTAAATAGGCAGAACAATATATCGAATACAATCTTCCATCACGACGTCTAAATTTGAACAGAATAATTATAATAGGCGGGAACAGACAAAACGAAATTCCACAGTACATAACTAATGTTAATGCATTTTCGGATTTCACTTCAGAGTTACCGATTACACATCACGATCAAGGTGAAAGTTTAACAACTTTCCTATAGTCAGTCTCGTTTTCAAAGGCGAATTCACTGATTTATGATAAAATTTACAAATGTTTTGGCTTAGCGCTATACGCTTGTTAGTTGTATTCACACATATATATATATATGATGACACGAATAAAGTTTCAAACGATTTAGGAAAAAACGCATGTTATTAACACACTTTTTAAATAACCTAATCTTAGTGAAGAACGGATCCTTAATTTATGACGATGGTGAAAACTTATAATTTCATTTTTTTTTTACTTGACTAATGCAATACAATAATTAAATAGAAAATATTGCTTGAGCATGTAGGATGGCCCAAATTCTATAACTTTCAATTTTTTTTCTCATATTTTAGAATGGTTTTACAAGAAGTGTAAAATTGGATTAAACAAAGATATTGCAATCAAGAAACGACGGCGAATTATAAATCTTAATCTGTACTCGGTGTCAACTTTACTTATATGCCCGTATGGCACCGTAATGTGGCCATGACTTATTATCAGTAAAGAACGGACTATATACAAAATGCATATTTATTGTTGAAAGGTACAAACAAAATTATGTGTTTTCCAGGTTTATTAAATATTTTTTGAATATAATAACTAAAAAAGCAATTTTTTAACATATTTTTACTACTTGAGTAATACAGCATTTTTGTACATATTTTCGTCAAACTACAAATTTCCATCTAAAAATGAGGTTTTAAAATAGCAATTCAAAAATAACTGGCCATGGGAATCCAAATGTTCTGGGAATTTTTTCGCTGTCGACCGCGACCGACCCTTTGGCCTCCCCTGCTTAAAACATACATTCAAGTTTGCGAATTATTGAAACATGGTACTGCCAACCATACAATGATGCCAAACCAATTTTTCTCATGGCCTAGAGTTGACGTTCGTAGGAACTCGAATTTGTAGAATTATTTATTTTTTCGCGAGCGACTCCAAAAGCTCTCGCGATCGACTGATTGGGCACTCCTGGTTTAAAGGTTATGTCGTAACCTATTACAAGGACTGTAAAATTAAATGTAAATAACCATGATCGCTATCTGACAAACGTAAAAATCCTCTGATCTGGGGGATTTTATGGTACCATCACACTTTATTTGAGATGGACCTCTCTGTAATTATAATTTTTTGATATTATATCTTTATGTTGCTATTACATATAATTACATATAATAATGTAATTACATACAATTTATTTCTTTTTTATTATTTGTTATTATTCGTACTTTCACAAAAAATCATATAAAATTGTGAAATATAAATAAATAATGTCTTTGTTTTATTCTGTATAGCGCCATCTCGGAATTTTGCTCTAAGTAATTTGTGAATATTTTATATAGTTATTTTATTGAAATTTGCTTTTAACCCTTTCTGTACCATATATCCGAGCCGTATATATTAGTCAAAGTATGAACGGTTCCTCAGGACCACTGCCGTATATATACGACCAGGATTGTAAGAGTTGTATGACTTTATGTAGACCATTGCCGTATATATGTGGCAGTATTAGATTTAGTGCCTTTACTAGGACCACTACCGTATTTATGTGTCGCTTCGTGCTGCATCTGTAAGCCCAATGCCGGATAAATAAGGTACCTGAAGCAGTAACTGCTGGCCGACTGCCTCATATATACGGCACATTTGCGCAACACTACAAAGTATAGTTATTGTGAATGAAAAAGGTGGGGGTATCCGTGTACAAGTTGGGACATGTTTTTAATATTAGGTAAATTGCAGTATAGAGAAGGCGAGTGTACGTTATGGCTTCAAGTACGAGTGCTTCTACAAGTTATACAAGTGGTTCTAGATGTAAAAGGAAACGTGACAGTGACAATGTAGGGATTTGTGGAATGACAACAGCTGAATATGAAAGCATTTTAGCGAGTTTAGATTCTGACGAAGAACCTTTCGTTGACAGCGGCAGTGAATACGAGCCTGATCAAAATGAATCCGATGCAAGTGATGACAGCTCGGATGAAACGGAACTGGAACAAAATAATAATGTTACAGCTGATGATGATAATTCTGAAATTAAAGAACAAAGTGCACAAAGAAGAGTTTTATCACTAAATTGGCGTAATACAGCGTTCAAGCCCACAATACATACATTCGACGATAAACATTCTGGTTTACAAGAATCTCTAGAAGACAAATCAAATGCACTTAACTATTTTCTGTTCTTTGTAGATTCAGAAGTAGTGAAGCTAATTGTAGGCGAAACTAATAAATATGCTTCGGAAAATAAGGAGAACAAAAACCTAAAATGGAAAGAAATAGATGAGGATGAATTTTATGTATTTTTAGCTGTTATGTTACTTACTGCACGTCATAGAAAAAATAATATGAAAGAACATTGGTCTACGGATGCACTACTTCACACACCAATATTTTCGCAGGTAATGCCCAGAAATCGTTTTTTAGCGATACTGAGCATGTTACATTTTTCAAATAACGCTGATCAGAAACAAGGTGATTTTTTCTATAAGATACGAGAATTGTTAACTAAAGTGACAACCCGTTTTTCTGAATGTTTTTATCCGTTCGCAAATCTTGTGATTGACGAGAGTTTAGTTCTTTTCAAAGGACGTTTACATTTTAAAAATGTACATCAAATCTAAACGCCATCGCTTCGGTATCAAACTTTTTCTTTTATGTGACTGCGAAACGGGATACGTGTTAAATATCATTGTTTATACTGGTAAAACAACAGACGTAGAACTGTTTGAAGACCTAGGTATATCCGGTTCAGTTGTGGCATATCTTATTGTTAATGTTTGCAACTTTAAATAATACACTTTTATATATTTATTTATTGTTTATTATATAAACTATTTTACATTTTGATATTTATAAACTACACACAAACACAACTTAACAACAACTCTTCTTTATGTCTTGTCATCATTTTATTCTTGTTGGTTCAGTACTACCAACTTTGTATTCTTAATAATACCTACTTAATAATACATAACTAAAAGTAAACAAAAGTAACTAATATTTAACACGCCTCCTTACTTTTGGGTGACTTTTAATAAAAATCTAAATTTATAATGTTTTTGCTTACTCAAAGACTTTGTAAATATGTCAGCAATGTTATCCTGACTATCAATTTTAACAATATCAATAGTCTTATTTAAGTAATTTTCATTTACATAATGGTAATGAGTTTCTATATGTTTTGAATTCTTTGATAAATTTCCATATTTAGATATAACTACTGCACCAGAATTGTCTTCATACAAATTTATAGGCTTGTTGAATTTAATATTAAATGATTCTAAGATACCCTTCATAAAAATTACTTCTGTAACAGCTTCTGATTATAACTTGATTGGAATCTACTTAAATAATTTACACAAAATGATATATCAGGTCTGGTGCCTGTTGCAATATATAACAATTATCCTATTAAATTTCTAAATTTAATATTATCTTCTACTATTTTACTTGTCATTAAATTTAAATTTATTTCCATAGGCGTATCATATAGTTTTGAATTTTTTATTTGATATTTTTGTGCTAAAGATTCAATGTAACTTTTCTGATCTAAAGTCATTTCTACATCATTATATTCAATGTTAATTCCTATATAACTTTTTACTTTGCCCAAATCTTTAATGTTAAATTTACTCGCTAACTTAATTTTAACTTGTTCTATTTGTCTTTTATTTTTACTACATATTAATAAATCATCAACAAATAATAAAATATATATTGAATCATTACCTGAATTTTTAACATATAAACAGTAGTCGTAATTATTTCTTTTAAATCCTAATTGAGTAATATAATTATTAAAATGTTCATACCATGCACGTGGGCTTTCTTTTAGACCATACAAAGCTTTTTTTAATTTATACACTTGGTTAATTCCCTTTTCGTATCCTTCAGGTTGTTTAACGTATACTTCGGATTCTATCTTGCTGTTCAAAAACGCTGTTTCTACGTCCATTTGATCAATGTTTAAATTGTACCTACAACAATATGCTAATAATAGTTTTAACGTTTGCATTTTTGCCACTGGTGAATATGTATGTTCAATTAATTCTTGCTGTTGAAAACCTCTTACAACTAATCGAGCCTTGTAACTGTCATTGCTTTTCCGTTTGTATAACCATTTCACATCTAATATATTTTTATCTTCTGGTTGTTGTACCAAATCCCATGTGTAATTTTGTTGAATACTTCTTATTTCGTTATCCATTGCATTTTTCCAATTTATGGAATCTATACTTCTCATCGCCTCCTTAAATGTTTGCGGTACTGTCGCATTGCAATAATTTACATATATAATATAATCATCAAGTTTTGAAGGAAGTTTTCTTTGTCGTTGAGGCCTTTTTAAATCCACTTCCTCGTTAGTATCATCTAAACTTTCATCATCTTCATCTGGACCCTTTTCATTTTGCTCATTGTTAACCAACTCAATGCATTTAACTTCTTCTTCAATAATTTCTACATGTCGTGCAATCTTTATTTTGTCATTTACAAGTATACGATATCCCACATCTCTATACCCTAATAATATGCCTGCTTCAGCTTTTTTATCCCATTTTGATGCTCGTTTCTCCTCAGGTATACGAACGAAAACTTTGCTCCCGTACAGTCGTAAATTTTTTACACTAGGTTTTTCATTAAAAAATATCTCATAAGGAGTTTTCTGTTCAGTAGTGTTTGCTAATGTTCTGTTATGTAAATATGCAGCCGTTCTAACACATTCCGGCCAATATTTAATATCCACCTTTGCCTCAGCTCGTAAGCACCGAGCTATATTCATAATTGTTTGATTAAAACGTTCAGCTGTTCCATTTAGCTGATGCACGTATGGTGGGCACGGGTTTAGATATATTCCTTTTTCACGGATAAAGTTATAAATTTTTGAGTTCATATATTCTGTTCCATTATCACATCTTAATTCTTGTATATTTTTACCAGTTAAATTTTGAACAAGATTTACGTATTCTACCAGACAATCGTAAACTTGTGTTTTTGATTTCATGGTGTACACTTTTGCTAGTTTGCTATAATCATCTATAAATGATAGAAAGTACATTTCTCCCTGATTTCCTTTTGTTGTGTGTGGGCCATTTACATCAGTGTGAATTATTTGTAAAATGTCCTCTGCTCTCTTACGGTTATTTCCAAAAGGTAAATTTTTCATTTTATTTTCAATACACACCGCACATTTTAAATAATCACCCTCTAACTTTTCCGGAATTCCTTCTATTAGTTGTTTTGTACATAGAACATTTAAGTAATTAAAATTTACATGTCCTAACATTCGATGCCATTTTTCTTTTAATGTTAATTTATTTTCACTACATGTTGTATTTGCAAATGCTAATCTGTTATTATTGTCAATAAAACTTTTCATTTCATACAGATTTTCCTTTTTGATTGCTATGGCTATTAATTCACTGTTCATATTATAAATTTTTGAAATATTTCCATAAGAAATAATTTTATTATTGTTTGTAATTTTTGAATAACTTAATAAATTTGTTTTCATATCTTTTACATAAAATACATTATTCAAATTTATGACCACTTGTTTATTGTACACAGGAAATGAAGCTTTTATTTGACCAATTTTTGTCGCTAGCAATATGCGACCGTCTCCCACTTTTACATTCACTGGTGTTTTTAATGTCACAAAACTTTCAAAATAAATGTCATTGTTTATAATATGATCGGTACAACCACTGTCTAATAACCAGTTTATTTCATTTGGATTGACGATGCAAGTTTCACTTATTGTTGAAGTATTTGCTGTCACATAAAAGTTATTACATTCACTATTATTTCTACTTTCTGAATTTTGATGCCCACTGTAATTTCCATGTCCCCTATTTTGATAACCACGATAATTTCCACGTCCTGCATTTTGATAACCACTAAAATTTCCACGTCCTGCATTTTGATAACCACTAAAATTTCCACGTACATTTTGATATCCACGATAGTTTCCATAATTTCCACGTCCTAAATTTTGATAATGACCACGGCCACCACGATTGAAATTATTATGTTGCCCTTGAAAACTTGTTTGATATTTTTGTTGACAGTTCCTTTGAATGTGACCTACTTTACCACATCCATAACAACCTTGATTCCGTTGTGATGTCGAACCCGCTGCAAATGCATTTGATTTTGTATTTTTTTCTTTATCTTCACCATTGTCACTTTTGTCATTCATAAATTTTAACTTGATTTTCGTTTTTAAATATTCTACATTTCTTTCTTCTTTGGGTAAAACATCAATTAAATCACCCAGGTGGCTAAATGATTTTGGGAGTGCTCTTAACATATAATTTAACTTTTCATCCTCGTTGATTTTTGATCCAGCCGCTTTCAATTCATTTGTTGCTTTTTCAAATTTGTTAAAAAAATTTTCGGGGTCATCTTCTTCCTTTAATTTGATATTTTCTAAATTGCTTCTACAGATCATTTGTAATGCTGTCGATTCTTTGTTGTAAATTTCATCCAATTTTTTAATAATTTCAAAGGCGGTTTCCTGTTCACTAATTAATTCTAATTGTTTATTTGAGATAGCGCTATATATGTAGTTCGTTGCTTTGATGTCCATTTGTTCCCATTCATTTGCATTCTCAGTTGCAGTCCTTTCTCTTTCAGTTACTATTTTACATTTTTTAAATTGCAAAAATTTTAATATTCGTAGCTTCCATTTTGTATAATCGGAACCATCAAAGATCGGTACTGTTACATCATCTATTTTTATATACGTCGCCATTTTTGTTATATTAAATTTTTTGTTTTAACTTTTAACAGTTTTATATATTTTTAATAACTACTCTTCTTTATGTCTTGTCATCATTTTATTCTTGTTGGTTCAGTACTACCAACTTTGTATTCTTAATAATACCTACTTAATAATACATAACTAAAAGTAAACAAAAGTAACTAATATTTAACACTTATGAAGCCGTATTTGGAGAAAGGCCATTTGTTGTACACAGATAATTGGTATACAAGTCCAACTTTATCAATGTACTTACATTAACACAAAACAAACTCCTGCGGAACAGTTCGTCCGAATAGGAAATGTATGCCGAATTTGACAACGAAATTAACCAAAGGCGAGACGGTCTCAACATCTACTGAGCACTTACTGGCCGTTAAATGGAAAGATCGTCGCGATGTACATATGCTTTTTCATGAGTTTTCATGAGGACAAAATAATCTCGTCGGACAAGTTGGATTTCAAGACTAAGGAACCTATCAAGAAACCAGCATGTGTTCTGGATTATAATGCAAATATGGGTGCTATAGACAGGTCGGGCATGATGTTAAGTTCTACAGAATGCGTGAGAAAAAAAAACAGTAAAATGGTACAAAAAATTATTTTTCCACATGGTGGACCTAGCCATGCTCAACGCACATGCATTGTATCCAACACAAAATGCGAGAGAATCTTTAGCAAATTTTCAGCTGAAAATCATAAGACAGCTTATTGAGCGGTAAGTTTTAGTTAGTGAGAAAACTTTAGTTTAATAGTTTTTGCGCAATTTTAGATACAATATACTACAGCCTAACCAAACCAGAGTAAAACCTATGACCAAAAATCCTGAGCGGCTTATTGGGCGGCATTTTCCTGCCCTGGTACGTGACAATAAAGTACGACGATGTATAGTTTGCAGCCAAAGCACACTTCACGCAAAGAAAAGAAGTGAGTCTAGGTACATGTGTGCAAAATGTAACATTGGTTTGTGTGAACAGCCTTGTTTTGAGGTGTATCATACAAAGCACACATTTTAAATATACGTACATATGCTATTTATAACAATACTATTATAAATAAATGAATTATTGCACATTTTAATTTTTTTACACCTGACGCATATATTCGGCACGTGTCCTGGTGGCATGTAAAAAAACCTGGTCCTAGCGACATACATTGTTATTTCAAATCCGGTACTGAAAGGGTTAATCGAATTTCTCTAAAAAATTTAGATACTTTTTGATGTGTTCTAAGTTCTGTCGCCGTAACCAATTATCATTAACACTTCAATTCTCTGTTTCCCGCTCAATTGTACCATTCTTATTAATAAAATAGTTTACAAAAGGTGAATTCGAATTTAAGAAATACAAATGACACTTGCTTTTTATTGTGAAATTTATAAATGATTTAATTTTGAATGTTTTTTTTGTTTTATAACGGGTGTTCAGAAACATTCGAAGTCAAGTGGGCTCTGAAAAAAAAATCGTATATCTTTACTTAAGTATTAATATACTAATTTGATATCCTATAAAATTGTATTAAGTAAATGTATCAATATATCTCAGACATGACTTCATATTTTCAAGGCCTACTTTGACTTCGAATGTTTTTGAACACCCGTTATAACGGCAACTATATTCATTTTCATTTTCCAAATTTAATGAATTTGTAATAATTGAATCTTTTTTTTCAATTTTTTTTTTCAAATACGAGAGATGTCTTTTCTGTTTTGCATACGGCGCCACTAATCAAATATCTGTACTAAAAATTAACCTCCATCTTTAGTTAGCCTAAATCCAAACTGTCAGTGCGATACGTTAGTGTTATTCAAAAAATTTTTTATAGGAGATGGTTGTGGATTCCGTATATCTCAAAAATGTATGTCTTAAGTTAATATCATTTATTTATCTGTCAAATGTGATTAATTTTAAATTTCAGAACATTGTATTAATAAATGGAAATTCTGACATTTAAAGATAAGTAACTAATATTAAGTTAAGACATACTATTAGGTTTGATGGAATTTTAGGTTAACCAAGGTCAAATGTTATGTATAGCGACAGTGCATTTCTCATATTTTATTATATTAAACTGACTTCCTTTGACATTTGGCAAAATCAGCTACTTAAAAACAATACACACTTGTAAGTCAAATATAATTTTAATAAGTAGAATTGTATGAAAGAATCTGTTAAATACTAAATAAAATGAAAGAAATTAAAGAGGTATTTTAATATTTTGTAATTCCACCATTATCTCAATCACCGATTCTAGACGACGCGGCATTGAAAATAAAAATGGCCTGATAAAATGTGAATCTTCTTTAAAAGCATTCCAAGAATAAATAAATTTTTCTGAAAGTTTAGAAATTTATAAAAAGTAAAAACTGTTTAAATTACCTTAAGTAGCATATTCTATCTAGTTTTAACGATAAAATGATAATTAAGTCAATAAAAACACATTTTTCTTAAATATTAATCTTCTTATAACCTATTGATAGGATATTTAGGAAAATAACAGCGGTAAGTTGTTGAGCAAATTAAAAATGTTCAATTGATTTTAATTTTACTAAATAAAATTTCGTTTTTGATTTTCACAACAAATAAATTTAATAGCTGCCTGACAATTGCTGACAATTATAAAATTTGATAATTGACAGATAAAAATTCAGTTCTAAACAGCTAAAAAAATGGTGACCTTGGTTATCCCAAAATTCCATGCATCTAACTGTAGGTACATTTTTGAAATATACGTAATTCACAGCCACCATTTGTAAAAAAAATTTTGAATCATATAGTATATAACTAATATAACATGAGAGCAAAATGAATTGAGGTAGTAGGAGGCTGCGGTTCGTAGATCGTATTTCGTGAATTATATTCACAATATTTTTCTGTCAAACATTTAATGACAGACTGTCAGTGTGAATTATTAATTCTTTCAATACAATTTTTAAAAAAAAAACAGTATAATCACATTCAGAATGTTTACTCAAGAACAAATGGTGTTCATTTTAGAATGTTACTTTCGTAACGGTCGACGTTTGCCAAACGGCGAATGGTATTATTCAATAGAAATGTGCAAGGAAGAATTCCAACAACGTTTTCCTGAAGTTGTTTTAGTAAATAAGAACTTTTTTCGTGACCTATTGAGAATTATAAATAACTTTCGAACAACTGGGTCTGTAAAAAGACAATGGAAAGGGGGAAGATCTTCTCGAGTTAGGACCCAAAATGTTGTTAATAATGCAAGAAACGCAATTAGAGAACAACCTACAACATCTGTCAGAAGACTGGCACAACAGTTGGATATAAGTTATGGAACCTGCCGCAGTATTCTTAAACGCGATATTGGTATGCATACTATGCATCCTTACAAGGTTCAATTGTATCAAGAACTATTGCCGCCAGATTACGTTCGAAGAGTTGCCTATTGTCATTTCTTTAATGCAAATCTTAACGACGACGATGTTTTGGATAAAACGTTTTTCACCGACGAACCGTGGTTTCACCTGAACGGCTACATAAACGCTCAGAATATGCGTATGTGGGCAACAGACAATTCGCATTATTATAGGGAAACAACGTTGCATCCAGTAAAAATAGGGGTTTGGTGTGCCATGTCACGTAGAAGGCTTATTGGTCCGATCTTTTTCGAAGGAAATATAAATGGTGAAAGATATCGCAATAATATACTGGAAACATTCATAAATCAACTGCATGATGACGAGTTACAGTTAGGTTTCTTTCAGCAAGATTCCGCACGACCACACACTGCCCGTGAAACAATAAATTATTTACGTGAATTTTTTTATGAAAGAATTATTAGTGTTGACCGTTTCCCGCCAAGATCGTGTGACTTAACTCCTCTGGATTACTTTTTATTTCCATACTTAAAAAATTCTATTTTTAAAAATCCAGTGCATACAATAGACGATTTACGGAACAATATCGTGCGACAGTGCGAGTTAGTAGACGGATTTATTTTACAAAAGGTTTTTGAAAACATGAAGCGGCGCGTAAATTTATGTTTGAATGCCGAGGAACAACAGTTTCAACAATTATTGTAAACTTTTCAATAAAATATAAAACATGACATTTGTATGACATTTTATAAATATTTTAAGTTGTCAATTAAATTTGTATCAAGGAGACATTTAAGTGCTGTCAGTAAGATTTCTTTACTTTATAATTCACGAAATACGATCAGCGAACCGCAGCCTCCTACTACCTCAATTCATTTTGCTCTCATGTTAGCTATTGTGTGTCCAAAGAAAAACAGCCTCAGAGTTGGCCATGAAGTTTGTCGCGAGTAACTTAACCGCACCGTTCTGAATTGTCAAATGTTAATGTCATTAGTGCCATCTAATAAAAACGATTATTTTACACATACAAATATAAACCAATCAGATTCGCGTATTACTGAAGCAACTCGAAATTACAGCGGTAATTTATCGATAATTTTCATAGTAGAATAATTAGGCGTTGTTATGGAAATGCGGTTAATAAGGATAGACATTTCTAAAGTTCTGTCAAAAAACTGGTTTCATTGTCACAAAACAATGCTGAGATTTGGGGAAGAATCAGTTGTAAACATTGATCAAATAGTGAAACAAGCTGAACCGGCTAATACGAAAAAGAGTAAAGCGTCAATTTGGCGACAATTTTGTGAGTTTTGTGATGCGAAAAACTACAGCATCGAACAAAATGTTACAGAAGAGGAACTTGCAGATATTCTGAAAGACTAGGCCTTCAATATGAGGAAGGTGAATGGGGAAGAATATAAAGAAGGTGTTGTTAAAACGATGTGGAATGTCACGGCAAAATTGCTACAAGAGAAGTTTAATAACGAATATAACAGAAAAATTGATCCTTTTCAGAGCATCATATTTAAAAAAGCAGCCCGCGACGCAAGGAACTCCAAAAGGAGAATTCTTCAAGCGATACCTGGTAAACGGAAAATGAGTTCTGCAGCTTTACAGAAAAACGAATATGAAAAAATGATAAATGTTTGGGATGAAGAAAATCCAGATGGACTACAAAAGAAATTTTACCTGATAGTGTCGATTGAATTGGCATGGCGAGGAGGAGAATGCGCGGCATGTTTGATTCACTACTTCCTAGAAGAAATGAACGTATACAATACACCGACTGGAAGAATAGAGTACAATCCCATATTCACGAAAACTACCCAAGGTGGAGCACAAAAATGTGCTGACAGTAAATGGTTGATTCCCAACAAAGTAAAACCAAGTAATTGCCCAGTCAGACTTTTTAAAAAACTCATTTCAAAGAAGACAGGAAACGCTCGTATAAAAAGTGATAGACTCTTTTTAACTGTCAATCCAGCGTGGAATAAGAAAAAAGGTAGCTGGTATAAAAATATGCCTATTGGAAGAAATGAAATTTTGAAATGGTTTAAGAAAAGTGCTGAACTCGCTGGTTTCAACACAGAAAACCAAAAAATAAGTAACCTTTCCAGTCGCGCGACAGCTGTCTCAAATTTAGCAAAAGCTGGTGTAAATGAGCAACAATTAATTAAAATTTCTGGCCATAGTAGTTCGCATTCTATTATGCCGTATCTACAACTAGATAAAGAACACCATGAAACTATTATTAATCAAATGCGAGGAAATAGTTACAACAGTGCAAATATTGATTCAAGCACATCCAATAAAAAACAGAATGTATATAACAATTGTACCTTTCAGTGTACTAATTTATACATGAATTAATAAATAAAGAGTTTAGATAAATTTCATTTTGTATTACGTAAAATAATCTAATCAAATACCATACGAGCTTTGAATTAAAATCGATAATTTCACTCATACTTCCTGCATAACGACTTCGACTCGTTTCAATTTGACAAATAAACCACTCCAGCCCTACGGGCTGTCCTGATTTAAATGCTTGTCAAACTGACACTCGTCTTCGTCGTTATGCAACAAGCTTTCGTGAAATTATAGATAAATTCAAAGCTCTTATGGTATTACTACAGATAACACGGAATTTTACTTATTCATGACAGATTATAGCCTATCAATTAACACTGCAATTTTCTAACCTTGCAAGTTTCTAAACCCATCTGTCATTTAGATGTAACTGCCATTTAAGAAATTCATATTAGTAAAGTTACGACATGCTTTTTGATTTTACTTAGAAATCATGGCTCACTAGAGGCAGTTCCTTTTTGAACGCACGATATAACGAACTGTCAAAGTTGACAAGCTAATCGAAAAACCGAATTAAACCGTGAAAATTTTCGCGCAATAATTTTTTATAATTTTCGAAGACAATTATCTACATAAGAATGCGTCGCCGAGTTGGTTTCTGTTTTCGGTAATGGAACACCGTATCATTCACAAGATATTGAAAATATTATGCCGTTGAAAAACAGAATAAAATGTACCTACTACCGAAATCAATAAAGGAAAATGTATATCATGAAAAACAAATGACATTGGAAACTGAAATGGTGAAAATACCATATGATCATATATTTCTACCCTCTAGAAGGCAATGACATTTTTCTTTTTTAAACTTAAGTTGGCACCATAATTTAAGTTAACTTATTTTGCAGCGTGTGTGTGAATAGGTTATTTTATACTGATGACAGATTAGGTTTTGTCATTTTGACAAATAATTACATACAAACGTTTCAGTTGAAAAAATAAAAAGTTTAATAATAAAAACAGCTACAATAAATGTTCAAAGTGAGCTCCTTCATTTTCTATGCATAGCGCAACTCTTCGTCTCATATTATTGAAGGCATTCCTTAAATTATGTGGTGTAATTTCCTCACAGACATTTCGGATAGCATTAGTAAGTTCTTCAATTGTATGTGGACGATTCGTAAATACTCTATTTTTTAGATGTGGATAAATGAAATAGTCCATAATTGTTAAATCCGGAGATCGTGTTGGAAAGTCTACTATTCGATTATCAAAGAATTCATGCAATAATTCCATCGTTTCTCTTGTCTTATGGGCTGTTGCATTATCTTGCTGGAAATATCCCTCGCGGAGCTCATCATCATGTAATTGATTTACAAATGGTAGCAATAAATTATTACGATATCGTTCTGCATTTATCGTATTATTAAAGAATATTGGACCAATAATCCGTCTACGAGAAACAGCAAGCCAAACTCCTATTTTTTGTTAATCCAAGGGTGTTTCAAGAATTTCATGTGGATTTTCACTAGACCAGATGCGCATTGTTTGTTTATTTATATATCCTGATAAATGAAACCATGCTTCATCGGACCAGAAGGATTTGTCAAGAACGTCATCGTTATTAATCGTACCTAAGAACCACTGACAGTAATTAACTCTGGTTACATGATCGATTGGTAAAAGCTCTTGCACGCAATGAAATTTGTATCGAAATTTTTGTAAGTCTTTTTTAAGGTTTCTCTGGCAGGTCCCATATGACAGTTGTGTTTGTTGTGAAAGCTTACGAATGGATTTCTTAGGTGATTGATTTATTCGTCCCTCAACATCTGCTATATTTTCAACTGTCCGCTTTAGTGGTCTACCAGCACCTGGTTTTCGAGACACAGACCCTGTTTCACGGAATTTAACCACTGACTTTTGAATTAATTGCCGCAAACTGTCATATGTTGTTGGAAAATTTGGAAATTCTGCCCGAAATTCTTCTATACAAGGCTGCAAGGAGTACGACCATTCTCCATTTTCTAATTTTACACCATTCCTAAAGTATGATTCGATCAGAAAAACTTTATGATTTATTGTAAACATTTTTAAGTGTCAATTAATAAATACATTAATGACAGATGAGTTTTATTTATCAGAACATACACATAATGACAGATGTATTTTATTTGTCACTATCAACACGATATTTTCAAGAAATAATTTCATGGCTTGCTAGGGGGTAAATATAAATGATCATATTGTATTTACTAACGGGTGTTCAGAAACATTCGAAGTCAAGTGGGCTCTGAACAAAATATCGTATATCTTTACTTAAGTATCTGATTTGTAATAATGTTTATTAAATGTCAACTGTTGTCTGTCAAAAATCAATCTATCTCAGACATGACTTCATATTTTTCAAGGACTACTTTGACTTCGAATGTTTCTGAACACCCGTTATAATTAAAATCGCTATACTCCTTTGAGTGTTTTTTCAAAAAATTAAGATTAAGGAAGTTAATTAGTCAGTATTTATTTCACACAAAAAGAAATAAATGTTTTATTATAGGTGTCTTATACCTAACAGCATATACACATTTACATTTCGTTAATAACCAAATTCAATAAAGGAAGTGAAACGGGACTTGCCATTCAACGCATTCCCATTGGCATTTGTTCGCCTTCCTAAAGTGAAATGTTTACATATACACAACCACAGGTATCTACGTATAACGTTGAGTGTCGTTTTCTAGTTTTATTTCGCGGCCAACGACCGCCAAAGCGCATCTCGACAAAATTTCACCATCAATAACAGCAACAATCATTTCTTCTTATTAATAAGATCGAATATATCTTACCATATACTTGATAAAACGAGATGAATATATTAATGTATCAAAAATTAAAAAGAATTATTTAAAACTCATTGATGATTTAAATTAGTTGCTAATCATTTTTTCACACTTTCAATTTATACAACTCGTTTTTTTTAATAGCCCATAATAAAAAGCGAAATTCGTATGCCGGAAAAAAATATATTTGGAATTCAAAAACCTAACAAGTAAATTAGTAGAAAACGAACTTAATTAATACAAACTTCCTTGTTTAAGCCTATTACAATACAAATTAAGACGTATTAACATATTAGTAGATTACAATCTAATGACATCATTACCATTAGAAATGGCTTTCATTTCATAAACTTTAGTAACATTTACAAATAAGTAAGAAATTATTATTATTTATTTAACAAATATATATCATCGTATATAGGAGGGCGTATTGATATAACTGCATTAGTCTCTATATTAAAATACAAAATTGTATTTATTCAACACAATTTCTTTTAAGATACACATATATTAGAAAATAATAAAATAAAACAATAACTTTGTTTTACCACTTTATTCACATGTAATAGTGACCGCGGTTTCGACATACAATGTCATTATCGAACTTCAAAAGTTACAGGCACATAGATCTTATAAATGACACAAAAATATATGGGGGTGGTTTATGATGTTATTTTAAAATTACTACTATATATAGCAAACGCCAATTAAGTTGGCGCGAGGAGGGGTAAGTTCGCGCAGGATTAAAAGTAGTGGGCAGATTTGTATTTGGTTTTACAACAAATGTCAGATAATTCTAACCTCTGAGCGTGTATCACTTTATGATCCATTAGCAAAGACATTATGTTCCGTCAAACGTTAATGACAAATGTATTCTGACAATTACTTGAGTAGTGGGGGTGGACGTTTTTAAAAACGGCTTCTGCGCACCCCCTCCTCGCGCCAACTTAATTGGCGCTTGCTATACGTAACTATTATATACAACATTGGAAAAGAGGTGTATATATAAAATCTAACTGGTCGTTAAGAACAATATCTATTGTGATATTTCCGCTTTTAAAAATTTCAAGTGACTAAAAGATTTAATTTACGACCTTTCTCGGCCAAACGCAATATTTTATGATGACCAA
Organism: Melolontha melolontha; assembly: GCA_935421215.2. Lineage (NCBI taxonomy): Eukaryota > Metazoa > Arthropoda > Insecta > Coleoptera > Scarabaeidae > Melolontha > Melolontha melolontha. The sequence goes on along the minus strand of OW285243.1, from coordinate 118,065,978 downwards.
ATGTATGCCTTTCTGTAATAAGATGGTTTGCGAATGTAGAATCTGTCTTCTTTAGTTTATATGACCTCATGTGTTCCTTTACCCGTATACTAAAACTTCGACAAGTCTGACCTATATATACACTTTTACAATCATTACAATATAATTTGTACACTCCTGATTTGTTATTGATATCTGTTTTTGGTTTTGCGTTAAAAATGAAATTACTTGTTTTTATATATGGTTTGTAAGCTATACTAACATTACTATTATTTTTTGAAATTATATTTCCAATTTGCTCGCTTATTTTACCGAAGTAAGTTAACGAGACAAATTGTTTCAAATTAGCACTATCTTTAGGACTACAGACTACAGAATCTGTATCTGATGACGAGGAGCTTGAAAATAAAAAAATTGAAGAATATCTAGCAGAAGATTCAGACGATGAACATGATGAAAGTCCAATAGCAAAAAGCAGAAATATCGAAGTTGTAATTGAAGAATCTGATAATGAACGGGAAGAAGAGCATCAGGACGAAATTACTTTGGAAGAGCCACAGTCGAAGAAAAAGAAAAAAGGAAAGAAGCCTATCGTAACGTACACATGGTCAGAAGAAGACATACCTACAAATTATGTTCCTGACCTACCTCCATCTCAAATAACTGAAGTTTCAACATCTCTGGAATATTTCTCAAAGTTTTGCTCTTTGGATATAATGAGTGATACTGTGCATCAAACAAATATTTATAGTACCGAAAAAACGGGTTCCTCTCTCAACATAACCAATGCAGAATTTACTGATTTTATTTCGATAATTCTAACAATGAGCATTATAAAGTTGCCTTCTATAAGTGATTATTGGGCTAGAAATAGTCGAATTGACAAAATAGCTAACATAATGCCTCTGCGACGTTTTATGAAAATCAGAAGATATGTGCATTTTGCTGATAATTCTACACTAACCCCAAACACTAAAGACCGTTTTTTCAAGGTAAGGCCTCTAATAGAAAAAATTAGAAAAAATTGTCAGAAGTTTCATATTGGCAACCAGTATTCTGTAGACGAAACTATGGTACCTTATAAAGGTACTTTTGCAGGAAATCTCAGGCAATATATTAAAAATAAGCCACACAAATGGGGTTTCAAATTATTTGTAAACGCAACGGTTTCTGGTATTATAACCGATTTTATAGCTTATCAGGGTGCATTTACATTTGAACAGTTATTAGGTAGCTCGAATGAACTGACAAGTTCAGAAAAGGAGTTAGGGTCGGTCCAGGTATTGTTGTTGCACTTTGTAAAACCCTTCCAGATCCAGAAAATGCGGTGGTATTTTTTGACAATTATTTTAGCAGCCTACAATTGCTTCCATATTTAAAAAATAATTTCGGAATTCACAGTTTAGGAACATTTAGAGCAGACCGAATTGCTGGTTGTCCATTGGAAGCTGACAAAATTATGCAAAGACGACCAAGAGGTTCCTATGTCTTTAAGTCCGACTCTAACAAGGGGATAATTCTTGTAAAATGGCATGATAACAAATGTGTGTTATTAGGGAGTACTCACTGTGGAATCGAACCTGTTACTCACATAAAAAGATACGACAAGCTTACTAAACAAAAAACTGATGTGCCTTGTCCTTCCATAATTAAACAATATAACAGACATATGGGAGGTGTGGATAAAGCCAATTCTCTATTAGGATTATATCGCAGTCCCAGTAGGGCTAGAAGATGGTACTATCCTTTATTTACATATTTACTAGATATGTGTGTTGTTAACGCCTGGCTAGTGTATAAACATGATTGTGCTGAGCTAAACGTCAAATCAATGCCTTTAAAAAAATTTAAGATGGACATATCGGAATCTCTTCACCAAACTGGAAAAATTAAAAAAATTGGGCGCCCCTCACTGAACGAAACTGTCGAACAAATTGTAAATCCTACGAAAAGTCGACCAAATGATGCCACTAGGAAGGACAACGTGGGGCACTGGCCTATGTATGGTTCAAAAGGACGATGTCGATTTTGTAAGAACGGTTACATTACAATTCTGTGTCAAAAATGTGACATGAGACTGTTTTACACCTGCCAAGAATTGTTTTTTTGACTTTGATAATTCGCAATAAATTTGTTTTTTTACGTCTTGTTACTGTGAAGGTATTAAACTTTATAATTACTTATTTCTGTAGTTTTTCTTACGTATTTTAGGCCTCAAAGAATTGTTCTTGTCAGTACTAAACTCTCGTTTGACTTGTATTAAAATTTGAACCTCAAATTGTTACTGTTGCTTTGGGGCAACATTCTAAATTTACCACTAAGTAACGTTGCTTGGGAGCAACATTATCAAACTCCACTTTTCGAGTAAAAATTGCATATTCCGACAACACAAGCACATTCTTAGTGGCTTGAAAATCACGTGCACGAATTTTTAGAATTTTACTAAAAGTATTTGGAGGTGTGACCCTTACAGGGTTAAAGGATTTATATATCGCGCTATTATGTCTGCGCGTGGTAGGGTCGCAGTAGACCAAGGTTACCGATATTGGCTGACAAATTTCATTCATATATACGTTAAGTGTCCCAACTGCTATATCCATAGATAATATAACTATACTAATATAACTATACATTGGTTGCAAACTGCGATTATGTTTTGGTTTATTTAAAGATTAAAATATTAAATAATTCGAAATATGTGGCGACATCTTCTGGAGAATAGCTGAACAACTAGTACAGCTCATGTCATTGATTTTAATCTGAAATTGTGCCTCGCTCCAGTTTGGATACTGCTGGTTAGATGGCGCGACGGCCGAATTTGTAAATTAATTCTTAAATATTTAATTATAACCTCGTAATCGAATAGCATTTTTGGCACATTGAATAGCAGTTATAATAATTGATTTTTATAATATATTTTTAAAGGTGTAGTGTGGTATAAATGCAATATTTGAAAAATCTGATGTTTTGAATTTCCAAAGAACGGGTTAAATTGAGGCTGGATTCGTGTACGGACCAAGTCATTGGTTGCAAACTGAGATTATGTTTTGGATTATTTAAAGACTAAAATATTAAATAATTCGAAAAATGTGGCGACATCTTCTGGAGAATGGCTGAACTACTAGTACGGATCAAGTCATTGATTTCAATCTGAAATTGTGCCTCGCTCCAGTTTGGATACTGCTGGTTAGATGGCGCGACGGTCGAATATGTAAATTAATTTTTGAATATTTAATTATAACCTCGTAATCGAATAGCATTTTTCGCAGATTGAATAGCAGTTATAATAATTGATTTTTATAATATATTTTTAAAGGTGTAGTGTGGTATAAATGCAATATTTGAAAAAATCTGATGTTTTGAATTTCCAAAGAACGGGTTAAATTGAGGCTGGATTCGTGTACGGACCAAGTCATTGGTTGCAAACTGAGATTAAGTTTTGGATTATTTAAAGATTAAAATATTAAATAATTCGAAATATGTGGCGACATCTTCTGGAGAATCGGTGTACTACTAGTACGGATCAAGCATTGAACTATATAGTAATACTGGAACGCGCACGCTGTACTCGGAGAATGAGGATCGACTGTTAGACGAGTGCGGCTGCACGGAGGGGATACCTATCTTTATTCCACTCAAGCGCTTATATGAAACAAATGCTACCTTCCACTGAATTTGGTCCAGGTGCGATCTAACAGGTAGAAAGCGCAACCCACAATAATTATCAAGTTTTTGGAAATAAAAGAACAAGTTGAAAGTGAATTTTTAATACATATATAGTTACAAAATAAACTATAAAAGGTAAATCTAAAAAAAGGTTATATTATATTTTTACATTTAAAAATATCTATACACTAATATTAAATGTGATAAAACAATATTGTTTATTCAACTTATGCCTCAATGTTGCCTTCTCCCCTAGGAACTGCAATGTTTTTTTTTTGGCGTGAGTTTGAATTCCAATATTATTGACGGTATCAATACATGGACGTTTTCTTGTTTGTCTTCTTGTACCTGTGGGTTTCTCCAACAAGTATTGGGGAAAATTAAAAATAGAAGGAACCGCATCTTTCTTTAATAATTTCTTATTTAAAGAAGACTCTAAATAACTATTCTCTGTAAAATGATCACTGCATATAACAGTATGAGCATTAGGTTTTAAATTTTCCAAATGTAGTGCCTTTATCCATAATTCTAAAACTGCAGGTCTTAACAGTGGAAATCTACCAAAAATAATAAATAGAGTGATAGAAAGAAGATGTTATTGCTTAATTAGTCAGATTACAAAAACTTTAAAAAAATTTCCTTTCATTTGTTCTAAAGCCCTTTATTTATTTAATTAATAATTTTTTTATATGTTAAATTGTTTTCGTTTCCTTTTATTTTAATAAATTCATGATTTTTAAAAAAATTGAGCTATATAAACTTCCTATAAACCTACTATTATGTACTTACGGTTACTTACTTATGAAAACGAATGTGTTTTCCAGGTACACGTTCATTTTTGCATCCATATGCACAACGATACACTACCATTTTAACTTTAAAATAAAGTATTTTAACGAAAATTAAACGGACGTAAGGAAACGCGCATTTACTCTCTAAAGAGTATGAGAGAGAAGTACCCCCTTTCTAGCAGCGCGCTCGTTCTAACACAGTGGTCACAAATTTCGGCCAGTCCGTACGTCTGCGTGCTCGTTCCAGTAGTACTATATATTTCAATGGGATCAAGTTATTGATTTCAATCTCAAATTGTACCTCGCTGCAGCTTGGATACTGCTGGTTAGATGGCGCGACGGCCGAATTTGTAAATTAATTTTTTAATATTTAATTTATTCTGTAAACACAATTCCTTAACAATGATGTGCCTTGCAATACCGCCTTTACATGCCATTTCAGTGAAAATTAAATTGAAATAAATATAAATCAAATAATATTCAAATATATAATAATTATCAGTGAAGGAAGCTACCAAAATTTGGAAACGTTGCGGATAATTTGGTATGTTTGTAGCGGGGAAATTCGGATGGGAGATTGATTCTGCAGGTTTATCATTTCAAATTTTTTTAAAAATAAAAAGTTAATTCAACTCAACCCAAGAAAAAATTTTATACAACTTTCTTTCCAAAAATGACGTTAGAAAAAAACTTTAAAATATACCCGAACAGTAATATTTATATTTGTTACACACAAATTGGCCGTTCTTGTTAACATCCTGGTTCCTTTTGATAATAAAACTTACCAATGGCATGAATATAGATGTTTTGTGTGTATTTGCAAAAGTTATATTTCAAATAGGCAAACAAATGTTTATTTTATTTTATGGCTTCGAAAAGGGAAAATAAAACAAAAGTATACTTTAAAAAATAATCTTTATTTCATAATTTCATAATTCATCATAATCTCTAAATCCTCTTTTTCGGCAGCGCACACATGCAACCTCTTCTCTAAGGAGGAAACAATAAAAACAGTATCAAAGTTATTGTAATAAATACTACAGTATAATTGTCGACCAAATTTCCAAAGAGAATATTAAAAATGTGAATATACATTTAAAACTTGTACCTAACTACGTTAATATATGACCTTCAAGTTAAAAAAAACGAATCATTCGTAAATGCTTTGTAATGATACATCACTAATTTCCTGTACTAATTAAAGTTATTAATGGTTTTATAATCTGTTAGTAATGTGTCATGCATTGTATGCATAACCAACCAGGAATTTTAATATCAAAAGTTTTAATTTATTTCCAAATAATTAAAACACATTAATCGATCTTTTTCGAGAATGATCCCATCTCTCTATTAGATTGACCGAACGATACCTAACGACATTAATATATGACCTTCAAGTTAAAAAAAAACGTAATGGCAAAAAAATTATTTCAAGAAAGAGTATGTATTATACTTTTTCTATTTTGCGTTCGAAATGAACTCATTATGAAACCCAAAACAGTATCGAAATGAGCTTCATTTCGATACGCTTTTTTTCATTTTTCAATGTTGGCGTTGTCGAATACAGAAATAAATATCATTGCTGTCATTTGATTTTAAGAATTTATGTACATTTGACAGATGTGATATAATATATGTCCGTATTTTATACAAACAACGTATGCTGTATACAATTGACAACAACATATATATGTTTCTATGTCACTCATGTTTATATTTTTAAATGAAGTATCAAGTAATGTTAACGAAAATTAGTAAATAATATGTCATATAATATACTTCGCGGATAGCAAGATTTAAATTTGAGAATGTCAAGTATCAATGTGACCAACTGCATGCTTTATATAAAAATTAAACTCTGAACTTTCAAATTAAATAATTCCAATTTAAGCAATTTATTAATGTAAAAAACGCAAAATAGAAAAAATAGTATAAAAAACTCGTTTCATAAGGCCTTTTGCCGCACTCGCTCTTTAGAAACTGGTCTCGTGCGGCAAAATGGTGCCTTATGAATTTATGAAACTTGTTTTTTAATATACTATTTAAAGCCCTATTAAGGCTATTTATTGTTAATCAAAGAATAAAATGATGTTCTTAAAAAATACTACAATAGCTTAAAGAAACTTATTTACAAATTTATACATATTTTTACAAAAATTATTACAAAAAAGATCAAAAAAGACGTAACGGCAAAAAATTATTTCAAGAAAGAGTATGTATTATACTTTTAAAGCCCTATTAAAGCTATTTATTGTTAATCAAAGAATAAAATATACTACAATAGCTTAAATAAACTTAGGTATACATATTTTTACAAAGATAACTTACGTAAACTCTAATAAACTCACAACCTCACAAACAGTCGCGCGACAATTTAATGACCCAAGGTCCAGTCTTGTATTGTTGCGCTTACATGATCATAGGAGGCGTTCGATAGTATTACGAGCAGTGTTACCAGATCTACCGTTTTAGCGGTAGATCTACTGTTTTTGCCCTTTATCTACCGCTCTACCGTTTTCTGTTCTTAATCTACCGCTTTTTCCAATTTTATAAAAAATAAATATTTATTAAATACTTCGATCCTGGTCCTGGTGGCGACATCTATAAGTCTCATGACGTACTGCCGTACTGCAACCGCTATGAATGATTGCACGAATACACACCAAACCGTTACGTAATCGGGGACTCCCCCGGTAAAGTCAATAGGTATACAATAGGCAACGTGTAAGGCACGAAATAAAATGTATGCTATTGTATAAAGGTATTAATACTATCACAACGTAAATTGTTAACTGCGGGCTTTGTTTTATTTGTCAAAATTCATTCATAATTGTGATATTCGTTCATGATTGTAAGGGCAAAATAAGTTCATTCCAGTTAATTTTTATTGTTGTTTGAATCGACCATATTATATCTATCTACGGGATCGTAATCGTCTTCGTATTACAGTGTTAGTCGTTGTTTTAGTTTCTTGATAGGTGCGTGTTAATTTTGTGTAGATATTTTAATAATTTATTATCAGGTAAGCAATTATGTAGTTCAGAAAAAAAAAATTATAATATTCAATTATAGTTCCAGTGATTCTGATGAAATTCAAGCAACACCAGAAAAAAAAAAGGAAAATTAGATATAGTCAAAAATATTTGCCAGAATGGGGTAAAGAGTTTCAATGGATTGCCCCTATCTCCTCATCCGTACATAAAGCATTTTGCAAAATTTGTAACAAATCAATAAATATTGTTTCTGGTAAACAGCAGTTATATAGACACCAGAATACACTAGCACATATAACTTTTTCCAAAAAATCTGGAAAGCAGCCAAAAATAGATTCTGTATTATCAGCTTCCACAAGCTTCGATAGTGCAAGAAAAAAAGCTGATTTATACATATCAGCGTTTATTGCAGAACATAATCTTGCATTTAACGTAAGTGACCATCTACATCACGTAATAAAGAAAATATGTCCCGATTCAGATATTGCGAAACAAATACAGTGCGGTAGAACAAAGGCAACAGCTATTACTAAAAATGTCATAGGAGCCCATCAATTTGAACTATTGTGCAATATTTTAAGGAAAAATAAATTTTCTTTGATTATTGACGAGTCAATGGATTTAGGATGCACTAAACATTTATGTCTGGTTGCCCGGTATTTTCACGATAAAAAGTAGGTATACATTCACAATTTACATTTTAATTTTTTTAAATATTATTTCATTGTTTTAGAGTACATGATACATTTTTATCGCTAATTGCGCTACGGGAATCAACGGCAGCATATATATATGAAAAGATAAAAGATTTTTTAAAAATTCCAATATTCCATATACAGAAAATATGATCGGATTTGCATGCGATGGTGCAAACGTGATGGCTGAGTAAATGATTCTGTATTTACTAAATTTAAAGCTGATATTCCCAATATATATTTCTTTAAATGCATATGTCACAGTTTCAACCTTTGTGCTTCTTATGCCTGCACAAAATTGCCTGACGATGTGGAACAATTTACGCGTGATGTATATAATCATTTTGCAAATAGCCCTAAACGCGCAATTCAATTAAAAGAATTTCAAGGTTTTTGTCGGATTAAGCCGCACAAAATTCTGGATGTAGAATTTTGTGCGGCTTAATCCGACAAAAACCTTGAAATTCTTTTAATTGAATTGCGCGTTTAGGGCTATTTGCAAAATGATTATATACATCATCAGAATTTCAAGGTTTTTGTCGGATTAAGCCGCACAAAATTCTACATCCAACTCAGACACGTTGGTTGTCCTTAGAAGCTGTTGTATCTAGACTGATTGAGCAATTTAATGCATTAAAATTATATTTCATAAATGCAGCAACGCAGAAGGTATTTGTAGGGTCAAATATATTAGAGCGAATGAATGACCCACTCATTTACCTCTTCCTTTTATTTCTGGATCATGCTTTAGCTATATTCAACAATTTAAATAGAGAAATGCAGTCTGTAGTACCGCAATTCCATAAATTATATAATAGGGTGACTACCTTATATAGAACCCTCTTAGACTTTTTTATAAAAAGATCTGTATTATTAAGCACGCCATTAACTGCGATAGACTTAAAGAACAGTGAAAACATTAAAGAAATGCAAAATATATATTTCGGAGCAAAAGTTGGCGAACGCTTATTACAAATCAGTATTACGCAAGATCAGTTATATAAATTAAGACATTGTTGTCTACAATTTTACATTAAAGGTGCAGAGCTAATAAAGAAAAGATTTGATTTTGACAGCAGAATATTGCAATCATTCCGGTTTATACAGCCAGAAGTTATACTTAACGGAGAGGAGGAGTCAGCGGTGCCATTAATTACACACTTTCCTAATTTAATAGATCGTGAAACAAATATCCAAGAAATAGACAATGAATGGCGTTTATTGCGAAATTCAAATATTAAATATAATGAGGCAGAAGGAATTGAAAAGTTTTGGGTGAACGTTAAAAACGAAATATATACAGATGGAACAAGCATGTACCCTAATTTAAGTGTATTTGTTCTTAATTTATTATGTCTGCCACATTCATCGGCTAATGTCGAAAGAATGTTTTCGCAGATAAATTTATTAAAAACGAAACAAAGAAACCGTTTATCGACTGCATTAATAGCTGGCATACTTCACAGCAAAAGCTATTTACAGGAAGACTGTTTTAATATAGAAATCAACAAACATATTTTGTCAAAACATAATAGCAGTACTATGTATGCCAAATCAGAGCATTTGCCTGATACGGAATAATTTGTTTTGTTATTTCATGGTTTTATTTTATGGTTTTGTATAGTTTATAGTTTTATTTTATGGTTTTGTATAGTTTATAGTTTTATTTTATTGTTTATAGTTTTATTTTATTATTTTTTTGAGTTTATAATAATATTTAAAGAATTAAAATCCTTTGGTTAAGGTTTTTTTTGGTCTACCGTTTTTGTACTCAAATCTACCGCTTTTTCTCGAGCTAATCTACCGCTAAACCGATTTACCATCTGGCAACACTGATTACGAGTATTTACGAGGTATAAGGAATTTGCACGGTGTTAGTCACGTGTTAGTATATATATATATATATATAAAGTTTTTGGTTATGTTCATGTTATGTTTACGGTTTTTCATAGTGTTAATTATATATTTTAAACAGAACTATGTCCAAATCGGAACGTGTATATCAAAAATGTGCGGTATTGGATTGCAATAATGAGTTCAAGCAAACTCGAAGATAATGTATCATCGATTCCCTGTAAATGACTCAGGATGTTTAATGTGGTTAATAAAAATTAACAATCCTCTATTGACAGAACGATCACTAGCATATATTAGGCAGTGTTACAGTGTTTGCAATAAACATCTTGAAATAACATGTTTTCAAACTCCAGAACGGAAAAAATTAAACCGTGATGTTGTACCAACATTGTTTTTATCCAAGGAAGAATCGGTACCACTTCCAGATGTGCAAGTTGAAGAGCAAAGAACTGGTACTGAAGGTTTGTATTTAAACATATTATTTAGATATTCTTGAATTAAAAACATGTTAATCTTATTTCTAGGATGTATTATACTTGAAACCCAGCAATCTGTTATTGCTACATTTCCTGAATCAAAAGCATCAACATCCTATGCAGATAAAATGACCAACGAAAGCATTAGTTCAGATAAATGGGTGATATGATATTGAAATCGTAAAATTCTAATTCAGAAAATTTGATTTTCCAGCACCAGAAGATATAATACATCGTACACAAAAAAAGAGAGTACATATCTGTATTAAAAACTATTGGATATACACGCCAAGCACTTCTAACACCTCGGAAAAAGAAATTGTACTTGGAAATGGTAAAAGCCAAGAAAATATCAAGCAATTTGAAGAGGAAATACAATAAATGTTCAAGAGGCATTAAATCGAAAATTAAAGTTTAAAGATCTTCGATCAAATAAATATATTGACGCATTTATAAAAACATATGCACCTGGAATATTTAAGTATTAGTTTCTTTTTTGTACTTTCTTTGTAATAAAAGCTTCTTTATTTTATTACTTGCTGTTTAATTTCACACTTTCATAACTTTAAAATATTTAGTATTATATTTTATGTATAATTTAAATAAACCGCTATAATATCCATTCAAATTAGTTTTCTTGCATGTTCATAGAGGCGCTATATTCATGGTTTCATCAGTTTCATATATTATCATTAATTGTCTCTTCTTCTATGGTATGTTGTGTGACAGTAGCTAATAGAATTGCGATCCCTACTCGCGCCCAGTGCCATACCCAGTGCTACGTGACCGTCCGAAGCAAATATATTCTGATAAATCTCTTGTTTGGTTCGAATAATAAAACACACTGTAATTAAAAATATATATTGATAAAAAGTACATTAAATAGTAACTAACAATAACTACAGTATTTATGTTCACGATGATCATTTGACAGCGATTAATCATCTGCTTTTTCTCGAAAATCTTATGACATGCTGATATGCACAACCGGTTACGGCATTGCTCAGATCACCGCCGGACAAAACGTCCCATGACGAACATCACAATATTAATGATGTCGGGTGTACGTAGAAACAGAAAACGATCAGTAAGTGATCAAATAAATAAGTTTATTGGGGAATTTCCTAACTTAAAGTATGACTGCGCAAAAATATTAGTTTTTTTTTCAATAAATTATCCTGGCCAAACGAGACTGTATGAACTCTACCTAATACATAATAATTTTCAAATTAAAACAAATTAACAAACAAGCATTACCATAAACTGCCATGAAATAAAAAATTAACATGCTTTATGCCCATGCACATTAAAATTAATTTTAATAGGTTTGTCCATTAACGTGCCTTCAAAAACTTTCCTCATTCTCATTAGAGACGGCTATGCCTTTTTTAATGACTGGTGACAATGCACGTATTCTGATTCTGCCACAAACGTATAATTTTGATAGTTTGGTTATGTCATGTAAATGTTTGTAATTATTAGTAATTTAGTTTTTCAAAATCAAAAGTATTTATTACAATAGTCAAAATTAATAGAAAATATTACTGAAGCGGATGTTGGAAATGTTGACCATTATTTTGAAGACAAAGTTGAATTCTACGCTTCATGCTTTGAAAGCCATTTATTAGGATTTCTTGGGTTATGTCAGCACAAGAACATTACGAAGCTCTTCGATTATGCGATGTCTGGTTTTGAAAATGGTATTCTTTAAATATGGAAAAATAAAATAGTCTAAAATTGTCAAATCTGGAGACCTTGGAGGAAAATTAATAATTCTTGATCGAAAAATTCTGGCAAAAAAGCTATTGTTTCTCGAAATTTTTGCACTGGTGCATTTTCTTGTTAGAAATATCCTTCCGTAAGATCATCATCATGAAGTTCATTAATGAACAGCTCTAATAATTCATTTCGATATCTTTCAACAGTGATTGATTAAAAAATATAGGCCCAATAATTCGTCTTCATGAAATTGTTAGCCAGACGCCTATTTTTTATAGATATAGTGTAGTTACCACAAAGTCATGAGGGTTTCCTGCAGACCAAATTCTCATTTTACTTGTTTAAATGTCCTGAAAGACGGAACCAATTCTCATCCAAACAGAAGCATTTGCCGAGAATGTTATTATTTATATTATACGAAAATCATAGACAATACTGTGTTCTCTTAAAAAAATGTACCTGTTTGAGTTGCAAAACTGCTTGAATTTTATATGGAAACAACTTTAAATCCTTTTTTTAAAATAGTATGACATGTTCCCACTGATAAATGAACTTTTGTTTTGTGATTGATTTTTTGGGTTGTCCATTCGACATCAAATATCCTCTATGCAATTTGCTGTTCGTTTTCTAGGTGCTCCACCGCCAGGTTTACGAGTTATTGCCCCTGTTTCACTAAATTTAATAACAAGCTTGAATATGGTTTTGCAGTTGTGCATAAGTAACTGACAGATTAGTACTGTTGCTCAAAATCCTGTAAGCACTGATATTAGTGGAATGAACCCAATCTCCATTTTCTAATTTTTGGCCTGTTCTATAGTAACTTTGCATAATAAATATTTTATGTTGTAACTCGTAACATTATAATAAAATAATTTAAAAATATAAGCGTTTATAACTTGAATTTATGTATCACAACTGGCAGAATCTGAAGTTTTCTAAAGCTTCGCAGATGCACCAATATTTGATTATCAGAATAATTGAAACATACATGAGTAGGTAAACCCCACCGGTTTTGTATAATACAAAGGTATTTTTAATAATATAAAATATTATTAAAAGTCTGGTGTGAAGAACACAAATACAGGTTCACTATTAATATTTTTTGTGAACGTGTCCGAACATATCCCTCCCCAGAGACGTAGATACGTATTTCGCCTTTCTACAGGCTCATCGGTACGCCCCTGCTGGAGAAAGGATATTCTCAGACACATTCACAAAAAAGAACCACATCACCGAAATTATCCAGACCGGGCGTAGAAGTAAATTCAGCGCTGCCTGTTGTCAGACAGCCGAAGTACCTCGCCCCGTCCACATAACCAATGTGAAGTAACGACGCCCTTCCAAAGGAGGCACAGCCAATCTCTCTAGAAACTGCATTTTGTTTGTCTTCACTCAGACTACGGACTAACCTCATGTGTAGAGAACGGATGCAATTTCCATAAAACGCAATCGGCAATTGGAATTGTGTATAACGTCGCTCAGTACATCCTGGCGTAATTCAATGAAGTATTTGTTTGACTTACTCGGCCACCTGGTCTCGCGGCGATAACAATGGACAACCCAGCTATTGTATTCGGAGAATATAGTGTTTTCAGTGGTGTCGAGTACGTAGATAAAATAAATAAGTTTATCGTATTTCGTAAGAGAAATAGCACGTACATTCCTTTTCTGAACAAATAAAAATGTTCCAATAGACCACGCAAGCGTGACGTCAAATCGCCATTTTCTGTACGGTAGGTCAGGATCTGCGTTCCAAACAAATTTAAAGCGTCATTTGAAACGTATAGACACTCTTGGTAAAACGATTTTTAATTAATTTTCCTATATTAATATCATTTGTTACTTGGTAAGTATGTAAGCAAAATATCAATATACATATTATAGTTATTAAAAACAAAATATTTGGCAATGGTATTTTTTGATTGCAGATAAATATTAGCAATGACTGCAAAAAAGCTTTTTCCACCTCGATAATTCTGCCTTTTCTGTAGGAAAAGTAAAAATAGTGCATCCCTTTTTTTCACTTAATGCTTGCAAGTAGGAGCAAAACACATCACCATTATGTATATCTATCTAACCTCACTTTTGTACTTTAGTTACTCAAGTATAACCGTGTTATAAAACAATATTATTATTATCAGTTTTAAACAACGTCGTTCATACCTACATGCAATAACAATTAAAATTCACTTATAAATAACAACTTTTCACTTCAACTTTGCAACGCGTTCCAAATACAATACGAAATACCCTATGAAAAAAATTTAAATGCCGTTTGTTTGGAACGCGATCCCTGACCTTCCGCAAAAATGACGACAGCACTTGCGTGGTCTATTATAGAAATAAAATTAAAAACTTTAAAAATACAACTGTTCAACAAATACATATGTATTTCGTAATTTTATAGATTACCACCCGTTTGTTTTCCAATTATATAAATAAAATTAACTAATAAATATGTATTTCGTAATTTTAGATAGATAGATCACCACCCGTATGTTTTCCAATTATATAAATAAAATTAAAAACTTTATAAATACAACTTTTCAACAAATAAATATGTATTTCGTAATTTTATAGATCACCACCCGTTCGTTTTCCAATTATATAAATAAAATTAAATATTTTAGAAATACAGCCTTTCGCCAGTACTGCTCTGGGCTTTGCGTCATGTGGTAAGCGTGTCCGTTCTCTACTCATGTATAATGTATCAGAATAATTGAAACATACATGAGTAGGTAAACCCCACCAGTTTTGTATAATACAAAGGTATTTTTAATAATATAAAATATTATTAAAAATCTGGTGTGAAGAACACAAATACAGGTTCACTATTAATATTTTTTGTGAACGTGTCCGAACTAGTAGTGTGCAAAATAGATACTTTTATGTATCGAATAAATACCAATACTTTACACTTTTGTATTCGATACTTTGTATCGGATACTTAGTATCCGATACTTTTCCTTCAACTCAAGTCGATAACTATACTATACTTTGGTATACATCAATACATTTAATATGGTACCGTTGATGATCGGTTATATACCTATATCTATGCTTTATGGAGACGTACTTCTATGCAAATAAAATAAAGTATCTATAAAATAAATACTTACTATGCGATTTTGCGGAAAATTTAAGCTGTTGTTGAATAATTAATAAAAAATACTTATTAATGAATTATAGTAACTACGGTAATGAATATGAAAAAAAAATATTTAAATGTACGGCTGCGATCGTAATTTAAGGGACACTTGTTTTTGTACATTGTAAATGTTTGTAAACAGGAAATAAATAAATAAATAAATAGGAAAAATAAAATATATCACATACAGTATACTAAAAAAAATAACTTCTTATATATACTATTAGGTACATATTTGCATTTAAAAACACTAATTTTTGTACATGTTCTGGTTTCAGTCTATTTCAGATATAAATTTGAAAAGATCGTGACTAAAGAATAAATTATATCCAATGGTACACAAACGTAGATCTATAGTATGATATTGACAACTCTCAAATCGGCTGGTTATAAAATGTACATAAAATGCAACTAATTACCATAACCTAAAATCTATTTTATTTATGTCTTTGTACAGAAGTAAATAATTCTATAGATGGTATTTACATTTCATGACTATCGCGATCCAAAGACTTTTTGATCATATATTACATAAACGTATTGTATTGTATGTATAGTAAATCTTTCAAAAGTTTTGCAAAAGAAAAATGCAAATACATCTATATCTATAAAACTTAATAAACGTAGTATCGATAGTATCCGATACTTTTCATTATCGGTATACGATACATTTGCTACCTCTAGGTATCCGATACAAATGTATCGAATAGATACTTTTTGCACACCACTAGTCCGAACATCCCCCCCCCCCCCCCGAGACGTAGATACGTATTTCGCCTTCTACAGGCTCGTCGGTACGCCCCTGCTGGAGAAAGGATGTTCTCAGACACATTCACAAAAAAGAACCACATCACCAAAATTATCCAGACCGGGCGTAGAAGTAAATTGGTTATGTGGACGGGGAGAGGTACTTCGGCTGTCTGACAACAGGCAGCGCTGAATTTACTTCTACGCCCGGTCTGGATAATTTCGGTGATGTGGTTCTTTTTTGTGAATGTGTCTGAGAATATCCTTTCTCCAGCAGGGGCGTACCGACGAGCCTGTAGAAAGGCGAAATACGTATCTACGTCTCTGGGGAGGGATATGTTCGGACACGTTCACAAAAAATATTAATAGTGAACCTGTATTTGTGTTCTTCACACCAGATTTTTAATAATATTTTATATTATTAAAAATACCTTTGTAATATTTGATTACTTAATTACTTAAAAAAACAGCCTACTATAATGAGGAAAGTTTTTGAGGCACGTTACATTAAGTAAAAGTTTAAATGGTGTTATTGACATTTTTATTTACTTTATATCAACGCAAACGAACTTCACACTGATACCAAATATTACCAAACAGCTGCTTATGCGTTATACATGAGGGATATTTTAAAAATGATGGCCGTTTGTGAATGTGAGACGTTTAGCAAACTCGGGTGAGCCATAGAAAACAAGCGGCGTAGCCTATTGTCTTCCGGTGTAATCTTGCTCCATGACAATACAAGTACACATGTTTCTGCACAAACACAAAATCTAATCAGTTCTTTTGAATGAGAACAACTTTGTATCCAGTCATTATCAGTACAGTTGGATTCTATTGTACGGACAAGAGTTCTACTATGCTTTCTAAGTGTTATGCAACAGGAAACAAATGAATTGCTTAGGGAAAAAATAAAACATACATTTTATTTTAGGAAGTGTTTATAATATACAAAAATAAAACTAGCACATTGAAACTATACAAAATGTAACAATTACAATAAGACGTCTTCCAGAATACGCCAAAGTAAGTATATACCATCAAAACAAGTTTCTACAGATAGGACAAGTGCTTTTATTACTGGTACTGAACCACTTGTACTGCAAAAGAAAATGTCAAAAAGGTATAATTAACTAAGTTAACGTCGACTCACCAAGCAAGCAGAATGAAATTTCTTTTTACAGGTCTGGCATGTTAATTTCGGCAATTGATATGTTCCCGGATGCAATACAGCGAAACATATATAACACTCTTCGACGCCATCGAATTTCTTATCTAAATTGTTATTCCACAACTGTAAGCCATCCCATATTCGTCCATTCTGAAAAATAAAGCATAAAGCAAGTAATCAAATTTATAAATATGAAATGATATTAAAAAGCCAACATGAATAGATACATATTGTGATGATCTGTCCACCTAATGCGGTAGCTGATAATTGACATGCATACAATTGCTAAAATTAAAAAATATATATCTCGGGTCTTTTATTTATAGGTTCAGGGAAAATTATTGAAGGAACCAGTTTTTTTTATAGAAATACAATATTAAGAAAATGCATATATAAAAAAACATTTACAAAAAAAATACGTTAACAAAAATAAATTTTCATACTGTATATACGCGAATTTGGTTTATCTACTAACTAGATGTCACTATACTCTATTTTTAAAGTAGAGAGACGAATTTCTGAACAGACCACTTTGACAGTGAAATCTCATTGGTTGAAAGCAAGGCCAAATGACACCGTACAAATCTTGCTCAGATTCTGATCAACTGACATTGTTTATAATTAAGCCTTGTTTCTATTATTTCTCCGTTATTTCATTATATACTTTACCAGTTCTTTTCGGAGTTCGACAGTAATAGTTATCAGATACACTCGTAAGTAATTTATAAGCAATATATTGAAATAAATACAATAAATAAAATAAAAAAAAAGAGTTTTATAGTTGGTCTCCAATATGGATGCACAACCAAGTACAAGTGCCGTTGGCCGTGAACATGCTTGTTCTCCTCCGAACAAGCGTGAAAATACGAATCATTTGCGTAGTACCGAAAAGCAGACCCCCATCAATGCTTACAAGAAAACTATAGCCGATACACCCAATATCAAGAAACTTGACATGATAAAACAAATTTCTGACGTAGTAGGCAAGTGAATACAATTTATTACATATGATCTATATTTTACAGAGTATGCTTACAGGAATTTCAAGAGCAACAGTGTATCGTGTGGTTAAGGAATATAAAGCCTCTGGAAAATGTGCAGATCCTAAAAAGATTAGTGGTAGGCCTTCTTTACTGAAATCCTTTGATGAGACTGTGAAAACTGCTATACGCCAAATAGTTCACAATATGTTTCGACAAAATGAACCTCCGACATTAGATAAGGTGCTGGTGCAAGTAAGAAATGACGAAGATTTGCCAAACATAAGTCGATCAACATTGTATTTGCTAATAAAGCAAATGAATTTTAAGTAAGAACTATTTATTATATAGAAATACATACATGTATATAATTGTGCTATGTCCTCTAGATCCTTAAAAAGGAGCAGAAATAGTATTTTGACCGAAAGAGATGACATTGTAAGATGAAGGCGACAATATCTCAGAGATATTTCACAATATAGAGCTCAGGACAGATCAATTTTCTATTTGGATGAAACTTGGGTGAATGAGGGTCATACAGTACAGAAAGTGTGGACTGACACAAGTATTCACAGTCGTAGACAAGCCTTTATCGAAGGGCTTACAACTGGATTAAAAAATCCAGCAGGAAAGGGACGTCGTCTTATTTTGTTGCACATTGGAAGTTGTAATGGCTTTGTAAAAGATGGCTTATTATTATTTGAAGGAAAGAAAACCACTGATTACCGCGATGAAATGAATGCCACTGTTTTTGAAGAATGGTTCTCTCGAATATTAAACTATTTACCTGACAATGCTGTTATAGTTATAGATAATGCATCATATCATAGTCGTAAAATAGAAAAGCCACCATCATCATGGAGAAGAATTTACTTTTAATAGTTATGAGCAGCTCATAAGTTTATGATAAATATTTTTATTACATTTGCATTTCTGTAAATAAATATTTGAATGTAATTTTTGCTGAACCAGTAAGTTTACAATAAATGTATTATTAATGTATATTTTGTATTATAATAAATAAATGTTATGTACACTCTGTTCGTTTTCAGTTTGCAGTCACATGATCAATTTTCATTTATTTTTAGTAGTATGAATCTAGTCGGTACTTTTGAGTCAAAAGAGGTTTAAGTATTTTATAAATATAAAATTGTTATTTCAATACATAATGTTTTCTATTTATTTTCAAAATGTTTTTCCTGTTTAATCAATCGATGTTATTGACCAATGTAATGGTAATGATTAATGAAATTGGAACGATGCCGTATGACATAACCTAAAATTTTTGAAGTATAAACACAGTAACTTTGGAAGTTTTAAATCTCAAATACGCATATAAAATAATATTCTTTAAAGAAGACAAAGGTACATGTAGAAAATACAGTTTTTCATGTATTGTAAACAGATGCTTCACTTCTAGCATTAATCGCATTAAATAAATTTGGAATAAGAAATAATCTGGAAATTGCAGAAATCATACGAGAAGAATTTCACTAACATAAATGAATTACAAAGCAATTCAATATAACCAAAAAGTAGAACAGAAAGGTTGGGAAATAAGAAAATAGGAAGCTAAATTTTATTGTTTCATATGTATAATCAAATTTTTTGCATTAGAAATTAAATAAATAAAAGCTCACCTTGATTATATTGGTATTATTATTTCCAAGAAAATGGTTAATAATAATTACACGAATAATTCATTTGCTTACAAAAACTATAGAGAACTATTAGTATTATGTATAAATTAATTATACAGTTCAATTATTACATTGCTACGCTAAGTAAAACCATTGAAGATATAACTTCATTTGGAATCAGTATGTTAAAAAATTATCATAACTGTTTGTTAAACTTGCTCATATAAAAACTATTCAACTTAATAAAATGCAGATACTTTAATCAATACAATAAATACAAAATAGCGAAATTGTATTATTCTATTCTAGTGTTAACAGATATGGATGTGACTGCACAAGTGAGCGCTGATATTTTTTAATGTTATTCTGTATAAGACTATTAAAACCTGATTTTAAAATGCCATACAGCATACTAAACTCAATGAACAACAGTAGTGCAGTATGTGACAAAAGTTATTTTCTTTATCTTCGCAATTTATGTTGGTTGTATCTGCAAACTCTTGAGTTGTTCATATATTAACTGAGCATATTAGAAAATAGAAGTATGTAGAAATAGCAAATAATTCATCTAATTCATAATCGGTCTAATAAGAAATATTTATTTGAATAAAACATATTTACATGGAAGCTTAAATATATAATCTTTCTAATACAATCATAAAAACACTATCATAGACAGAAAATAATGTTGTCTTGTACTAACATAAAATATGACACCTTTAGTTGCAATTACATATATTAATCTGAATCAGAGTCTGATTCTGTAACATTGATTATTACTGGATCTATATCCAAGTCTACCAAGCAGTTTTCTCTTTCATACCATTGTTTTATTAAATTATCAGTATGCCTTATGCAGTTACTCCATGTATTACTATAACATGTATGTAATGCCTCCTTCCACATTTCTTTCACCTTTTCGTCGGTGTAACCAGCCCTACCGATGTGCACATTGTAATATGTTTTTGCTTTTGCCCAAATTAGCTCAATAGCATTGAAGTCACAGTGGTATGGTGGCAGTCTAAGAATTTCATGTCCTGCATTTCTTAACAGTTCATCAATTTCATAAACTTTCTCTTTACGGTTTCGATCCTTTGGAAAATATCCATGTTTCATCTAAAAAGACAACTTGACGCAAACCAGAATTTGTATTCTCAATGTACTTCCTTAAAAATACACTTCGCATTACACTAACATCAAGTTTTTCCATTAATGCTCTTCTATTATCATCTTTTTTATATTTGAAACCGATATGTTTGAGTAAAATGGAAAGAGATGTTTTTCCTATTTGCATCATTTGTTTAGTTTCCAGTTCAGTCTTCAATGTTTTCAATGTAACATGTTTTTCTAAAAAAGTATATCGTTAAAAAATAAATCATTTATGAAAATAAAATTGCTTAGAATACTTTGATGAAACATGTCGTATAAAGTATTTCGGACTTCCATTTTCAAGCTTTCTGGCAAATCTTTGGTTTTTGGTTTACGTCGGGGTATTTGTTTTCCAGGTGATGATGTCCCACGTTTCTTGATATTGTAAACGGTTCGGACAGAGATCTTAAGAGCACTTGCTACTCTCTAAAAATATTTTTCAAAAAATGTAATTTGTCCGTGTCAAAGTAAAATAATTTAATTAAGAAATATTACGTTAAATACTTACGATTAATTACTCGAAACTGACTATTATTGTTGCAAGAAGAACAGATAAATAAGAAATCTTAAAATATCAACGGAAAAATACA
This sequence comes from Melolontha melolontha, assembly GCA_935421215.2. Lineage (NCBI taxonomy): Eukaryota > Metazoa > Arthropoda > Insecta > Coleoptera > Scarabaeidae > Melolontha > Melolontha melolontha. The sequence goes on along the minus strand of OW285243.1, from coordinate 118,044,377 downwards.
AACAAGCACTAAACATAACCTATATATGTCGATAAATACGTATTTTCTCTTTTGACTAAAACAGTTGTCGGTATCTCATATTATACAAGACATGCTAATATTATTTTTCTTTGTCTTTGCTACGAAGAAATTTCAAAGACGTATGTCTTGTATCAAATGACATACGTTTCAATTCTGAATATTTGTAGCTCAATATATCTGAAAAACAAAGTATATAGATTCTGTGTCTGAGATAGTATGACATAGTTAGTCATGTGACTGCAAACTGAAAACGGACAAAGTGTATCTTATCTATTCTCCGTTTACACTTTCTAATATTTACTTAATTTCTTTCCTCTTCTGCCATCCTAGATAAATTCCTGTTGTTGATTTCTGCATAGGTCTATACTTAATATATGCGTGTCACAAATGCAAAAATTATTTGAATTTTGCCGCGTACAAATTGTTTTCAAGATTTTCGTGCATGTACTTTGGGCCAGGCGTACGTTCAGAAATTCGTCTCTCTACTTTAAAAATAGACTATAATAGCAAGTGTTGTATATAGTTTTTAATCACACAAAATGTATTTATTTTTAGTGAAATTGTAAATATATTGTTGGTTATTAATTAAGACAAATTGTAATTTTGAAAAATAAATCGAAACCTGTATATTCTATTTTAAGCTGGAATTGGGTCTGGAAAGAGGATATTCTTGACATATATGGATTCAGCTAACCTCACTTTGCTTACAATACTTATTTTGTCATCGAATTAGTAAATACAGTAGAACCCGGTTATAACAGCTTCGGCTGTAACGACACTCCTTTTTTAGCGTCAAATTTTAAGCGGTCTCGTACTTTACTATTCAAACGTACAGGGAAAAACCCCGGTTTTAGCGTCAATAACCCCTGATATAACGACAAATATTTACCAGTTGAGGTATGTATTTATATTATCATTTATGGCTCAATTCCCGGTATTTGCCTAGCCTGCAACCGACCGTTCGGGGATTCCAAGAATATTACCGTTTGTTGAATTAAGATTTCTTGGAATTTGCCTAGCCGGCAACGGACCGTTCGGGGATTCCAAGAATATTACCGTTTCTTGCAATGCGCCAGGCAAAGTTCGTAAGAAATTTCCTCAGTCGGCATTTGAATCGTGTGAGTGAAACATCGACATTTCTTTATCGAAAATGTCAGGTTTAAAGCGAAAACGTTTAAGCGTGGACGACAAAGTCGCGATAATCAAAGCAGTCGAAAGTGGAAGGAAGAAAACGGACGTGTGTCGCGAATTTGGGTTAGTTAATTCCACGATTTGTACAATTGTGAAAAATAAGAACAAAATCATGAATACCTTTGTGAAAGGGAAAGAAAAGTCAAAAAAAATTCGATCGTGCGAAAAGGTTGAAATCGACGAAGCGCTTATTACGTGGTTTAAGCAATGTAGAAGTGCAAATTTACCCGTTAATGGACCACTGCTTATGCAAAAGGGCGAAGAATTTGGAAGTTTATTTGGAGACACAAATTTTAAGTGCAGCAATGGGTGGCTGGAGCGTTTCAAACGGAGACATTCAATAACGTTCGGAAAAGTGAGCAGTGAAGCGAAAAGTGTTAATATGACAGAAGCAGAGACGTGGCTAAATGAAGTGTGGCCTAAATTAAGACAAGATTATGAAGACAATGAAATTTACAATGGCGACGAAACGGGAATTTTTTATAAACTTCTTCCAGATAGGACTCTGAGGTTTAAAGGCGAAAAATGTGTAGGCGGTAAACTAGCCAAAGAACGGTTAACTGCATTTGTGTGTGCTAATATGACCGGTACGGAGAAATGTAAAATTCTTGTCATAGGAAAGTCAAAAATGCCACGCTGCTTCAAAAACATAAAAACACTCCCAACAAATTACTGCGCAAACAAAAGAGCATGGATGACTTCAGAAATCTTTGAAAATGAAATTCGAAAATGGGATAAAGAACTTGCGGTTAAATGTAAAAAAAAAATTGCTTTTAGTCGATAACTGACCGGCACATCCATCATTAGCCCACTTAAAAAATATTAATTTGGTGTTTCTGCCCCCAAATTGCACTAGCATCCTTCAACCAATGGACCAAGGCGTAATAAGAAGCTTAAAATATTTTTACAGAAAATTTCTTCTGCAGAAAATTATTACGGGTATGGACAAGAACGAACCATGTGCAGTTTCACTTCTCGACGCGTTGGACTTTTTAGAGAAGGCTTGGCGTAATATAACCTCTGAGACTATAGCAAACTGCTTTAGTCATTGAAGATTAAGAAATAATCCAGTTTGTGACAACTTAAATGAAGATGATGAAGATGACGTTCCGTTATGTGAACTTATTAAAAAGTGGCAGCAAAATCAGTGTGACGAAAACCAGTTTTGTTTTAACGACTTTGCATCCGTGGACAGTTGCCTTATTACGTCGGGAATGCGTTCAGATCCTGATATCGTGGAGGACATAAAACAGCGGAATAACGAAAACGATAATGAAATCGAAGAGGAAGAAGATTCATGCGACGAAGCAGAACACGTACCGACAAACGAAGAAGCCCTAAGTGCCATAAAACTTTTAAAAACTTATTATAAGCAGCGAGAAACGTCACCTCAAATTATTGATAAAGTGAGAGAATTAGAAATGGATATAGAAAAACAGTTTTGGCGTGCGAAAACTGTGCAACGGAAAATTACAGATTTCTTTCGTTAGAAAAATAAGTTATGTATATTGTACTTATGTATTTACCATAATATTTAGTCTATAATGTAAAATATGTAGGTAATAAAGCATTTAAAAAAGGTATATAACCCCTTACCACAATTATTAGTCGTATCCTAAATACGTATTTCGACAACTAAGTTGTCATCATCAGTAAGTGAAAACTACTAATTAAAAGTCGCACATGGGGCACAGTAAAGTAAGAAACACGCTTCTGCACAACTACTATACACTGCAACCCTGTAAAGACTAAATTTAACATGCCAATCACAAAACTACGAGACAAACATTTGCCTCTTAAGGAAAAGATTTAAACATGTGTTAAATTGTCGAACAAAGGAACGGCAGAAATTCATCTCTAAAGGAGGCGCCAACTGAAAACGATTTTTAAAAACTCCGATGACCTACTATTAAACTTAAATGTAACACCTTATATTTTCACAAAACACTAGTATATTTAACTATATGTATATTATACTAGTATAATATACAATATACTAGTGTTTTGTGAAAATATAAGGTGTTTCATTTAAGCTTAATAGTAGGTCATCGGAGTTTTTAAAAATCGTTTTCAGTTGGCGCCTCCTTTAGAGATGAATTTCTGCCGTTCCTTTGTTCGACAATTTAACACATGTTTAAATCTTTTCCTTAAGAGGCAAGTGTTTGTCTCGTAGTTTTGTGATCGGCATGTTAAATTTAGTCTTTACAGGGTTGCAGTGTATAGTAGTTGTGCGGAAGCGTTTTTCTTACTTTACTGTGCCCCATGTGCGACTTTTAATTAGTAGTTTTCACCTACTGATGATGACAACTTAGTTGTCGAAATACGTATTTAGGATACGACTAATAATTGTGGTAAGGGGTTATATACCTTTTTTAAATTTTTATTTAACCACAGTCTCCATTGAAAGAATTTTAATAAAGCATGTTACGTATCGGATTAATCATGTAAAAATTTGTAAAATTAGTTTTTCAAAAGTCGTCTACCTCGTGAATAGCGTCAATCGATTATAACGTCAAAAAACTGTCGGTCCCGATGATGTCGTGGGTTCTACTGTATTTAATTAATTTAACTTAATTTTTTTATAAATTATTATTTTCTAGCACTTCTAGTTTCTAACAAGATTTTGTTTTTAAATTAAAAATAACACTCTGGTAGGAAGAATAGAACATTTTACAATGCAAGTGAATATCTTGAAGAAACTCCTTTCTAGAACGCAAAAATAATGTTAAAAATGAAATCTATGCACCGAAAAGCCCTCATATGATAAATTCTACAAATAAAATATGTATATGTATAAACATATCTTACATACTAATTGCAATGTTGGATTTATAATAATTTCTACTTACAGGTATTTAAAATGTTATAAAATATTATAAAACCTTACTTGATATATATAATTGTTTCAGCCTTTACTTGATGAAATTCCATTATAACTATTATCAGGATAAAATAAAACAAATTTTAATGAATTTCACTTTTTAATTGACACTGCAACGATCGTTTCGCTCCAACCTGTTATATGTCTGATGAAGCTCAGGTTGGAGCGAAACGATCGTTGCAGTGTCAATTAAAAAGTGAAATTCATTAAAATTTGTTTTATTTTATCCTGATAATAGTTACTTGATATATCTGTTAAATTCATTATTCTGGTATTGGTAATTTCTACATAATCAAGTATATATAGTATGTTAATAATTTCAAACCACTACAATATGTTAACAAATATCCTGTGAAATAAGATGATGAAAAAAAATAGAAACGACAAAATAGAAAGGCATATATACCAAAGAAAACTTGGAGAAAAAGAATTGAAAAGTTGTGATTAAAAACACAAAAAATGAAAACATCAACAAGAAATATTGAAGACGTAGAGATAAATAAATGAATAAGTTCTTCGTTCATTAAAATGAAGCAACAAGAAGTGCTATTGTATTTAATTTAATCTTCTTTGAATTCATTCAAGTAACTAATTTATCTACAGTCTACATGTATCTAGCTTACAGTAAACGCGACCTCTACTATTTATTTCCTGACATTGTCGAAAATTATAGGTGATCAAAGATTACTAGAGGTGAATACACTTAAACAATGGACAGATAATTAAACATTGCGACTTACAAAAGTCTGACAGTACCTTGGATAAAGTCATAACAGTGAGGCTAGAAAAGCCATAGTTTCCTTAAACAGTATTCTCTGAAATGAAAAGATCTCTAGAAAGAATAAGATCCTAATATATAAAACAATTCTTAAGACCATAGTATCTTACAGCTCTTACGCTTAAAGATAAAATAGTAAAAGCTTTGCTGGTAACATAAATTAACTTCAGGAAAAGAGCTGCAGGTATAAATAGAAGAGACAGAGCCTGAAATGAGAGAATTAAATCATAGGAATCAAGCATACCATAGTAGACAACATCAGTACAAAACAACTTCAATGGTATGGACATGTACAACGAATGGCAGGGGAACGGCTACCCAAGCAAGTGATACGATGGACCACACAGGAAGGAAAGCACAGGAGGAGGAGACCTAGATCATAGATTACTTTCTCGTATGGTATAAATTAATTAAATGTACCTGATGTAAAACACACATTTTGAACTGCATCAGCCATTGCTTATGTGTAGTCCCTCCAATTTGCCTATTGCACTGTACATCCGGACCTCCCAATGGATAGTTTGTTGGCAGTGTAATAACCAAGTCCATCTGCGCTTCGTCAACTGTATAAACAGCAACAACTTCGCGAACACTCGGATGAATTTTAATCTGTTAACATAATATGTGCATGTATTCCCAAATAGTAAAAATTGATGGACACAAATTATTAATGGCACAAGTGAAATCTTACCACCATGTTTTTAAATTTATTTTCATGTCGAGATACGTCAGTCAATTCTTGATTACAGAGTTGAGGTGAAACATAGACTGAAGTTACCCGATCAACAACTTGATTAACTCTTGATTCGGTGCTAGACCACCATTGCCTTACAGAAGCTGGAAGTTGAGTTACCGTGGTTGCATATACCCAGCACACCATCCGTTCTATTTTATTACTAGTGATCGGTTCTAAAATATAAGAGTAAAGGATCTTTGACTTTATAATCAACCAATAAGCACTGCAAACTTAAAATTTAACAAGTAACATTACCCGTTAAAGGTAACTGGAATTTTTGCATGAACCATTCATCAAAAGGCTTCATTCTAATATCATTATAATGCAATACTTCCGCGGGAATTAATTTAAATATGTTATTAAGTAAATTGCTGAAAAATTCTTCATTTCTAAAAAAAAAATGGTTCAGAAATAACGAATAACTAATGTATTTAATTTAGATTCATTCCTCAAGGAAAACATCTAGGACCAAGAATGTTTTTAATAACTTACCTCAACCAATCAGCATACTGATACCTCAATTCCGTTGAGGATTGCTCACACATTGACAACATAACATCCCAAAGTAATAAATACGCGAAAGTGTAAGTGTACGAGTCAGTATATGGTTCGACTCTGCAACTATTTTCACCTAACCTGAAAATATACGTCAGTTCAGAGTTTCATGATCTCTTTAAAAAAGATAAAACCTAAAATCGATAAGCATGGTGTGTAGGATATCTTGCGTTTGCACCAGCGATTCCTTAAATTCCTTCAAGATCAATTCTTGTTTAGGCTTACTACAACTGATGGTGGTTGAATCGATTTCTATGAGGCCAGGTACTAAAGACATCAGCATGTGGTAAGCCCACAACTGCAAGGAATGCAGCGGGTTGGTCAACAAAATACAACAGGTTGTCAGTAGTTTAGACCATTTGGGTGCCTTTTCGTTGGTCACTTTTAAAATGTAGTCGCTTTTAAGGGAGTTTATTGATGAGCCAAATTGTTGCAAAAACGGCAGTGATGACAGTCGAGGTAGTTTGTTCTTGTATTGGGCCATCAAGTGTTCTAAATACATTTTATAGTCTGTTAAATATCTTTTATTATGCAGTTTATTAATACTATATAACTTTAATACCCGTTTATATATACAGACTGTCCCGTAAAAAACGCCAACATTCATAATTCCATTATTTATTGTCCGGTTTTATTTAAACAAAAAGTAAATTTAATAGCATCAAAAACACTGTAAGATAGCAGTGTTTTATTTGTTTTCAATTGTTTTCATTAATGTCAAACGACAGTCAAGTTTTTTATTTTAAATGGCAACATATATATTTTTGGCTATATTCGGATTGGATTTTTTTTTCTGAATTCAACGATGTATAACATGTTTATTTTTGATAAACGTTTATTGCAAAAAAAAAACTTTGTAAATTTCATCCTTGTCTTCCATTATTTATAAATATTCGAATGTGCCATGAAACATTTGAAATGTAAGTATTATAAATATTATTATAAGAAACAAAACACTTTACAATAAATGTTGAAATTGCCCGCCACCTTGTTTAACACATATCGCACATCTCCTAATAATAAAAAATTTAAAAAAAACTTTATAAATTTCATCTTTCATTATAGTAGACTTGGCCCAGTCCACTAGCATTATGTCAATGTGCCTTAAGTGTCAGTTTGACTTTATTAAGTTTTCTGTATTATCCTGTTTGAACGTTTTGCCGCAACAAAAAGCGTATATTCGTTAAAAATGAATGACAATGAATTAACGGACATGTTACAAGTGTTCTTTGAATGTAATAAAAATCGCCTTCAAGCAGTTCGTCGGTACAGTGCTCGTTTTCCGGACAGAGAAGTTCCAGGTTCGAAAATATTTCAGAGAATTGAAAAGAATTTAAGAAATTATGGATCATTTACCAAACCAAAAACACAAAAACGGAAATTCTCCGAAGATAAGGAATTAGATGTTCCTCTTGCAGTACTGCAAAATTCACGAACTTCGATTCGCGAAATTGCACATAATATTGGGGTATCAAAAACTACAGTTCATGGTATTTTAAGAAAACACAAACTTAAACCGTACATAGCTCGAAAAGTTCATGCATTAGAACAAAATGATCCGGCCGAAGAATCCAGTTTTGTCGTTTTTATTTAAATGCATTAGAACAAGACCCGAATTTTTACAGAAGGATAATTTGGTCTGATTAATGCACTTTTAGCAACAACGGTATTTTTAATAGAAACATACATCGACAGTGGAGTGCAGACAATCCGAGATTTGTAATTGAAAATAATTTTCAAAGACGTTTCATCGTAAATGTTTGGTGTGGCATTTTAGGTGATCAATTAATTGGGCCATTTTTCATAGATGGTTGCTTAAATCAAGAAAAATACTACACTTTATTACACGAAAATCTCCAAAACTTTTTAGATGAATTACCTTTGGCAAATTTAAATAGAATATTTTTTCAACAAGATGGGGCTCCCGCGCACAACGCCAGAGTAAATACTGATTTGTTGAACACCCAATTTGGAAATAGGTGGATAGGAACATCCGGTCCTATCGAGTGGCCTGCGCGTTCACCGGATCTTACGCCCCTCGATTTTTGGTTGTGGGCTTATCTACAAGATCGAGTTTATTTAACAACTCCAGAAAATGTTGACATTTTAAGACAAACAATTATTAACACTTGTCAAGAAGTACCTGCCGCTTGTCTTTTAAATGCGACCTTTGGAGTAATTAGGAGATGTGCGATATGTGTTGAACAAGGTGGCGGGCAATTTCAACATTTATTGTAAAGTGTTTTGTTTCTTATAATAATATTTATAATACTTACATTTCCAATGTTTCATGACACATTCGAATATTTATAAATAATGGAAGACAAAGATGAAATTTATAAAGTTTTTTTTTTTGCAATAAACGTTTATCAAAAATAAACATGTTATACATCGTTGAATTCAGAAAAAAAAATCCAATCCGAATATAGCCAAAAATATATATGTTGCCATTTAAAATAAAAAACTTGACTGTCGTTTGACATTAATGAAAACAATTGAAAACAAATAAAACACTGCTATCTTATAGTGTTTTTGATGCTATTAAATTTACTTTTTGTTTAAATAAAACCGGACAATAAATAACGGAATTATGAATGTTGGCGTTTTTTACGGGACAGACTGTATAGCGGAAAAAAGAGATCAAAATTCTTGATAAATATCCTTTAAATATTTAATTGCGCACGCATGTTTCTAGTCAGGAAAGGTTAGGTAAGTGTTTTCATTTTTCATTGATCTGCTATTAATAGGATCTTTGAACTCGATATATAGATGGCGGTCAGAGCATCAAAGGTTATAGAATTTTATTAACATTTCCTTTTGAAAAAAATAAACGATAATTTTACTTCAATAAATATTTATCTTGAGGATTGCTATCAAGGACTATCTAGAGATGTAGAAAACTGGCATTAACCTTTTTGCAATTACTAACTAATTAGTCTAACTGAGCTTCTACATGCACAAACGTTAATGTTTAACTTAATGGTTCTTTGATAACACAGTACAACATTTTTCAGGTCATTGATTTGGGACTCAATTCTGAGAATTGCACGTGAAAGTAGCCCCACAAAGAAGAACTTCTGCATCATTCGTTTTGTCAAGTTGGCTGCATTAATAATTTAATGGCTGTGAAATAAATAAACTCTTTTGTTCAGAGTGAATTACATTTTAAAACCAGAAGAACATTGATTTCAATATGGAAAATAACAAGTGCCCAAAATTGGATTATTTTTGTTACGTTTGTGATCATATCGTCCCAAAAATAGGCAAACAGGATCGAAAAAACTTGTTTACAGAGGAATTTAAAACAGCGTATTGTCATTATTTTGATGAAACAGATTTAAGTGGTGCAAATTTTACGCCGAACACAGTGTGCAAAAGTTGTTATAATACCCTTATAATGTGGATACATGGAAAAGGTGTACAGTTTTCTTTTATGAAGCCAGTAATTTGGGTGCAAGACCTAACTGGACATGATGAATCCAGGTGCTACGCATGTATAAATTCCGGTTATGGATTGAACAAAAAAAAATTGAAAACAAAAGTATACATTCCCGCTTTTACTGCGACGCTTCCAGTACAACGCGCTGCTGTTACCGATCCACCTAAACCTCCGAGTCTGGATACTGTCTCCCTGCAAGCCGAAACCGTTTTCACCAATCCGACCAATGTGAATGATGCAAATTGGACACCCGATATTGAAAATAATGCACCACAACCGGTAACACAAATCGAAATGGATTACATTGTGGCTAAGATGGGACTATCACAAAAAAATTCAGAATTTTTGACATCTTTTTTGAAGCGTAAAAAACTCAAAGAGCAAAATGTCAGCGCAACATCATACCGAAAACGCCAAGCTGATTTTCAGAAATTTTATTCCGTTGACGAAGCAAATACGTTCACTTACTGCCATGATATCCCAGGTATAGTGAAAAATATGGGAATGGATTATATCGCTGGCGACTTGCGTTTGTTCATCGACGGTTCAGTTTCAAGTTTGAAGGCTGTGCTGTTGCACAAAACAAACAAAAAAACCGTCCATTCCATTGGGATTCAGCACAACTATGAAGGAAATGTATGAAACATTGGGCGAAATTTTAGAGAAAATCAAATACAATGTACACAAATGGAAGATTTGTTGTGATCTAAAGGTTGTCAACATAATACAAGGCATTATATTAAAGGGCGGTTTTCCAAAATACTTCTGCTTTCTTTGTAATTGGGATTCGCGATACACAGTGAATCAATATCAATGTAAAGATTGGAAAGCAAAAACTCCCGAGCTCGAGAAACAATTAAAATTACGTAATGAACCTTTGATAAAGGATGTAGATGATATTGTGTTGCCATCGCTCCACATGAAATTAGGAATAGCTGGGAAATTCGTTGAAGTGGTAGTCAAAGATATTGAGGACGCCTATGACTGTTTGAAATCCATCTTTGCAAAACTCAGTGAAGCTAAAATTAGAAAAGGTACGTATCGTTGTCTGTATTTAAATATTGTCATATCTAAATTTGTTCACTTCGATATATTCGCATTATAATTACCAATAATTTTTTCGCAACTGATTTTTTTAAATTTCAAACAGGTACTCTGAATGGACCGGATATACGAAAATTAATGAAAAGCGAATCTTTCACAAATATGCTTTCGAACCATTATAACCACCTATGTGCATGGGACGCATTGAAACAAGTCATTGAAGGCGTTTTAGGAAAGAACCGTGTACAGCGAGATGACATACAGACACGAATGAACAAGTTGCCGGATTATTTTGAAGAAATCAATGCATCTATGACGTTAAAATTACATTTCATGCATTTCCACCTTGATACCTTTTTGACACAATTACCTCAGGAATCGGACGAACAAGGAGAGAGGTTCCACCAAGTGATCATGCCAATGGAAAAGCGATTCAAAGGCAAAGAATTAGATGCATTGTTTGTTGGTGGAGTTCTAAAATTATGCAGTTTGAAGATGAAAGCACCGTAGATGAAGATGACACCGAAATTGGTGGACACACTGAAGAAAACATGCCCTTGAATATTATATCTAACTCGGATAATGATGCAGACTCAGAACATGAATATGAACAACCTACGAAGGAAACAAGATTATCAGAACCACAAGCGTCAACTTCAAGGAGGATGGATATTGACAATAATTGAAAATGTTCTAAATTTTGTTTCCATGCATAGATAACAAATAAAAATCTCATATTTTCTGTGTAAGAATAGCTGTAATATGAACCGGAATTTTTATTTTCATGCAAAAAAAATTTATAAAGAAAAAAAACAGCATATTTGTGGATTTGTAATCCAGTTATTGAGCAAAAAATGTGAAAAATGGGGGAAGAATGGGCATTTTTGCGATTTTTAAGGCACTGGATGCACTTTTTTCGAGTAGGTTTGTTCCGTTCTTTTTTCCCCAATTCAATATCTACAACTTTGCTTCAGACACAAAAGAGATATTCCGTACGGTATACCGAGATATAACCGTGTTAAAATATAGAAAAAGTGATCAAAATCCACCTTGAGCAAAAAAATTCGTATGGCCATTAAATTATTAATGCAGCCAACTTGACAAAACGAATGATGCAGAAGTTCTTCATTTTGGGGCTACTTTCACGTGCAATTCTCAGAATTGAGTCCCAAAAACATGTGTTGTACTGTGTAAAATTGATTTTTTTTTGTTTTTTATTTTTGAAAAAGTACTTTTAAATGAATCGCCCAATACTTTCGAAGTGTCGGTAAGCAAAGCTTAATGGATCTTCATCAAGCGAAAGTCGAATCAATCCTTATCTTTACCAACTAAAACAATACCGTGTGTCCCAATTTCGATGCTCACCATTGGTATCTCGGATATTAGAAGATATAGAACAACGGTTAAATGGGGAATGTTTTGCAGAATTCAATACTCGCGGCAAATCTCATTTCAAATTTGACCTAACTTTTTAAATTTTTAAAATATTTTGAAAAATCAAAAATTTGCCGATTTCGTTATTCCTCAATAACTCGATAACGCTTAGTCTGACCTCTTTTAAAGTTTTACATAGTTGAGACACTTTTTTAAATCAAATTATTTGATACAAACAGAAACCCCCGATTGTCATTTATTTTTAAGTTATTACCACTATCTTTTGTTTTTCATATGGCGGCCATATTGGATTTTGGGTTTGTTAGGTAGTCCTCAAAATGTGCTTTTCAACGATGTATAACATGCCTGAAAAATTTTTATTTATAAGGAAAATATTAATAAAAACGTAAATTAATCTTTAATATGAAATTAGTAGGCTGAAAAATTAAACACCAATGTCAAATGAAAGTGAAAAGATATTCTAAGTATAGCAAACGCCAATTAAGTTGGCGCGAGGAGGTGTAAGTTCGCGCAGGATTAAAAGTAGTGGGGAGATTTGTATTTGGTATTACATCAAATGTCAGATAATTCTAACCTCTGAGCGTGTATCACTAGCAAAGACATTATGTTCCGTCAAACGTCAATGACAAATGTATTCTGACAATGAAACAAAACGATAACCTGTCAAAGTACAATTAGTGCTGCAGAGATAAGTTAATTAAAACTACTTGTAGTTAGTGATAAGTAATTATTGTCAAGTATTAAGATTTATAAGTATTTATAATGGCACATACATATTCAAACGAAGAAAAAGTTGATATGTTGGAAGTGTATTTCAAAGCAAATAGAAACACTAAAAATGCGTGCACGAGTTATGCAGAGCGTTTTCCAGAAAGACAACAGCCACACAGGACAATTTTTGGAAGACTAGTTAGCAAATTAAAAAACTTTGGAAGCTTCGAACAAAAACGAGCTAACTATGAAGTTAATGATGCTGATACACGTCGAAATAATATTTTGCAGAACGTTAGGAACAATCCCAGCACATCAGTTCGTCGTGTGACACGAGAAACAGGGATTTCAAAATCTACTGTTCACAGAACCTTGACGAAAAACAAGTATCACCCTTACAAACCAACAATTGTACAAGGTTGAAGTGATAATGACAATCTCCGACGATTACAGTTTAGCAGGTGGTACCTTCAAAAATGTGAACATGACGCTAATTTTCCTAGGAAAATACTATGGACAGATGAAACACGATTTACCAATTGTGGAGTGTTCAATAGGAATAACTATCATCATTGGTCTATTGAAAATCCACATTTGGTAAATCAAAGAAGATTTCAAGTTCGATTTGGTTTTAATGTCTGGTGCGGTTTAATTGGTATGACATTTTGTTTACATTTTTTTTGTTTTTTAAACTCTTTTTTTGTTTTAGATAATCAGTTAATAGGTCCTTTCATCTTTGATTACAATTTAACTGGTAACAGATATTTGGAGCTACTAACAAACGAGATAATGCCTGCTTTGAGGCAAATTATTAATCCCGAGAACATGCAAAACATCTGGTTCCAGCAAGATGTTTGCCCGGCCTATAACACTCGTAACGTGCAACATTTTTTGAGAGAAAACTTTAATGAGAGAGTGATTTCAAATAATGGACCCGTGCAATGGCCTGCGAGATCACCCGACCTTACCCCGCTCGACTTTTATTTATGAGGTACCACTAAAAACGAAGTATTTGATTTTGAACCGCCAGAAACTCGGGAAATTTTAGAACAAAGAGTACTAGATGTGCTACGATCAGTAAAAGGAAACACGCTACGTAGAGTTTGTAACTCTACTCGAACAAGGTGTCAAAATTGTGTGGAACAGAATGGTCGTCATATTGAACAATTTCTTTAAGTGAATGTGAACTTTAAGTTCTGTATCTTTACTTTTTATTTCTATAATTTTTTTATCGTTTCGTTTGTTTACAGTATAACTTAGAATATCTTTTCACTTTCATTTGACTTTGGTGTTTAATTTTTCAGCCTACTAATTTCATATTAAAGATTAATTTACGTTTTTATTAATATTTTCCTTATAAATAAAAATTTTTCATGCATGTTATACATCGTTGAAAAGCACATTTTGAGGACTACCTAACAAACCCAAAATCCAATATGGCCGCCATATGAAAAACAAAAGATAGTGGTAATAACTTAAAAACAAATGACAATCGGGGGTTTCTGTTTGTATCAAATAATTTGTTTTAAAAAAGTGTCTGAACAATGTAAAACTTTAAAAGAGGTCAGACTAAGCGTTATCGAGTTATTGAGGAATAGCGAAATCGGCAAATTTTTGATTTTTCAAAATATTTTAAAAATTTAAAAAGTTAGGTCAAATTTGAAATGAGATTTGCCGCGAGTATTGAATTCTGCAAAACATTCCCCATTTAACCGTTGTTCTATATCTTCTAATAACCGAGATACCAATGGTGATCATTGAAATTGGGACACACGGTATATGTTACTTAGAAACTATTTCAAACACTTACCTGCCAAATACATCCATGTCCCGACAATTTCTGTATGTACATCCCGTGCAAATACCGCGCGCCATTCCTGTATGTATTCGTTTTCGGGCATATGTTGTTCCAGATCGTTCAAATACAATTCAACATTCGTGAAAAGTTCAGCGATAGCGGATAGAAACGCAGCAACTTGGATATTTTGATAATGCACGCGTAGTTCCGGCAATTTAGTACACCAACTGGCTAAAGAAATAACCGCAAAATCCCAATGTTCACGACTTAAACTTTGTACTTTGTTATTTTTTATCACAGCTGAACAAAGGCGAATGATTTCTATTAGCGTCTCAGTACGTTCCCAATTCGTTAAATCTCTGCAATTATAAATAAGATTGATTAACAAACAATCGAATGGCAAGTACTTACAAATTATATAAATCCTTCCCGCATTTACTCTTGAATCCCTCGATGGACTTAAAAATTCCTGCAATATCGGTATCGATGTCTTCTCGATGAATCAGTGATCGAAACGTGACGACCCTTTCTGGAAGACAAGTGTTGTTCATAACGTCATCGTAGGATACATTTTCGGCGAAAGCTTGCGTTAAATGCACGCGACCTTGGCACACTTCGTTTTGGAAACTCTCTCTGTTCATATAATCACCGTAAACGTGGCACAAATCGTCCTTTGACACTTCTGCGTTCAAGAAATGAACCACTTTAGCCCACAGCCAACCTTCTTTCATAACGCGCTGCATAAGCTCCTTTTCGATATTGGATTTCGAATCGATATGTTCCATTAAGATTACCAGTTTATAAACGAAAGAGCTGCTTACTTCAATAAGACGAGAATATGCTTTTATCTGCAAAGAGATTCGAAATGTAAATATTAGATGGCGCTGTATTACAATAAAATCATATTCTATAATTACCGTTTTATAATTTTCCTTAATAACCGTTGCTAATGTCACATCATACAACAGATAGAGCATAACACTGTATATGTCGTCGCTTGCATCTATCATTGTATGCACCTCTTTAGGCGAACTATTTGTGTATTCGTCTTCAATATCATCTTCATCACAGTCATCGCCATGTATATCCAATGCCTCGATTGGCGTTAAAAGAACATCTATCGTTAAACCTAGCCAAGTAAAATATTTCACTAAACATTCATCCTCAACGTTCATGCTGCTGTCATCTATCGGCCGATATAAAGACGACAGCGTACCGTTTAAATATTCCGCGCAAACGCACGCTTCAGTTAACTTAGATCTCCATTCAGGTACAAAGTTTCTTTGCAAGAAAAGTTCGAGTAATTTAAAAACGACGAAGCCATTGTTCTTTTTGATTACGCGTATAAAATTCACTATCTTATCAACGATCACTTCGACAGTGGAAGACTGTACATCGCTGTTTATAAATTCATTCTCGACTATTTTCGCGAACATTTCGGCTACCGATTTGAGTTCTTGTACTTCAATGGAACAGCACAAAACGCCCACAACATCCTGCCAAGCAGTGTTCACCTCCCACAAGGTGTCTGGTGATATTGTCTCCATATCCAAACGCGTATTGCAACTTAATGTAAATAATGCTAGGAGAAGATCAGTGCTGTACCGTAATTTTACTTTTTCCGTGTATAAAACTGAGGATATATATGCGGCTAGACTAGCACACGTATCTAGAGTAACAGGATGTTCGTTTGGATTCAAAAGGCAATTACTAATGAGGTCCACAATTTGAAGGACTGCATTTTTACTAATAAACAATTCTGTAAAAAAATAACGGAATAAAATTACAGAAAAATAGAAGAAATATGTAGGTTAATTCATGATTACCTTCATCTTTGTGTTCCGTAAAGGCTTGTTTCAATAAAATACTAGACTCTGGCGTAGATTCGTCCAAAATTACCTCCTTTTCAGCTATTGAGAATAAATATTCATCTACTTTTTCGTTACTTAACCAATGTTGTATCACAGGATCAGTATTATAAGGATGAGATAGCGCTCTTGTTATACACCAACCGCATTGTTCAGTATTTAACTGTAAGAATTACAAACTTAGAAATATAGTTAGTAATACCGCGATATCATAAAGTTTCTGGGTCCAAGATGGCATTGAAATAGAAAATATATGTCTGAACTTTATCCATATTATCATATTGGTAACTTAACCTTAATTTTTGAAAATTATTTTGATAGTGTCATCGTGACATCAATAAATATGTCATTTGATTTAATAAAGATACAATAAAACAACAAGCTCAGCTTGTATTCAAAATTTTATTAATAAAAAAAGGCAAAATTAAAGCAAATTTTGAAATTGTTGTCCGTTATTTTCAATTCCCAATGTGACACGCCTTTTCATGCTGTTAAACGCATTTTGCAGCATTGCGGGCGTTATTAATGCACATTCGTCAATAATTCTTTGTTGCATATCTTGCAAATTAGCAACAGGAGTTTTAAATATTCTATTCTTTAGGTGAGGAAACACGAAAAAGTCCATAATTGTCAAACAAGGTGATCGTGGTGGAAACTCAACTTCCGTATGTAAACTTATGATCCGATCGTCAAAAAACTCACAAAGAAAAGCAATATTTTCTCGTGTTGTGTGTGCCGTTGCACCATCTTGTTGAAAGTATACATATTGCAATTCATCATCATGCAACTGTTCAATAAATTCATTCAGAATGTTTCTATACCTCTCAGCATTAATTGTGAAATTAAAAAAAATAGGGCCAACAACTCTGCGGCGAGAAACTGCTAGCCAAACACCAAGTTTCGCATTATGGAGAAACGATTCAATAAAAATATGAGGATTTTCACTACTCCACATTCGAGTATTTTGGGAATTGACATACCCCGAAAGATGAAACCATGCTTCATCAGAGAAAAATGACAAATTTAGCAGGTCATCATCTTCTATTAAGTTATTTGCAAACCACTGGCAGTACGCACGACGTCTAGGGTAGTCTACCGGCAAAATAGCCTGATGTGATTGCATCTTATACGGATGCATGTGTAAGTTTTTCTTTACAATTTTCTGACATGTTCCATAAGAAAGTCCAATCTCTTGAGAAAGGCGTTTCAAAGGTTTTGTGGGTTCATTTACCATACGTTGACGAACATCATTTATAACTTGTTCCGAACGAACATTGGTCTACCAGTACGTGATTTATGACCCACTGAACCAGTCTCACGAAACACACCAACACAATTGGAAAGGCAATTATAAAAATCCTTGGGAATTACAGCTAACTCTGGAAAGTGCTCTCTAAAATCATCCAAACATGCACGTTGACTGTACACCCAAATTCCATCAATTCGTCTGTCTTAATTTATATCATCCTTTTGGGAAAAATCTGATAAAATTTTCAGGTTATGTGTCATACTGACATTAAGATTAATATATTGACAAATTTTAACGTCAGCATGACACTTAACCTGAAAATTTTATCAGATTTTTCTCAAAAGGATGATATAAATTAAGACAGACGTTTTTCACCCCATGGCCACCGTTGACCCAGAAACTTTATGATATCGCGGTACATGTAAACCTTAAAACTTGGCTTTATAACACTGGTAATATATCTAACAAGTCATCAATTTTACGGAAACAAATTTTGAAAATGGAACCAGATCACTACGAGAACTTCAAGCAAGAAACACAGATATTTTCAGAGGATTTCTAAATATTTTTTTTTACTGTGATTAAACTGTAAGCAACTTTATGTTCATTAAAACGATTACAAGTGGTCTATTTAAAAACCTCGTTAGTAACGTAATATTTTATACACTCCCAATTAATTTGATTAATTATTAAAACAGAACAATATATTCTTTCAATGGAGACTGTGGTTAAATAATAATTTAAAAAAGTATATAACCCCTTACCACAATTATTAGTCGTATCCTAAATACGTATTTCGACAACTAAGTTGTCATCATCAGTAGGTAAAAGCTACTAATTAAAGTCACACGGGGCACAATAAAGTAAGATAAACGCTTCCGCACAACTACTATACACTGCAACCCTGTAAAGACTCTGTCTTTACAGGGTTGCAGTGTATAGTAGTTGTGCGGAAGCGTTTATCTTACTTTATTGTGCCCCGTGTGACTTTAATTAGTAGCTTTTACTTACTGATGATGACAACTTAGTTGTCGAAATACGTATTTAGGATACGACTAATAATTGTGGTAAGGGGTTATATACCTTTTTAAAGAACAATATATTTTAGTGTAAGGTTGCGCCATCTAATAGTAGTTTCTAAGAACTTTTGAGTCAATCTACCTTACTGGTATAATCCGTGCAAAATCGAAAGACACCAGTGCAGAAACATATTTAATACTTAAAAAGCAATAGGATGAGGATAAGAGCAGGATGGAGGTAACATTGATCATCATAAAAACATTGACTTATTTGCCGCCAAATTCAAATAATATTCTGGTTTTGTATGTGTAGGGATTAGTGTATCTTTGCCTAATATTTTCCCGTTTCTGTGTTTGCTTTTATTATTTCTCGTCTGTATTTCGAATATTAACTAGCTTCTTTAAGGTTACCTAAGATTTATTTTATTAGTAGATACGCAATATATTTAATGAAAATTTAAGGTTATATTTACAACTGAATGCTTCAAGCTTAAAACGGCAACACCAATTGTAAATTAATGAACAAACGGGAAGTATTTCCTCGGAAATCACGGAAAATCATTTGGAATGTATATACATAATTATTTCAAGAACAATTTGACGGGTATTTTTCACTTTACGTGCAAATGTAGGCGCATATTTTTCAAGAATAGTAAACTTATAATAGTTCTGCTCAATCCTCGTAATGTATTTCAAGTCACGTGACTGTGTAGCATCACCTGCGTTCCAAATATGTCGCGTCCTATGCTATTACATTGTGAATTGTACGCTTTTATGACTATTTATTTGAACTTTTTTCTTGTTATGCCGTTATTTATTATATTTAACCTTGCACTGTTCTTCATATTATTTATTATAAACTTTAGTTATAAGAAGTAAAAAATGAGTCTTAAAAAGCGAATAAACCAGGCAGTCATCGTATAGTTACAATTTGTAATAACTAAAATTTACTAAAGAAAACACTCGGTATATTTGTTTCACAAAATATAATACCAAGTGTTTTCTTTAGTAAATTTTATTCATTATGTTTCACCAAGAGCCAACCGTGGATTCTATACATTTGTAATAACTACTTGATCGTAATCGTTTTCTCAAAAGTAAGAATGGATTAGACGTTGTCGAAAGACGGATAAATTCAATGCAAATATTAGTTAAATATAGTCAGTTAATTTTGGTGAAACAAACTACAAACGAGATTTACTAATTGTGAATGAATTACTAAGTGTGTATTTTACACCAAATCATTGTTTTTACATAGTTTAAAAGTTTAAACAAATACCTAAATGAAGAATACTGTTCAATGCAAGAAACTGTATGTTTGTGTATTTGGACATGAAAGTTTAGCAGTCATTTTCAAGATATTTCATTTTTTTGTAGCTTAATAGCTAAAAGTTTATTAGGATAAATATCTTCATTAAAGGTCCTTTAAAAGCCCCAATAATTATTTTTGAAAAATCTGTTGTATATGCATTCTTTACCCCAACCCCAATATATGTATATTATAACGAGCCATTGAAAAAATTCATAATTGGAGTCGACTGTTGGTTGGTTGTTGGGTTGGTACTTTAACCACTTCCACATAATGACATTTATTATTTGAAATTGAAACTATAAGTTTGTGTCAAATTTTTGAAAACTCTTAAGAAAATTAAATTTATTTAAAAAATGGTATTCAACATAGAACAAAAGCAAAAATTATCGAATGTTACTTCCGTACAGGTCTGAAAGTAAATGGCGAGTGGCACTATTCAATTACGGAATGCATGGCTGATTTTAGTGAAGAACATCCTGAATTAGTGTTTGACTACAATGATTTTTACAATGTTTTGACAAATTGTGTAAAGTTATTCAGAGAGACTGGTAGCGTCGGTCAAAAAACTGGAAGTGGACAGCCATCTAAACGTACAGCTGATAATATTGAAGCCCTTCAGCATATTATTGATGAAAATCCAAGAACATCTATTTCAGTAGTGACCCAACAAACAAATTTATCTTATGGTACGTGCCAATTCATTCTTAAAAAAGTCTTACATTGTCATCCATACAAGCTGCAATGTTTTCATGAACTTTATCCAGTGGATTATTTAAGACGAGTGGAATTTTGTCAATGGTTTCAAAATAATCTACACAATCAGGATATCCTTAACACAGTTTTTTTCACGGATGAGGTCTGGTTTTATCTTTCTGGATATGTTAATTTACAGAATATGAGGTGTTGGTCCCCCAAAAATCGTCATTTTTTTGTTGAAAAAACATTGCATCCCCAAAAAGTTGGTGTTTGGGTTGGAATACGTCGAAGAAGATTGGTGGGTCCCACTTTTTTTGAAGGTACACTTACTGCTGCACGATATCGCAATGAGATATTCGGCTCATTCATAAATCAACTGGATGATGAGGAATTACAAAATGGGTATTTCCAACAAGATGGTGCAACTGCACATACGACCAGAGAAACACTTCAATATCTCAGAGAATTTTTTGATAACAGAATAATAAGCAGGAACACTGAAATACCATATCCAACTAGGTCTTGCAATTTAAACATTTGTGATTTTTTCGTATGGCCACACATCAAAAATTCGATTTATTCAACGCCAATTCATAATCTGGAATAACTGAGAATTCGCATAACAGAAAAGTGTGAAGAGATCAACAACTCACCGCAAATGCTGCATAAAGTTTTTGCTGGATTGCGGAGAAGAGTTGGTTTGTGTTTAGATGTAAATGGACACAACATTTTCAACAACTTCTGTAGCTGTATGTAAATTTTGATTATGATTTCGATATTAAATAAATTATTTGTTTTCTTTTTTCTTGTAGTATCATTTCAATGCCATAACCTTTTTTTACAATGAAACCAAATGAAACTGTCAAGCATCAAGAAATGTGTCAAGTGGCTAAAGTACCAACCCAATTTCACAGTCTACTCCAATTATGAATTTTTTCGATGGCTCGTTACAATATACTGTTAAATACAATATGATCATTTATATTTACCCTCTAGCAAGCCATGAAATTATTTCTTGAAAATATCGTGTTGGTAGTGACAAATAAAATACATCTGTCATTATGTGTATGTTCTGATAAATAAAAATCCTCTGTCATTAATGTATTTATTAATTGACACTTAAAAATGTTTATAATAAATCATAAAGTTTTTCTGATCGAATCATACTTTAGGAATGGTGTAAAATTAGAAAATGGAGAATGGTCGTACTCCTTGCAGCCTTGTATAGAAGAATTTCGGGCAAATTTTCCAACAACATATGACAGTTTGCGGCAATTAATTCAAAAGTCAGTGGTTAAATTCCGTGAAACAGGGTCTGTGTCTCGAAAACCAGGTGCTGGTAGACCACTAAAGCGGACAGTTGAAAATATAGAAGATGTTGAGGGACGAATAAATCAATCACCTAAGAAATCGATTCGTAAGCTTTCACAACAAACACAACTGTCATATGGGACCTGTCAGAGAATCCTTAAAAAAGACTTACAAAAATTTCCATACAAATTTCATTGCGTGCAAGAGCTTTTACCAATCGATCATGTAACCAGAGTTAATAACTGTCAGTGGTTCTTAGGTACGATTAATAACGATGACGTTCTTGACAAATCCTTCTGGTTCGATGAAGCATGGTTTCATTTATCAGGATATATAAATAAACAAACAATGCGCATCTGGTCTAGTGAAAATCCACATGAAATTCTTGAAACACCCTTGCATTCACAAAAAATAGGCGTTTGGCTTGCTGTTTCTCGTGGACGGATTATTGGTCCAATATTCTTTAATAATACGATAAATGCAGAACGATATCGTAATAATTTATTGCTACCATTTGTAAATCAATTACATGATGATGAGCTCCGCGAGGGATATTTCCATCAAGATAATGCAACAGCCCATAAGACAAGAGAAACGATGGAATTATTGCATGAATTCTTTGATAATCGAATAGTAGACTTTCCACCACGATCTCCGGATTTAACAATTATGGACTATTTCATTTATCCACATCTAAAAAATAAAGTAGTTACGAATCGTCCACATACAATTGAAGAACTTCCTAATGCCATCCGAAATGTCTGTGAGGAAATTACACCACATAATTTAAGGAATGCATTCAATAATATGAGACGAAGAGTTGCGCTATGCATAGAAAATGAAGGAGCTCACTTTGAACATTTATTGTAGCTGTTTTTATTATTAAACTTTTTATTTTTTCAACTGAAACGTTTGTATGTAATTATTTGTCAAAATGACAAAACCTAATCTGTCATCAGTATAAAATAACCTATATCACACACACGCTGCAAAATAAGTTAACTTAAATTATGGTACCAACTTAAGTTTAAAAAAGAAAAATGTCATTGCCTTCTAGAGGGTAGAAATATATGATCATATGGTATATAAACTTTACTCAAGCTGATAGATTCAAGCGGTTTCTGATCCACTTTCTAATATGGCATATCTTTTAAAACTGGAATTTAAATTCTCAAGTTATATACTAAAAATTTTTGCTACTTACTTTGCTTAAAAGCAAATGAAATTATTCTACAAGGATAATAGATATTAGTATTAGTCCTATCCTTGATAATTCTAGACAAATTCTCTACATAACGTCAAAATATTTGATATATAAATGAATGTCGTATTTATACATAAGAAACGCCCTGAATTTGATATTTTCACGTCGCACGAAATTTTATCGTTACATTTTTCGCGTAACTTAGTGTATTCCAAGTGAGGATTTCTTTTGTTTAAATCTAAATAACGAACTTCTTTAGGATTTTAATTAAAGTATTGTTATGTAGTGTAAAAAAAAAAAAAAAAAAAAAAAAAAAAAAAAAAAAAAAAAAAAAAAAAAAAACCAAAATGTTGAAAATTAACACCAAAGATACAACAAACATAGAAGTCGAAGGCACACAGATAGAAGTAGTGGAGGAATTCACTTACCTTGGCAGTGTTGTCTCGAGCAATGGAGGAACATTATCTGATATACAGCGAAGAATAGACAAGGCACGGAAAGTTTTTGCAAGTATGAGAAAAATATGGCGCTCTAAAAGTTTGTGCTTATCATCAAAAATCAAAGTGTACAACTCAACAGTGAAACCAGTTCTCCTCTATGGCTCAGAGACCTGGATGGTTACCTCAACAATCAAGAGAAAACTCCAGTCTTTTATAAACAGATGCCTTAGAAATATACTAGGAATATGGTGGCCGGAAAGAATATCAAATGCTGAACTATGGCATAGAACAGAACAAAACGACATAAATGAAGACATTAAGAGAAGGAAATATAAATGGCTTGGTCATACATTAAGAAAGCCAGTTGATACACCAGCTCACACAGTCCTACTTTGGAAGCCACAAGGAAAGAGAGCGAGAGGCAGACCACGTACCACCTGGAGGAGAACAGTTATGGAAGAGACTAACAAGTCCATCCCACAACTGAGGAGCATTGCCCAGGACCGAATAAAATGGAAAAAATACATAGAGACATTATAAGTGCACATACTTGCTATACGAGTATGTAATGTATAATTACCCTACGTCCCGAAAGGGAATAATGGGTTTAATAAAATAATAATAATTGTTATGTAGTTTTAAGTTTTTTACATTCATATATATTTTTGCAACAAGCTATAAAGTTATAAAATTAAATATTTTTCGTACGTCAATAAATTAATGTTTTAATAACAAAAAAAGTAACTAATGCAATCTATATTTACCTTTGTAAAGTTTTCCAATATTGTCAACTTTTCTTCATCTTCCAGATATTTAAATAATAAGTATATCAAATCGATGACAGCTTTCGTACATAAATAACTCGATTTCAACCATTTATACAGTAACTTTTCATATATATCGACGAGTCGTGCCTGTTTTCCACTTTCCACAACCAATTCGCTTAGATTCAAGAAAAATTCTCTACTTTCAAATTCCAATATTAACGCATAAAGATAATCTAACAATTCCTTGGATTGTTGAGCATTTATAAACTTGACGTAACCTTTACAGAGCTTAAAAACTAACGAATTTAAAGAAGATTGATATGATTCATCGCACTTATCGGATTTTATTTTAATATTACTATCGAGATCACCGCTCTCCTGCGACTTTTCCGTTTCGAACTTTACTTTCATCTGCCTTCTAGGTTTGATGGTGTGCTTCAGAGAAATCAATAACTCAATCTGTCTCACAGCCAAATCAGATACAGCATTCTTTTCGTAATTGTGTTCCAAATTCATTAGCAAGCCCTGAAAGAGAGAGTCCAAGTTGTTCCAGAAATACTGCAGGTATGTTAAATAGTTGTGAACATCGGGATGATTTCGATTCCTATGCCAATATTGTATTAATCCAGCTATTTGATTGTAAAGTGTCTTATATGATGCTGGTCCTTCGACCAAACACCATTCAATGAGTGGCATAAGTTCAGTCTTAATGAGTTTCTCGCAAAGATGCGGGTTTGACTGATTTTTCATTATGATAAATTGTAAACATTCTGTTAAAGTTACCGAAACCGCTGATGATTCTGAACGGCTAGAAATTGTACTACGTTGTTTTAATCTATAAGGCAAAAATAACAAAGATTATTAACTTTTAAAATAATAAAGTATGTTTCCTCCAATAAATTTATTAGAAAAATTTGTTTCTTTTTAGGTCCTTTACATGTTCCAATTATTTTTTTTCAAAAATATTTGGTACACATATTCTTGATATTAGCCTTTTTAGGTTATATAGTTTTAAATAATTAATTGACTTGGCAGATACATGTTGAAACTCCATTATAAATTATAATAAAACACGTTTATACGTTTGTTTCAAATACGTTTTAATATCACTACAATTGTTTCGCCAAACATTGACTTCATCAGGTGATGATAGTCTGATTATACAATAAAACAACAACTTAATATATATAGTCTCACACTCATGTATGTAACACATTAACAGTGGGGATGTATTGTAGATATTAGAATTGTAGGAGGGGTGAAAATTTAAATTCAGTTTGTTCATTTAACGTTCATTAACAAATAAAAGATGCGTTAAGGAATTCAGAAATACTTTTCAACAATCACCAAAAACATTTTCTTACAATCATGAACCCACAACCTCCTAAACTATATAGATTAATAAAAGTACACAAAACAGACATGCCCATAAGGCCAGTAGTTTTCTTTGTCAAGGCCCCTTGTGTGAAACTGTGTAAAGAGTTAATAAATATAATACTATATCATACGAAATTTAAACCAAAGTGGTCTATAAAGAATTCACATGAGCTCATTAGTAAGATTTCTAATATTAATATTCCTCATAATAGCAAATTCGTTTCGTTTGACGTCACTAATCTGTTCACGAATGTTCCACCCATGGAGGTATTAAATTTAATTTCTCTGAAACTTGAACAAAACCACGTTAATGCCATTACCAAGATAGAAATTTTAGATTTATTAAACATTTGTCTTAAACAAAATTATTGTCGATTCAACCATCAATATTACACTCAGACATCGAGATTAGCGATGGGAAACCCGTTAAGTCCCCTAATGGCTGAGATATTTATGGATTCTATCGAAAATGAGATTCGTAAATCGCCGCTATTTAACAAATGCATTTATTGGTACAGGTACGTAGATGACGTTTTGGTTTGTTTCAAGGGCACAGAGAGGCAAATAAAAATGTTCCAAGAACACATTAACACGATTCATCCAAATATAAAATTTACTACAGAAATGGAAAAAAACAAATCTATTAATTTTCTCGATTTAACCATTTCAAACAAAACAGGTAGACACGATTTTGCAATATACCACAAACCTACACATACAGACACAACAATACACGCGAGCTCTTTTCACCCAACTTCACATAAATTAGCAGCATACGAATCTATGATAGGCTATGATCTATGATAGGCTAATTCACGTACCTATGAACAAAATCAATTTTGACATTGAATTAAATAGAATATACACTATAGCAATCAATAATGGATATACAGTAAATTTAGTTAATAAAATTCTCGAATAAAAACAGAAAAAACTTGCTCTCTCTCTAATCTACCCTAAAATACCGTCTAATATAAAAAAACAGTACAACACCATTACATATATAGGAAATACATCTATTAAAACAGGTAAACTAATAAAAAAAAGTTAGCAATGGGTTTATTTCTAACAAAACTAATAACTCAGTCCAAAAATATATTAGGAATGACAAAGATAAAACGGATAAAGGGTCAAAATCGGGGGTCTATGTGTTGACTTGTGAGTGCAATAAGGTATATGTGGGTCAGACGGGGCGTACCTTCCAACAGAGGACAAGGGAACACGAAAAATGTTATAGAAACCAAAAAACAGACTCCACTTTCGCAAACCACTGCTTAGAGTTAAATCATACATTTAATATAGATTATAAAATTTTACATGTACAGGATAAAGGCAAAAAACTTAATTTATTGGAGACTTTAGAATTCAATAGATACAACAAATTAGGCGTAGCGTTAAATGAACAAACTGAATTTAAATTTTCACACCTCCTACAATTCTAATATCTACAATACATCCCCACTGTTAATGTGTTACATACATGAGTGTGAGACTATATATATTAAGTTGTTGTTTTATTGTATAATCAGACTATCATCACCTGATGAAGCCAATGTTTGGCGAAACAATTGTAGTGATATTAAAACGTATTTGAAACAAACGTATAAACGTGTTTTATTATAATTTATATAAGAATTAAGAAATCATGAAAAAACAAGTCAATCAACGGGAGGAAACGTACAGACGCGCGTTTCGTTCTGGTTGGAACTTTTCAATGTACGGTATTCCCTCGATGACGGACATTGCTTTTTCATTTCTATACTTTCTGTATATATAGTTAACATTTGAAATTTACTGCAAGTGAGAATTAATGAATATTAAATCACATTCTTACATGTAAATGTCGACTTATTTGATGCGTTCGTAACTACAATCCGACAAACTAAGTTTGTACCAGTATGCAGAACACACCACATAAGTCGACATTTACATGTAAGAATGTGATTTAATATTCATTAATTCTCACTTGCAGTAAATTCCAAATGTTAACTATATATACAGAAAGTATAGAAATGAAAAAGCAATGTCCGTCATCGAGGGAATACCGTACATTGAAAAGTTCCAACCAGAACGAAACGCGCGTCTGTACGTTTCCTCCCGCTGATTGACTTGTTTTTTCATGATTTCTTAATTCTTAATTAACCTAATCACCAGGAAGTTCGTTGTCGCGAAAGGGTGTGTTCTACATACTGGTACAAACTTAGTTTGTCGGATTGTAGTTACGAACGCATCAAATAAGTCGACATTTACATGTAAGAATGTGATTTAATATTCATTAATTCTCACTTGCAGTAAATTCCAAATGTTAACTATATATACAGAAAGTATAGAAATGAAAAAGCAATGTCCGTCATCGAGGGAATACCGTACATTGAAAAGTTCCAACCAGAACGAAACGCGCGTCTGTACGTTTCCTCCCGTTGATTGACTTGTTTTTTCATGATTTCTTAATTCTTAATTAACCTAATCACCAGGAAGTTCGTTGTCGCGAAAGGGTGTGTTCTGCATACTGGTACAAACTTAGTTTGTCGGATTGTAGTTACGAACGCATCAAATAAGTCGACATTTACATGTAAGAATGTGATTTAATATTCATTAATTCTCACTTGCAGTAAATTCCAAATGATAATTTATATAGTTTTACTGATATATAAAATTAACATTGAAAACCTGTTATACATACCCAGTTCTCAT
Organism: Melolontha melolontha; assembly: GCA_935421215.2. Classification (NCBI taxonomy): domain Eukaryota; kingdom Metazoa; phylum Arthropoda; class Insecta; order Coleoptera; family Scarabaeidae; genus Melolontha; species Melolontha melolontha. Next base: position 118,015,891 of record OW285243.1, on the reverse strand, counting down.
ATTATCAAAAAAATTGAAATAGAAAGTATTATTGTCAATACTCGGGGGCAGATGTGAAAGAAATGGTAACATATTTGGGTATATAACCGATGCATTTCCTTGACCACCCTCCCTTAATACTTTGTATAATTTCGGTAGTACAACTTTTTCTACGTTAATATGTTTATACCATTCCTGAAAATATTAAATTATGAATGTTGGAAATCAGTTAAAGCTAGAATTTAATGTGATCACGCGAGTTGGGTTTCGATAGTTAAACCCAACTTTACTACTAGTTAAACACCATCTTCTTATTTGCATATAATGAAGATTTATAATTATTAGGAATTCAGATGCGAAAAATACCTTTTAAAACAATTTAAATCATCAATTTTCACAATAAATTCTAAACTTTGTTAACATTCCTTATAAAAAGCAACTAAACAGTTGAATGGATTAACACTTCATTTTTAACATAAGTAGTAAAAAGCGTTCAAATAAGCTTTGCCTCTAGTAGGCCATTCCTTTAAAAACGTATGATTATTAATAATTTAAATTTGCATTAGTTGTCAATTAGACAGATGCATAGTTGACAAAAATTGCTTTGTAATTTAAAATTGATTTAACATGGTTTTTACAATACAACACAAATCATTCATGCTAGAATCTTATTTTCGAAACGGACGTAAGATTGACGGACAATGGCAGTATTCTCTTCAAGATTGTTTAGAAGAATTTAGTCGAAGGAGAATTATTGGCCATTTTTTTTAACGGAACCTTAACAGGAGAAAGGTATCGACAAGAAATTATCATGCCATTTATCGAACAGCTTGACGACGAAGAAATAACACAGGGTTACTTTCAACAAGACGGAGCTAGAGCACACACAGCAGGTGAAACAATTAATATTCTGCAGCAATTTTTTCAAAATCGGTTGATAAGTTTAAACACTGAACATGAATTTCCACCAAGATCTTGTGACATTACACCATGTGATTTCTTTTTATGGCCATTCTTAAAGAACTCAATTTATCAAGTACAGATACCTGATCTTGCAGGCCTTCAAATCAGAATTGCTGAAAGAATTAATGGAATTGACAATGCGATACTACAAAACACTTTTTCCTCCATTAGAAGAAGATGTGAGAAATGTTTCGAACAAGGTGGTGGACACTTTGAACAATTTTTATAAAATTTTGCTTGTTTGTTGGAAATAAACATATTTCATTCACTTAAAAATGTTTGTTTTATTATTTTGACATTTGTCATTTCAATCAAATATCTCATCTCATAACCAACAAAATTCCTATTAAAATTAGTAACAAGCTAAGACATAATCATAATTTCCAAGGGCTACTTTGAGGTAAAATTTATTTGAATTCTTTGTATATACGGGTAACTGTCTAACTCAACTATCGTAATCACTAATTTCTAAGCTACAATACCTCGAATGATGTAACACACAATAACACAGCTTCCCAAATGTTAGGTAAAACTATCGGTTCAGTTTCATCCAAGTTAAGAAATATTGCACTAACGACATGTTCAACTTCACTTTTTAACAGATATGGAGATTTTTGACATAAAACTTTCAACACTCCAAAGAATGCAGTCCTAATAGGAATTACTTTTGATTTCGAAAGTTTCCAGAATTTACTACTTGATACTATCTTTTTATTAAGTTCTTCAACCTTTTCTATATTTTCACTATGAACTTTATTTATGTACAAAGCATAACCTTGCAGGCTAGATATAACAATGCGTTCATATTTAGCTTCTGCTTCTTCTGTAGATCCTTTTAGAGTATTATTAGTTGACTGAACCGTTTGTACTATTAAATTCTCATATATGTAATTTAAGATTTCTTCTTGGCAATATACAATTGCCTCTTGTATTTTATTAGATGGAAAGGCATCCTAAACAAATCATTTAAAATGTGTTTGTACGATTTATATAAATATTATTTTTAAAAAATACCTCGAATGATTTTGTTGCTGCACTTGCAGCTGGGGCATATGTATCATATTGCGATGTAAACCAAGGCCCAGCTAATTGTTTTAAATACGGAGCCAAATTTCTTTTCGCTTTTAAAACAACTTCGTGATGAGCAGAATGAGTAGCTTCCCTAACTTTATGATCAGCATCTGTTGCTAATACAGTATATAATCTGCTCCAATACAACAATATATTTTTAACAGTTTCTTGATCCGAAGATTTTATTAAATCCATAAATTCTTGTAATGCCTTCAAATATACTTGTATGAAATAATTAGAATGATAATAATCACAAATTAACCTTAAGCTTAGTAGTTGAATCCTTTTTGTTCATTTTTTTCAATACTAATTGGAAGTTACTATCCAATATTGAGTCTGCTGAATCATCATTAGCAGCTAACGTAAAAGCAGGTAAAGAAAAACAACTATCCTTAATTGTTGAAAATCCAGTGAATTGGGGTATTGTATTACCTAATAATTCAGCACTACGTCCGGAGCTAGACGGCTAAAGAAAATAGAATTTAAAAAAATGTAAAAATTACCCATATTTAACTTACGCGAGCGTTATTTTTTGTACGTTGAGCTTGTTTGTGTTTTCCACCCATGTTTTTACAGTATAAATTAAAATCGTCTAATAAAATATGTTTGCTTTAAAAATTATTCACTATTATGACATTCTACTGTGAAGTTTGCTAACAGCAGTACGCAATTTATTTATTTTAAGGTTATATACCGATTACATTGTCAAGCTATCATGTCGGATATTCGAAAAGCTAAATAAATATTATCAGTATCTTTGCATTCCTCAAATATACAATTGAATATATACATATTCAAATAAATCCGATCAGTAATTGACTTTTAACTTAATAAAACCCATGAGCCATTTTTAAATTTCCCTGGCGTTTTGAGTTGGCAATGTCCACTAATAAAAGTTCCTTAAAAAATTAAGCATATTTATAATAAATATGAGCTTCATTTTAATATTGGTTTCGGTTTTTTAATGAAATATGCACCCTTTTATTAATAGTTCTGCTGTAATAAAGCGAAATATAATTGCTGATGTGTTTTTTTTTCGGACAACTTAAAATACTGACAAAATTAAAAAATGTCTGACTGGCAATGATAATTCATTGAAAATGTATTTCCATTATTTTCCAAGTTTAAAAAACACTATTTTTAGATTTTGTTGTCGAAGTTATAAGAAGTATCGATATTAGATTTATGTTTTAGATTAGTGATGTACATTTCAGTATTATGTTATAAGAAAGGAATTAAAAATTTAAAGTGGAAACATAAATTAGATGCGCATTGATTCTCGCATACTTACACAAACCTACCTATCTAGAATTTTGATTTGTTAAATATTAAATACCTTACTGGTTGGAACCAGGGATGCTATTTTCGAATCGAATTGTTGAGTGTTAATAACTTAATTTGTAATAGATATGGATCAAGACAAAAATGTCATTTCTTCTTGTTTTGTTTTATTCAAAAGAAATTTCCATTAGAAAAGAAATGAGAACTACGAAAGATACATACTTAAACTTCTAATTGTTACCTTATTAGTTATTAGTAATAAGGTAATGAGTAATAAGTTATTAATGAGTAATAAGTTATTACTCATAACTCTTATTAATAACTTGGAAAGACTAGCCTTTAATCTTAAGATTTTATTAACGCCAGGTAAAAATTAAGTTTATTTTACCTGTGCATTATATGCTTGTAGTGTAGAAGTGAAGATGTAATTGTTACAATTTTTGTGGAATTGCGTACATCGTATTGTATGTATTTAGTTGTAATTTTTGTTGATGCAGGTCGACTTCTAGATATAATCCTTATTTCAAGAACAGAGCAGGGGTTAAAGAAAATTTACTCTTAATAAATAATATATCGCGACTTGAATTTCCTCTAATGTTGCTGTAATATATAATTAAATTTATATACTTTAAACAAATAAACTTTCAGGATATGTAAAAAGGAAAAATTCGGTTTATCCGGATTCTAATAACTGAATGATAAAATAATAACCTATTTTATAAAATTTCAGCAGTTAAACATTTTTCATTATGTTACTATAGTTATAATCTCTGCTATATATAGGTGTGTTGGTGTATAATATGGAATATACTTCATATCGTGAATCCACGTGCCGTGAATGCTTTCTGTTTGGAAAGAAAATCTTTTTTAACTTTGGGTCATGGTCATTAGTCGAACTAAACGAAAATCTTATCACATCGTTCAGCAGAAACCAACGCATAATACGTAGGCGCTAGACGCATTTTATCATTTGAACTAGTTATTATTCAACCAGACGCGGAACACACCGACTCTTCGTAAATAACGATAAATAAAAGCGACATTAAGAATTAAATGCGCATGTCTTTTAATTTATGTGAGATAGTGCGAGCAACTAACACACAAATTTATCAGATGTTTTACAGTAGAGTAAGACGGTTTACCTACTGTTAGATTATTATGATTGATTAAAACACGGAATTCTGTCTCCAAGCAAAAACTATGCAGAGTTCCTTGCAAAAGAAAGTGTTTGTTACGTAAAAGTGTCGAAGATATTCACGATTTAAAGGTAAGTTTCGTGTAAATAAACATACAACATTTAAAATTTAAATTTTTACACATTCTATGCACCTGTTTACAAATATTTATAATTGCGCTCTTGAATACTTTGTAACTTATTACTAATACCGAGGAAGTAAACAATAATATTCATATTTTGATATTTTTCTATTGTAAGAACTCGCCTTTGTTCTTTTCATATGTATTAAAACTAATCTATGTGTATCTAATTGTTTTGTGAAGGTTACAATTTTCTTCCAGTGGATTCCAATCGATATATAATAATCAAATTAAAAGTTATATTCCAGTAACTTATTTATAAAATAAATTAAAAAAAGAGTTCCAATTATCAGCTTTCATATTTTGATATAAACTTACAGTTTGCTGCAAACTAGTTTTCATATTTAAAATCTACTGACATTAACATTTTAATTTTAAAACTTTTCGAGTGATAAAAACACAGTTAGAGTGAGCCTTAAGTGAATTACACAACTTTTTTTCAAAATCTTGAAATACATTATTTTAGTTCGGTCAAATTCATTCATTTTGAGTCGAAAAATAAATATTAATCGTTATTCATTGTTAAACGACGACATATTGTCTAATGTCAGATCAATTTATTTGATTTTGATTTTAATAATTGAAAACCTTGATTTTCATACATCTTTTACAATAGTTTCTAACTTTCAATTCGCGACCGCTTCAAAAATTTTTCAAATTATCGTCTGGGTTGTTACATTTTCATAAAGGAATTGTTTTTCAGATTTCAGCTATGATTAAGTTTACTCCTAAATATGAATATTTTTAACTGAGTGAATTTTAAATTTATTACCAAGGCCTAGCTGAAATAAACAATAATTTGAACTCTTATATAATGAAATTTAATGTTAAAATTAATTATACCTAATTAAAATAAGGGTGACGATGTAGATATTGGGAAATCGGAATTTCAAAGTTAAAAATTATTGCAAAATTAATTATTGAATTAAATTACAAAATGCCATCCACTTATTTCTTAATAATAGCCTAATATTGCAGCCAATAATAATGTAAATTGTATGTAATTCAATTGAAATTGAAATTTTGGAAACGACCAATAAAACGCAGTTTTATTTACAAATATTTATTTTTCTACAACTCAACATATTTAATTTAACCCTCTGTATATTAAGATTAGTCTTTAATTGGAGACTGTGACTAAGTAATAACTAGAGAACGGATGCAATTTCCATAAAACGCAATCGGCAATTGGAATTGTGTATAACGTCGCTCAGTACATCCCGGCGTAATTCAATGAAGTATTTGTTTGACTTACTTGGCCACCTGGTCGCAGCGATAACAATGGACAACCCAGCTATTGTATTCGGAGAATATATTCCATAAAACGCAATCGGCAATTGGAATTGTGTATAACGTCGCTCAGTACATCCCGGCGTAATTCAATAAAGTATTTGTTTGACTTACTCGGCCACCCGATAAAAATGAACAACCCAGCTATTGTATTCGGAGAATATAGTCATGTGGTAAGAATGTCCGTTCTCTAGTAATAACTTAAAAAAGACATAAACTCCTCACCACATCCTAAATACCTATTTCGGCAACTAAGTTGCCATCTTCAGTAGAAATAAATGACAGTGTATGCATGGGCGTCCAGTAAAGTGTTTCGCGTTCTTTCCGTCTTAGAGTTACTATGGTCCATATTCAACACTGTTAATTCTTCCTACTGAAGGTAACAACTTAGTTGCCAAAATACGTATTTATCGAGGTAAAGAAGAGGTTTTATACTTTTTTAATTTTTTTATAGTTAGATTGTTTCTTATCTTCAAAATAGGCGGTAGTTAAATACCTATTTCGGTAACTAAGTTGTCATCTTCAGTAGAAATAAATGACAGTGTATGCATGGGCGTCCAGTAAAGTGTTTCGCGTTCTTTCCGTCTTAGTTTTACTATGGTCCATATTCAACACTGTTAATTCTTCCTATTGAAGGTGACAACTTAGTTGCCAAAATACGTATTTATCGAGGTAAAGAAGAGGTTTTATACTTTTTAAATTTTTTCATAGTTAGATTGTTTCTTATCCTCAAAATAGGCGGTAGTTAAATACCTATGTCGGCAACTAATTTGTCATCTTCAGTAGAAATAATGACAGTGTATGCATGGGCGTTTAGTAAAGTGCTTCGCGTTCTTTGCGTCTTAGTTATATTATGGCCCATATTCAACACTGTTATTTCTTCTTACTGAAGGTGACAACTTAGTTGCCGAAATACGTATTTATGGAGATAAGGAAGAAGTTTTATATTTTTTTAAATTTTCTTATAGTAAGATTGTTTCTTATCCTCAAAATAAGCAGTAGGTTCAGACATTACCGCGTAGTTCAAGCCAAATCCCTTTTCAGCCAGCATTTTCAAATTGGTGTGTCTGAAAGCAATTCAGAACTTAGATCAAACATATTCGCTTGCGCAAATAATCATGAATAACCATGCATTGTGATAAAAAAAAGTATTTTTTTAAATTTTTCCCTGCTACACCTCATGCATCATAAATAAAATATTAATCATTGCCTTCCCAGTCGATGAAAATGTTTTTGTCTTCTTTGTTTACGCCAGTTACTACCCATTGTCTAACCTATTTTGTCTCAGGTGTGTAGTAATGGATCCAAGTATCATAAAGATTTATAAAGCAGCTCAAAAATTCAAATGGGTTACGTTGGGAAAAGTTCCAACACTTTTTTGAAATATTTAATCTTCGATGTTTTTTGTAGTTCATTTAAAATATTTATCAAATCCAAATCATTTCCACTAAATCTCGTCCCTTAATACAACAATCATCACCTTGAATTTAAAACCGAGAACAGTGTTGAGAACGAAAGAATATCATTGCCAAGAGTTGATTTTTTTTAAAACGAAATATTTGGTTACTGCTAAATCCTCAATTTTTCCACTTTAACTTGGTAACAGATTGTAGTTTTATAAAATAAATTCATTTTGATAAACTGACAATTATCTATATATCTATTTCAATGATCCTATTAATGGCAGATTAACGAAAAATTAAAACACTTACCTAGCCTTTCTTGACCTAGTAAAATGCACGCATAATGAAATATTTAAAGGATTATATTTATCACAGAACATTGATCTCTAGACTAATTTATCTGGTAAATAAAGTCTATCTAGAAGGGAAGAAATCAATTTTATGTAGTTATCTGGACGATAACTTCATCCGTTAGATATCTAAAGGAGGACACACACGAACTGCGCAAATTTTAAGAGCAGGTAGTAGAGATATGAAAAATGTACCTAATCCCTAAATTGATCTGCACAAATTTTGAAAGGATGACACATCTATTTTATTTCTTGGAGCAGGTAATTAGTTAAGTAGAGGGTAGGGGTAGAATTATAGACAATGTAAATTATATAAAAGGGCTGTCGCCAACTAATTATGTTAGTTTATCTTTATTTTTGTAAAAGTTAAGATGCAATTAAGTGTGATGTTTGGCGAGCGCGGTTATCAATTATTGATAGATTTCGAAAATTTTAAATATTATATGTTTCGTGAAACTAAAAAAACAGGTGAAACATGTTGGAGGTGTGCAAAAAAACGTGTAATGCGAAAATATTTACTGTAGGTGGAGACTATGTCTTTTCTAAAAAAGTAGGGATTCATAATCATGGCGCGATAACTGAAAACGTACTAACTAGACAAAAACTTAGCAACTCCGTCAAGAGGAAAGCAGAGGAGAGGTTAGCAGAAACTCCCGCAAAACTAATAAAAAGTGAAATTAATACCAATATGTTAGAGACATTAACCACAAAAGATGTTACATATATTCGTAACTACCTTAATCGCGCAAAACTTAAATGTCTACCAAAATTACCAAAATCCATAGAAGATGTTCACCAGTGTGTTCGAGAAATGGATACTAAAACGTCAAAAAACGAGGACTTTGTTTTATTAAATGATGTGGAGAATAATATTATTGTGTTTTCAACGAAAAATAATATGGAGTTTTTATGTAAAAATCAAGAAAACTTGTTGATGGACGGTACATTTGACTATTGTACCAAATTTTTCATGCAACTTTTTTCTATCCATGTGTATTCAAATGACAATTACGTACCGGTTGCTTTTTGTTTGTTAAAAAATAAGAACAAGTTCACCTACGAAACACTTTTTATATTGTTAAAAACAAAATGCAGTGAGCTAGGGCTTGAACTGAGCCCAAGAAAAGTGTATGTAGACTTTGAGCAAGCAATACATTGGAGTGTCAAAGAAGTATTTCCATATTCCGTTATCATAGGATGCCGATTCCATCTAACACAATCCTGGTGAGTAGTGTTTTTTTTTGTAATAATAATAATATTATGCACTATAAAAGTAAAAAAAGGAAAAAGTATATAATGTTTGTTCTTTATTTCACAGGTGGAGAAAAATACAGCAAGTGGGGCTAACTGCAGAATACAAAAATAAGGAATCGATAACAGGAAAATGGCTACGATATATTTTTGGACTTTTATATTTCAAACCAGAAGACGTCGGTGACGCGTTTGTGGAGGATTTCATGTGCGAGAAACCAGAAGATAGAAGAGTTAATGAATTTGCCGACTATTTAGTTAATACATACATAGATGAAAATGCAATGTTCCCACCGAAAATTTGGGCGTCACTTGATTCAAGTACATCAAGAACAACTAATTCTTGCGAATCTTTTCACGCACAATTCAACAAAAATTGTGGTGTTCCTCATCCCAATATACATGTGTTTGTCAACGCTTTAAGAGATATGCAAACCCATACATATATAAAGATTAATACTTGTTTGTTGGGCCAGAAAAGATATATAAAAAAATGTATTTTAAGGAAAAGTTTATATATTGACAAAAAATTCAACAATTAAAAAATAACACGATCTCTAGATTTATTTTTCTATCTCATACTTTAAGTTCATTGAATTTGTAATTTTTTCTAATTTATTGTAATTTGTATACTGATTTGGTTTATGTTTATATGCATGTTCATTAAAATTTGTTCTATATCAATATATGTATTTTCTTTGTATATCTCCCAACCTTGTGCAGTTTGTGTTAAGGATTACATACGGATTAAATTTGTTGTGCAGTTCGTGTTAGGGATTAAGAACCGATGTATAACCCAAAAATTTTGTTGTGCAGTTCGTGTAAGGGATTACGTACGGATTAAATTTGTTGCGCAGTTCGTGTGCACCCCTAAAGGAAAAGAAACGCCATTAATTTTCAATTTGTTTCGATTGTATTGTTGACTAGTATTTGATCTTTTAAATCTTCATTAATTATAGGATTATTTCCTAATTACACCTAAGGTGTGTCGCAAATTTATCATTCAATGTTTTTCTATACTTATAAAAGTAACTGTCCTTCGAAACTACTAATAATTTAGACAGCGGTCAATCAAGCGACAAATTTCATAGGGGAAAAAATTCCAGTAAATAATTTTCAATTTCATACCTAGTTCAAATTCAACATTTATAATACGTGTTTTAAACAGTTCTTGTTTGGGATTGTAACACGTAATGGCAATATAAATGAAACATGCAACGCAATTGATCTTAAAATAATTTGCTATGTAACAAATATTTTTTAGTAGCTCTACACATTTTTTTTTATATTATTTAAAAATATTTTTATACTCTTTAAATTATCATCATATTATAACATTCTAAATTTATTAAAAATTAATACAATTATATTCCTAGTATATGATAGATAACTCTAAATCATGATGCTAAGATTTATCTGTATAATACATATCTGTGTTAATTATGTATTTGGCGCAGAAAAGCGTAACTACCTTGTTTCGAACCCATTCACACTGCATAATTATTAATTATCTTAGTTAACATACAAATATGAATTATATTACATCTGCGGTAATGTTTCTAATTTCTAATAATAAACGCGAACAGGTAAAGCCTAGTTTAGCGGCGTTCCATCTTCAGAAGATTTAAAAGAATGAATACGCCAAGAAATTAGAAACATTACCTAATCACCTTGGCTATTGTCTGATTGTTAACGGTGCTTAATTCGAATATTGAATTTAGAAGATTATGTTTTCATTTTCAATGTTAAGATAATATTAAGTACTTCAAAATTTCCTTATGTAAACTTCATCCAAAATTACCTTGTCGTATGTAAAAAAATCTCTTCTTTCTAATTCTGTAATAAAAAATGTGCGTTTATATTAAAAGAAAGTAGATGGCGTCATATCGGTTTTTGGAGACCCTGTATATTTCCATTTCGCGTAAGAAAACTCTGAACTAAAAATAAAAATCCACTGGCCCCAGGTTTTTTTTTTTAAATTTTTTATTGAATTTATCCGTTACTTTACGAATGCACTGTGCTGTATGTAACTACAGGGTGGCCCAAAATGACCGAAGGGGTTTGAGTTCATTATAACTTCTTATTTAAGACATAATTATTAATTTTTTTTAAATTTTAAATATGTACAGTATATTAATGGAGAATATTTTTTAAAAAAATTATATCTCGCAATGGATCGTTGATTTGAGAAATAAAGGTCAACGATTTTGGCACGTTGTTCAATTGTGTACTGTTCCATTTTAAATTCCCCAAGTCTTCTTTACAAAATACTGAGAACAAAAAAAAAGCAAAAATTATAATAAAAAAGTTATAACGAATTAAAACCCCTTCGGTCATTTTGCGCCATCCTGTATTACAATTGTTATATCTAACGTTAGAAATTGTAGTGCGTATATCTTTATAAACACTATTAGTAACATATATGCATGTAACATAGTAAAATCCTCATTGTGATTACAATTTTATTTGAACAACAGTATAGGTATATAGTATAAAAAACGCAAATACTTATAATTTTCACGTGCATACTGATACTTAATAATGACAATGACTCTGTAAGTGCAGTGATTCATAATCGTGATAGCGAATATAAAAATAGATTATATCTATTTTATAAAAATCTCTATTTCAGAATAGCACTCATAGAAATTCGTCAAACGACAGCATGTTTTCATTTTTAATACTCAATTTTATAATAACAAGTAAATGCATACCAAGATATTGAGATACATTTTAAAGATTAATACTTACATTACTTTAAAATATTAAAGAATATATTATGTACTTCACAATTAATTATTTATACTACTTCAGGATTTTCGAACAAGAATAATTTTATTCCATTGATAAATATTACAGCAATAATTGACACCTTCTTTCATCGATCTGTTGCAACCTGTTCCTCGACTTTCTTCTTCCAAAATTTGTAATTACCCTACTGAATTTAGACTAAACTTGGACAAGCCTTTAAAGCCCAACTCTTCCCAAATTATCCTGCACATATGCGCATCCGACGTTCTATGATATAATATGAGTAATGAATAATAATTAGAGCAGACCAATTTCCGTGCGCGCCATGTGCGCCGATGTGAGGATGATTGTATTGCATCAGAACTAATAAAAAGCATTCAGTATGCGTTTGGTACTTGCTTAGACTGCATGTAAGTGTAAGCATACGTAATAAAATGTCGTCAGCACATAAATCGGGAAAACGAGAATAAGTTTATTATGGATTTCCCGGACTTAATATACGATGACTCAAAAATTAAACGTTTAGTGTGCAATACATATCTAATGTGTTGGTCAAAAACACATTGTAAAGAACACGTAAGCAGTTCGAAACACAATAATAACAAAATTAATCGACAATAGTTTATACATGAACTATGTGTAACTATGATTGTGTGTATACTGCCGTTTACCTTGTTAAGTAATGATTCATTTATTTCATTTTGGAATAAATACGCGAATCAAACATTACCGAGCACGACAACGTTACGATGGAATTTACCATCGGTGCGTAAACAGGTTGAAAATAAAATCAAAGTTATGTGTGGACGAAACAACTGACAGCAAAAAACAATCTGTAGTTAATGTGATGGCGCGTAATATGGAACCACATCACCAATGTCTTCAATTTTATTAGCATCCAGACGACTAGAACAATGTAATGCCGAAAAAATTTCAGAGGTGCTATTAGATACTTTGGAAAAATTTAAACTTTCGAAAGACCAAGTATTAATGTTTATGACCGATGGTGCCGCAACCATGTGTTCTGTAGGCTGGTCTCTTAGAAAATATTGTCCTAACTTGTTACATATTACTTGTAAACTCTATGCTCTACACCTTGTGGCAGAACAGGTTCGAAGATGTTATCCAGAGGTAGATGCTTTAATATCGAGTACAAAGGCAGTATTCCTGAAATCTCCAAAATGTATTCGGAAATTTCACGAATTGTGTCCCCATACCCCTGAGCCACCACAGCCGATTCTGATACGTTACAGACAGGGTTTTACTATCATGAACATTTTGAAAAAATTAAGGACATGGTTTTATCATTCGATCCGAAAGAAAGTGCAACTATCAATGCAAGCCAGAAAAAATTTTAAGATGCCCTGATTAAAATGGATTTACAAAGTATTCGTGAGAATTACTTGGGACTAGAAGAACCAATAACAAAATTAGAAAATTCGTCGCTGTCGTTAGAGGAATAACTGCAAATCGTTAAAGATGTTCACGCACAACTGTGTGCTGTAGAAGACGCAAAAAGTGAAAGTTTTCTAATTAAATTTGAAAGTGTTTTAGACAGAAATGCAGATTTTGGCACCTTAACACGTATTTGTGAGGGCACGTTTACAGATGCGTTAAGTTGCTTAAAAAAGTATTTTAATTATGCGAATATAACATCACTAGATGTAGAACGCTCGTCTTCCTAATATAAACATATTTTTTCCTCACGGCGGACATGTTTTTCAGAAATAACCTTAGAAACGCACCTGATGTTGAAAATATACAATCGAGTTTCTCCAGTTTGTCAATCCTTGGAAGACGCTTAAAACGGTAAGTGTTTTTTTAAATCCTCTGTCGTGCACACAATCACTGATTTCATACATTTTCCATTTTATTTATAGGTACATACAACGCTGCTATAATATGTACTATTCTTATTTTTCGTGTGTTTATGCATATTACATTAATAGCAGAAAACCAAATGTATATTTAATTATTTCTGATAGAATAAATGTCTCTACTTCTATACTTATATGGGTAACAAGCTCATGTTGCGTCCCTATTCTATCGCATATTATCGCATAATATATTACGAATTACACTCGGCGCTCATGGCGCGCACGGAAATTGGTCTGCTCTAGTAATTAATAATGAATACTAATTAATAGTAATCGCAGTAATCATTTCCATGTCTATTTAATAATAATAAAACTTTTCCGCGCAGCTGTTATTTTTTTATTTAATATTTTCTCCAACAAATTTTAAATATATGTATATATAATACTTCAATATCATTACTATCATTAGTAATGCACATTCCATAGAACAGGTCGCATTCTATTAGCTATTATTGCTTTTTTTTTAAGTGTTGCTTCTTATTATGATGATTAAAATTGTAAATATTGTTAAAACAGATGTTACATTCATTGCATTTATATTGCAAATTTTCAGCTACTTTGAACGGCAATGAAAGCAACAGGATAGATGTTGGGATGAAATTTTTTTACGTGTCGTCTCAAATTATACAAATTAGAAAATTGTTTTGCACAACTAATACACATACAAATGTTGTTACTTTTCATATGATTATTATTATTAAACAAACGGGTGGTGATCTATAAAATACGAAATACATTTTTATTTGTTCCTTTTGTAGTTCAAGTTGAGTAAAGGAGTATTACTTAATATTAACTAGCAGTACTTTCTCAAGGTTCTCTTCTGTAAAATTTGTTCTCTTTGAATGAAATACATCCTTGTAGATAGAAAACGTCCTTTCTACATCGCAACTGGTTATAGGTGCATACTGGAAATATTCTTTTAATTCAGCCACCATATACAATTGCCCCAATGATATTAAATCTGGATTTCTATTAAAAACTGCATTTAACTCTTGCCGAAGGCCACATCCGAAGTCACTTGGAATATTTTTCAAATTATTAATAGCCACATCTAATGTGGTTAATCCATCATTTAATTTGAGATTTTGATTTTCATAATACGTGATTTGTTTTGACAAATTTCCAAAGTGTTCCTGAAGATAGTACAACTGATTTTTTAAATTTGGAATTTATATTTGTTTCTTGCACTCAGAAATACCTCGAGCATCGTCATTTAAACATGTTACGAAATTTTGTAAACTATCGAAATTCTCTACATAAAAACTAGTAGCTTCCAACCATGATCCCCATCTAGTTATTACAGGAGAAGGAGGCAGTGACAAAGATGGAAGTTTTTCCCTGTAAAGAGCTACTCTCAATGGTGCTTTTCTGAAAACTTTTTTAAAGCGGTTACAAGTCTATCAACTTCCGGAAAGGTGTCTCTGATATATTCACAGATTCTGTGGAGAGCATATGCTACACAAGTAATTTGCAGCATATTAGGATATGTTTCCTTTAATAGTCTGCCTGTTTTTAACATATATGCAGCAGAGTCACTGACAAATAAAAATATTTTTTCTTTGTACCTGCCGTCTGAATGAAGCATTTGGTGCATATTCTCGTAAATGGTTTTAGCTACTGTTTCCGCGTCAATAACTTTTGTTGCTATTGCATATGCGTTATATGGAATAGTTAGATGTAGTACACCAGCTACAAACATTTACTACACAGCGTCCTAATATATCGATAGTTTCGTCGGCACTTATCTATAACTACTGATTTGAAAGATGGTTTCTAATGCGTTCTACTGCTTTCGTGTAGCACTTAGAAACATATTATTTGCGTAAGGTGGATTCATCAAGAACATTTAGACCAGTATATTTTTGGAGAAATGTTTTGTAGATGGGATTGTTAAGTTTATTTAATGGAATATTTGCCGCCATTAAAGTTTCACAGAGTTCTTCGTTAAAACTGTCAGATTCCAACGGGTTTAATTTCTGTATATGTGTTTGTGATGCTAAGTGACGTTTTACGTGCGATTCCTTGGAATTTTTTAACGATATTTTACAGACTTTGCAATAAATATCGAAATCACTGGCAATGGACATACAATCAGTTTGACTCTTAATCCAACTCGCCATTGTTTCACGATGCCATTCTCGATGTTATTTCATATCATATATGAAAAGTATCTTAAACAATTGTTCTAGATCTAAGTAAATGAAAATTAAAAATGTGTGAGTAAGTTATTGAAACGTAATGAAATTTAGTGGACATTTACGTCAAAATAATTAGGAGAAGTAGATTCGTTGAAACGATATTAAACAAGATTTATTACAAACACTAACGTAGCAATGGTAATTAACAGTTAAAACAATGTCAACTAATACTTTATTTATCTTGCGTAATATAAACTAATAAATAAAATAAATTATAAAAACTCCTCACGCCCATGAAGAAAGGAATTTAACTGTAATATTAAAGTAATTGCGTCACAATTCAACGATAAAAAACAGATGTGCGGTTAACCGAATGAATAGTGGTATTCAATAACTGCATGTTGTACATAGCGATGTTATAGACTATTTATATGGTTCATCGTAATTTCAACCTGATGCGTCCGGTCTCTACCCATTATATAGAAAAATTTCCGGATACGAATATGTATACATATTTGAAAATCGGTACTGGTTATGTAATTGGGTTTTTGAAATTTCTATATATGTATTGATAAATATACAAATATTCCAAAAAAAAAATTAAAATTTTGCATCGCATCCAAAGCAGTATGTTCTCGAAATATTTAGACAAGTATGGAACAATTAGTCGCTTCGCTATTCACTCTAAGTGGTGTTAATAAAACACAATATCAAGTGCGACTGCATTATTTTATTGTTGCCTTCCTTATAGAGCAAAACGACTCACAGACTAGCAAAATATAAAAGCAACTAATTCTTATTTTTGAGCTTTATACATATATAAGTATGATCTTCTTCGGAGATATCGAATATGTATTTACGGAAAAATAAGAAAATAATTAAGAAATATTGATCATCTAATATTTATTTTTGCTTAGTAATGTTTAATATCTGATAATTTTTTACAACAATAATCTTAAGCTAATAACTACACACATTACTATTTGCAATAACTTTCCTTTTATTTCATATTGACTGACGTGTTTTTATAGATTTTCCCCGTACTAATAAATTTCTAACAACAAAATAACAAATTATAATTTCCTGAGATACACCTACATGCATACATGTATGTATTCACAGTAGCCAAGGACATAAT
This sequence comes from Melolontha melolontha, assembly GCA_935421215.2. NCBI lineage: Eukaryota > Metazoa > Arthropoda > Insecta > Coleoptera > Scarabaeidae > Melolontha > Melolontha melolontha. The sequence goes on along the minus strand of OW285243.1, from coordinate 117,999,082 downwards.
GAATCAATATTGTTCATTTCTGAACACTGATTTTTACGCAAGATATATACATATGTTTCTTGTAACATATTTTAACTTGTCGTCCACATTAATGTACGTATAATACAGGGATCCTTTAAATATTGTATAATTTAAAAATATGCAGTAATTTTGATTTGTGGTTTTTTAATTTTCGCTTATTTGAAATTTTTATTTGTTATGCCGTTTTTTATTATATAGGGTGTGTATAAATTGGTGGATAATCTGCACGTGAAGTGTTTCATTATACTATTCTAAGCCATTTTTATATACAGACTGTCCCGTAAAAAACGCCAACATTCATAATTCCGTTATTTATTGTCCGGTTTTATTTAAACAAAAAGTAAATTTAATAGCATCAAAAACACTATAAGATAGCAGTGTTTTATTTGTTTTCAATTGTTTTCATTAATGTCAAACGACAGTCAAGTTTTTTATTTTAAATGGCAACATATATATTTTTGGCTATATTCGGATTGTATTTTTTTTTTCTGAATTCAACGATGTATAACATGTTTATTTTTGATAAACGTTTATTGCAAAAAAAAAAACTTTATAAATTTGATCTTTGTCTTCCATTATTTATAAATATTCGAATGTGTCATGAAACATTTGAAATGTAAGTATTATAAATATTATTATAAGAAACAAAACACTTTACAATAAATGTTGAAATTGCCCGCCACCTTGTTTAACACATATCGCACATCTCCTAATAATAAAAAATAAAAAAAAAACTTTATAAATTTCATCTTTCATTATAGTAGACTTGGCCCAGTCCACTAGCATTATGTCAATGTGCCTTAAGTGTCAGTTTGACTTTATTAAATTTTCTGTATTATCCTGTTTGAACGTTTTGCCGCAACAAAAAGCGTGTTTTCGTTAAAAATGAATAACAATGAATTAACGGACATGTTACAAGTGTTCTTTGAATGTAATAAAAATCGCCTTCAAGCAGTTCGTCGGTACAGTGCTCGTTTTCCGGACAGAGAAGTTCCAGGTTCGAAAATATTTCAGAGAATTGAAAAGAATTTAAGAAATTATGGATCATTTACCAAACCAAAAACACAAAAAACGGAAATTCTCCGAAGATAAGGAATTAGATGTTCTTCTTGCAGTACAGCAAAATTCACGAACTTCGATTCGCGAAATTGCACATAATATTGGGGTATCAAAAACTACAGTTCATGGTATTTTAAGAAAACACAAACTTAAACCGTACATAGCTCGAAAAGTTCATGCATTAGAATAAAATGATCCTGGCCGAAGAATCTAGTTTTGTCGTTTTTATTTAAATGCATTAGAACAAGACCCGAATTTTTACAGAAGGATAATTTGGTCTGATGAATGCACTTTTAGCAACAACGGTATTTTTAATAGAAACATACATCGACAGTGGAGTGCAGACAATCCGAGATTTGTAATTGAAAATAATTTTCAAAGACGTTTCATCGTAAATGTTTGGTGTGGCATTTTAGGTGATCAATTAATTGGGCCATTTTTCATAGATGGTTGCTTAAATCAAGAAAAATACTACACTTTATTACACGAAAATCTCCAAAACTTTTTAGATGAATTACCTTTGGCAAATTTAAATAGAATATTTTTTCAACAAGATGGGGCTCCCGCGCACAACGCCAGAGTAAATACTGATTTGTTGAACACCCAATTTGGAAATAGGTGGATAGGAACATCCGGTCCTATCGAGTGGCCTGCGCGTTCACCGGATCTTACGCCCCTCGATTTTTGGTTGTGGGCTTATCTACAAGATCGAGTTTATTTAACAACTCCAGAAAATGTTGACATTTTAAGACAAAGAATTATTAACACTTGTCAAGAAGTACCTGCCGCTTGTCTTTTAAATGCGACCTTTGGAGTAATTAGGAGATGTGCGATATGTGTTGAACAAGGTGGCGGGCAATTTCAACATTTATTGTAAAGTGTTTTGTTTCTTATAATAATATTTATAATACTTACATTTCCAATGTTTCATGACACATTCGAATATTTATAAATAATGGAAGACAAAGATGAAATTTATAAAGTTTTTTTTTTGCAATAATCGTTTATCAAAAATAAACATGTTATACATCGTTGAATTCAGAAAAATAAAAACCAATCCGAATATAGCCAAAAATATATATGTTGCCATTTAAAATAAAAAACTTGACTGTCGTTTGACATTAATGAAAACAATTGAAAACAAATAAAACACTGCTATCTTATAGTGTTTTTGATGCTATTAAATTTACTTTTTGTTTAAATAAAACCGGACAATAAATAACGGAATTATGAATGTTGGCGTTTTTTACGGGACAGTTTGTATACATATATATATATATGGTAAACCTAATCAGTAGGCGATTAAAGGTCTGTATATTACTTCAAAATATATGTATTTAAAAAACTCTACATGTTTCGGCTGTGTACGCCTTTATCAAGAGAATACAAAATATGAATGACAGGATATAAATGTCAAGTAATTAAGTTGCTATGGTTTAAATTATTCAAAGATACATTCTAGTAATAATAATAAATCATGCCTTAGTATTCCAAAAAATAGATAGCAAGGTGTGAACATATGTGTTGTTCGCTGCTAGCAATTTGTGTCTCCTTCTGGGTATGAACTTGTGTGTTGGTTGCTGCTGGCAGCTTGCGTCTCTCTATGGGTGTGTGGTTTTGTGTGAGAGCGTAAGTGTAGGGTTTTGTATGTCGGTGCGTTCGTGCGTGTGTTTAGTGACCGGTCGCATGAATTTAGAGAGGTCGGATAACCAGCCGTTGCGTAGGGCCGCCAAACCTTTCCCGACAACTTCTTTACAATTCCGTGCAGTACTTCGACGGCCTGACCCCCGCCCCAACGAGGCAAGGCGCAGACAGGCGAAGCGCACCTGTACGGTGTTGCTCATCGCTAACCAAGGGAACACTCTTAGTGGCTACCTCGGTCGACGATGGTCACACTTGTGCCATCTTAACGTTTTCCGCCGAAGCGGGGGCATAGCACAATACAAATTGCTAGCAGCGAACAACACATATGTTCACACCTTGCTATCTATTTTTTGGAATACTAAGGCATGATTTATTATTATTACTAGAATGTATCTTTGAATAATTTAAACCATAGCAACTTAATTACTTGACATTTATATCCTGTCATTCATATTTTGTATTCTCTTGATAAAGGCGTACACAGCCGAAACATGTAGAGTTTTTTAAATACATATATTTTGAAGTAATGTACAGACCTTTAATCGCCTACTGATTAGGTTTACCATATCATACCAAGGTCACGCAGTTATTATACATATATATATATATATATATATATATATACATATATATATATATTTAAATTTTTGATGTAAAACAAAATACAAATCTCCCCACTACTTCTAATCCTGCGCGAACTTACCCCTCCTCGCGCCAACTTAATTGATGTTTGCTATACATTTCATGACTTACTTTTAGTATGAATTTAAAAAAACACCTGTTACTATTTTTTGAATTTTTTCTGTTATTATGACGTTATGGATTAGAATATCGAAGATTGTCATGTCAGGTGTCTAGCAATTTCATCTTTTGTCTATGTAAACGCATTTGGCAAATCCAAATATACAGTGTGAATCCATTAGTAATGGTCCGTTGAAAATAGGTGTAATTTTTGTCAACTTTGGCGTTCGCTAGAGGATAAACTATGCTATTTATTGGAATATAAATAGCAGGATCGGTTTTATGAGGCAAAAGTATATAATTATTCAAAATTAGAAAGAAATCGGTTACATGACAAAAATCGGAAATTTTTGAAGGAAATTTTGGAAATTTTCAATTTTTGGTCAATTTTTATAAGCTAATTCGAGGGCATAGAAGACAAATCCGACACTAATTTTGACGGGAAATATGTGGATTGGCAGCTATGAATTTTTAAAATATGTCAAAATACAGGTTTCAAAACGAAGGTTATTTGAACATAGTTTATTTGTTTAAATAATTTATGCGGCAGTAGAAGAAGGTTAAGCTTGATAATTGTCAATTTGGTAGTCAAATTTATGTGACTTTAAGACTCAATCGCTCGTGAATGACAAAAGTACCCTATTTTTTTATCGTCGATTCGTAATCTGCGCGTTGAAACGAGCAATTTGGTTTATGATCAAACATATTTTGGAATATTGTAGCAGTACTTTAAAAAAATCATCAGCCTATCAAACCGAACAAATATCGAATTTTGAGAAAATAATACTCGTTCGTATATCAAATTAAAACTCGTTTCGCGTAGATAACGAATGTGTAAAATTTAATATGTCTAAAACGTGCTGTGATCTGGAAAATGAGCTCAGAAAGGAAAATTCGTAATACATATTTTGAGAATTTTTTACTTCTTACTTATAACTATCAATTATAATCTTCTTCTATCTATCTATCTATATAAAAGGCAATGTTAGTATGTGTGTCCGTTATAGACTAAAAAACTACTGAATCAATTTACGCGCGTTTTTTTTTGTAAAATGATGCGTGTTGTCCGGAAAAGGTATATAGCTATTAAAATCCTTGATCTAACCAGTAAAAAGAAAGTTATGGGCCTAATAATATAATATCTATAGCAGTACTACTGTTATTTAAATGTAGATGGCGCCCCGAGACAGTACCTCTCACATTGAAAATATTGTCTACCCGAAGGCATTACAATAACTAGAATTACTTTAAATTCAAGTCGAAAATAAAACATCACAGTTCAATAATCGTTCAATAAATGTACACATAAAAAAAACATCTATTTAATTTCATTACATGACATTTCAGCCCACGCAGGGCATCCGCTTGTAAATAATATAAAGACCAATGGATGGTTATTTTATTAATATTCCTCTATGTTTTGCGGTTGGTTGCTACATGCTTTTTTAAATCTGATTTACGCACTTCAGCTCAACATTACGTGCCTAGCACTTGCAGAGGTATAGCAAATGCCAATTAAGTTGGCGCGAGGAGGGGTAAGTTCGCTCAGGATTAAAGTAGTGGGGAGATTTGTATTTGGTTTTACATCAAATGTCAGATAATTCTAACCTCTGAGCGTGTATCACTTTATGATCCCCTAGCTAAGACATTATGTTCCGTCAAACGTCAATGACAAATGTATTCTGACAATTACTTAAGTAGTGGGAGTGGACGTTTTTAAAAACGGCTTCTGCGCACCCCCTCCTCACGCCAATTATTGGCGCTTGCTATACTTGTCTTTAGGATGTTCCAGTAGCCAACCCCTAAAGCGAGGATTTCCAAGCCATTTTGAATTTTGGGCGTATTGTACATAATTTTGTGTAAATAAATAAAAATAAAAAGTTAGCTTGAACTTACAATAAATAACTCTTTGTCGGATGTTTCCGAACTCATATTGAATTAATTTGCACTAAATATTGAACTTTAATAGTAAAAAATAGCATACATCTTCTCTTAATTTAACATGATAAACTAAAATCATCTGTCTGTGCTTCGACGTCTATACTGAAGAGTATTATGTGCTTTCCCCGTGATTTCATAAAAAATTTCCTTAATATTTTTGTCTTTCTTATAAAACCACCAACCAAATGAAACAACTTTGTGTACATTTTCCATTGTCGTCTGTTATTTAGAATAATTGTTATGATTATATTAAGAAAACTGTGTAACTATGTTCATGAAAATATTTATGTATTTATAATGTATTTGTACATATTTTTGATAATTTTGCTTTAGAAATTTAAAAAAAATTATTAGTATTCTTTTGGTGTGCCGTCTTTTAAACAAAAGATTCACGATTTTTTTAAACTTTTTGTTGCACCCATTTTTACCGATTCTTTGTTTACAAAAAGGTTTTAAGTATATCTATATGTTTATGCACGTATAACGCTTTTGTTACAATTGAAACAGACATTAATATACATATCTGTAACTGTACACATGGACAATACACCTCGTATTTTCAGCATTTACTTCTGCTTAAGACACGTGTTTCTGCCATTACTATTAGGCGTTAAGCTAGTGCAGCAATGTAATTCAGATGATACAAATCTTTATGAATAGATTTGTATCTGTATATAACATTAAGCCGAAATCGCCTACAAGATAAAGCAAATTTCATCCTGTAAGGTGGCACATATTTAATAAGTGACCTCTGACGGACGAAAGAGACTTTGCCGAAAAAGGCGACCTTTTCGTTCGACCAGCTATGCTGGTACGAAGAACGAAAAAAATACGGGTAGTCCATTAACAACGAGCCAGATGGCAGTAAATATACAAAAACGTGCATAAACGTATAGATATACTTAAAACCTTTTTGTATATTTACTGCCATCTGGCTCGTTGTTAATGGACTACCCGTATTTTTTTCGTTCTTCGTACCAGCATAGCTGGCCGAACGAAAAGGTTGCCTTTTTCGGCAAAGTCTCTTTCGTCCGTCAGATGTCACTTATTAAATAAGTGCCACCTTATAGGATGAAATTTGCTTTATCTTGTAGGCGATTTCGGCTTAATGTTATATACAGATACAAATCTATTCATAAAGATTTGTATCATTTGTATTACATTGCTTCACTGGCTTAACTGATGACGCCTAATAGTAATGGCAGAAACACGTGTCTTAAGCAGAAGTAAATGCTGAAAATACGAGGTGTATTGTCCATGTGTACAGTTACAGATATGTATATTACATGTCTGTTTCAATTGTAAGATTCTTTGTTTATATATTATATATCTAGACAGTAGATGGCACTAAATATTAAATAGTATCAAATATAAAAACAAAGAATTTTTAATATACCAACAATTAACAAAGCAATTAGTAAATTACTACAGAATCGTAATTCGTTTCTTGTCTTTTGTAATGCATTTGAATTTTTGTGAAATCTTTCTCAAAAATTCCCTAGATCATTCCAAAAATTCCCTTTTTCCCGATTTGACAAAAAAATCCTTGGAACTAGCAAAAAATTCCCTGATCTGGCATCACTGCTGGCAGTACACGTGTAGCAATGACAGTTACTGTCACCGCTAAACGTCGACTGCAGCGCTGGTGGGGGCATAACCCTCTTTGTAATTAATAATCGTCGTAGGAGGGAGGTACATGTTGAAACTTTATTATATCAAATTTGATAACACTCTTTGCCCCCGTCGCTGCTTTAAATTTCGTACAACTCGAATCTATCGGTATAATAATACGTGAGATTGAAAGTCTATTCAAACAAAATGCCGTAAATTAAGTTATATATATGGTCACGTAGCCGTGGGCGCGTTCCACTCTGTTGTACGGACAAGATTCACAATACTAGTTATAATCCATAATATATAACAAAACGTAAAGTAAAACAAAAGTAAATTGTAATCATAAAATAACACACAGTTGATTGTAAAGGCTACTTGATGAAATATCACAGAGGCAAATACACTGCAGTAATAGTAAAACCGTAATTGTTGGAAATAAATATATTTATTATGTAATTAGAGAAGATTAACTTTGGTCGATTGTATTTGCGAAGCGTCTAAATACATAATCATCAATAAATTACAAAGAGAATTGGAACGCATCGATAAGCATGAAGAAATATTCATTTTATTGCTGTTAATCGCGTGAAATCTTAAACACCCGTGCTTGAGAAACTTCACGTTTCATTTTTGAACCTAATTGTGAGTATGTATTTCTAAATATTTTATTTCGTTAAAAAAACGTACAGATGCATTGATCGACAACTTGATGCATTAGTGAAGTTTCAGTGGACAGTACTTAGTGATTGCTTGTTATATTATTAACATGAATTATTGATGTACATATAATTGGCGCCATCGAATACTGGGATATTATATATTATTAAACTACAGTAAATAGTAACTATTACTCAATAATTAGTATAATTTTAACGAGGCTTATTATTTTCAGACGACCTGGTAAATATTTACTTTTATATTACATTTTTTATTAATGAAAATAACAAATTTAACAGATACCTTTTTCATAGATTTATTACGGCCGGTATTTTAGGTATTTAAAATGTAGATATTTAGAAGTAAGTATAGACAAGGCCAAATAAGATGGCGAGAGGAGGAGGTGCGCCGAAGTCGTTTTTATAAACGTCCACGTTATATATTTTACTCTAATAAATTATTAATTTATTAAGTGATAGATTTGTAGTTTACGCCAAACTATGGTATTTTGCAAATTGATGTAATACTAAATACAAATCTCCCATACTCCCCAATACTTCTAATCCTGCACGAACTTACCCCTCCGCTCGCCAACTTATCTGGCGCTTGCTATACATATATACAGCAGACCGATTTTCATGTGGCCGGTTAGAAGTACCGCCCTCGAGATGCGCACGAAATTCATAGGTAGGGGAACCTCTGGCATTCAGTGTTTTACATCGTTTTAAGCGATAAACACAGTAGTGCAGTGCCGTATTAAGGTAGTGAGTAATGGAGTTTAAAAGTAAATTAAATAAATGTGTTTTACACAGTCAAACTCGTGAAGTGATCTCATATTACATTGCTTCACTAGCTTGACTGATGACGCCTATAGATGGCAGAAACACGTGTCTTAAGCAGAAGTAAATGCTGAAAATACGAGGTATATTCTCCATGGGTACAGTTACAGATATGTATATTGCATGTCTGTTTCATTTGTAACCCTGTATATTGTATATATAATACGAAATATTGTGCATAAAAAAACGAAAATTTAGCCAGCTATGTTTTCATATCACACTCATAAAAATATTTTCAGCACTAACAAGTTTAGAGCCTGTCACACATACTTGCCGATGCATCTTAAAATTCTAAACACTTGCCAAAATATATTAGGCTAAACCAAAGATTGTATTTGGTTACTGAGACTTTGAATCATTCAATCGATTTCAAAAATTCCGGCAATATTGACATCAATGTTTTCTCGATGAATCAGTGAACGGAATGGTTTTTTATTCCTAAATAAAATAAGTATCTCATTGAAAAGTATAATCGCCCTATTGTAAATATAATTATTTTTTTTTATTTAAAGTTACACTTAAAAAGGTATATAACCCCTTACCATAATTATTAATCGTATCCTAAATACGATTTCGACAACTAAGTTGTCATCATCAGTAAGTAAAAACCACTAATTAAAAAGTCGCACATGGGGCACAGTAAAGCTAGATAACCGCTTACGCAACAACTACTTTACACCGCGTCCACGTATAGACTGGAGAGTCTATACGTGGACGCAGTGTAAAGTAGTTGTTGCGTAAGCGGTTATCTAGCTTTACTGTGCCCCATGTGCGACTTTTTAATTAGTGGTTTTACCTACTGATGATGGCAGCTTAGTTGTCGAAATACGTATTTAGGATACGATTAATAATTGTGGTAAGGGGTTATATACCTTTTTAAGTTTTTACTTAACCACAGTCTCCAAGAAAGAATTTTTTTAAAGTTACACCCTGAAAATACCTTTTCTTTGATTTTATACGTGTGTATTTACATATACAATGACATACATGTAACAGTTATATTATTTGATATTTTCTGATTATAAATATTGATCCGATTTTTAATTTTTCTTTTATATGGGCGTTCATTTAAACACGCGGACACATAGCAATTGAATTCAATTTAGAATACTATGAAGTCAATCATTTTACTCAAACAATTATTTAAACAATGTTCAATTAGCTTTGCCAAGCAATTAATTAAGTAATATAAATATCTTCTTGATTGAATTTAATCAATTTGAAGTTAACGAAACCTCTTACTTTCAGCAGTGTTGCTGTACTAAATATACCTTAAGTTTATAAACACATACATTCCATCAGGATCAATTCTTTATTTTTACTTATAAGTTGTTTTTTCTTACCATGAACATCTATAATAAAAAAATCCTGAAAAATCCATTTAATTTCGTTTTAGTTTCGTTAGAAAAGATCTCGTAATTATATTCTTGTATTTAGATATTTTTCGGATTTGTCTGTTCTTTTCCACAGTCATACAGAATTAATTCAGATGAATGCTGGCACGGTCTTAGATTAACTTTAGAACTGCAACTACCAACACTCTAGGCAATTTCTTAAGAGATTTTTAGACGAGCCTTTCATCTACATGGCTTAATAGTACCTTTTGGTATACTGGTCAACATCAGTTTGAAGTCATTTATTCCTAAGATTCCTGTTTGTTAGGATTTCCAGTTAATTTTTTATGTTCTTAGAAATTATTTTAAAGAACAGTCATGTGATAATTGCATTTATCCATTCACCTTCGCAGCAAAAGTAAAAATGCATGTTAATTTTTTTACATAGAGCTTTTAAAACGATATTCTATTATTGACCATTGTCTTCTAATTACTTCTATTTTCCTCTTTGTCGCGTAATTTACTATAGATTATGTTGAAGACGATACAGACAGAAGATACTGTAAAATACGTGTCTCCGAGGTTCTTAAATAAAACTAACAATAAAAACGAAATACATTAAATAACAATTTAAAAACTAATAACTAACAATAAGAACATTTATGTATTTTTAACGAGCCATCGAAAAAATTCATAATTGGAGTAGATTGTGAAATTGGGGTTTACTTCCACATAATGACACATAACTTGATGCTTGACAGTTTCATTTGGTTTCATTCTGGCTCGGCTCGTGATGACGTATTTGGGAGTGCAAGTACAATGATGCGAGTGCCTCGTGTGTTTTCGGTGTTTACTAAGAAAACGTTACAGTTAGTACACGAGAATACACGAAGCACTCGCATCATTGTACTTGCACTCCCAAATACGTTATCGCGAGCCGCGCCTGGTTTCATTGTAAAAAAAGGTTATGGCATTGAAATGATACTACAACAAAAAAGAAAACAAAGAATTTATTTAATATCGAAATCAAAATCAAAATTTACATATAGCTACAGAAGTTGTTGAATATGTTGTCCATTTACATCTAAACACAAACCAACTCTTCTCCGCAATCCAGCAAAAACTTTATGCAGCATTTGCGGTGAGTTGTTGTTGCTTCAATATTATCAGCTGTACGTTTAGATGGCCGTCCACTTCAAGTTTTTCGACCGTCGCGACGGTACCAGTCTCTCTGAATAAGTTTACACAATTTGTCAAAACATTGTAAAAATCATTGTAGTCAAACACTAATTCAGGATGTTCTTCACTAAAATCAGCCATGCATTCCGTAATTGAATAGTGCCACTCGCCATTTACTTTCAGACCTGTACGGAAGTAACATTCGATAATTTTTGCTTTTGTTCTATGTTGAATACCATTTTTTAAATAAATTTAATTTTCGTAATAAGAGTTTTGAAAAATTTGACACAAACTTATAGTTTCAATGTCAAATAATAAATGTCATTATGTGGAAGTGGCTAAAGTAACAACCCAATTTCACAGTCTACTCCAATTATGAATTTTTTCGATGGCTCGTTATTTATATAAGATCACTTGACGCTTTGGTGTGGAATGTCTTAAATCCCTCTTAAGTGCTATTTATATTCAGGGGAAAATTCTCGCATGTTCGATCTCTCGATTCATCCGCATCGATATTTTTCTAGACGGTGCCGGGCCGTGTGATACCTGACATATCGTCGGTGACTCATAAGTTCTCATAACAATACAATAGAGCTTCTAAACTTTCTTTTTTAACAAATATACCATTGTTAAAAAAGAGATTAGATATTTTACCCAATTATATCAAGCGAGACACAAAATTTGTATCCTAGGTAGACATTGAACTATTAAGATAGACATATATAAGTCACGTCTAAGATTAGAAAATTGACAAAGTGCCATTTCTAAATAATCGTAAGTCAAATTGACAAGTTGGAAGATATCTTTGCAATTTATTAGCTATTTATAATAGCTTTTGTATTTAACGGGGAACAGAAACATGGTTGAAATTTATTTTACAAATTGGGGTCAAATGAATAGTGAATGGGATATTCTATCAGGGATATCAGGATTTTTATAGAAGAATTTCCATATATTGCTATTGGGATAGCAATATATGGAAATTCTTCTATATATTGCTATCCCAATAGCAATATATGGAAATTCTTCTATAAAAATCCTGATATCCCTGATAGAATAACCCATTGATCAGTTTTTCACTTGCATTCGTCGTTTTGTGCAATTATTCAGGGAAACTGGAAACGCGGATGGCAAAAGAGCAGAGTTTATTTATAATTATTTGTATCAATGATAATAATGACCTAACATTAAAAAAACAGTTCTTTTTTTCACTCATGTGTTTTATTTGTCTCGGCAACTAAACAAAAATTCGTGATAAAATATCGAACTTTAGTGTCTTGATACATCAATAACTATTTTTCTTATTTAGTACATTTTGACAAAATTCTAATTTGGCTTGCAGATCTCCGGCCAATAAATTTTGAACGAGCGTAAAATGGTAGGAAAATAAATTTTCTACCTTGATGATTTTTGAGACGGTTAATAAACCTGTTTCACCTATTCATTGAATATTCTTTGAAATATTTTTCGGACTGGAATGACTTTGATTTTTAATACTTTATTTCAACACAATTTCTGTCTAACACCTCTTGTAAACGTCTAGGAATGCATGTTATGACATTATATATTCTAGTGACAGCTCATTCCAAATATCCTCGATCTTGTTAGATAATTCTTGGACATTTGCTGACCTGAAAATTATTCTTGCTCATCGTGTTAACAATGTAACCTCACACAATTATCGTGTTGAAAGATGAAATTCTTTCAGGATACTTATATAATTTCTGCCGAAGGTATAAAAACATTTTTTAATATTCTAATATAATTGTTACTATTAAATCTTGCCCCTATAATTCAACAAACACCTGGCCCATGTGCGCAAATCCAGACCCAGACGTGTAGGTACTGAGAATCTTCCGCTCGTTTGTGATTTTTTGAGTATCCTTTTCGCCAAATCGTGGATTAGGTGGTGGTCTATAAACACGGATTCGGCCATTATGAGACGACTAAACAACTTTATTTTTCACTTAAGTATTATTTGTTAAATTCACCTTAGATACGGTTACCTTAAACACGGTCATATCGGCCGTGGGCGTTATAACCGGGCGATATGGCTTATATCGCCCGGTAATTTATTCACAGTTTTTAATGTTGTGTGAGTATAAATAAGGCCCGAGAGGAAAGGATATACGTTTTACAGAACTAATAATATGAATTTTTAAGAAAGTCTAAAGAAAGAAGCCAAACTTTAGCATTCTTTATTAAAAATTAAAAATTTTTTTTTTTTTACACCCCTACCCAAAATAGATATTGTTACTATACATGTACTCGAAATAATACGTTTAAATAATAACTATTGATGTGTGCAATGCACATGAAATATACATATAGTTAAATATACTAGTGTTTTGTGAAAATATAAGGTGTTTCATTTAAGTTTAATAGTGGGTCATCGTAGTTTTTAAAAATCGAATTTAGTTGGCGCCTCCTTTAGAGATGAATTTCTGCCGTTCCTTTGTTCGACAATTTAACACATGTTTAAACCTTTTCCTTAAGAGGCAAGTGTTTGTCTCGTAGTTTTGAGATTGGCATGTTAAATTTAGTCTTTACAGGGTTGCAGTGTATAGTAGTTGTGCGGCAGCGTTTTTCTTACTTTACTGTGTAGTAATTTGTAGTAGTTTTTACCTACTGATGATGACAACTTAGTTGTCGAAATACGTATTTAGGATACGACTAATAATTGTGATAAGGGGTTATATACCTTTTTTAAATTTTTATTTAACCACAGTCTCCATTGAAAGAATATTCTTTATTAAAATTAAAAGTATCTAAACATTGACAACTTGAAAACTTCAAAGTGACAACAATACATACATCATAACTCCAGCTCGTTTAAACTTAAATATTTCGCAATTTCCTGACCAGCATTAAGGGAAACGTATTTTCAATTTATGGATATTAAAAAAAAACGTAGGTTTTCTGTTCTAGGAGGCGGAAGATGTAACGGGTGTTTAGAAACATTCGAAGTCAAAGTAGTCCTTGAAAATATGAAGTCATGTCTGAGATAGATTGATTTTTGACAGACAACAGTTGACATTTAATAATTATTACAAATCAGATACTTAAGTAAAGATATACGATTTTTTGTTCAGAGCCCACTTGACTTCGAATGTTTCTGAACACCCGTTATGTATTTTCTGTACAACATATAGGGCTCGAAGCTGCAGTCATGATCGGTTATGGTAAATCTTGTTGTTCAATTTATTGTTTGTCGCAGTCACAATAACATATTTGTCCATATCTTCTATGTCATTTATAGTCAGACAAAGAAGTTTATCACATTGAACAACCAAAAATTCCGAATATTGTTCATACTTTTGCAAGCAACCAATAGTCATCAGGAGCTTCCAAGAAGAAGCGTTCAATCTAAATTTTAGTTAAAACTTTCTTGCTTTTATTGGAATATAATGTTCATTTTTACGTTTGAGAAATGCAATTACCTTTTTAAATCTACAAATATCAAATAAACGTCATATTTTTCCATGTAATCCCTGAAAATGAAAATGATTTGGTAATACTTTTTTATTACAAGTTGACGTTTGCTAATCATATACTCTATTTACGCTAATTGTTATGAAATCTTAATGATAAAAAGGAAAATAACTTTGATTTAATCTTGAATGAATCGTCTTCTATGAAAACTTAAAATAATGTGTATAGGTTAGATGTAAACGTCAAGAAGATGCTACAAACTAATGTCAAATTTGATAGGCGAAAATATTAATGATATTGATATTTGCAAAATATCTAGTAGCTAGGGTTTTGAAACAAAAAAAAGCTCATATTCGAACATAGGCCGACGTTCTCCACAGGCAATCACAGAACGTCAAAGGAGATCAAACTGCAATAATAAAAACGTTTAGACGAAAATGAAAATATTAGAGTCAGAACTTCTCAAAAGCGAGCGGAAACATCGGCAGATCAACAGAAAGAAAAACTTAAAGTCTGACGTGTTGAATCGAGAAGAAGAGCAGCACAATCTGCTCAATAACGTCAAGAACAATTAGATCAACGGCGAAAATGTATGCAGATGTGATATCTGAATGATCGAGCTCATACGAGGCTCACCTTTTATATTTCTACAAAATCTGGGAAGAAAACAAAATTTTTGGGAACTAACTATTTTATTGTTTTTCAAAATATTCGCCTTTATGGTCTATACACTTTTGCATGCATACGAATCAGTTCTCAAAACATGTTTTTCACTTTGAAGGTTGTATCTCAGAAACATGGTTTTCAAAGGTTTCGATTGCTTCTTGAGGTGTTGAAAATCGGTGTCCACACATTCTTTGTTTCGCAGTTGGGAACAAAAAGAGGCGACAAGTCAGGTGAATATGGACAATGAGACATTATTTCAAAATTTCTCCTTCAAATAGTCAACTGTTAGACGTGCTGTATGGGAACTCGCATTGTCCTGATGAAGAATAATGCGGTGTTTTCGGTTATTCTTCCTGATTTCATCTATAGGTTTTTGGTAAATAAATTACTGTATACCATTCAACTATCATTCAAAATAAAATTAAGGTTAAATCGTTGATTCAAGGAGTCATGTTAAATGCCAGACAGAAATCTCGGAACTTATCCAATGCAATTTGAATTTTCCGCTTAAGAAATTAATTCTTAGTGAAAAATAAAATCTTGTATGAACCGCTGGCGTTATGACAATTAAATATATTAATATCCATAACGCCCTTGGTGCAAAAATAACTATTTTTATCTATTTTCCCAAAAATTTAACCAATCCTTACTTCTTTATTCTGCGCATTGAACGCCCGATTTCTGAAATTTGTCTCAGCCGTTTTCTTGCTGTGTGGACACACCCGGGGAAATGTGTTGCGGTCACTGCATTTACTATTGTTTCGAACAGATCGTTTCGGGTAGAGGCTAAGTAAAGCACGGCCTTTGAATTTTCATGCGCATAAACGCGGAGCATATTACATAAATCACGGTTAGAGTACTTATTAAACCTGGGAATTTTTAATTGGAGAGGTTACAGTACTTGGATAATGAAAAAATTAGTTTAACGTACTTATGACAGGAAAAGGTAGAAAAGATTTGATTGTTAGTCAATATCAATGGCACATTTTGTGAATTAAATATTTTTCAGCCATCGGTAGAATGTGTAATGGAAAATTTAAGTGCCAAAATTCTGGGAAAATGCTTTCAACTTGTACCTTTTTAATATGAAACATTTTACTTAAGCAAGCTAGGCTCAAAATAACGATTTTATTTATTTATCATCTCCAAACGCTGTATGGACCATAAGTTATGGGACAGCCTGTATAATGTTCTTGCAATAGAATGGTCTTCTCACTTTTTCAGACATTATCTGAAGGAAGCTTTATCTGCCTTATTTTTTTTTTTAACGTTACGTAAGTCATTGAGAATTTTTCCTCAAATAATCTGAAATCTTTTCTAAATTGCATTGTATGTACTTATCAATAATAAAAGATTAAAAACATGTGTATATATTATAATCTTATCTGCTAACTAATTGTAAATGACTATCAAATTACTTTGAACACGCGTTAGTTCTGATCCGTAAGCACCGTTGTGCAGATGTCTACTAATAAGAAATCAGGTGATTTTATATTGATATTCAATTCCACTTCTCTAAATTATTTATGTATCAGCAACTGATAAGGATAAGTGATGTAATTTTTGGGATTTTTCGTTTCAGTGATGATGGAGGACTTCTTGAGCGGAGAAGTGGAAGACATCATGTGCGATCAGGTTATAATATCGACTGAATTAGAAGTATTCGACAATGATTCTGCGAAAATATCTACAACGTAAGTAATAGAAATTTACTTTTCCTGTCTTCTTGCTAAGTACCGGGTGCGCCAAGTTTTATGTCCACCCCACTTTTTGACCTTTAATATTATAGGAAAGGAACGCAATTTATACAGTATACATAGTGGATATTAGCCTTTCGAGAGTGCATTTTATTTTTTTTAATATTGTTTGTAGAAGGCCGTAAAATGAAAAAAAATTGCATTTACATTAGATTAACAAATTTTATTCGCCACGTTATGATGGCCATTTCAACTTCTAGAACTTAAGATTCTAATCAGAATTGAAAAATATTAATTAGATTTCAAGTAAATCGTCGTTTTACACATTGGATACACATTTTAAAATTCAATTTTTTTATTCACATCAAATGTTCAAAATGCCTTCCTTCCTGTTCGATGCATCGTCGAAGTCTCCTTTTAAAATGTTCTAACACAGTATCAGCACGGTTTAAATGATTAATTTCCTCAAACGCCAACCTGATTCTTTCCCTCATATTTTCCATTGTTGTTGGTTCTTCTCTGAAGACCATTTGTTTTATAGTTCCCCACAAATAGAAATCAGGCGGCGTTAGATCTGGAGACCGTGCTGGCCAACTGATGGGGCCACCCCTACCTATCCACCTCTCTCCAAATTGCTGATCCAATTGCGCCCTTGCAATTTGGCTGAAATGGGGAGGTGCGCCATCTTGTTGGGACCACATACCTTAAATCAGCAGAAAATAAAGTAAAATATTTTTGAAATTATTTAATAGTTTGGTTACTTACGTTGTCTTACGTCCAGAGGTATTTCCTCTAACAATTGTCCCAAATTTTCTTGCAAAAAATTAGCATACGTGTTCCCATTTAGATGCCCATTAAAAAAAAGGGACCCACTAATTTATTATTAATCACCCTTCTCCAAGCATTAATGGACCAGTAATTCTGCGTGACTCTTTCTCGCATCCAATGGGGATTTTCTACTGCCCAATAGTGCATGTTATGTCTATTAACCTGTCCATTATTCTTAAAGGTACACTCATCAGTGAAAAGGACGTAATCAAAAAAGTGTGCATTCTGTCTTAATTGCTCTTCAGTCCACTGACAAAAATTTACCCTATTTTCATAATCTTGACCGTGCAATTCTTGGTGCAGTTCTATGTGATAGGGGTGATAGGCGTATTTCTTTAAGATGCGACGCACACTTGTCGCACTAATGTTGGTTTGTTGACTTAAATCGCGAATGCTTATATGATGATTATTTTCTACCGTATTAAGAACTCGTGCTTGATTTAATTCATTAGTAATAGGTAGATTGTTGTAAATTTTCTTTTTGTGCGTCACAGTTCCGGTCTCTCTTAATTGCTCAAATAGCCTGATAAAAATTTTTCGGTGTGGATGTTCCAGATCGGGAAATCTTTCCGCATAGACACGTGCAGCTTCTGAACCATTTTTCAGACACTCTCCAAATACCATGAGCATTTCAGCTTTTTCAGCGACTGAATATTGGAAAGGCATGATTAATATAGGAGATCGAACCACTAAAGAAAAATAAGGTAGTTGTTTTAATGTATCTAATAATTGTTTCCTCAACTTACCTTCTTAAATATCTGCTCCTATAAAGCGAAAAAAACCCGTAATAACCTAAAAAATTATTAAAAATTAATTAAATTTCCGGATAAGAAGCTTCATAAACATTCAATTTAGTATGTGGAATGTGGCCACCCTCACGTAATTAGAACTTTCGATTTTAGGGGTGGACATAAAACTTGGCGCACCTGGTACACGTTCTTTCTTACTAATAATTATTTCAAAATTAGATAATTTGTTATTGTAGGCTGCGTTGCCTGCGTTAATATAAAGTCTTGAATAGCGAAGTTCTACTACACTGTAGGTTTTTAGTAATAAAGTACGTTGAGACTTGATAACAGTTTAAGAAAACTAAATTTCTATGGCAATACTCGTAGTAATAAGAGATCTAAAATTAGGATTGCGTCGATTCTAAAATTCATCGCCATTGTGTCTATTGCGATTAGGTTTAAGCATTGTAGGATTTTAAAAAAATTATCCATATTCTCAATGATATTTATGAAAGTCATAACTTTCTATATCCTGTCGTTAATTATCCAATTTATTTTTAAAACTGCGTGGATTAAAAGATTTTGCTTTTCCACTTACTTTCATTAGGATATTTTATAGAATTATGTTATCAGTATCAAAATGTATTCTCTGTATGTATATATACAGGTGTCCCAGAACTCGCGCTCCAGAGAAAAAAGGGAATTCATCATAAAATGACAAAAATGTCATTTCGAATCTTGAACGGCATTCAAGGACAGAACATTTTCATTCAATAAATCAAAGCGCTGTAAGCCATCTAGGAGGATTCTTCATAACTGTTGCTAGGCTAAATATTTTGTTACGTTGTCAATAAACTGGTCAACTATTGAACTTTTAAGAAACGTTAGTACCAAAGTTTCGTTCAAATCGCTTTAGTACCGCCAAAATGTTGGTAATTTACGGAGAATGTGGACGGAATACTAGAGAGGCAGCAAACGTTTATACCCAAGGCTTTCCTAACAGGAGTCATGCCGATCACAAAGCGATCTAAGGACTGTCACACGAACAATCGAGACAGACCTAAGTTTACATAATATGGAGATTTAAAAAAATATAGTAGGAAACATTTCCTGTCAAACCGGGTATAGAAAATAATAATGAGTCATGAGTAAATTCGTAATTTTTAACTGTATATCAGTAATAAATTTAAAAAAAATTGCTTCTGGAAAATCAAAGTTATGCGACCGTTCCGGGACTTTATACTAACTCTGTATATAGGATATATATAGGGTCCCAGAACTCGCACCCCAAAGAAAATTGACAAATGCCGACGACAATCTAGATCCCAGAAATGTAAACGAAGAAAAATTAATTGCTTGCTTAACAGAGTTATACATATATCCTGTATATATATATATATATATATATATATATATATATATATATATATATATATATGGTAAACCTAATCAGTAGGCGATTAAAGGTCTGTATATTACTTCAAAATATATGTATTTAAAAAACTCTACATGTTTCGGCTGTATACGCCTTTTTCAAGAGAATACAAAATATAGAGTTTTTTAAATACATATATTTTGAAGTAATATACAGACCTTTAATCGCCTACTGATTAGGTTTACCATATCATACCAAGGTCACGAAGTTATTATATTTATATATATATATATATATATATATATATATACAGAGAATTTCACTTAAGATGCAATATACAAATATGTATAGGTTTTTTATTTCCATAGAAACTAGGTAATACATTCTTACATTGTCCCACATAAAATGCAATATATGTATCAATATAATTTGACATTAGTTAAGTCAAAAGTAGCAGTATTTCTATTTCGATATTAGCTTAGTATCAATCTTAAATGATATACACAAAGGAAGAGAGAACTCAGTTAGTGACATGGTATCTTTCGGATTCAATTCAATAAACGATATTTATCGGAAATGTAGTTTTAATCCTAAAACACTACATTGAATTAAATAGGCTTTACTGTCAATAATTTGACAAAACAACCATGAAAGATATCATATCGATCATAACTATTACATATTGCATTTTATGTGGGACAGTGCAAGTGCATAGTATTTTCGAATCTATGGTTACTACATTCATATATTGCAAGTTACATGAAATTCTGTATATATATATATATATATATATATATATATATATATATATATATTAAAATAATAGACTTTTTTATTGGTTTAGCGACCTTTAATGAATTTTAATGTTTTTCTCTACGACGTTTCGACTTTTCTTATTATTGAGTCTTTTTCAAGTGACTAGAAACAAAGATATTTAGTCACACAAAATATTCTGAGGAACGCGGTCGCCCCTAAAAAGGTCTCGGGCAAGCCCGACCAATGTACACATGTGTTTTGAAACGGAATAAATTCGTGAGTTTTATATCATTTTAATTTTCCTCACTTTATTATTATTTTAATTCTAATTTTAATTCATTCATACAAATGTAATCATTTAATTTTCCTTACTTTATTATTAATTTAACTGTAATTTTTAATTCATTCATACAAATGTAAACATATTTTCTTACCTTTCGTTATATTAATTTTTTGTTTCTAGTCACTTGAAAAAGACTCAATAATAAAAAGAGTCGAAACGTCGTAGAGAAAAACATTAAAATTCATAAAAGGTCGCTAAACCAATAAAAAAGTCTATTATTTTAATATTAAGACACGGCCAATAAAATAAATAACAAATTTAATTCTTATTAACACTAATATATATATATATATATATATATATATATATATATATATATATATATATATATATATATATATATGAACTTCATGTGTATGAGAATTAATAATTATTAAATCTCATTTTACATGCGATTGTCGCTATAATTTGTTGCATTTAATTCTACAATTCGGCAAATCACTTTTGCCCTAGATTGTAGACGCAACAAGCCGCGACATCAACTGTACAAGTTGTCAGTACAAATGAAAAATTTTGTGAAAAACTTATCTGCGCGGAATGTGCATATATCGATATTTCACTGTTTTTTACAGATCATCAGTGCACCTTACCGAAGACAGACATGATATTCACTTCTATACTACGTGTATATATACGAACTGTAATGAACTTCATGTGTATGAGAATTAATAATTATTAAATCTCATTTTACATGCGATTGTCGCTATAATTTGTTGCATTTAATTCTACAATTCGGCAAATCACTTTTGCCCTAGATTGTAGACGCAACAAGCCGCGACATCAACTGTACAAGTTGTCAGTACAAATGAATTTTTTTTTTTTTTTTTTTTTTTTAGCGACAATCGCATGTAAAATGAGATTTAATAATTATTAATTCTCATACACATGAAGTTCATTACAGTTCGTATATATACACGTAGTATAGAAGTGAATATCATGTCTGTCTTCGGTAAGGTGCACTGATGATCTGTAAAAAACAGTGAAATATCGATATATGCACATTCCGCGCAGATAAGTTTTTCACAAAATTTTTCATATATATATTTATATACACATACAAGTGTCCCGTATCGTTATGTTCAAATTTTAGGAGTGTAAAGTAGACTTCATTTTAAGTAACAAAAACGCAAAACTTGTATATCCATTTTTATATGTTTCAAAGTTACAGATCTATGAATGTGATTTTCAGATCATGAAAAAAAATGTAATCCTAAAGTCAATCAAAACTGATTTTATTTAAAAAAGTTCAATTAATAATATTTTCGAAATGTCCACCTCCTTGTTGAATGCGTAAGCCAACAAAAGAAGTACTTATCCGAATTTAATTTTGTCGGATTTGCTCGGCGCCAGTTGAATACGATCCAACAACTCTTCTCTTATGTTCAAAACTTGCGCGTAGACTAAATTTTTCATGTACCCCCATAAATAAAATTCAAGGGAATTAAGGGCGATCTGGGTGGCCATGCAACAGGACCACCTCGACCAATCCATCTTGGATAATTGACGTTAACCCAATTTCGGACAGCAATTCCGAAATTTGGTGGTGCCTCATCCATGTGAAACCACTTGTCTCGTCGAACATTCAGTGAGACATCCTCTAAAAGACCTGGCAGTTCGTCAATAAGAAATTAAGGTAATTATTCGCATTTAAACGAAAGGACCAATCAACAAGTCATCGATTAGGGCCACCCAAACGTTAATAGAAAATTCATGTTGAAATTTAGATGGGCGTATAGCTTTGGGATTTTCTGATGACCACCTGTGCAGGTTTCTCAGATTTGTAACACCACTTCTCGTGAACGTAGATTCATCTGTCCAGAGGACTATTCTGCAGAAATTAAAATGAAGCCGTGACTGTCTTAATATCCAGGTAGAATAAACTAGACGAGCATAGTGGTCTGCCTCAAGCACACCGTGTCCCCTGCGATAGTAATATGGATATAAACCCTCACGTTTTAAAATTCGCCAAATTGTCGTTCGTGGCACTCCTTGTTATCTAGCGATTCGACGTACACTGAGAGTTGGGTCCCTTGTAATAATAACTACTGCCTCTTCCTCTAAGTCTGTTGGCAAATTTACTCCTCGGTCGAAAAGATAATCACGCAGTCCGCATTCCCGAAATTGTCTGTGTACTTCCAGAAACGTTCTGTAATGAGGAATGCGCCTATCGGGAAACCGATGTCGGTATTCAATAACTGCTTGACGTGCACTGCCGTTACAGTAGTCATACACAAAATGTTTGTCCGCATACTCTTAAGAAGAAAATCGGTAAGGCATTTTGAATAAAGAAAACGTGTCCACTCACTAATAAGCTGTTGTATGAACTGAAAGGTAATGTAATCCTTTATTAAAAAATGCAACGTTAACAGTCACCTGAAAATTTGTATATTGTATGATATTCATGGTTTAGCACTTACGAAATAAGTAAGAACCTTCTTTATCATAAATCAATTTCCAGTACTCTTTTTTGTAGATCTCCAAGAAATTACTGTATGCACTACGACACGTGTTTATTTATTTTAGGATAACATTTTATTATGCGTCGTTAACAATCACAGGCCTGTTATTGAATCTTATAATTTTTTTTAAATAAAATCAGTTTGTATTGACTTTAGGATTACATTTCTTTTCATGATCTGACAATCACATTCATAGATCTGTAACTTTGAAACAAATAAAAATGGATATACAAGTTTTGCGTTTTTGTTACTTGAAATGAAGTCTACTTTACACTCCTAAAATTTGAACATAACGATACTGGACAACTTGTATGTATTTTTAGACACAACATTCACGTCTAGCTGTTGATGTAAAATATTTTGTATTTAATTTATACCAATTCCCAACGTCGTCCGAATAAATTCATATGATATCTATCGATCTTTCTCAAGCATTGCTCGAACAGCGGAAATATCCTCATCAGTAACAGCAGTTCTTGAACGTCCTTCACGAAATTCATCACTAAGAAAAGGGCTTATTCGCCAAATACATTTCTAATAACCCGATTATAACATTGTTAAAGTGTTAATGACGATTTAAAATTGTAAATGATCATAGCCCGGAAATGTTCTCTAGTCAAATTCATTTTTGGGTCAACACAAAATCTTTAAATTATGATAATTAACAAACTATTAGAGAAAACCAGACAAACTATACGACAATCAACTCGCAAAACATTAAAAGTACCTGTAAAATTAAAACAAATTTATTTTTATAGAAACATGTGCTTTCTTGATTTTTTCAGTGTTCCATTTATAATATAGACAACTCATTTTTGCATTTCTGAATTAATTGTTTAAATATATATAATGACACACCTGTGTTTAATAAGAGATATGAAAGCTATATTTATTTTATCTTTTACATTTTTACATTTTATAGGCATAGACGATATCATTAATTTTTCCAATTATAGTTTAAGAACAGGCAATGATAACAAAAGCATACATCGTAAAGTTTCTAATATATTTTTCGTTTCGTTAATAAAATAGCTTTTATGTGATGTCATTACCAAATTTGAAAGTTAGTGTATGTATATGTTTCGTAAGATGCAAGCATTACGAACAACTGCATTTTATTTCGTGCATCACAAGTTGAATACAAATATGCACGTATATTTTATGTAAGATATACAGTCTGTTCAAGATAAGATGGGGATCTTAAGTATTATGATGAGATATAAGTTTGTTTAAGTTAAATGAATTGTAAACAATAAACGTAACAAGTAAACTAACTAATTGTATAAATAAATAAAACGATCTTTTGTTCAGAATACAATTCTGTTAACAAAATTTATTTTTTAT
The DNA here is from genome assembly GCA_935421215.2 of Melolontha melolontha. Classification (NCBI taxonomy): domain Eukaryota; kingdom Metazoa; phylum Arthropoda; class Insecta; order Coleoptera; family Scarabaeidae; genus Melolontha; species Melolontha melolontha. Next base: position 117,974,425 of record OW285243.1, on the reverse strand, counting down.
CATGAACGTCAAATTGTAAAACTGAAAACATATAGATAAACGAAAATAAGGTTGTCTTTCAAATTAAAACTTCAAATAAACTCATTATATTCAAATAATAAAATAATTAAAATATATACATCGTAGATACAATTGCACATATAATAATTTGAATAAACTTCGCCAACCTGTTGAGAAAGTATTCCTAAGGATAGTCTACAGCAAAAGTTAGATAGTATTGTTTATGTACAGTTAGAAAATAACACATATCCTTAGAACTAGAGATGCCAATTCCGAGGTGCACTCCACAGGTGTACGAAGTTAACGCGCAATTTTCTTCCTCCCGAGCTGCAGCTTCCACAATTTCGTCTGCGATAATAGATATTGCAGTGGCGGCTCGTGCTAAAAATTTTAAGGTGTTCTGCAAGTTTTACAAAAAAATTTACCTTGCACGGGCAGTAAGAGGCTGTCTCCCATCGATCTTATCGTGCTTTCTTCGCCTTCCGCACTGAAGTAATGGATTTCTGGAACGATTGTCAATTGTCACACAAAAAAATAAGAGTCTCTAATATTATTGTTTTTACGTTAAACTCGCCGCACCGTAAAAATAGTCGCGAAAATATTAAATACCGATAGGTCCAACTCGCAACGGGCCATAGGCAACAATATACGTATGGAACGTTATTGTTTTTTTATTACTTAAAATTACTTTATATGAAAAATAGTATACCATAAAAGTGTAAACAAAGACAGTATACATTGAAACGAATATTCATTCAATTGTATTGTCATGAAATTGAATTTGTCAATCGTTGTTAAATTTGTTAGAATGAATAGATATTTATATTTATCGGAAAATACTAATACTTAAAGCAAACAAATAAGGTGTAGTGGTTTGTTAAATGAATGTATAATATCCATTTCTTCCTGCATATTGATTATGCAGCTGATGCTTTCGTAATATGCTCATATTTGTATTATTTCAACTTATACTTCGGTCGATACATACCGACTTCCTTCAAACCAGGAGGAAGCTACAGTTGTAATTAAACTATACTTCCTTTTTTTTATTACCTACGGATATTCACAATTCCAAAATACGTTACAATGTTGCTTATTTTAGATTGTAATTAGCTGAATGCTGTCGCAAAACTGATCTCTGCATTTTTAAACATGCCAGAATAAAATTAACCCCTGCCCTTATTATAATTTTACAAAGGAACAGACACGTACTTCAATTTCTACGAAAAACTAAGCCTACAGTTCATGTATAATACAGTGATAATGAAGACTGGAGCGTTTGTCGACCTACGAAGTTGTACTTTACTTGTTTATTGTTAATAAAAGGCTGATGGAAATATTACGTGAGATTTTGGTATCTGTATTATAATAACATCACGATAATAGTAGAAATACAAATATGAGCATATTACGAAAGCATCAGCTGCATAATCAATATGCAGGAAGAAATGGATATTATACATTCCTCATTCCTATAACAAAACACTACACCTTATTTGTTTGCTTTAAGTATTAGTATTTTCCGATAAATATAAATATCTATTCATTCTAACAAATTTAACAACGATTGACAAATTCAATTTCATGACAATACAATTGAATGAATATTCGTTTCAATGTATACTGTCTTTGTTTACACTTTTATGGTATACTATTTTTCATATAAAGTAATTTTAAGTAATAAAAAAACAATAACGTTTTCTAAAAGATAAAAGTAAAAAAATCAATAATTCTGCAAAATAAATTTAAATTTTAAGAAAGTCACTCAATATAGGCATCGTACACACGTTGCCCACCGCATTACGTTCCATACGTATATTGTTGCCTATGGCCCGTTGCGAGTTGGACCTATCGTATACTGAATCATATCGCCTTCCGCGCTGGAATAAATGCACTGCATTTCGCTGCATTTAATGCAGCGACCAGGCCTGCTAAAATGACGCATTGGCTTTAGACACCAGCGGGGGTAGCGGGGTGCGCGCGGGTGTTTGACAGAGCTCTGAGCGATCGCGCGAATTAGGTTGGTTATTCCACTGGTCGCCTATTGAATATTATTTGGAATTTCGGAAGCCAATATCTCGGCTTCTACTTGTCGGATTTTGATGATTGAGGTGTCAAATTGTAGGGTTTGATGTCCTCTACAGGTGATGTAGAAAAATATGCAAATTTTTTTATATACAGGGGGAGAATTTTCATAACAATATGTTACGCTTTTATAAACATCAGAAATGTCGGAAAAATTATGTAAAAGAAAACTAGTTATAACTAATACAGGTTCGCCCGCCCAATTTTTTGGGAGCTCTGCAGCACTGCAGCGCTTATGCGCTAGCCGCCACTGAGATATTGTATGTATATTAAGAGCGACAAGTATTTGTTTTGCAACAGACTGTTGCATATAATAATAATGTCACAGTTAGAAGAAATCAAGAAAATCATCATCAAGAATCATCATATCAAGAAAACGAAGAAGAATACAAGGCATATACAGGGTGTCACACAAAAAACGCCCCAAGCTGTAACTCTGTTATGTATTTATATTTCGATTTTCATGAGACAGGTACCAAATGAAATGGTTTGATGAGTACTATGTTTAAGGCTACATTTACTTTTTCCAGCGCCATCTTCAATTCCTAGCGATTGTCAATTTTTTTTTTCAATATGCACGGTATATATTTTTTTTTAATTATTGGATAGAGATTTTTTTTCTGAATCCATTGATGTGCAATACATCCATTTTAATTGTAAATTTAGAAGAGAAAAAAAATAATTAAAACACTTTCCGAAGATTCTCTTAAAGATACTTGCGTTATGCCATGAAAAAATAAGTGTAAAAAAATAACACATTGCCCATAGGTAACTAATTTTAATTCACAAAGAAAAACAAATAACAAAACTAAAAAATTAATTCAAAACTAAAAAATTTTACAAATATTGTTCGAACAACAACAATCCTGCCATCTCCTTTCAGTTTCAATTATTCGGTTTAGTAAATCGTTTACGTTCTGTGGCACTGGTAAATAAAGTCGATTTTGAATATATCCCCAAAATCAAAAATCTAGAGGCGTAAGATCAGGTGAACACGCAGACCAACGAATAGGTCCATATGTGCCAAGCCATTGTTCATTAAAATTTCATTATTTATTCGTGCATTATCGTCTTGTTGAAAATACACTTCACGCAGGTTCCACAAGCGGTAATTCATTCAAAAAACTTTCTCAACATCTCTTCGCTTAATAATTAGTGATATCTTAGTTGATTTAAGGAACCGTCGATAAAAAATGGCCCAATCAAGCGGTCTCCAAGTAGACCACACCAAACATTACAGCTAAAACGAGGTTGAAAATTATTATCGACGACAGATCTAGGGTTTTCTTGGCTAAATTGGCGATTAATTTTGCGATTAAAAATTCCATAATTCGTGAAAGTAGGATTCATCCGTACAAATAATTTTGCGATAAAACAATTATTTTGTGTAGGCGTGGCTTATTGTAGCTTTGAACATCTAAGGTAAGAGAAGCGACGCCATTTTCCACGCGGCATTCGTATTTATTGTTCCCATATTCCGCTTTTGCTAATGTATAAAAATATCTTAAGGCGCCCGTTGCTAGCTCCCGTTAATAGCTTCCGTTACTAGCTCCTCTTATTAGCTGGTAATAGTTGGAGTTGCCGAGTGGTAAATTAGGTGATGGGGTATCGAAGAAAGAGAGAGGCAGAAGAAACGCCATTATCGTCGAGAAATCATCGATTTACACTTCGAAAGATAGCTTTCTATTTCTAATTATACTGTTTTGAGTAACAAGATATTTTGCCAACATTTTTATTTATTTTCCATATATTAGTATACATACTACAAAATATTAACCGATCAGTTTCAACTTTATTGCCTGTTAATTCATTTTGAACATTTAATAAAAATTATTATTTAGTACACCATTTTATTCTGAAAAATATATTTAGCGTCACATTTGTTTTGGAAAATAAGTCATATAAGTCTGTAATATGTTTATAAACCGTCTTAAGATATCAGCATACGTATATATTATTTTTTTGTTCTTATACCGTCTGGCGATATACAGGCACACTCAAAAGTTTTTGATCTTTACACTATTTCGAAGTTTTAATATCACTTGTCATAAGTGTATTTATTTATAGTAATCATAAATTAAAGATTTATGTATGGCTTCACCTTTCATTATATTTTGACACATGATACATTTTTCTTTTCTATCTAAACGTTCAAAATAATTAATAATAATTAATAATAATAATAATAATAATAATATTATTACTTCTTATTTGGTTATTGTTCGTTTTCTTTTATTTGATGTAGCTTCCTTTGGATGTTAAATCAAATATATTCACTTATACAAGCGGATTACAAAACGCGGTGGTACCCTTCATAAATATCGATCAGTTAGTCTAACAACGTTTCGCCAAAAACACACGCCGCCTTCACTGAGCTGTGTCCGTGGTACTGGTCGGCTGACTTATATGTTCAGTATCCCCCCCACAAAGGGTAAGACCGAGAAGTTAGAAGCTTGAATTTTGGGAAATTTTAGAAACACCATTTTTCGCGATTTTTATTGCACCTTTCTTTGTTGCAAGAAGCTATTTATTTAATTATTATCCAATTTTTTTTTTCGAATTAAAAAATTTTTTTATAATTTTTCGATTATATTTAAAATTATTACAAAGCTTTATGTATACATGTGGGTTTTCTAAATTTTCTAATTTTTAAAAGTAATCGGAAATTCTGATTCTTCATCATAGAAACAATATTTAAGCGACAAACGTAAAAATCGAGTTGCAACTCAGTTTTTACCAAACGCAAAGGATAAAAAGGAAACAAATAAAATATCACGAAAAGGTGTGTAAAACGGTGTCATTTATTTCGTCGGTCGGAGAAAAAAAAGGGGGAGAAAAGAAACCTGGCAAAAAAATTATGTGAATTAAACGTTACCGGGAATTGCGAAGTGAAATCTTGATCCGTTTATTCCCGTGTACGTTTTTAATTTTTGGTAATTATTCGAGAGGAAAAAACACACGAAATTTGTTCTCGCGGGTCGGTCGGTTCGGGTGTATGAGGTTAGGGTAAATGTGGGGTGCAAGTAGGGGATAAACTGCCGTTAAAGAACGCCGGCGAAATGCGGGAGGCTTGTTAATAAGGATTTCTCTCTCTCGGAGGGTAGTTTTCACGTGAATATTAAAATGGCTTATCAAGCACATTTATATTGATTTACGGAAGTAATTCCGATCTTACTCTTAACGACAGGGGTACATTCTCCTCTTTTTTTCAGTATAAAGCGAATTTAGTTCATAATTGGCGTTAGCGAAGTTTTTATTTAATTGTGTATAATTTGGCTGCGTAAATAAACATTTTTTCTTGTTTTGCCTCTCCAGATTTGACAATTTTAGACTATTTTATTTTTCCATATTTTCAAAAATACCATTTCCAAAACCAGACATCACACAATCGAAGATCTTCGTAATGCTGTTGTAAATTCTTGTGCTGACGTAACTCAAGAAATTCTAAATAAATAAATGACTTTGAAAGCATGTTGCGTAGAGTTCAACTTTGTCTTCAAAATAATGGTCAACATTCCTGACATCTGGTTTAGTATTAATTTCTTTTAATTTTAAAATTGATGCTAAATTTAAAATAGGCAGTCACAATGGGACATCTTCATCTACCGTTTACTTTATTATCCAATGAATAATTTTCTTCATTATGGAGTGCATACGCGAAATATCCGTTTCCTAGACTCTTTAATTTTATCGGTTAGTTCTCTTAGTTAGTCTTCTTGGTTGTCTGTAATTCACTTAATTTAAAGACAACTGTATCTCCTACAATAGCCAAGGCCTTAAATTTCACAATGTTATCTGGAATAGAGCCCATACCTTACTTAGTTACGGTGCATTCCGAAAATACTAATGAAATTTACAGTTTTTCGTGCCAAAAATATAAAATTCCTAAAAAGTTTATACATACTTATAATACTTATATTACTTGCAATTACTGAAATTTAGTTATTTTAGCAATAACCAAACTCAGAAAGCGACTTATTGTAGTTTTATCCCACCACCCCATTTCCATATTTTAAATTAAATTACAGGTTATCTCATATTTAAAAATAGATCCGCAACCGCTATTAAACGTTGAGAAATTGCAATTAATCGTACATTTGTGTTTGGTTATGGTAACATATTTTCAGAACTCGTTAAACATATAATTGTTTAGTTTTTAAATGCATAAGATTATAATAAAGGAAATATCATCATCACAGAAATCCATCATCTAAATTTATTTCTTAAAAGAAGTCGAGAATAGTATATTAAAAAACGAGTTTCATAAGGCACCATTTTGCCGCACGAGATCAGTTTAGAAAACGAGCCGCTTGCGGCGAATTTTCTAAAGAGGGAGTGCGGCAAAAGGCCTTATGAAACGAGTTTTTTATACTATTTTTTCTATTTTGCGTTTTTTACATTAATAAATTGTTTAAATTGGAATTATTTAATTTGAAAGTTCAGAGTTTAATTTTTACATAAAGCATGCAGTTGGTCACATTGATACTTGACATTTTCAAATTTAAATCTTGCTATCCGCGAAGTATATTATATTACATATTATTTACTAATTTTCGTTAACATTACTTGATACTTCATTTAAAAATATAAACATGAGGGACATAGAAACATATATATGTTGTTAATTGTATACAAAATACGTTGTTTGTGTAAAATACGGACATATATCATATATGTCAAATGTACATAAATTCTTAAAATCAAATGACAGCAATGCTATTTATTTATGTATTCGAATAACGCCAACATTGAAAAATGAAAAAAAGCGTATCGAAATGGAGCTCATTTCGATACTGTTTTGGGTTTCATAATGAGTTCATTTCGAACGCAAAATAGAAAAACTATTTTAAATCGTCCGAGGAACAAAATAATTTTATTGAAAATTATATTTCGTTTTATGACTGCATGAATATTAATAAAAGGATGCATAATTACGTCATTAAAAAAACGAAACCAAAATTAAAAATAAAATTAGCTAACCTTTATTATCCTCATTACCAACCCGAAATTTAAAATGTCTCCTCCTTGAGTTTTCTTTAACATAATTCCTATGAAACTGTAAAACCTGCCAGTTTCAATATATTATACAGTAAGGTATGAAAATTTTAGATAACCAATGAACTAAGAAAGGGTATCCAGTAAAAATATCTATTGATTCTAATCGCATTATTTGTTTTTAATGAATGTGAAGGAAGGGTACCTAAAATCTCACATCTAAATGATTTTAATTCGTTCGGTTGGCCTTCTCCATTGCACTATGTCGTTACGTTCTAGAACTATCTCCGAGTCAATTGATTCTAATAACATTTAATTCCAAATAATAGCATCAGACTTAATTGAAGTGAAGTCGGGAATAAATCTCTCTATTATTCGCAGACATAGTAAATATCCGTATTATATATTGTAATGCAAAGTTCGTTGCTCGTTTTCGATTTACATTGCATCACAGATAACGAGATACACTAAAAGATGACTTATTCACATAAATACTTATACGCCTAGACTTACACTTGACGAATTTGGCACGGAAAAGATTAGTCAAGGTTAAATGAAGTCAGTTGTGAAATCATTTTATAAATGCGCTTAAATGGAATTGTTTACATAATGATATTTAGAGACTTTCGAGAAATGATAAGGTTAAGAATGTAGGGATATGTTCACAAAATAAAACCGGTTCAGGATTTAATGCACTTCCAGTCAAAAATCGAAATCAACGAAATCAGACAAAAATAAAACTTCCAGGATCCGTTGTTCATTTCTCTTCTTGGCTTTCGAACTGTATAGAATCGCATTTTGTTACTACCAACGCTTCGTTTTAAATAGCATTTAAAATCTTTTGTTGTAATAAAGAAACCATATGCCGTAAAGAAAAAAAAGGCGAGCATTTTTACTAAATTTTATCAATTTAATTCTGTCTTATATAATTTTTTTTCATATTCACTATTGCATACTGTAAATCACGCTAAAAGATATTCCTATTATTTTTTGTCAACGACAAAACAGACTACGTTTATCTCGATGCTTTCGAGTCCGTCAAAATCTGTTTGATATTTACGAAATAAACACTAATTCAAGCGGCTTAGAATCTGCGAGATAAACGATTTGATCAAATTAATTAAATGTTACTAACTTCATTGTGAAGTATTGAAATTATGGTTAGACTGTTTTATATGAATATAATATTCACGTTATTAGACATAACCTAAAATATAAAATTCTTGAAACGAAAAATATGAGTGACAAAGCCGATAATCTAGTAAATTAACGTCAAAATGTAATGGTAAGTTAACCCAACTGCCAATAAATAGTATAGCCGATTTTGAAATGTATTCAATTTACATTTTTCAAACTCATGAGAGTCATGACTCTCATGAGGGTCATGAGATAAATATTTGGCCTAATTTCAAATAGTTTCAGTTAAATCGGTTCACATTTGTAAGTATAAACACAGTCATATAATGTAATAATTAATAATAATATCAAATGTGAGTATCAAATATACATACAGAATAAGTATTCACGAAAAGAAAGGTTAGTCCACGAATAAAATAAAAATAATTCAAGAACTTAATGTCCGTAAAATAATGATTTGAATGGTAGTATTTCAAATTAAATGGATTAAAATTTGCTTTGAAATTTGAACCCTAACTTATCTTAAATTTTCGATATGTGGGATGAAATAATAATTCTCGGCTGTTGTTGCAGATACTTCTTGGTGAAACATTTTAACTTCATACAGTAAATAATAAAAATAAATTAAAACACTTGGCTTGTTTCACTATGAGATTTATTTAAATTCTCTAACAATTGTTTCGGCTGTTATGCCATTCTCAAAGAGATCTATAAATCTATTTAGATTTATTACATATTTATAACGCAGAAAGTAAGTTAGTTATAGTCGAGGCACGATAAGTTCCAACGCACGTCATTGACGTGACATCAAACATATAATCAAGTGACATTATAAATATGCAATGCGACCATACAAATAAATTAAAATTATTTTTTATTAAAATATAATTATGACATAATAGTTAATAATTAAATTAAATTTCAATGGATAATAACATTCATTTTTTAATACAAACGGTCGTTATATCAAAGTTAAAAATTACTGACTTAATTAATACATTTCTGATATCGCAGTACTTTTACATTGCTGTTATTGGCTATTCGGAAAGAAATTTGATAAACCGCGAGGATGCCGGTTCTCATTGGTTAGGCTATTTTGGAATGTTGACAGTTCGTAGAGTATCAAAGTATTCAAAATAAAACCTAACTTTCCTTCAGTCGAGATATATTTAGTCTGATCTGATCGAATATTTTTACATATTGTCAGATGCTTCTTACTAAATTATGTAGTGCTTATAGCAATAAGTAAACTATATATAATTATAGAAGTTATATAGTTTACATTAGTACGTTAGGTTAGGTTTGAACGCGAGATGTCAGTGTATTCCGCAATGGTCTAATACCTGACGTCACGATGTCTTGATGACGTGCATTGGAACGTATCGTGCCTCGACTATATAAAAAAATCCTTCTTTATAGAAATATTCTTCCATAATAGACGTTTTAAGAGACGCAAGTGACATCTACATTTAATTAAAGTGTAAATAAAGTTATTTAATTTTAATAAAAATATAGTTATGACTTCATTACAATAATATGCAACTATTTTAAATTTTACAAATAAATTTTAATGTTACAATTTTAAATTATAAGACCGATTTAAATACATTCAAACATACTTTGTTTGGATGTATACAGTAGCATTAATAAATAGTCAAATATTTTTTAAACTAATTTATAATTTCATACTTAAATGTTTTTGTCAATAACGAAACATAAATTGGTTTTATTCATAAGCAGTTACAAAAAAAAAAGGAAATAAAACCACACAATCATAAAGAAAAGTTAATTATTTGCTCTCTGTTGAATCGGGATCAATAACTCAATATTTGAATTAAATGCTTTCTACATTTTACGACGCTAATTATTTGAATTTTTTACCGAGAATAACACAGGTCTACAATGATTTTGATGTTTGAAAGCTGTTTGCTAATTTGTATATGTTTGGGGGCCCTTATTCCAAAAAACGCCATATTTTTGCTCTATCACGTAATTTTTTTTTATAGCGCTCTATATCTTAAAAATGTTAATTTATTAATAGACATACCTATGACAAGAATATGTTTGTTCCATGTTAGGCATGATTTTTAAATGAATTGATTTTTATGAAATTAAATGTGATTTGGCAACACTGGTTAATATTAGATTTCTCAGCAAAGCAACAGAGTCGGCGCAGAAGCGTCAATACAACGTTGAAACCTGCTTATGTGCAGTTTGGTTGTGTTAGTCGTCGTGCTACTGTGTCCGCGCGCTTGTTGTCTTCGTTGTTGCGTATTTTAAGTGTTCTAGAACGTATAAATATGGAAAGAAGACATTGTGTGAACAATCCGAATAACTTTTGTTATATCTGTGGTAGTTATGTCGTAGTAAAGCAGAGGCAAACTATAACTTTGTTTGTGAAAAATGTATACCACGCTTATTTTGGTGTAAAAATTGGCGACCAAGACAAGTCCTGGGCTCCTCATACTGTTTGTTCCGTTTGCGTTGAAGCATTAAGAAACTGGCAAAAAGGTGGGAAGAAATGTTTAAGCTTTGGTGTTCCTATGGTATGGCGAGAGCCTAGAAATCACAGTGATGATTGTAATTCTTGTTCTTGTAATGTTCAAGGATTCAACAGAAAAAATAAGAAACAAATTGTGTATCCCAATCTTGACTCTGCTATTCGACCAGTTCCTTGTGGACCAGATGTACCGATACCTACCGCCCCAAAAGCACTAGAAAACGTCATATCGTCAGAATCAGAGGAATCTAATTGCGACCCAGATGACTCAGATTTCACACCAGATTTCAGAGAGCCCGAAGTGTTTAACCAGAGCGAACTAAAGGATTTAATTAGAGATTTGCACCTTCCTAAGGATGCATCCGAATTGTTAGCCTCCCGACTTCGTGAGAAACATTTACTGGCACCTGGCGTCACATCAAGCTTTTACCGGGATCGCGAAAAAGAGTTATGTCAATATTTTACTCAACAATATTCCTGACTTAATTTCAAAATTAGGAAATGTGCCGTATGTAAAAGAAGAATGGCGCCTGTTTATTGACTCAAGTAAGCGTAGTTTAAAAGGCGTTTTATTGCACAATGGTAACGAGCTGGCCTCGGTTCCCGTTGCCCATTCGGTACATTTAATGGAAACGTATGAAAATTTTGAACTTCTTTTAATGAAAATAAACTACCAAGAACATCAGTGGATGCTTTGTGGTGACCTTAAAGTGCTGTGCATGCTACTAGGACAACAAGGAGGTTATACAACATTTCCATGCTTTATTTGTGAGTGGGATAGTCGAGCAAGGGATAGACATTGGACTCAAATAGAATGGCCCTCTAGAACAAGCCTTACATCTGGTAGCAAAAATGTATTAAGAGATAGCTTGGTTGACCCCAAAAAAGTTTTACTGCCTCCTCTCCATATCAAACTTGGCTTGATGAAGCAATTTGTTAAAGCCCTAGATAAAAATGGACAGTGTTTTAAATATTTGTGCGAGACATTTCCAGCCTTATCCGATGCCAAGTTAAAAGAAGGTATTTTTGTTGGGCCGCAGATAAGAACATTATGCAAAGACAAGGATTTTCAAAACACAATGACCAATGTCGAGAAAAACGCCTGGGTTTCATTTAAAGAAGTAATTGATAAGTTTCTTGGGAACTCTAAGGACGAAAACTACGAAAATATTGTTCAAAATATGTTACAACACTTTTCATCGTCTAGGTTGTAATATGAGTTTGAAAGTGCATTTCCTGTTTTCACACTTGAACTATTTTCCTGAAAATCTTGGAGCAGTTAGCGAAGAACAGGGAGTGAGGTTTCACCAAGACATTAAGGAAATGGAACGGCGATACCAAGGCAGATGGAGCATAACGATGATGGCGTACTACTGCTGGATGTTAAAACGGAATATGCCCTTAAAAACATAGAACCGAATGTCCGGACAACGCAGCTTTCTGGCAAAAAGATAAAGATTTCACTTAAAAAAGACTGAGTAAAGTATTTTTTCCACTTTTTTAACTTGTATACCACCTTTTTACTCAATAAACAAATAAATTTTTTTAGAAATATCGTTTTTTTTTCATTTAATGTTTGCAAAAAAACCTTACGTGATACAAATAAATGCATAGAATTTTTGAAATCAGCCTACCAAAATTATATAAAATCAGTTTTCAAAATAAAAACATCTGTCAAAAAGTTTAATTTTGTAGACCTGTGTAATTTGCCCTGAAGCAGGGTTCGAATTCGAACCTACGTCCACTGGTTTGCCAGACCACCGCTTTCCCATTAAGCTATTAAGGACTGAAGTTTCGAATCGTCGGGAAAGTCGTAAATCACATTAAAAGAGATATTAATATTGTTTGCCCGAAGTCGGCAGATTTGATGCAAATCAATTGCATTTTCGCGAAGTAATTTAAATGAATTAAATACTTTCTACATTTTACGACGCTAATTACTCGAATTTTTTTTTTATCGAAAAACCAATGGAGGTAGGTTCGAATCCTACTTAAGGGCGAATTTTTTTCGGTAAAAAATTCGAATAATTAGCGTCATAAAATGCAGCAAGCACTTAATTCATCAAAAATGCAATTAATTTGCATCAACTCCATATTTCTTTTAAAAACATTTATACACACAGACAATCAACTCGTTTAAAACTTCTTTTTGTTTCTCCGGGAATTCTTTATAATTTTCAATACCTTTGTCCATTCTGACACATTCTATTACCTTTAAGTAAAATTAAATTATGTAATCTTTAAGGTATTTTTAATTTTTTCAAATAAACTTATAAATATACTTACATTGGGCATTTATTATTTGATTTTGGTGTAATATCAACAACTGGAGTAAAATTTCTATTTTTTCTGCGATCATTTCTTTCTAAGAAACCTTTCAAACGAATATTTTATCAATAATAAAATGAAATGAGATAAATTTTCATTTCATTTACATACATAAACCTTGAATAACTAATTTGCATTGTTTTCGGACTATAAAACAATATAAAATTCAGTTTTATAATTATTTATTAACATACCAAGAATGGGATTTATTTTTAACTGTTATTTGTGACATTTGAACTGGTTAACTTAAAAACCATAAATATTGCTTTGTAATTAACAGCTCGTTGTAAAAACATTAGACTCTCCAGAAAACGACCACCGACTTTTACGAACTGGATACGGAATACCAATCTCAACGAAATTCGTTAGAAAGCCTATATCGAAAACACGCGTAACGAACTTGGGTATTGTAACAAATGATGTTATAGAATAAAAGGGTGCTTGTGATGAATGTCTCGCTGGGTGATTTGATTATTAGATAGTTTTTTTTATCCTAACCTATCTGTCATCTTTGTCTGTTCGGTTTTATGTTCTATATTTTCTACTTCTTAAAATATTGTTCATATCTCTCCTAATTTAGCAAAATAATAAAAATAGTACCAAGTTTCCCATCTAATCCATTCTATGTGCTTTTTATGTTATAGGTAGATACTTTTGACAAGGACTTTTACGGTTATGATTCGTTATGGACCTAATTTATTATTTGCAGACCGCCATGTGATAAATTAATAATTTCTTATTAACTTGTTATTTTAAGAAATATTGCTAAAAATTTAATTTGCAAACTACATTAAAAAACTTAATTTATTTTCCTTTTAAGTAAACACTTAAATAAAATATGCAATATAAGTACAAGTGTCCCGTATCGTTCTGTTCAAATTTTAGGAGTGTAAAGTAGACTTCATTTCAAGTAACAAAAACGCAAAACTTGTATATCCGAATTTCATACTTGTTTTGTCGGATTTGCTCGGCAGCCAGGTGAATACGATCCAACAACTCTTCTCTTGTGTTCGAAACTTGCGCGTAGACTAAATTTTTCATGTACCCCCATAAATAAAAGTCAAGGGGATTAAGATCGGGTGATCTGGGTGGCCATGCAACAGGACCACCTCGACCAATCCATCTTGGATAATTGACGTTAACCCAATTTCGGACAGCAATTCCGAAATGTGGTGGTGCCCCATCCATGTGAAACCACATGTCTCGTCGAATATTCAGTGGGACATCTTCTAAAAGACCTGGCAGTTCGTCAATAAGAAATTGAAGGTAATTATCCGCATTTAACCTCCCAGGAAGAACGACAGGACCAATTAACAAGTCATCGATTAGGGCAGCCCAAACGTTAATAGAAAATTCATGTTGAAATTTAAATGGGCGTATAGCTTTGGGATCTTCTGATGACCACCTCTGCAGGTTTCTCAGATTTGTAACACCACTTCTCGTGAACGTAGATTCATCTGTCCAGAGGACTGTTCTGCAGAAATTAAAATGAAGCCGTGACTGTCTTAATATCCAGGTGGAATAAACTAGACGAGCATAGTGGTCTGCCTCAAGCAAACCGTGTCCCCTTCGATAGTGATATGGATATAAACCAAACTGTCTAGCGATTCGACGTACACTGAGAGTTGAATCCCTTGTAACAATAGCTACTGCTTCTTCCTCTAAGTCTGCTGACAAATTTACTCCTCAGTCGAAAAAATAATCACGCAGTCCGCATTCCCGAAATTGTCTGTGTACTTCCAGAAACGTTCTGTAATGAGTGCGCCTATCGGAAAACCGATGTCGGTATTCAATAACTGCATAACACAAAATGCATGTCCGCATACTCTTGAGAAGAAAATCGGTAAGGCATTTTGAATAAAGAAAACGTGTCCACTCACTAATAAGCTGCTGTATGAACTGAAACGTAATGTAATCCTTTATTAAAAAATGCAACGTTAACAGTCATCTGAACATTTGTTTATTGTATGATATTCATGGTTCAGCACTTACGAAATAAGTAAGAACCTTCTTTATCATAAATTAATTTCCAGTACTTTTTTCTGTAGATCTCCAAGAAATTACTGTATGCACTACGACACATGTTTATTTATTTTGGGATAACATTTTATTATGCGACGTTAACAATCACAGTCCTGTTATTGAATCGTATAACTTTTTTTAAATAAAATCAGTTTGTATTGACTTTAGGATTACATTTTTTTCATGATCTGACAATCACATGCATAGATCTGTAACTTTGAAACAAATAAAATGAATATACAAGTTTTGCGCTTTTGTTACTTGAAATGAAGTCTACTTTACACTCCTAAAATTTGAACATAACGATAGGGGACAACCTTGTATTACAGAAAAGAAATCAAATGTAGCTTGTATATAAATACAGTAAAATTTGCATTTCTCATTGCAATGACCTTGGTATTATGATTAAACACGTTGGCTACATTTGTCAGGACTTGTCTGTACCTAAGAGCTAATTATTTATCCTGCATTATTCAACAAGATCGTAATTCCTAGAACTGGCAACATTCATTGCATATATACGTAACGACAACATATTGGCGGAAATCCAGTAAAAGCAATGCACTTATTTTTCCACAATATTTCTTATATTGTTCATCTGCTTCTTGAGGGTCAAAAATGTGAACTGTAAATTGTGAAAATATTGGGTCATTCAATTTTTTCGTTTAAAGATAATTTGAGAAATATCGTTCTTCCTGACTATTTCAAAGAAAAGAAAAATTATTGAATTATTGAAGAGCACCGGATAACCTGACAGCCATGTATTTGAATCACCATTATGATTTTCAATTTATGCTATGTTTTGTATTTATTTAACTATTTTTTTTTTAATTATAACTTATATTAACCAAATTATATATAACTATACCTTCATTTAAAGTCGCCATTGCTTTAGATATCACAAACAAAGTTGTTTTATACGTCTCATGAATTTGTAATAGACTTGTTAAATGTATCCCTATAATTTTATCATTAAAATTCATTACTTATTAAATACACGCAGAGCTCCATAAAATCTCAAATTAAAATGTTTACTTTTTGTTAGATAAGTGTTAAATTATATATGTACATCCATAACATTTAAATAGTTTTTTTATAGCGTAGGGATCACTCAAAACAAATAGAATTAAGATAAAACTTCATAGAACTAGTTTCTTATAATGGTCCTGGCAATATGCCGCCTTTGGGCTCACAAAAATAAATTGTTGTTATAAAAATTGTTCAAGTTCGTAAGTCTGGAATAAAATTAAAAATATGAATGTATAGATTGAGAAATATCTTCTATTATAAAAATTTAGCGGGAATTTTTTCGAAAAGCGTTAATTTTGTAGGCAAAATTAACACATATTACACAGTAATATTGTAACATTTGTTGTGCCACTTTTCCCAGCTGCAACAGTGAAAAGTTGATTCATTAAATTGGTTTCCTGAATTTTTCCACGCAATATTCTCTGTTCTTGCGCATTAGATTACTGAGGCCTTACAACTTATAGCTTCAAAGCATTCCTAATATGTTATTTATTGCATTGTTGTTATCAATTCGAAGAATTAATTAATAATTAAAAAATAAGTAATTAATTAGTCTTTACATGTTAAATGTTTTACTAGATGAATTAGAAGATAAATTCACATTAAATTCTTAAATAAAACGGCTGACTATAAATGATTGAATATTTTTTAAATCTAAATTTCTCAAAAATTAAACAAAATAATATTCAAACAAGCAAATAAATAAAACAATATGTTATTTTTATTTGCAAAGGGGTCCATACTGATATTTATTTTAATGGCCTATTTTAGAAATGGCACTCAGATTACAGTTTTCTTAGTTTGAATGGGGTATGGCAATTCTAACCATATGTCATTGATATTAATATAAAACATTCTAAGCCCAAAAATAGTTATTTATGGGTATTATATTGCTCTGAGGTCGACGCTAATTCAGTCCGAGGACCTCTGGCCCTAGGGATGAATGTCGACCGAGTAGTAAGGCACTTTTAATTTTAATTAGAAACAATATGTTATATTATAGATTATCGATAAACAATATTTTATTGTTACAGGAGAGTTCGATTTGCCGCTAAACTATTTACAAAATCCATTCTACCTGTAGTCGTAAGTATTTATTACGCTTACTTACGAAATCAACAGTCTTTCGTCGACAAGTGTAAAAGGCACATAATCCCAACAATAGTTGCTTTCATAGCGAACAGTATATCCAAATCTTTATCATCGGTTCAGCGAGGTATAACTTACCCTTTGACGACTACACAAAAGGCACCTAGCATTAACGAGCAATCTAACGATTCCGTTACGGAAATTGATGACACGCCAGAAAAGTCAGTGGAATGCTTGGTGTTGACTCAACCTGAAACGATAACTATAGACGTTATTTTCATCCATGGCTTGCACGGATCGTTGGTGAATACATGGCGACAAGGGGATTGGAGACACGATAGTCATCACCTGAAAAAGACGACGGTAGAGAGGAAAATGTCCGCGGAGAATACTAATCTCGATAGAGAAAGAAAAATTTCTTTAAAACGAGCTTCTTCTGATGCGTATTCTTCTGGACCACGAAAGATTTCGAAAACGCAAACTGGCGGATTAGCAACTGACGCAAATGATAGTGAAGAAGGATTGAATAGGACAGAAGAATCACAGCAGGTATATTCAAAGTGTTGGCCTAGAGATTGGATACCTTTCGATTGTCCAGGGGCTAGAGTTATTGCTTTAAACTACACCACAGACCCGTACTTATGGAGACCAGTTTGGATAAAAAAAAGAAATCGGTAATTTTTTTAGAATAGCGTGTAAATGTTTTGTAATCTGCTTATGATAATATTTATTCACAATTCTCAAACATTTCCGAAAAACCAAGTAACAAGAATTCAGACTTTAGTAAAGCGATACTTTTAAAATTAATATCGAAACTTTATGTACAGAATATAGAATATGCAGGGTGTCCTTGAAAGAAAGAAACAACGTATGGAAAATGGAAAGATGTAATTATATAGGATACAAAATCCAAAATATTTTTCAATAATTCCCTCTCATACGCGAGAAAAAATAATGAGACTGTTCTTTATTTTGGAATTCGGATCGTAATTGACACAATTTTTTGCATTTTTCCATTTTTCATTCGTTGTCTCTTTCTTACACCCTGTTTAGTCAATTCTTTTGTTGGACACTAAGTAAAACCTTAAGAAAGGTCTAAAACTCACGTAAAATATTTTGCGATTCTTTGCGTTAGATTTACAGCACCCGATTTTCAACACTTTGATTATTAATTTTACCTACTGACGATGACAACTTCGTTGTTGAAATATGCATTTAGAATACTAGTAGTAATTGTGATAAAGAGCTTTCTATCTTATTTAAATTTTTACTTAATCAGTCTCCAAAGAAAGACTATAAGTCTATTTACGATTCCAGACGAGGCACGCCATAGTCAGTAATATCAGGCGCAGAAACCTTAAAATCACAAATTACTAACGTACGGGCCCTTTACAACATTGTCAAAGTGATATACAGGGTTAGTTAAAAGTATGGAGACGGCGATTTATTGTCGTTAATATTCATTTTAGGGGTTTATGTTCAATATAAAAGTTTGTTAGGATATTTTGATCTACATTTGAGAATATTTGTTTTTTTTTTCTTCATTTGTTTTTTAGTTACGCCTGTCCGCGCATTTTTTTTTAATGGGAACTAGTAAATTTTACTCTACCATTCGATAGAGTTTTTTTTTCTCTTTACAAAATTTTTTTTGTTTTTTTAAAATTCATTTTAATAACTTTTTTATAAGAAAAAGCCGGTTCATGTGTTTAACAGATGTTCGGTACATCGCAGATAGACAGAAGCGTAGCGATAAACAAACTTGAGCGACATAATTTTATCAGTGGTTATTGTGTACGTCAAATCTTTGACAGAAATAATTCATTTGTGCAATTTGTTGCTGTTAATATTAACAATGGCGAGTTTAAGTGAACATGGACGAATTGAAATACTTATGATGTTGGGTTATGGAGATAGACGCCGAAGTTTACAAGACGTTTGTAATTTATTTAATGATACGCATCCAAATAGAAATGTTGGTAAAACTTTAAGACGCTTTGAACAAACGGGTAGCGTTAAAGATTTGCCAAGGAGTGGTAGACCTAGAACAGCAAAAAGCGATGATAACAAACTGGATATTTTATTGGCTGTATCTGAATATCCCCATTTATCAACCAATCAATTAGCGGCCAATTTCAATATTTCAGTCATCGATCGTGTCGTTTTTAAAAAGTGAAAAGTATAAACCTTATAAGGTACACCTTGTACACGAGTTAACGGAATATGATTTTGATAGGAGATTACAATTTTCTGAAGAAATGTTAAATATTTGCAATAATAATGAAAATTTTGTCAACAATATTCTTTTCTCTGACGAAGCTACTTTTTGCCTTACCGGTGAAGTAAACAGACATAACTGCAGATACTGGTCATCGGAAAATCCCTCTTGGTTTTTGGAGCACCATACGCAGTACCCCCAAAAGGTTAATGTTTGGGTTGGCATTCTAGGCGGTCATATTATCGGTCCCTTTTTCATCAATGGCAATTTAACTTCGGCTCTGTATTTGCAGTTATTGCAAAATGAAATAATACCTGCTAGTGCTACGCTCTATCCTCATGAAAACAATGAACACCTGCCCAATGACAGTATCTGGTTCCAGCAAGATGGCGCCCCACCACATTATGGTGTAAATGTTCGTCAATATCTGGACAACGTTTTTCCCCACAGATGGTTTGGAAGGCGAGGAACCATTGAATGGCCAGCCCGTTCGCCAGATTTAAGTCCTTTAGATTTTTTTCTTTGGGGATACGTAAAAAACAAAGTTTACAAAGAAAAGCCCGATAACGTCGAAGATTTACAAATCCGAATTACCAGAACGATACAGGAAATTCCCCGAGATTTTTTACAGAACTCTGTTCGGGGTTTTGTAAATCGATTGGGTCATTGTCAAATTACTAATGGACGACAATTTGAACACTTACTTTAATTTACTTTGTTATTAATTTGTTTAATTTTTCTTGTAAAAAAGTTATTAAAATAAATTTAAAAAAAACAAAAATATTATTATAAAGAGAAAAAAACCTCTATCGAATGGAAGAGCAAAATTTACTAGTTCCCATTTTAAAAAAATGCGCGGACAGGCGTAACTAAAAAAACAATTGAAGAAAAAAAAATCAAATATTCTCAAATGTAGATCAAAATATCCTAACAAACTTTTATATTGAACATAAATCCCTAAAATGAGTATTAACGACAATAAATCGCCGTCTCCATACTTTTAACTAACCCTGTATGTAACAGCTATTATTATTCGTGCTGGTTTCTTCATGTTGTTTTCTGCAATTTAAGTTTATCAATCATAACTAAGGACCGGACACAAGAGGCCGATGACTCATCGTCCACGGGCGTACTATTAAAAAATTTTATTTTTAAAGAGTTTTTAATTTTGGATTTTTTTTACTATATTTTACAGACTGCAATAAATTTCGGAATTACTGGCAATACACATACAATCAGTATGACCCTTAATCCAACTCGCCATTGTTTCACGAAGCAATTCTCGACGTTGTTCTATATCATATCTGAAAAAGTAAGTTAAACAATGTTCTAGATCTAAATACATAAATGAAAATTAAAAATGTATGCATAAGTTATTGAAACATAACGAAATTCACCGGACACTTACGTCGAAATAATTGGGATGAAACGATATTAAACAGGATCTATTACAAAAATTTCGAGTATGTAATTACCAGTTTAAATAAAGAAAAAAAGAAACTAACTCACCCTACTTTATTTATCTTACGAAATATAAACTAATAAATAATAATAAATTAATATGGTCTATCGTAATTTCGGCCTGATGCGTCCGGTCTCTATTCATAACCTAAAAAGCGTTCAATGGAAAACAATAAACAAAACTTGGCAACGCTGTGTGATAGGTTACGATATATGTTATGAGTGTTATGACATGACATGACATCTATAGATGACATCCTCGTCTGTAACCATAAACAGACTTATATCAGGTACAGTTATAATTAGAGCTGAGGATGTTTGCGGTATAACCATGGTTATATCATGTAACCATAGTAAATTACTATGGTTACATGATATAACCATGGTTATACCGCAAACATCCTCAGCTCTAGTTATAATACATTATCTGCTAATAACAATATTTTTTGTACTAAAAACATTGACGTTTACAATACTATTCATATTGTTATTAGTAGATAATGCTAAGTAATTAACTGATAATAACTTTCACATATATGTGTGTGATTTATAGCAGCGGTTTCAAGTTGATATAAGTAATAATTAGAAATTGCTTTATGCTTGTTAATCGTTATTAAAAACACATATTTTTAAATTATTTATTACATGATTACATTGATTAGTCACTCATTGTCTTACTTCATTGCAATTAAAGATTTTTAATAGAAAATCAGTAATAAATAAATCTTACTAACGAAAATTTACAATTTCGTGTAATCGATTTATTTTATAAATATTTTTGCAGGACATCCATGACTCAAAGAAGTCAGGAAATGATTGAACACCTACTAAATATAAACGTTGGTAAATATCCTATTGTATGGGTGGGTCATTCAAAGGGAGGTTTGTTTGTTAAGCAAATAATACTTGATGGTAAGTAAAAATAATCTGAATATTTTTTGTAGATCATTAAGAAATGTCTCTTTTACGTTGCGTGTAAATTTTAATCAGGATTAAAATAAAACGTATTTGTGCAACTATTACTGTTTTCAAGGGCAACTAGATCATTTACCATTCGTACCATTCCCACAATATTTGTTTTGATTGAATTGGTGTTTGTTGATTGTATATATATCTACTCTATAATTACAATTACGCAATGTCCACACAAGTAATAAAAAATGAATGTTTCAATATAAAATTTTTGATATTTAATTTGTTAATAAACTTTTACATTACGGGCCAGAACATGTTTTTTAATATTTAAACAGACTAGATTACGCAGTATTGAAATAATTTTGTATCGTGTTTACGTGGATTCTTCGAAAAATTATTTTGTGAAAAAAAAATTATTCCTCTAAATAGTCTATATCAAATAACATAGATTCATCCAATTTTTTCATGCGTCAGAAAAATATGTTTCACTAAACTTACCAAAACCCGTATTAATGCAAAACAGTCTTTCAAGAGGATAGTTCGAATACTTAAATACATTATTTTGTATAAAAGAAACTAATTGCTCAACATAAGTCTATATAAAGAAGGCTATAGATTTCTTCAACTTCTTATCGCGCCAGAAAAGTATTTTCTCTAAACTTAGCAAAATTGTCATTGACGATGTCAAAAGTACTGTCATTGGAGATTGTGGCTAAGAAAAAACTTTAACCTTAACATAACTTTAATATTCGTATCCTATAGACGTATTTCGACAACAAAGGTGTCATCTTCAGTTGAAGGAATTTCTTACTAATATTTACGTATCCTATATACGTATTTGGACAACTAAGTTGTCATCTTCAGCAGGAAGAATTTTTTCCGACTGAAGATGACAATTTAATTGTCGAAACATAGGATATATATGAGACGAATATTAATGTGGTAAGGGGTTTTACATCTTTTTTTAATCGATCACTTCAATTATAAATTTATTTCGACAACTAAGTTGTCATCTTCAGTAGAAAGAAATTTCTTATTGCTGAAGATGACAATTTAGTTGTCGAAACACCTATATTAATGTGGTAATCAAGCATATGACTGACGTCATCAATGTAGAAATAGTGTATATAAAACCCCTTAAGACATTAATATAGGTGTTTCCACAACTAAATTGTCATCTTCAGCAATAAGAAATTTCTGCCTACTGAAAATGACAACTTAGTTGTCGAAATAAATTTATAATTGAAGTTATCAATTAAAAAAGATGTAAAACCTCTTACCACATTAATATTTGTCTCATATATATCCTGTATTTCGACAACTAAATTGTCATCTTCAGTACGAAAAAAATCTTCCTGCTGAAGATGACAACTTAGTTGTCCAAATACGTACATAGGATACGTAAATATTAGTAAGAAATTCCTTCTACTGAAGATGACATCTTTGTTGTCGAAATACGTCTATAGGATACGAATATGAATGTGGTAAAGGATTTTATACTTCTTTAGTTTTTTCTTAGCCTTATTTGAGCATAAGTTTTTTTCTTACTAAGTCAACGAAATCTTAAATTTGGAAACAGAATTTCGGGTCAAGTTCATGGCATAACTAAATTTCTAAGTCCAAGCATATGAAAAAATTACTATTGCTTCAGTTTAAAGACATACTTTGCGCTTAAAAATAGGTTTACATGTAAAATTAATCCTCTTATTTTATAGATTTTCACTATTTTTAATACTTTCTACATGTAACATAGTCTTAAATCGCGCCCTAGCCTATATATCATCATGGACGGCTATTCATATAAAATAAAAAGGAAAATCTAGTTGATATACTCCAATAATCAAAAAGCTTTTTACGTGAACAATTGTCAGTAATTCCTAAAAAAAACGTTTCGCTATATTTAATCATCAATATATCAAATTGAAATTCCTAGAAACCATTAGCTTTTAGTAAAAGATTACTTTATCTGTAATCATAAACGTAGCTCATAAATAAGTCTCTATAGCAAATAAAAACTAGAAAAACGACTAGTCTGTTTACGATAACAAACTAGGCACGGTATGTCATATTCTGGTTATACAGCGTTGCCAAGTTTTTTATATAATTGTTTCATTGAATGCTTTTTAATTTTTAACTGATAGAAAACAATACGAAAAAGTAACACAAATAATGACAGCCGTAACTGTGAATATAACACGTTGACAACATTGTAAAGGATTAAGCAACATAATATATCTTCAATGGAGCTACAGTGTGTATATAAATAATTGAAAGGTGTTTGAATCGCCCGCGCTTTTTTTAATGTATGAAAGTTGGTGCTTCTACAAGCTATGCCGCAAATAATCAGTAGCGTCCTTCTGTTTATTTTGGTTTTCTGCATTTTCGTTCTCGTCTATTTATTTTGTTATTTCTCTCCTTTATTACCAGAAAGGCTTTTCTTATTGCCATTTTTCTGCTGTTACATATTTGTTATTGGTAAGCGATGAAGAAATCACAGTAAATTTGTACAAATGTAACAAAGTACGCTTTTAGGTTAATAATGGTTTTCACGGATCTGCACAACAAATTTATTGTTGAGGCATATTTTCGTTCGGGAACACGCAATGTTGAAGGAGTATGGGATTATTCCTATCCAAATTGCCACCAGCAGTTTCAAGAGGAGTTTCCAAAAATGGAATTTACATGTGACTGTTTTGTACAGCACGTTCGTCGTGTAATAGAGAGATATCGCACAACAGGGAGCGTTTTAAAGGGAAATCTACAGGACGTCCTACTATTTGAATTTGTGCTTAAATTTACATGGACGGCATTTTGAACAAATGTTATAATTTTATCTTGAATAAGTGTTACAGTTTTGTTATAATTTTGATAGAGTATGCAAGTCTGAAATTAAAGTATTGTATAGTGAAATTTAAGATACCAGCATTAGAAAACATACATAATTTCATTGTAATTATCTTTCAATAAAATATTATTTATTACTATATTTGTTCCTATTCTAATTTTTTAATGTTACGCCTATGATATACGACATTTGCTCCCTCAGAGATGCTGGCATGCACTTAGCACCAACTTAAACACAAAAAATTGAAAGCGGGAAATTCAAACACCTTTCAATCATTTATATACACCGTATAACAATGTCAGCAACTTTGGTCATTTGGGTTACTGCGCCTGATACTCTTAATTGTTGTAAACAGACTATATTCGTTGTTATATATACATATATATGTGTGTTTTACGTTATATCTATTTTTCAGCTTTCGAAAGCAATGATATCCATTCTCCGGTTAGGAGACTTTACGAACAAACAAAATCTATTTTATTCTACAGCGTTCCTCATAAAGGTTCCTTATTGGCAGATGCAACTTTGCCATTATTGAAGCGTAGTGTAGAATTAACGGAAATACAACGAAGTAAGTTACTTAAAGTTGGCAATACGAATCATTCTTAAATTTTATTTATGTAAATTTGTGGATAATATAAGCGAAAATGGTATTTAGTTTACATTAGAATAAATTAAAAATGATTAATTATTAATTATAAAAAATATAGTTTGTAATGTGTATTTGAACGTAAACATAACATATAAGGTGGGTTACAAATTTTATTTAATTGTATCTTAACAGTACCTTTCCCTCAATAAATTTTTAAAGGTAATTTGCTTGTTTAGAGGTCCTCTAAAAATTCCAATAATTATTTTTCAAAAATTTTCTGCATCCATATTCTTTACCTTACAATTAGCCTTGATGTCAATTATATGACGGAATAACAATAATTCGAAACTTATAAAGATTCAAGTTTTACAAAATAACCAATTTATTAAGTCTAATGTTCTGATGAATATTTGAAATATACGATATTTAATCAAATCATTTGTTTCAGATTGTCCGTTTGTGCTGGAGTTGCATAGGAAATTTGTAAATATGTTGGAGAATACTGAACTTAATCCTGAAATATTTAGCTTTATTGAAACATCATTTACCTTTATGAGCTTTATCTACCTTAAAATAGTTGCCTTCGAATCAGCAGGTAAATTTTTCCGAAATAATATTTCAATATTTCATTAAAATATTAACATTTTCTATTAGACCCAGGTATAGGTTACCTATGTGGTGTACCGCTTGATCATCGGGCTATATGTAAGCCTGCCGGCCGGGACTGTTTCCTATATCAAGAACTAATTAGGTTATTAAAGGAATCGGAAATTAAACTGAAATAATTTCATCTCTTCACGGAGCTTGTATTATTTTTGTTTAGTAAAAATCTCTTTTATAATGGTGATCTTTTAAAAAGCAGTATTTTTATTTTTTAGTTAGTATCAAATGCGAAATAGTATCTATATCTAGGTTTATATATTACTCCAAATACAACAGCTACTTCATTCTGATTTTGACCACATATAAAATAAGAATAGATATATTTTTAAAGAAATATGTTCGTAAGATTCTGTGTTAAATAATATATAAGCATAGTGCTAAATACTAAGATAATATAATTTTGCAATTTAGGTTAGAATTACTGCTTAAATAGATTAGATTTTTGTGTTCTTTAGATGTGTATAAGTATAGTACAAATAATACGTACCAAAGTTTTAAAATAAATGCAATCAGTATTTACATGACATAATTATTTAATTTGACTGTTGACAATCTTTTATGTATGGAATTGGCCCGAACTACTATTATAAAACTAATCTATAATAAAGTAAATTAAATACTTGTTTCTGTGTGTTTATGATGTCATATTCACATAATTGTACAAACCCAAAGTAAGAATTTGAGTAGCAATTTATTAAACTTCTATTTAATATATAAACAAATTAAGCGAATTTATACATTGAATAATTCAATAGTAAAACCAGAAAATGTTACAAAAAAATCTAAAAAAGAACTTAAACATATTGATCTGCACTTACTATTAAAAAATTCTTGTTATTGCTGCCTCGCATTTTATTAGATCTAAGTTTACCGTAATTTACAGTAGCAGTTTTAACATCTTTGTTTCTTTTATTTATTAATTAATGTGCCAGATTCCATCCTTTTTATTATTCATTGCATTTTTAATTAAGTGGATTACTGTTGACGTTAACAAAATAACATTTTAAGTGATAAATACCTAAGCTAATATTTATAGACAACGAAATTAACAAAGTGAGGTTACGTAACTTTTATATAGCAAAAAGTATCGTATCAAATTTCTTGTCTCTGTGACACTAATCAAATAAATTGCTCGTTATTTCTAGACATTTACTGAATTAATTGTTGACAATAAGCCAATAAACTTGGGTTCAATTCACAATTCGTTTCATCTTTGTGAAGTTAGTAGGTAATTAATTTAAATGTGAATTTTCCCAATTTTTGATCAATGCATATTTTGGATTCGTATTTATGTTCATATTTTATTTATTATTATTCGAAGTAATTGTATATTGTATCCAATAGAAATTGATTCAAATATTAGTCTAAGACGTGATGAAACATTATTACAAGAACATTTACAGGCCGTGAAAATTATGGAGTTTATCGTCTCCTTTTCGTGGCATGTTTAATTAGTTTTCGCCAGTTAGGATGAAAAATAAACATCTTGAAATACCACTTAGCAAGAATCTATATTTTCCAAGACTATTCAACTCTAAAAAATTTATTATTTTATATATACATTAACAACAATAAATTTGAACATTCGTTAATTAGACAATCAAACAAAAACTCAATTGCAATTTTTAACAAAATAAAAAAGATAGAAATTAAGGAATTTACATCTTTTAAGATTGCCTGCAAGAAGTATAGACAGCAAGAAATGATGTTTAAATTCTACTCTTTAATTTGGTTATTGATTTATTAATATGAGAACATTAGTTGAACCAGGAAATCGTTCCTAACATTTTATAAACGTTTCCAATAGTTTTGCTTTTCAACTTGTGTATTTCTTCTCAGTCTAAATAGCCCCTCGGAAATTCGATCAAATTGCAATCTGAACTTTGTAATGACTAAACTATTATGCTTCAAACTTATTTGCATTTTCATTTCATTGTAAAACTTTCTTATAATTTTGACAGTAAATTCGGGATTATTATCTTGCTGAAAATGAATCCGCCACAAATTAAATCAATATCTTTAGCCAGAATATATTCTATTATTGAGAAGCCAACTTCTTTGATAAATTTCATTGTTTATGGACACATTTTTCTAACATTTTATTTGTCCAAGCCAGCAATGAGTAAACGTTTAGAATTTTCTAAAGAATAACTCAAATATTGACTCGTCAGATTACAAGATGCACTCATAATGTAACTTAATCTATTTTCGATTTTATTATATTGTCATTTCTTGTAGTCTTCGGTAACAAAACACTTCAAATCCCCTTTTGAGCTATATTTTTCAAGAATAATCTAAACATAAACAGATATTTTGCTAAACACAAAAAGTGATCATCCATAAATCCTTAGCAGGCCAGTAAACAAACTAATATTGATTTTATAAAATAGTTTTTGCCAATTCTACACTTTGTATACGACTTGGAGATATAAATACTGAGTTGTTCTCAATTATTTTCTTATCTTGTGATATAAATATAATAATATTAATAGATATTTTATCATGTTGATGTTATAAATAAATATTAATTTAAATATAGTTTTTGTAACAATTACACAACAATATTATTGCTAATTGCCTACACACCTATTCTGTTTATATATTCCAAGTCTTTATGTATAAAAAAAGCTCGGTGAAACTTACTACATACATAAATATATTTATATATTTAAAAAATGGAACACAGTTACAGATTTGTGATATAATGTTTAGTGCCTAATTGTTAAAAAAAATGTTGAATTATATGATTTAAATTGTTACCATCTATGTAAGCTATGTTAGTTCTTGTTTGTTTAAAATAACAAATTTTTTATCATTTAATATAACTTTTACAGGTATATTTAATGTTATAAAATAAGATATTTCTTGTGAGAGTTATATTGTAATTCAACATTTATTTTTGTAGATTTATAAAACGTACATACTTCATTCCCATATCTATTTGTTATTGTTATAATGCATCTATTAAAGTATATTATGAAAATGTACTAAGATAATAAATTTGTAAATTCATAAAACAATTATTTTATTGTAAAAATTTGATTGAAACCAATCATAAACAAATTTTCCTTTATATTATAAACACTATTATAATAATTATTTTAGTCAATCTAATCAATTAATTTGGTAAATAAAGAGTTGGAATCACTCCAGCTTTAAGTTTTCGCTGCAAAACTTTATTTTTGAAATGTTTTTTACATATCCTAAACTTGCTTCAAATTTTGCACTTCCAGTTCCCATAATTTATTTAAAAAAGTGAATAATATCTTTTGTTGAGCTCATTTTCTCGATTGCGGTACGCTTTAGACCTTATAAACTACACATATTCTTAATCTACAAGAATCGAGGTACGACAAGCCATATTTTCTCTTAAAATACAATACTTTTACAATTTTCCCAAATATTACGCTTTTATAAATATTTTATAAAAACGAATTATTCTTTTATTTAATTTGCAAAAAATACTACTACAATTATGAGAACATATGCCAATTAATTTAAAAAAATTAAATAAATAATTTATTCCTTCGACTATAGCGCCATCTAATTAACAGTATTTAAACTGCAGAAAGTCACAATTTTTGTTTCAAACCCATGCCCAAAAGCATTGATGATAGTCCAACTATTCTTTTAAAGATGGCGCCACATATTTCAAATTTTAATTATCAAATATTCTCAAAAATGCTCTACCGCACATCAAATTACTCCTTTCAACGTGCAGATTACGAATTCCCAATTAATATACTTTTGTCGTTCACGCGCTAACCGCCCTCAAAATTCAAATCTCCTCTCAATTTTCAACTATCTTCAGGTTTTTATTTCTTCCAAACCATAGAATTCCTGCTCTTGAGTTTTCAATATGTTACACATACATCCTTCCTATAATGCCCTATAATTTTTTCATTTCAAACTCACAATTAAACCATTGTCATAGTATTGCTATTCTTTGAAAGATAGCGCCACTTGTTTCTCAATTTCATCTAATCATTTTCGGTTGGGGATTAAAACACTATTTGAATTCTTCCATTTAACATTATATTTTATAATTTTTACTTCATACCCAGATATGCTTTGATATGCTCGTAAAATTTGATAAAAATCTAATGGATTTTAGTACATAATAGAGCAATCGTATTGGGTGTTTCCAATACCCTCTTTTTATGGTTAATTTGTTGCAAAAGTTGACTACATATTAATTATAATATTCAAAGAAAAATTATAATTTGGTATTGATTACTTAGGACAAATCATGTTTTTCTTAGAACTAAATACTTTTCGTATAGTATATATATATATATATATATATATATATATATATATATATATAGTAATTAATTTAAAAAATGAAATAATTTATTCGTTCGACAGTAGCGCCATCTAATTAACAGTATCCAAACTGTTTAAAGTCACAATTTTCTTTTCAAGCCCATGTTTAAATTATCGTTATAGTTCAACTATTCTTTGAAAGATGGCACCACATATTTCCTCTAATAACTTACCTTTAGTTTATAATTCATTTAATACGCAGAATAATACAAATGTATGTCCTGCATTTCATTTTACCTCAACTGCAATATTTGCTTATTCCAAAATTGTTATTGGTTGTTAGTTAACTCCTCAGATAGTTCAAGAAATTTTGAAGAAAACCTATAACTGGAGGAGCATATTTTTTTGTTATTTCTATTATTTCTCTTAAGTGGTTCATCCATGACCAGGAATTTACAAAACCAAGTCAATTCACTTAAGATATAGCACAAAACGTTTCTTGTTTGTTGTTTTTGTTTCGGGACTGCAATCATTGTGGATTATTTAAAATGGCACAAAAGCATTTGTTGAAGTTATCCTCCTTAAATAATTATTTTCAAGACGAAATGAAATTAATAGAAAAGGGCGAAAATGCGCTAGAGTCTGGCCATGTTATAGATATGAGGTATGATGATGATTTGAAACTCATCAAAGGAAAAGTGCATGCAAGCATGAGAGATAAACAATACAATGTTGAGGTAAGATAAATAGTATCTACATTAAAAGAAATGAAATTATTAAAATATGAAACATTTGTTGCTTTAGATGCATGTAATATATTTTAATTTTGTAGATCTTCTTGGACCAAGAGAAAAATGTATCATCTACATCATGTACATGTCCACGTGGGCAGGTTTCGTGCCACCATGTTGCAGCACTCGGGCTATTTGCACACTACAATATCAGTCACAGACCAATCATGTAGTTGGTCTGTACCTAAAAAAGACAAAGCCATGACTGAAAAAGTGAAAACGGTTGACGAAATGTTTTCACAACCTAAAGAATACAGAGCTTCAACGAGAAGTGTCACAGATGAAGAAGTTGAAGCTCTAAGAGAAAAGCTGGCTTTCTTTGGTGGAGTAGTAGGATTTAGTTGGCTTCTATCACCTAAAGTTACACCACAGGACGATAATCTTGTTCCACAGATTACTGATATTCTGTTTTCTGTTGAATATCATACAAGTAATGAAAAAATTCCTTACTTTGAAGAAAAAGTTCGTGTTTCCCCTCAACAAACCTTAACCATATTCCATAAAACTGTGGGACAATCAAAAAATCCTTTGTGGTTGATAACACGTAAGTTTCGCCTACCAGCAAGTTTATTTGGTGCAGTCTTGACAGCTTGCAGAAGAAATCGATATCCTCCTTCGCTTTTCAAGAAACTAACAGGTTTGCTTAAAAAAAATTTGTATATTCTTTCATATCATTTTTTTATTATACAGGAACATATAACTTAGATGGAGTAAAGGCAATTCAATGGGGACGAGAGCATGAAGCCCAGGCAATTGCAGAATTTAGTACTGCCACTGGATTATCAGTATCACCTGCTGGAATATGGCTTGATCAGTGTGGATACCTCAGGGCCACCACAGATGGCCTTGTAAGTGAAGAAGACCTTTTGGAAGTAAAATGTCCATTTAAATATCGGAATTCAAATATTATGGAAACACTTTCTGATGAAAAAAATTATATCTGTTCTTACAGTAAGGAACAGCAACAATTTTTAGTAAATGAAAACCATGAATATTTTCATCAGATACAAGGAGCATTGCATTTACTAAATAAAAAGAAATGTCACAAGGTTATATGGACTCCTCAAGTCGTCGCAATAATCCCTATTCCAAGAAAAGAAGAGTGGGCAGAAAATATATTTATTCTAAAAGATTTTTATCTTACAAAATTTCTTCCACATTTGGTGAATTCAGAAATGTAATAATATTTATGAATTTTCAGGTTTCGCTTTATATAGATGTAGTTCATAATATCTAAGTTTTAATTAAACAACAAATTCAGTCATATAGTCATTATTTATTTCATTTGTAAATTATATAATTAAACAAACCATGCTTAGATAGAATAGTTATTAATGTACATTTATCACTGTATTTCTAAAAACAAAATATGTACCTTCATAAATAAACAGTTGTAAAAATTTTGTTTTCATTGTTTGCCTACAAAATAGGTTTCAACTTCTCCAGTTTTTTTGTCACAATATCCAACTCCTGCTTCAAGAACATGTTTTCTGCTTGAGTCAATACACTGCTTGTATTTGTTGTATCATCCTTATTTTTTACAACAGTTGAGGTAGTAGTACTAGTAGTTGCAGACATCTTCATCATCAAATTTGTTGCTATCCGGTTGAGTATTTTCACAAACAAACATTTTTCTGTAATGTAACAAGTAGTAAATTATGATTTAAATACATATTTATTGCTGTAACATACTTTGCTCGTTTCGTTCTTGGAGGTGAATTAAATAAGTGGCTTCGGTTTACATTGTGTTCAAATATTGTAGGTCCATTCTCTTTTAAACCGTCTCTAAAGTGACAACTACATATTCGTGAACTGCTGCTTGGCTCCCTATCTGATCTCCTAAACACATAGAAAAATATGGGCTTTTTTAAAACATCTACACATTTTACTAAACATGTGAACATAAGATAGCCTTACTCTTACCTAATTAATTTTAACCACCGTCGCCGCTCATTAAGTTTTTTCGGAAATGTAAAGAACTTGCACGAATGTTTTTCGTTATAATGTTTGCAATCGGGGGCGAAGCACATCATCCTTTTTGTTAGTCAAAAGTAACAAAATAAGACAAAACAATTTCACGCAGCACGTTTTAACGTAACGTCTAACGATATAATGGAACTTGTATGGATCGTTTCTGTGTTGCTAGGCAACCGCTGACGTCACACTAAATGGGTTTATAATGGACGTAAAACAAATTTTCAAATTTTGCTATTAAATTTTCATCAAAAGAATCTACATTTCTATAATTATGAAAGATTCAACTTCAAACTTTGCAAAAATGAAAGCTAATAGTATAATGGCTTGTTTAGCTTTTACCAATAGTTCCTGCAAAGACTGCAATTTGCTAACAAAACAGCGCAAGATACACTAAAATATTAAAACAAAGCAATACCATGCAATAATTAATCGGAGCCTAAATCAGTCCATTGGTAATCTGAAACACTCTCCTTTAAATGAATAATAAGTGGTTCTACTTCTACGTCAACACGTCTCTCGGTTTCCCACCATTCTATTAATTTTTCTGCATGCATGATATATTTTTGGTGATAATCACTATCAATTCTCTCCAAAGCTTGAATCCAAGTTTCTTTTACATTTTGATCTATAAACACTGTTGTACCAATATTATAATCAGACACATAAAATATGCGATGAGTAAAATCCCTATAGTTTCTGAAATTAAATAACCATTAAATAAAACCACAATAATTAATAAGAACACTTTATTCTGTTTAATATTAGCCCTAAACTAAAATTATTTAATGCATAGTATGATTCATGTATATATGTACATAAAACTATATTTCTCAGTGTAAATCTATGGATTTACACAGAAGCAAGTCTCATGACTCTATAGCTGGCTCGAGTACTGCTCCACTATAAGCTAGATCCCAATAATGTTCGACCTTGTGCTTTTTGAAATGTTCTCTGGCCACTTTTTCCGTCGGTACTACTTTAAATTTTAATTCACCGAAATTCCGCTGCTTGGTCGTACCTTCCCACACCAAGACACACTTATTTGGAACTTCATTACCATCTGGATCTTTAACCGTATCTTCTTCCCATTTTACTCGATGTAACATCAATCTGGAAATATTCAATATTTCATTATCACCTCATCTCTAAATAATAAGGGTCGCGAAAATGTACTTGACAACATGTTTGATGCAATCAATAAATTAGATAATTTTTTTCGACCACTAATCGATAAATACGGTAAAGCAAGAGAAAATAATTGAATTTTGCTATAAACTTAATTAGTTAAGTTAATTCAAATACAATTATTGACGTTATATATGTATGTAATTACTGCTATAAATTTGCAGAACACATTGTTTTACTATCTTTTTCATGTTTTATTTCAATATACGTTTAATATCCAGTCTTTCTTCATTTCAGGTTAAATATATAGTTACACTTTGTATATAATGACTCTCTTTCTATAGTGACTATTTTCTTGCTCAAAACTAGGGCCACTATATACAAGTTCCACTGTATGTTATTAGTTTTCAATTGTTCAATTTACCATTTTTCTTGTCGATTAAATACGAAATCCATCATTTACTAATTAATTTCCGCACTTGACAAACATTCTCAACTCATCAATTTGATTTTCTATTTTGGGATATTAATACTGATATCTTACCTTTTATACTTCTTCTGCTGTTTTGGACCACCTTCAACAACCACCACACAACAATCAGGATATAAAACAACACACCCAGTCATAAATAGTTGTTTTGCATTGGTTTCCACTTTGAACTTTTTCGAAGCCAATTCATGTAAGTCCCTAATTCGGTAAACGCTAACATAAACACCAGATGAAGTGTCTTCTTTAATTTTCTTGATCTTTTTATCGCGTTTCTGATCAACCGTCAGCCGCCTCGCGGCGTTTGCTTCTTCGTGGGCTTTCTGCCTTTTCGCCATCTGCTCCCGAACGTGAGCTTCGATTTTAGTTGGATCTTGTACAGCTTCCGTTCCTAATACTCTCATTAAATTGGATATACGCAGTTTTGGTTCGGGTGGTGCTTCTAATCCCAATCGAATTTTTTCCTGTTCTTCTTTCCACATTTCTCGTCGATTTTGTCGACGTAACTTTTTGCGTTCTTTTTTAGTTAGGAAAACAGGCATATATACTGGCTTCAGTGGATCATCTACAAAAATTTTAAATTAATAGAAAAACAAGAATTAATTTTAATGTAATGGAAGAATTTTGGTTTATTTTTATTACACAACACATGAAGTTAAGCTTGTGTACATTTTCATGTCTAATCACGGCATCTGTTGTAGTTTTTATTAAATATTAACCTGTAATTCCTTCTAATAGTAAACGATTAAAGATCCCCATAGACAAGTTAAATTTCAAAATTTTAAAGGTCAATTAATGTCAACATTGAATAACAGAACATTCTAGAACAACGTTATCAAAATCTGTTACAGAAACCTTTCCAATTATCATCTACTTAGGGTATTTTATTGCTGATGTTGCTGTCAAGACTATTATTCTCAAACATCTATTCAAATTCACACAATATAATAAAAATAACATTTTTCATTTAAATTAATGGTCCAATCAATGTAATTTACTGTCATATTTGCACTGAAAATGTTGTTTTTAAAAAGAAACCAATAAACGAAAATATGCTCTACCTATTAACAATAAATGTTAAAATATATTTTTAAATTATTCCAATTTGCTTTTATATTTTACAAAATCAGTAAATTTGGTATTTTTCTGAATATTACATTTTCAATAAATAATCTCAATAAACTGTGTATTCTGTTCGATTAATTTCTTAGCCATACTATTCATTGAATTCATACAACATATTACACCATTAAATAAGATTATAATATTATAATGACCTTACCACATAATGAGAAACTAACTTACTGCTAAGAAAGATTAAAGTAATATATATATATATGTAAGCATGCACGTTATATTTTTTTAAAAGTTATACTTACATGGACAACGCATTTGGGTAGGATGTTCTACTAAATTATTTATGGCAGAATCTTTTATGACAATTTTACCATTAACTATTGTATCTAAATTATCTATCAAAATAACAGAATCCCACCATTCCATTTGAGGGATATCTTCTATCAAACCTTCAGACTTTGCAATAAGTGCCAACTTTGTAGCCGATGATATTCCAGTCTTTTTCGCTATCTGTGATATTTCATTTTGCAGTTTTTCCAATTGTGCCTAATAGGAAAAAAATATTCTTACTGTAACATATAAATAATTTAAATTGATTATTAACCTTCATTCGAAGCCTCTCAGCTAATTGTAAAAACTTTCCTGGTTCATGAAATCTTAGAGTTCGTTTATTTCTAATTGCTGGCTTTATACTAATTCGGTTATCGACAAATTTATTTTCACCAGATTCCTCATATGTTTTGTCATGGAGCTGCGCTTTGAATTGCTCACGTTTCTTTGCACGTATATTTGCTTTTAATGTTGGAGCTACTTGAGTCAATTGTACTGCTTTTCCCGTTTTATCTACAGTTCGTCCTTCTTCATCCAATATTAATGGAGTAGGTTTATCAGGCATTACAGGCATTTGAATAACTACATTTCCCAGGATCCCAGTTGAAAGCTTATTCTTAATCTGAGCTTGAAGCTGAGCTATTTTTCTAGCTTTATCAGCATCTCCTCGATTTAATAAACCCATTGGTATACCATAAATACTAGGAGGTGGTATATTGGGAATTGAAGACAAATTCACACTGTTTTTTGAAGAAGGTAACGTGTCCAAGGTCTTTTTACGTTCCTCGATCTGTTTCTGAGCATGTTCCATCATTTCTTTGATTTTATTATTCGATACCTTACCTTTATTAGCATCAGACTTAACGTCTCTTTCGGAATCGTAGTGCCTCGAACTTGTAGTCTTGGACCTCTTATAGTCACGATCTCTATCCCTGTCATGATCTCTAGACTCATCGTGTGATCTTTTTTTAGCTTTGCTATGAGCACGAAAATCTTCTACCAAATCGAATATTTTGTCTGCAATTCGCACGGCCTTTTTACTATCCACATACGATGAAAGTTTGTCAACAGTCTTCCTCCTGTCATAACCTGAATTCAAGCAATGAATACTACAATTTACTAACGATGAATCGTTTAATCCGAGAACCTTATATACTGCTTTGTCGATTGAAGGCTTCAAATCTTCAAGCTCCTTCTTCGATACATAGGCCATTGTTAAAAATAATTAAATTACCTTGATATTGCTTACTGTTTAGAAAACGTATATAAACGTTTCATGATTTTCGAGAAGCGACAACCAGGTTAGGCAATATCGAAAAATGCACTACTGGGAGGTACTGCCAACTAAAATAAAATATCACAGTGACAGAATGACAATGATTATTTGAACGTAATTTATAGTAGTTATATGTTAATGTTATTATTTTTAGTCTCTCTCTATTAAATTATATATATGCAAATACATTATTTGGTCTCACGCAACAAAATCAGTTTTTGCACACGTTTTACACAATTAAAATTTTACTATTTCTTATTATCTAAAACAGTGATTTTGCTGCAAAGCTTGGCGCTTTTGTCACATTAAATATCATACTTTAAAGTAGAGTCAAAATGGTCATAATTAATGAATAAGTATTGTTTTGTATTTAATTGTAATATTAAATAATTACATTGAGATTATTTATATTCTTTCACTTAGAATTGTTTTTAATGGTATTGTGCAAATAAATAATATACAAATTTTTTTAGTAAAATTTCTGTCTTGTACGTTTACGGTTTAAATCAAGAGGTGACATCTCTTGAAAATTTAGAAAACGTATAAACTTATTATTTTGTCGTCGTCTTGAAAATTTTCGATTTTTCATTTTTCTTAATAATAGAAGTAGATTAACATAGAAACTTAACGCCAACCACCAATATACTAATTTAACTGATATTTTGTAGAAAGCTATTTTTGAAGTTTGATTTTAAAATAACCTCTATTGACGGTGTTGTCATGACACAACCTACATAAATTACACACTTAATTAATAATTATAATGAAGAAAAATCTTGTTTATATTAAATTGTAGTTTCCCAATTAGAAATACAATATTGATTATCAAATACAAATACCAAATAAACCATAATAACAACGGGAAAGTAACAATATTTTCACTAACGAAAATATGGATACGTTTGACAACGGTTAGAGAGATAGAAGTAAGCGTTATTGTAATTTGTAATTGTTTAAAGAGAAAAGGAGATGTATATATTCCCATAAGTACATTGTGAACGTGAAACAATCTAACAATAATAGGTACCTTAAAGTAAGTATCTGATGAAGTGTTGTTATTTAGATAAGCAAAAAGACATATAACAATAAGTAAGTGTTGAAGTACTTTTATTTAGAATCAGAAACATCTACAATATTTTATCTTATAACCAAAATCACACTTCTCACATGTTCACCATCCTATCTGTGCTACTTCGTTCTTTTTATATCAACTAGTGATGGGTTGCTACGAAGCAAACTGCTATTTTGAGCAGCTAACGAATATGAAAAGAAACTGCTACTTTTTGTAGCAGTTTTCCGATGTAAATATTTCTGACGTAGCAGCTCTAACGGAAAGTAATATTAAGCTAGCAATATTTTTTATGCAGCAGATTAGAACTATTTATAAACTATCGATTCAGAAACTTCTTTCACGTATTAGTAATAAAAAATGGATGGTTTATTTTAATACTAAGGTATACATATAATCATTTTTCAAATACCAGAATTTAATTGCATTTGTATTGATTATAGCAAAACCAAATAACAATCAATATTGAAAAAGACAGAAAATGTTGTAACGTTTATTAGTTATTATGTAAGACAATAAGATATTAAAAAATAGCCTTATTTAATGAAAAATGCTTTATTTAAAGTATATAGTACGTATGTTGCTATATAGGAGAAACTGCTACAAAAAGTAGCAGTTTTTTTAAACTGCTAACGAAAAGTAGCAGTAGCAGTTTGTAGCTGCTAATGAAAAATATCAGTTTTACACATCACTATATCAACCCTAACATAATAAATATCCCTACATCTAATGTAATGCACCAATTTATTAAGTGGCTACACTCAATACGAAGTACTGTGCTGCCGAAACAATTTTGATAATTAATTTATTCATGATTGGTAAAAACAACCGAAACCGTTTGAAACTGTCTATCCGAATAAATTTTATATATCTATTTATAACTGTATATTGTATAATATATATTGTTATTATTTTAAACTATAATTTAAAAAAGGTATATAACCCCTTACCACAATTATTAGTCGTATCCTAAATACGTATTTCGACAACTAAGTTGTCATCATCAGTAGGTAAAAACTACTAATTAAAGTCACACGGGGCACAATAAAGTAAGATGAACGCTTCCGCACAACTACTATACACTGCAACCCTGTAAAGACTAAATTACCATGCACATTTCAAACTACGAGACAACACTCTTAGAAAGGTTCTTAAACATGTGTTCAAATATCGAACAAAGGGACGGCAATAATTCTTCTCTAAAGAAGGCGCCAACTAAAAAACGATTTTAAAGCTACGGTGACCTACTAATAAACTAAATGAAACACATTATATTTCCACAAAACACTAGTATAATTAACTGTATGAGCATTTCATGTGCAATGTACAAATTAATAGTTATTATTTAACGTGTTAATATCGTACGCAGGGAGGGACAAAATCTATATAGGGTCCGAGTGTAAAAACATTTCCATAAACAAATGGTTAAAAGGTCGTGTATGTATATATAGTAAAGGCCGGATTCTCATAGCAATTCTGAGAAAGACAAAATAAAGAAGAAGGCGTTATATGTGAAAAACCAGACAACCGGCTTGTTGTATTATATTAATTGGGAATACAATCCTCGTAAAAAGGGTCAATAAATAATCCGATATTGTAGGTGTATAATTTAGAAGTTAATTATAAATAGGTGACAATGTGTTATAATTAAAAAAGAAACCATTCATGTCTATGAATAAATAGATATTGTAGGTATGTAAATTTAAAAGTTAATTATAAATAGGTGACGATGTCCTAGTTAAGGAATTCAGCAATTTAATATAATGTATAGAATTCACGGTAGGCTCTGGGTATGTAGGAGGTAATTTTGCATATTAAATGAGAATTCAATTCACGTGAAAAGGGTCTTGAATAATTGGATATTGTAGGTATAATTTAAAAGTTAATTATAAAAAGGTGACATGTCCTAGATAAGGGGTTGCGCTATTAATATAATGTATAGAATTCACGGTAGTCTCTAGGGTGTGATAAGGAGGTAATTTTGCATATTAAATGAGACTCACTTCACGTGAAAAGGGGGGGGGGGGGGGGTCTATGCATAATTGGATATTGTGGGTATTTAATTTAAAAGTTAATCGTAAATAGGGGGCATGTCCTAGTTAAGGAGTTAAGCAAAGTAAAATAATGTATAGAATTCACGGTAGGCTCTGGGTGAAACATGATAAATAAATTTAATAAACAAAACACCCGGTACATCTGTTCCCTAAACCGCGAAAAATTTTACATTTCGTGAAACAAACACACCGAATGCTTCATTCAACAACCATTGTTTAGGAGGTAATTGCATTATTTCACGTGTATGGATTCCCACATGTCTATATTACTGATGTTACATCCCCCACTCACTTATAAAAATGTGAATAAACAGCTGAACGGTATTGGAGATTTATCGCTATTCAAGGAGGTATGTTTATTTTTCGCGATAAATATACTTTCGTAAGCATCAAGTTCATGGGGTTTATTAATTCCTTTTATCAATTTCAAACCTGTAATCGGTACATTGTGTAGTGTGCTCAAAGCGTGATTTGCGACATTTGATTTATCCGGTCTATTGTATTTGATATGTGCTATGTGTTCTTTAAAACGTGTTATTATAGGTCGTTTAGTTTGGCCAATATATTTCAAATTACAATCCGCGCAACTAATTTCATAGATCCCTGATTTCGAATTGGAATTGATTTTATCTTTAGTATTCCCTAGCAGACTTTTGATGGTGTTTTCAGACCGAAATGCTACCTGGAGACCTCTTTCTTTCACAATTCTATTAATGTTTTTCGTGACAGGGTGGTATGGTAGACATATGTACTTTTTCTCTTGGTTATTTTGGGGTATCAAACTCGTGGATTCGCGGATCGTATTTTTTATTTTAGTTTTTCTAATTAATTTATTGATTATTTCTATGTCAAAGCCATTGTATGTCGCAATATTTTTAATGAAATCTAGCTCTGTTTCATATCTCTCCTTTGTTAACGGAAAATTTAGTAACCGATTGACTAAAAAGTTAAAGGAAGCAGTCTTATGTTGATAACTATGATTTGAATCCGCGGTGATGAATCTATTAACGTTGGTTTCTTTCCGGAAAATATCGATTTCTATTTTATGTTTATTTCTAATCAGTAAAGTGTCTAAAAATGATATCTTGCCGTATTGTTCCTTTTCCACCGTAAATTTAATAGTCGGATATTTCAAATTTAATTGATTAACGAACATGTCTAATTCGCATTTCCGTGTGTCAAAAATCGCAAGAATGTCATCTACATACCTAATCCAGACTCTCGGGAAATATTTAGCGTTGTTTTTGAATTCTACTTCAAATTGACTCATGAATAAATTGGCTATGAAAGGAGATAAGCAGTTACCCATAGTTGTGCCTTGTTTCTGTTCATAAAATTTTTCTCCTACTTGGAAACAATTCTGCGCCATGCACAGAGTTGTCAGTCTCATGTATTCTCTTATTTTTGAAGGTTCAATGTTGTTCTTGTGGAGCAAGCTTTCTAAATATTTCATAGTCTCTGGAATAGGTACCGAGGGAAATAACGACGTCACGTCGAATGAAACTAAAATTTCACCGGTTTCCAGTTCACAGTCTTTAATTAATTTAACGAATTCTAAAGAATTGCTGACTGACAAATTTTCTGGTTTAACGGGTAGATTTTTAAATTCATTCACTAGCCATTTGGAAATCAAGTAAGTCGGTGAGTTAATACCTGAAACTATAGGTCTCATCGAGTTACCTGGTTTATGTATCTTCGGTAAACAATACATTCTTGGTACTACAGGATTACTAACATTCAATTTATACTTTTGGGTAGAAGTTATTAAAATTGGACATTTCTTCATCGCGTCTTTTGTGTCATTAATCATTTTAGGTAACGGATTTTTCTTCATTTCTACATACGGACCTTCGGCAATTAAATTTTTTACTCTTTGAAAATAGTCGGTTTTGTCCATAATTACTAACTTGTTCCCTTTATCTGCTTTTAGATAAAAGCAGTCCTTCGATCTAAGAGTTTTAATGATATTCCATTCTTTATTGACCGACTTCTGTTTGTGCTGCTGCAAATTCTTATCGATTTGGGTTTTACAAGCTTTACTATATATACTATACTATTACTATATATATATACACGACCTTTTAACCATTTGTTTATGGAAATGTTTTTACACTCGGACCCTATATAGATTTTGTCCCTCCCTGCGTACGATATTAACACGTTAAATAATAACTATTAATTTGTACATTGCACATGAAATGCTCATACAGTTAATTATACTAGTGTTTTGTGGAAATATAATGTGTTTCATTTAGTTTATTAGTAGGTCACCGTAGCTTTAAAATCGTTTTTTAGTTGGCGCCTTCTTTAGAGAAGAATTATTGCCGTCCCTTTGTTCGATATTTGAACACATGTTTAAGAACCTTTCTAAGAGTGTTGTCTCGTAGTTTGAAATGTGCATGGTAATTTAGTCTTTACAGGGTTGCAGTGTATAGTAGTTGTGCGGAAGCGTTCATCTTACTTTATTGTGCCCCGTGTGACTTTAATTAGTAGTTTTTACCTACTGATGATGACAACTTAGTTGTCGAAATACGTATTTAGGATACGACTAATAATTGTGGTAAGGGGTTATATACCTTTTTTAAATTATTATTTAACCACAGTCTCCATTGAAAGAATTTTAAACTATAATAAACATTAAAAAATATTGATTTGGTGTAAAATACTCACATAGTAATTCATGTAAACATTGTTCATAGTCTGTTTCAGAAAAATGAACTAAGTATATTAGACTAATATTCGCATTGAATTTACAACGTCTAATCCATTCTTCCTTTATAGTTATCCTTGTCTTTGAGAAAACGG
This sequence comes from Melolontha melolontha, assembly GCA_935421215.2. Lineage (NCBI taxonomy): Eukaryota > Metazoa > Arthropoda > Insecta > Coleoptera > Scarabaeidae > Melolontha > Melolontha melolontha. Next base: position 117,931,292 of record OW285243.1, on the reverse strand, counting down.
TGAAATACAATAGCTTCATTATTTAATTTATAACGATTAAGTTGTTTTTATATATATTGTATTTGTATTTATATAGGTATAGCAACTGCATAATGACTGCCCGGCATTTTCGCTATTTCCTCATTTTTACTTATAAGTTATAACTATTACTTACTATGTCTAGTAAATACATAATACAAACAACAGCGTATGATTAAAATATACTAAATAACAATATAAGTGGAACTTTTAAATAAATGGTAATCAAAAACTGCAAGCACGTACCTAGTCACATTACTTGAAACACATTTCAATCATAATGCGCTCACTTTTCAATATTTATTGGTAAGAGTACCGGTTACTATCAAACATATAACAATGAATTTAAATATTTATCGATAAAATGTAACTCTCAATAATTTTTTCATGTACTATGTACTAACCGATTAAAATTATATAATTTTGGTAGATTATGGTAGCGGGAATGACAGTTGAACTTAATTTAAATATCTTGAATTAAAAATAAATTTTGAGAATAATTACTGAGATATTTAAAATAGTAGAGATATCTAATGACTCTTTTAACATATATATAGACAAGAAAACAAAGAATGAATTCGTTCATTTACGTCAGATTCTGTTTTTATTAAATTTATATTACCATCTTTATTCAATAACCAAGTTAAGTAATTACAACACCCATAGCAGAACATCCTATAAAGTATTTAATATCATGTTAATTTACTGACAATTATACAAACAACGATCATAACATAACCTCTTTTTATTAAAACAATTCAAAATCAATAGAAATCACCGGAGTGTTTCGAAATTACGTTTTTATCAGCATTGTACCATATTGATCAACAAGTAACCGATAGAATTACCAATTCATAATGTGAATATTGAAAAGTGCCACTATTAGATGTTTACTATCTTTGTCTTATTATATTATCATTTATTAACGCTGTCCTTCAACGACTTAATCAATTCCTATAACCTATTATATCCTGGCACCTAATTTATTATTAATTACATTTGTCATTTTTTTATTAAACTATTCCAGATACTTCTCCGAGATATGCTTGGTTTGCTATATCATGTCGCTACCAATAAAAATTGTGAAAACCATTTCCGATACGACTTGTATCAATATTACATTCAACAACATTAATCTAAGACATGTAACCAAATCAATTCACGATGCTTATCATAAAACAATTAAAACTTATGCTTATGCCGTTATATCTGTATTGGGAAGTTTAGTGCTGACGTAAAAAGATAGCAAAGCAGGACAGATTTTTCCAAACAAAACAAAGTGACATAAGCTTTCTTTTTATTAAATATTTCATTGGGCATTTTTATTGTAATTTTTGTCTAATGTTGTAATCGCGTACATCAAAATTACTTTGAACATGGCAATATGTTACACACTTATGCTTATGCCGTTATATCTGTATTGGGAAGTTTAGTGCTGACGTAAAAAAATAGCAAAGCAGGACAGATTTTTCCAAACAAAACAAAGTGACATAACCTTTCTTTTTATTAACTACTTCATTGGGCATTTTTATTGTAATTTTTGTCTAAAGTTGTAATCGCGTACATCAAAATTACTTTGAACATGGCAATATGTTACGCTGAATTACGCACGTGAGTTACAGTTAAATGAAAAAATGCAAACATTCCCTAAACACATAAATTAAAAGAATAGCCATTGGGCAAGATAACATTAGAAAGCAACTCATATACAAATATTACATCATTTATCTCACCATTATAGCAGATATTTTTCCTACTTGGTTTAGCAATGCCTTGAATAATTCGAATAAAATCCTCATAATTCATTTTTTGAATATTACCTAATTCATAACCATTTTCTCCCGGTTTCAGTATATTACGGTCGCGAAAAAATTTAAAATTGTTGACATTTTTAATACCTACGTGAGTATATACTGACTATTAGTTATTGAAAAGATATATTCTAAAAACGAAATAAGATAAAATACTTAATAAATTGCTTAATAAAAAATTTTGTTTTGAAATGTCGTATTTTTGTAAAGTAAGGTTATGTGTCTTTGTTTTGTTTGGAAAAAATAATGTAATGTTTCCATGTGTTTCGTCTTTGTGACGATACACTAATCGTGTCAATTCAAATCGATGTATAGGTACTGTATGTAAGACTGTTTTCTAGAGATACATTGTATTATTGGTTATATCTTGGAAAAATCATTTAAAATGCTTACTAAACCAGGTTAAGATATTGTTTAAAACAAATCAGTCGATTATTAATACGCGTTTTATAATTTTAGCCCCACGCCTAAACTCGACGCCAAGTTTATTTAAACGCAAATTACATAATTCCTTACTTATTTCTTAAATTTTAGCATCTACATATCTAGTATGTCTAGAATTAAGAGTTTTAAAACAATTTCCTTTCTTTTTTCGAACGAATACTACTCATTTGATCGATTTTGCAAATGGATAAATGGAAATGTGAATTTATACGTTTTTAATGCAAATGAGATAATTATTTCAGATACACAACGTGGGTAGTAACTATTAAGTAAAAAATAGTATTACGCAATAAAAAATTTAGCATAACTTAGATAATTATTATCAATTCACCAATCACAAATACTTCTTTTACAAATAGACGACCACATGTCCATACAAATACTGTATTAGTAATGCTACTTAAGCTGATACAACAATTACCAAATAAGGATACATGTAATATGCATTTGCGCAAATGCGGTATTCATTATAATTTCTATTGGATATGTTTCGATTGATCTTTTTAATGATTAAAATGACATTTGAAATTAAATTGAACTACATATCCATATATAAATAAATGCAGAATAGGTATATGTAAATAACAAAATATGTATTCAAGTAAGTATACCATTAGGTAAATATAAAGTGGAAAAAATGACGTTCTAAATGCTGATTATGGTTAATAATGTTTTTTTTACAAATTTTCTCCTATTTATCATGTTTTCAAATATTTTAGACAAGTTGATTATTAATTTCTACTTTCTTGTATTCTTTTTTATCTGTCCGATATAATAGGGAGAAAATGCCAGCTGATGTAATTTAATAATGATTTATGTATTTGCAATAATAATAATAGTAAATATATCAGGTTTATGCAAAGTTTGTAGTTTCTGTATCTTAAAAAACAGTACAGCGTTTATGAGAATACCGTAGAGGAAAGGCGCCTAATATCAGGATAGTGCCTAATATTGGATACCTATGTATATTTTTAAGGGAAAACTAAAGTCATTAGATATAGTGACTTTAGGGAAAACTAAAGTCACTAGATAAATAAAGTACCGCAAACCTCCGCCATTTTTGGGCAAAAATTTGGCGTCAAAATTGAATTGCTGTGTTAAATAAAAAATCAATTTAGTACTGTATTCTTAAAAGAACGCAACTGTATGAACATGCGTTAATAATTAAACCGCAGATAGTAAGGCAATTAATTAAAACAAGCAAGCACTGTTTTCATTATTTATTATTGTTGGTTTACTAAAGCACGCATTTTCGCCTTTTGTGGTTGACAACCAGATCAGGGTGTGCATTTGGAGTTAGTTTTTTCATGTCATCTGCTCTTGATTGTTCAAATTGGGAATCAGAAAAATGCACCTTACATAAGTAATTAAGTGTTATAACAAGTGATCTGCTTTTACATATGTACTCACCTCACAAATCTTCGCATTTACCGGCACATTGTCTTGATTAATGTCACATAACCACACTTTTCTTCTGTCTGCATTCCTTTCACCACTGGGAAATGCAAATAAACGGAAACCTTTGGCGACACTGTTTTTGCAATTGATAATACAACAACCAGGCATAATTACACTTTATGTTGCCAACGGTGGGTTTAGATGCAACGACAAGTGATTTGACGTTTGGCGGCCATGTTTGGGCAAAAGTAGCGCTTTCTCTCTCGCACTCTTTGGCCTTATGGATTGCGGTACTTTATATGTATCTAGTGACTTTAGGGAAAACTATATGTGTGCGTCATCTATTAACCATATACTGGATTATATCTTTATACGCCATTAATAAGGTTGCAGGGTTCTACAACTGACTGTGACGACATAAATAATTTTTAACTGAAATGTGTGCGTCCGAGTGTATTTTGCTCCGTCTTTAAACTGGTGATTTATTGGTTACAAGTTAAAAATTTTAAATATTTTTGAATGTAATGAGTAGTGCATGTTATAAAGTAAATATTCTAGAGATTTTTTATACCCAAAGATTTGTTTTTATTTACTAAAATATTGCTAATCTAAAATTTTTATGAGGTACCTAATATCGGACAGCTATAGGTTCCCAATATTGGATATCCAATTTTACGTCACAGTTTAAGGTTAATTGAGATAATATATTATTTTACAGTCATGGCTACTAAAAAGAGAAAACAGTGGGATAAAGCAGACATGACCAGTGCTATTCATGCAATATTAAATAAAGAGATGGGATATTTGGAAGCTGCCAAGTCGTACAATGTTCCGAAAGCTACTTTGGAGTATTATTGTAAATTACAGAATCCCCTAGAACATGTAGAGAAATCGACGCTTGGTCGTAAACCAGTGCTACCTGAAGCTTTAGAAAAGGAGTTGGCGCTACACTGTCTGGAATTAGAGAAAAGATTCTATGGTTTAACGTCGTCAGATGTTCGTCGTTTAGCTTATCAGTTGGCTCTAGCTAATAATTTGCCACATCCATTTTCACGAACGAAGGCTATTGCAAACAAAAATATTTCATTTAGAACTCCTCAAGGTGTTTCGGCAGCTAGAATCAAAGGATTTACTAAAGAAAATCTTAGAAAATTCTATGATATTTTGGAACCAGAACTAGACAAAATTAAATTTAATCAAAGTACAATTTATAATGTAGACGAGACGGGGATAAGTGCAGTTCAACACAAGCACGCTAAAGTTATAAGCCTAAAGGGAAAGAAACAGGTAGGGGCTTTGACAACATCAGAACGAGGTTGGCTTGTCACTGTTGTGTTATGTATGAATGCTAATGGACATTTTATACCCCTATGATGATTTTCCCACGAAAAAATTTTAAAGCTGACCTTATGGATGGAGCACCTCCAGGATCAGTTGGGAAATGCCACCCTTCCGGCGGGATTCAGTCATATTTATTTACGCAATGGATGGATCACTTCATTATGCATGCCAAGCCATCCCGCGCAGATTCTGATATTTTAATACTGGACGGGCATTATACACACACGCGCAATTTGGATGTCATTAACAAAGCTCAAGAAAATCATATAATCTTAATATGCCTCCCTCCACACTCAACCCATAAGCTTCAACCATTGGATGTAGCTTTAATGGGACCCTTAAAAACATATTATTCTCAAGAAATTGAGAACTGGTTAAAAGCTAATCCAGGAAGAATAGTTTCACCCTACCAGATTGCAGGTTTGTTGGGAAAAGCTTATTTAAGGACTGCATCACAGGAAATATCCATAAACGGATTTCGGAAATGTGGCATTATGCCTTTTGATAGGAATAAATTCCAAGACCATGATTTTTCAATTCATAATAAATTAGAAACATCCCTTGAGATTGAAAATATTATCCAAGGAGGAAGTCCTGCAAATGTTATGGACAAAGCAACAATGGAAACAGAACCTCTTGCTCCAACACCTGGACCTAAAGTTCTTATTTTGCAAAATATTTCTTTAAAACCTAATGTGAAATTCTCTGTAAAACCTGCCATTAATAAAGAAAATCAAAAACAAATTGTAAAACCAGTTGACATCCATCCATTACCAGTGTTACCTGGTTCTTCAGGAGTAAAGAGAAAAAATTCTGGTGCCGCTGCCTTAGTTAGTGGTTCTCCCTACAAAACAGCCCTTGAAGAATCACAAAATCTAAAAATCACAAAAAAGTTTAAGAAAAATTTAAACATTCAACCAAAACCACCCGATAAGATTAAGAAAAACAACACATCTAAAAAGAAAAATCAAAAAGTTGTTTCCTCGGATTCGTCAGAATTCGATGTAAATTCGGAAAATGATATGGATAGCGAAGAAGAAGATGCTTAGAATCATTTTCTTCAGATAAAGCAGGGGAAAAATGGGTAAAGTGTTGTAAATGCTACAGTTGGGTCCATGAAGCATGTGCCGGTGCTGAAGACAAAAAAAATGTTATCTGCGATTTTTGTGTGGATGGTTGATCTTGCGTTTCCTATATTAGTCTGTTAATTGATCTTTTTCATTTTGTATTTTAGTCAATAAAATAGATATTAAAATTATGAGTAGTGTTTGTTTAAAAACATGGTTTCCTAGTATAGATATATGTAATATCCAATATTAGTTTACTACTAATCTGAATTGACAAAATTGACAATTAAAAAAAAAAATTAATAATTTCTCAAATAAGACTTTTATTCTTTCGCTGCACACCTCAAGTGATAATATATGGATATGCTATAACTTCACTAAACTAGCACAAATGTAGAGCTCTTTTTTAATAAAAAGTTAACATTTAACAAAAATGTATCCAATATTAGGCTCCTTTCCTCTACTGAGTTGCCACAGAAGTGGGCTACCAAAATTTGGCAACGTTGCAGCTAATTTGGTATATTTGTAGTGAGCATTACCCAAGTGGGAGTTGGATTCTGCAGGTTTATCAAAGTTATTAACTTTTAGATAACTTATTACTAAATCAACTCTAGTTAGATGAAATGCTTAGGAACACAATCACAAAACAAACCTAATAATTATGTATGTATAATAATATACATATAATTATATCATAAAATATGTAATACATACTTCCTAATTACTTTTACTTCTTTTATGCTTAAATTATAGTAATTAGGAAGTACTTCATATTTTATAATACATATTTCGATTATAAATGGACAACAACAAACTGATAAATGTAATATCTCTCACAGTACTTGAGAAATATTAGTTAAATGGAACAATTCTAATTGTGAATAATACTGACTTTGGACGGGCATTAAAACACAAAAGCGGTCACTTCTCTCCTGGAGGTTTTAAAATAAATTGCATTAACCGCCATCTATGGAAAGTATTTAATAGATATTCATGGAGGTTCTCAAATAAGTTTGTTGTATATTTGTTAGGTTGACAACAAAGAGGGCATTGTTGAAAATAAGAGTTATCAATAACATGTACATTTTTTTAGTTTTAGTAATTGTTGTAGTATTTTATTAATAAAGAAATAGAATGAAGTACGTAAGTTACATATTAATTATTATCACTTGAACACAGAAAGGAAATACACAATAGTTTACATGAAATTGTTCTTTCTTTCCTTGCTTCCATACTGCAACTTCATCCCGAACTAGTCTTGAAAAACAGCATTACAGAAAGATTTCTTATATTTGCGAAAATCGCCCGGAACATTAATTTGAACTGTGAAAAGGAAAAAAAAGTATTAGAATTTCTAAGATAACATTAAACAAAATAATATTTAATCTTATATTACAGAACTAGTAACAATTTTTAAATATGAATGTTGTTCGATGATGGCACCTTTAGAACATAAACACAAATATAGGAAAAAGGAATTATGGAATCTTATTTAACTAGAAGTGGATAAAAATGCGATATTATTAAATTTATAATTTTGAAGATATTGTGAACAACAGGTTACAAGAAGGACCCGCATGAAGATTTAGCTAGAACGATAATATCGAAGACACTATCCGTGACCGAACGGACTATTCTTTATAGCCACCAGGGCAACAATTTTTCCCACTGTACATAACCTACCCCCTTAATTCACAACCCACTTTGCGGATGGGGATTACAATGAGGAAGTGGTAATCTCCCACAACGTGGTACCTGGCGTGAAAAAAGTGTCGGTCGTCCGCTCTCGGAAGTCACAAATGAACCAAGGATTAAATAATTTACAGCCACGAAAATTTCACGTATTCAAAACTACTTTATAGAAGTCCGAGTCTAAACAGCGTATATTTAATTTTCAACTATTTCTGAAAATTAATTCAAAATAGACGACCAAGTGGCTGCATTTAGAGTAATTTGATAGATTGAAAGTTGCGACTTCAATATGTGCATGGATGCACGTTTTAACAATCTTAACTGAAGTAGAAATTGATAAAAATGTGATACTTTGAACAACAGGTTTCAAGAAGGACCCGCATGAAGATTTAGCTAGAAAGATAATATCGAAGACACTATCAGTGACCGAACGGACTATTCTTTATAGCCACCAGGGCAACAATTTTTCTCACTGTACATACCTACCCCCTTAATTCACAACCCACTTTGCGGATGGGGATTACAATGAGGAAGTGGTAATCTCCCACAACGTGGTACCTGGCGTGAAAAAAGTGTCGGTCGTCCGCTCTCGGAAGTCACAAATGAACCAAGGATTAAATAATTTACAGCCACGAAAGCTTCACGTATTCAAAACGACTTTATAGAAGTCTGAGGCTAAACAGCGAATATTTAATTTTCAACTATTTCTGAAAATTAATTCAAAATAGACGACCAAGTGGCTGCATTTAGAGTAATTTGATAGATTGAAAGTTGCGACTTCAATATGTGCATGGATGCACGTTTTAACAATCTTAACTGAAGTAGAAATTGATAAAAATGTGATACTTTGAACAACAGGTTTCAAGAAGGACCCGCATGAAGATTTAGCTAGAAAGATAATATCGAAGACACTATCAGTGACCGAACGGACTATTCTTTATAGCCACCAGGGCAACAATTTTTCTCACTGTACATACCTACCCCCTTAATTCACAACCCACTTTGCGGATGGGGATTACAATGAGGAAGTGGTAATCTCCCACAACGTGGTACCTGGCGTGAAAAAAGTGTCGGTCGTCCGCTCTCGGAAGTCACAAATGAACCAAGGATTAAATAATTTACAGCCACGAAAGTTTCACGTATTCAAAACTACTTTATAGAAGTCCGAGGCTAAACAGCGTATATTTAATTTTCAACTATTTCTGAAAATTAATTCAAAATAGACGACCAAGTGGCTGCATTTAGAGTAATTTGATAGATTGAAAGTTGCGACTTCAATATGTGCATGGATGCACGTTTTAACAATCTTAACTGAAGTAGAAATTGATAAAAATGAGATGCTTTGAACAACAGGTTTCAAGAAGGACCCGCAAGAAGATTTAGCTAGAAAGATAATATCGAAGACACTGTCAGTGACCGAACGGACTATTCTTTATAGCCACCAGGGCAACAATTTTTCTCACTGTACATACCTACCCCCTTAATTCACAACCCACTTTGCGGATGGGGATTACAATGAGGAAGTGGTAATCTCCCACAACGTGGTACCTGGCGTGAAAAAAGTGTCGGTCGTCCGCTCTCGGAAGTCACAAATGAACCAAGGATTAAATAATTTACAGCCACGAAAGCTTCACGTATTCAAAACGACTTTATAGAAGTCTGAGGCTAAACAGCGAATATTTAATTTTCAACTATTTCTGAAAATTAATTCAAAATAGACGACCAAGTGGCTGCATTTAGAGTAATTTGATAGATTGAAAGTTGCGACTTCAATATGTGCATGGATGCACGTTTTAACAATCTTAACTGAAGTAGAAATTGATAAAAATGAGATGCTTTGAACAACAGGTTTCAAGAAGGACCCGCAAGAAGATTTAGCTAGAAAGATAATATCGAAGACACTGTCAGTGACCGAACGGACTATTCTTTATAGCCACCAGGGCAACAATTTTTCTCACTGTACATACCTACCCCCTTAATTCACAACCCACTTTGCGGATGGGGATTACAATGAGGAAGTGGTAATCTCCCACAACGTGGTACCTGGCGTGAAAAAAGTGTCGGTCGTCCGCTCTCGGAAGTCACAAATGAACCAAGGATTAAATAATTTACAGCCACGAAAGCTTCACGTATTCAAAACGACTTTATAGAAGTCTGAGGCTAAACAGCGAATATTTAATTTTCAACTATTTCTGAAAATTAATTCAAAATAGACGACCAAGTGGCTGCATTTAGAGTAATTTGATAGATTGAAAGTTGCGACTTCAATATGTGCATGGATGCACGTTTTAACAATCTTAACTGAAGTAGAAATTGATAAAAATGTGATACTTTGAACAACAGGTTTCAAGAAGGACCCGCATGAAGATTTAGCTAGAAAGATAATATCGAAGACACTATCAGTGACCGAACGGACTATTCTTTATAGCCACCAGGGCAACAATTTTTCTCACTGTACATACCTACCCCCTTAATTCACAACCCACTTTGCGGATGGGGATTACAATGAGGAAGTGGTAATCTCCCACAACGTGGTACCTGGCGTGAAAAAAGTGTCGGTCGTCCGCTCTCGGAAGTCACAAATGAACCAAGGATTAAATAATTTACAGCCACGAAAGTTTCACGTATTCAAAACTACTTTATAGAAGTCCGAGGCTAAACAGCGTATATTTAATTTTCAACTATTTCTGAAAATTAATTCAAAATAGACGACCAAGTGGCTGCATTTAGAGTAATTTGATAGATTGAAAGTTGCGACTTCAATATGTGCATGGATGCACGTTTTAACAATCTTAACTGAAGTAGAAATTGATAAAAATGAGATGCTTTGAACAACAGGTTTCAAGAAGGACCCGCAAGAAGATTTAGCTAGAAAGATAATGTCGAAGACACTGTCAGTGACCGAACGGACTATTCTTTATAGCCACCAGGGCAACAATTTTTCTCACTGTACATACCTACCCCCTTAATTCACAACCCACTTTGCGAATGGGGATTACAATGAGGAAGTGGTAATCTCCCACAACGTGGTACCTGGCGTGAAAAAAGTGTCGGTCGTCCGCTCTCGGAAGTCACAAATGAACCAAGGATTAAATAATTTACAGCCACGAAAGCTTCACGTATTCAAAACGACTTTGTAGAAGTCTGAGGCTAAACAGCGAATATTTAATTTTCAACTATTTCTGAAAATTAATTCAAAATAGACGACCAAGTGGCTGCATTTAGAGTAATTTGATAGATTGAAAGTTGCGACTTCAATATGTGCATGGATGCACGTTTTAACAATCTTAACTGAAGTAGAAATTGATAAAAATGAGATGCTTTGAACAACAGGTTTCACGAAGGACCCGCAAGAAGATTTAGCTAGAAAGATAATATCGAAGACACTGTCAGTGACCGAACGGACTATTCTTTATAGCCACCAGGGCAACAATTTTTCTCACTGTACATACCTACCCCCTTAATTCACAACCCACTTTGCGGATGGGGATTACAATGAGGAAGTGGTAATCTCCCACAACGTGGTACCTGGCGTGAAAAAAGTGTCGGTCGTCCGCTCTCGGAAGTCACAAATGAACCAAGGATTAAATAATTTACAGCCACGAAAGCTTCACGTATTCAAAACGACTTTATAGAAGTCTGAGGCTAAACAGCGAATATTTAATTTTCAACTATTTCTGAAAATTAATTCAAAATAGACGACCAAGTGGCTGCATTTAGAGTAATTTGATAGATTGAAAGTTGCGACTTCAATATGTGCATGGATGCACGTTTTAACAATCTTAACTGAAGTAGAAATTGATAAAAATGTGATACTTTGAACAACAGGTTTCAAGAAGGACCCGCATGAAGATTTAGCTAGAAAGATAATATCGAAGACACTATCAGTGACCGAACGGACTATTCTTTATAGCCACCAGGGCAACAATTTTTCTCACTGTACATACTTACCCCCTTAATTCACAACCCACTTTGCGGATGGGGATTACAATGAGGAAGTGGTAATCTCCCACAACGTGGTACCTGGCGTGAAAAAAGTGTCGGTCGTCCGCTCTCGGAAGTCACAAATGAACCAAGGATTAAATAATTTACAGCCACGAAAGCTTCACGTATTCAAAACGACTTTATAGAAGTCTGAGGCTAAACAGCGAATATTTAATTTTCAACTATTTCTGAAAATTAATTCAAAATAGACGACCAAGTGGCTGCATTTAGAGTAATTTGATAGATTGAAAGTTGCGACTTCAATATGTGCATGGATGCACGTTTTAACAATCTTAACTGAAGTAGAAATTGATAAAAATGTGATAATTTGAACAACAGGTTTCAAGAAGGACCCGCATGAAGATTTAGCTAGAAAGATAATATCGAAGACACTATCAGTGACCGAACGGACTATTCTTTATAGCCACCAGGGCAACAATTTTTCTCACTGTACATACCTACCCCCTTAATTCACAACCCACTTTGCGGATGGGGATTACAATGAGGAAGTGGTAATCTCCCACAACGTGGTACCTGGCGTGAAAAAAGTGTCGGTCGTCCGCTCTCGGAAGTCACAAATGAACCAAGGATTAAATAATTTACAGCCACGAAAGCTTCACGTATTCAAAACGACTTTATAGAAGTCTGAGGCTAAACAGCGAATATTTAATTTTCAACTATTTCTGAAAATTAATTCAAAATAGACGACCAAGTGGCTGCATTTAGAGTAATTTGATAGATTGAAAGTTGCGACTTCAATATGTGCATGGATGCATGTTTTAACAATCTTAACTGAAGTAGAAATTGATAAAAATGTGATACTTTGAACAACAGGTTTCAAGAAGGACCCGCATGAAGATTTAGCTAGAAAGATAATATCGAAGACACTATCAGTGACCGAACGGACTATTCTTTATAGCCACCAGGGCAACAATTTTTCTCACTGTACATACTTACCCCCTTAATTCACAACCCACTTTGCGGATGGGGATTACAATGAGGAAGTGGTAATCTCCCACAACGTGGTACCTGGCGTGAAAAAAGTGTCGGTCGTCCGCTCTCGGAAGTCACAAATGAACCAAGGATTAAATAATTTACAGCCACGAAAGCTTCACGTTTTCAAAACGACTTTATAGAAGTCTGAGGCTAAACAGCGAATATTTAATTTTCAACTATTTCTGAAAATTAATTCAAAATAGACGACCAAGTGGCTGCATTTAGAGTAATTTGATAGATTGAAAGTTGCGACTTCAATATGTGCATGGATGCACGTTTTAACAATCTTAACTGAAGTAGAAATTGATAAAAATGTGATAATTTGAACAACAGGTTTCAAGAAGGACCCGCATGAAGATTTAGCTAGAAAGATAATATCGAAGACACTATCAGTGACCGAACGGACTATTCTTTATAGCCACCAGGGCAACAATTTTTCTCACTGTACATACCTACCCCCTTAATTCACAACCCACTTTGCGGATGGGGATTACAATGAGGAAGTGGTAATCTCCCACAACGTGGTACCTGGCGTGAAAAAAGTGTCGGTCGTCCGCTCTCGGAAGTCACAAATGAACCAAGGATTAAATAATTTACAGCCACGAAAGTTTCACGTATTCAAAACTACTTTATAGAAGTCCGAGGCTAAACAGCGTATATTTAATTTTCAACTATTTCTGAAAATTAATTCAAAATAGACGACCAAGTGGCTGCATTTAGAGTAATTTGATAGATTGAAAGTTGCGACTTCAATATGTGCATGGATGCACGTTTTAACAATCTTAACTGAAGTAGAAATTGATAAAAATGTGATAATTTGAACAACAGGTTTCAAGAAGGACCCGCATGAAGATTTAGCTAGAAAGATAATATCGAAGACACTATCAGTGACCGAACGGACTATTCTTTATAGCCACCAGGGCAACAATTTTTCTCACTGTACATACCTACCCCCTTAATTCACAACCCACTTTGCGGATGGGGATTACAATGAGGAAGTGGTAATCTCCCACAACGTGGTACCTGGCGTGAAAAAAGTGTCGGTCGTCCGCTCTCGGAAGTCACAAATGAACCAAGGATTAAATAATTTACAGCCACGAAAGCTTCACGTATTCAAAACGACGTTATAGAAGTCTGAGGCTAAACAGCGAATATTTAATTTTCAACTATTTCTGAAAATTAATTCAAAATAGACGACCAAGTGGCTGCATTTAGAGTAATTTGATAGATTGAAAGTTGCGACTTCAATATGTGCATGGATGCACGTTTTAACAATCTTAACTGAAGTAGAAATTGATAAAAATGTGATAATTTGAACAACAGGTTTCAAGAAGGACCCGCATGAAGATTTAGCTAGAAAGATAATATCGAAGACACTATCAGTGACCGAACGGACTATTCTTTATAGCCACCAGGGCAACAATTTTTCTCACTGTACATACCTACCCCCTTAATTCACAACCCACTTTGCGGATGGGGATTACAATGAGGAAGTGGTAATCTCCCACAACGTGGTACCTGGCGTGAAAAAAGTGTCGGTCGTCCGCTCTCGGAAGTCACAAATGAACCAAGGATTAAATAATTTACAGCCACGAAAGTTTCACGTATTCAAAACTACTTTATAGAAGTCCGAGGCTAAACAGCGTATATTTAATTTTCAACTATTTCTGAAAATTAATTCAAAATAGACGACCAAGTGGCTGCATTTAGAGTAATTTGATAGATTGAAAGTTGCGACTTCAATATGTGCATGGATGCACGTTTTAACAATCTTAACTGAAGTAGAAATTGATAAAAATGTGATAATTTGAACAACAGGTTTCAAGAAGGACCCGCATGAAGATTTAGCTAGAAAGATAATATCGAAGACACTATCAGTGACCGAACGGACTATTCTTTATAGCCACCAGGGCAACAATTTTTCTCACTGTACATACCTACCCCCTTAATTCACAACCCACTTTGCGGATGGGGATTACAATGAGGAAGTGGTAATCTCCCACAACGTGGTACCTGGCGTGAAAAAAGTGTCGGTCGTCCGCTCTCGGAAGTCACAAATGAACCAAGGATTAAATAATTTACAGCCACGAAAGCTTCACGTATTCAAAACGACTTTATAGAAGTCTGAGGCTAAACAGCGAATATTTAATTTTCAACTATTTCTGAAAATTAATTCAAAATAGACGACCAAGTGGCTGCATTTAGAGTAATTTGATAGATTGAAAGTTGCGACTTCAATATGTGCATGGATGCACGTTTTAACAATCTTAACTGAAGTAGAAATTGATAAAAATGTGATAATTTGAACAACAGGTTTCAAGAAGGACCCGCATGAAGATTTAGCTAGAAAGATAATATCGAAGACACTATCAGTGACCGAACGGACTATTCTTTATAGCCACCAGGGCAACAATTTTTCTCACTGTACATACCTACCCCCTTAATTCACAACCCACTTTGCGGATGGGGATTACAATGAGGAAGTGGTAATCTCCCACAACGTGGTACCTGGCGTGAAAAAAGTGTCGGTCGTCCGCTCTCGGAAGTCACAAATGAACCAAGGATTAAATAATTTACAGCCACGAAAGCTTCACGTATTCAAAACGACTTTATAGAAGTCTGAGGCTAAACAGCGAATATTTAATTTTCAACTATTTCTGAAAATTAATTCAAAATAGACGACCAAGTGGCTGCATTTAGAGTAATTTGATAGATTGAAAGTTGCGACTTCAATATGTGCATGGATGCACGTTTTAACAATCTTAACTGAAGTAGAAATTGATAAAAATGTGATAATTTGAACAACAGGTTTCAAGAAGGACCCGCATGAAGATTTAGCTAGAAAGATAATATCGAAGACACTATCAGTGACCGAACGGACTATTCTTTATAGCCACCAGGGCAACAATTTTTCTCACTGTACATACCTACCCCCTTAATTCACAACCCACTTTGCGGATGGGGATTACAATGAGGAAGTGGTAATCTCCCACAACGTGGTACCTGGCGTGAAAAAAGTGTCGGTCGTCCGCTCTCGGAAGTCACAAATGAACCAAGGATTAAATAATTTACAGCCACGAAAGTTTCACGTATTCAAAACTACTTTATAGAAGTCCGAGGCTAAACAGCGTATATTTAATTTTCAACTATTTCTGAAAATTAATTAAAAATTTACGATCAAGTGGCTGTATTTAGAGTACTTTGGTAGATTGAAAGTTGCGACTTTAAGACGTGCATGCAACAATCTTAATTGAAGTAGAAATTGGTAAAAATGCAATACTTTGAACAACAGGTTATATGAAGACCCGTATGAAGATTTTAGCTAGAAAGATATTATCGAAGAAACTATCAGTAGCTGAACGGATTAATTCTTTACAACCGTTGCGCAACAATTTTTATCACTGTATATATCTACCCTCTGGACTCACAACTCACTTTGCGGATGGAGATTACAATGAAGAGATGGTACTATCCCACAGCGCGGTAGCTGGCATGAGAAAACTGTCGATCATCCGCTCTCGAAAGCCACGAAATGGATACTTTAGGGCCTAAAAGGCAGTTCAAATTTGAAAACGCTATACCATAAGATAAGCAATTAATATCGAACTACAATTTCTTTTTTATTTTGAAGTGAGTGATAGCTACTTTGACTATTTATTGATAAAAACAAATTAGATGACTATGTCTTGATATGTTGAAATTGGATTGGTTTTCAGGCCAAGATTAGGTAAAGAGGAATTACAGAATTATATTTTGTTTCCTAGAGCGAAAATTGATAAAAACGTGAAATTATTAACCAGGAGAAAATCCATCACCGCAGCCTCGACGTTTTATTATTTGAATATGACATCGATCGTCATAAATTTTGTGAAATGTATTTTATAAACCTTCCAAATAAGTGAAATCTAATTATCGGCAGACCAAGAATTTTACGAGACTTTCGATTTTATATTCAGCAAACAGTTTACCTAAGATGAAGTGTGTCTGTAATACTTGTTGCGTTGGTTTGTTTATAATACACACATTTTAATATACGGTTTAATTTGTCTTAAAGAGTAGTTAATATCTCAAACAGATTTAAAGAATTATTAAATAGAAACACGTACCATACCAACAGAATACTTACCAGACCGGGGTTTTAGCTACTGCAGTCAACTCAGGCGTAGAGTGCAGTGTGCTACTAACAAGAAACAAACCATTTAAAAAACTAGTTTTCAGGAATTAATGAATATACATTTCATTTTTGGGTTTATAAATAATATTTTTCTACAAACACCGTTAAAAGTTGACATTTTGATACGGCTAACTTTAATTAAAAATGCGATTTTATAGCGTAGCGGGTTAAAAGTAGTACTTTTAACACTAGTGTTAAAAGTAAATTGACATGACAGTTTGTCAAAAATGACAACGTATATTAAAATGATTGAAAATTACATATTTCTTGGATAATTAATATTAAATGTACAGTTTGTGTAATTCGAGATATTTATTTTCTGTGTTGCAGTACTTTCAGAATTATTATTCTCGCTATTACTTCATTTTCTTTATTAAAATACGAACTCATCTTTTGTATGAATTGTGTCTTAATTTGACGTAATTTAACGGTTGCGTCCAGTTGTGTCAAAACGTATTCATGAGCTGTCAAATTTGGTCAGTGGAGTTTCATTATATTTTATAATAAAAATTGTGTTTGTAGAAAAAATATTGTACGATACACGTGTTAAAAATGCTATTTTATTTCACTCGTAAATTGCGACACTCGCTAACGCTCGTGGCGCAAACTTTTACTCGTGAAATAAAATCGCACTTTTAACACTTGTATCGTAAATAACTATTATTTCTGAATTTGTAACTTCGTAAACGGTATTGCATATCTCTCCAATTTAATATCAACTTTATAAATATTTTAACCCACATATTTTAGTAAAGAACTCATGTTAACGACATTAACGTTTTAGTAAATAGGACAAAGCAAAAAATGAAATTTTAATTAAAGGTTGATGTTAAAATTCGAACTCTGTTAATTTGTTAGGCCTTATAATATACTTAAAATATTAATATTGTAATCTATAGGATGCCATTTTTACAATCATAATATTGTATATTTAAAAGACTCGATATTAGACTTATTTTGTTTTGTCTTTTGAATCACACTGGATTACTACTGAGTACAAAGTAATAGCCTCTAGCATAATATATATGTTATTCACTTTATAATCCATTATATTGTACATTTTAAGCAAATTTGATTTGTAATGAGTACAAGCTACTTTTTGTTGTCCCTTTTTCAGCAAATTATCGCATCAAGTACAATAATTACAATTACCAAACTGTGTACAATATATTTCTTTCAGAATATGTATTTTCGTCTATGATATAGTAAATTAAAATCTAATTATAATTAAAAGAAATAAGGCAAAAACTTGAGCAATTTACAATATGGAATGGATGCAATATATTAGCTTATAAATTAGGAACAATGACGAAAATCCTACCTTATTTCCGGCCGATCCCGTTTTAAGAAGATGCCACGACGAGTTGCCACCATACAAGCAGTAGTCATCCTAAAAAATACGGCTTTAAAAATGTATCATGTAAGGTATATTACTGAATTAATTGAAGGGCAAATACTTGTTAGAAAAAAATGAAATGCATAATTGTATGAGAAATATCGTTTAAGTAACTTTAAATAAGTGAAATTTGAAGTTTTTAGCAATAAAACTATCAATAAATGTGTATAATCTAATCCAGAATTTTTATTAAAGTAATGATAACCTACCTTTACGGTAATTTTACTGCGACCTTTCGATAGTAAACCTATGCCAATATAAAGCTCTTAAGAAACGTACAATATGTTTTCCATTAAATAAACCCAAATTTAATCAATTTCTTCTTAAATGCATTAAATCTAGAATATTAAATAACAAAATTGGTAAATTATATTTCTAATACATTTTAAAAGTTACCATTTTTCGCCGCAAACAGGATCAAAGTGCAAAAACAACGCCACATTTCTATATATCTGCCTACTTTTTCGTTCCAACATATTTCACGGCATTCTAAAATCTTGAAAAACCAAAAATAAATACATTTCGTAATAAATAGTATTGTGTAAATTGCAATGGTCACATTATTGAAAATATTTATATTAATTAACTAACAAATATGTATTTCACTTAGTATTCAAACTCTTTTTAACGTTCGACGCGTTGATTTTTGTTTGCAAATCGCGTGAAACGGCCACATGTGCCGGTTTTCATTTTTTATCGTGACGTAACGACAAATGGCAACCTATGATATTATTCTTTTTTAAAATTAAAATTAAACGGATTTTACTAAGAAATAGAATGGTTATTCAATTATTAGAATGGAAAATGTAAATATTCCATCTAATTCCTTAAAATTCGCCTATTTAAATCAGTGAATACTGACAAAAATTATATTTCTAATTAAAAGGAAAGAAAAATCTTAATTTAAGCGGTCTAAACAAGTCAATTTGTTATTAATCTGTATGTATAGCTTGAATTTGTACCATATATCGTTTTAGCTACTGCAGTCAACTCAGGCGTAAATGCAGCGTGCTATTAACAAGAAACAAACCATTTAGAAAACTAGTTTTCAGGAATTAATGAATATCCATTTCATTTTTGGGTTTATAAATATTGTTTATTTCTGAATTTGAAACTACATAAACGGTACTGCATATTTCTCCAATTTAATATCAACTTTATAAATATTTTAACACACATATTTTAGTAAAGAACTGATGTTAATGACATTAAGGTTTAAGTAAATAGGGCAAAGCAAAAATGAAATTTTAATTAAAGGTTGATGTTAAAATTCGAACTGTGTTAATTTGTTAGGCCTCCTAATATACTTAAAATGTTAATATTGCAATCTATATGATGCCATTTCTACAATCATAATATTGTATATTTAAAAGACTCGATAATAGACTTATTTTGTTTTCCCTTTTGAATCACACAGGATTACTACAAAGTAATAGCATCTAGCATAATATCTATGTATATTCACTTTATAATCCATTATATTGTACATTTTAAGCAAATTTGATTTGTAATGAGTACAAGCTACTTTTTGTTGTCCCTTTTTTCAGCAAATTATCGCATCAAGTACAATAATTACAATTACCAAACTGTGTACAATATATTTCTTTCAGAATATGTACTTTCGTTTATGATATAGTAAATTAAAATCTAATTATAATTAAAAGAAATAAGGCAAAAACTTGAGCAATTTACAATATGGAATGGATGCAATATATTAGCTTATAAATTAGGAACAATGACGAAAATCCTACCTTATTTCCGGCCGATCCCGTTTCAAGAAGATGCCACGACGAGTTGCCACCATACAAGCAGTAGTCATCCTAAAAAATACGGCTTTAAAAATGTATCATGTATGGTATATTACTGAATTAATTGAAGGGCAAATACTTGTTAGAAAAAAATTAAATGCATAATTGTATGAGAAATATCGTTTAAGTAACTTTAAATAAGTGAAATTTGAAGTTTTTAGCAATAAAACTATCAATAAATGTGTATAATCTAATCCAGAATTTTTATTAAAAGAATGATAACCTACCTTTACGGTAATTTTACTGCGACCTTTCGATAGTAAACCTACGCCAATATAAAGCTCTTAAGAAACGTACAATATGTTTTCCATTAAATAAACCCAAATTTAATCAATTTCTTCTTAAATGCATTAAATCTAGAATATTAAATGACCAATTAGTAAATTATATTTGTAATACATTTTAAAAGTTACCATTTTTCACCGCAAACAGGATCAAAGTGCAAAAACAACGCCACATTTCTATATAGTATCTACCTACTTTTTCATTCCAACATATTTCACGGCATTCTAAAATCTTGAAAAACCAAGAATAAATACATTTCGTAATAAATAGTATTGTGTAAATTGCAATGGTCACATTATTGAAAATATTTATATTAATTAACTAACAAATATGTATTTCACTTAGTATTCAAACTCTTTTTAACGTTCGACGCGTTGATTTTTGTTTGCAAATCGCGTGAAACGGCCACATATGCCGATTTTCATTTTTTATCGTGACGTAACGACAAATGGCAACCTATGATATTATTCTTTTTTAAAATTAATATTAAACGGATTTTAATAAGAAATAGAATGGTTATTCAATTATTAGAATGGAAAATGTAAATATTCCATCTAATTCCTTAAAATTCGCTTATTTAAATCAGTAAATACTGACAAAAATTATATTTCTAATTAAAAGGAAAGAAAAATCTTAATTTAAACGGCCTAAACAAGTCAATTTGTTATTAGTCTGTATGTATAGCTTGAATTTGTACCATATATCGTTTTAGCTACTGCAGTCAACTCAGGCGTAAATGCAGCGTGCTATTAACAAGAAACAAACCATTTAGAAAACTAGTTTTCAGGAATTAATGAATATGCATTTCATTTTTGGGTTTATAAATATTATATATTTCTGAATTTGAAACTACGTAAACGGTACTGCATATTTCTCTAATTTAATATCAACTTTATAAATATTTTAACACACATATTTTAGTAAAGAACTGATGTTAACGACATTAAGGTTTAAGTAAATAGGACAAAGCAAAAATGAAATTTTAATTAAAGGTTGATGTTAAAATTCGAACTGTGTTAATTTGTTAGGCCTCCTAATATACTTAAAATGTTAATATTGCAATCTATATGATGCCATTTCTACAATCATAATATTGTATATTTAAAAGACTCGATAATAGACTTATTTTGTTTTCTCTTTTGAATCACACAGGATTACTACAAAATAATAGCATCTAGCATAATATATATGTATATTCACTTTATAATTCATTATATTGTACATTTTAAGCAAATTTGATTTGTAATGAGTACAAGCTACTTTTTGTTGTCCCTTTTTTCAGCAAATTATCGCATCAAGTACAATAATTACAATTACCAAACTGTGTACAATATATTTCTTTCAGAATATGTACTTTCGTCTATGATATAGTAAATTAAAATCTAATTATAATTAAAAGAAATAAGGCAAAAACTTGAGCAATTTACAATATGGAATGGATGCAATATATTAGCTTATAAATTAGGAACAATGACGAAAATCCTACCTTATTTCCGGCCGATCCCGTTTCAAGAAGATGCCACGACGAGTTGCCACCATACAAGCAGTAGTCATCCTAAAAAATACGGCTTTAAAAATGTATCACGTAAGGTATATTACTGAATTAATTGAAGGGCAAATACTTGTTAGAAAAAAATGAAATGCATAATTGTATGAGAAATATCGTTTAAGTGACTTTAAATAAGTGAAATTTGAAATTTTTAGCAATAAAACTATCATTAAATGTGTATAATCTAATCCAGAATTTTTAATAAAATAATGATAACCTACCTTTACGGTAATTTTACTGCGACCTTTCGATAGTAAACCTACGCCAATATAAAGCTCTTAAGAAACGTACAATATGTTTTCCATTAAATAAACCCAAATTTAATCAATTTCTTCTTAAATGCATTAAATCTAGAATATTAAATGACCAATTAGTAAATTATATTTGTAATACATTTTAAAAGTTACCATTTTTCACCGCAAACAGGATCAAAGTGCAAAAACAACGCCATATTTCTATATAGTATCTACCTACTTTTTCATTCCAACATATTTCACGGCATTCTAAAATCTTGAAAAACCAAGAATAAATACATTTCGTAATAAATAGTATTGTGTAAATTACAATGGTCACATTATTGAAAATATTTATATTAATTAACTAACAAATATGTATTTCACTTAGTATTCAAACTCTTTTTAACGTTCGACGCGTTGATTTTTGTTTGCAAATCGCGTGAAGCGGCCACATACGCCGATTTTCATTTTTTATCGTGACGTAACGACAAATGGCAACCTATGATATTATTCTTTTTTAAAATTAATATTAAAGGGATTTTACTAAGAAATAGAATGGTTATTCAATTATTAGAATGGAAAATGTAAATATTCCATCTAATTCCTTAAAATTCGCTTATTTAAATCAGTGAATACTGACAAAAATTATATTTCTAATTAAAAGGAAAGAAAAATCTTAATTTAAACGGTCTAAACAAGTCAATTTGTTATTAGTCTGTATGTATAGCTTGAATTTGTACAATATATCGTTTTAGCTACTGCAGTCAACTCAGGCGTAGAATGCAATTTGCTATTAACATGAAACAAACCATTTAAAAAACTAGTTTTCAGGAATTAATGAATATGCATTTCATTTTTGGGATTATAAATATTATTTATTTCTGAATTTGAAACTATGTAAACGGTACTGCATATTTTTCCAATTTAATATCAACTTTATAAATATTTTAACACACATATTTTAGTAAAGAACTGATGTTAACGACATTAACGTTTAAGTAAATAGGACAAAGCAAAAATAAAATTTTAATTAAAGGTTGATGTTAAAATTCGAACTGTGTTAATTTGTTAGGCCTCCTAATATACTTAAAATGTTAATATTGCAATCTATATGATGTAATTTCTACAATCATAATATTGTATATTTAAAAAACTCGATAATAGACTTATTTTGTTTTCTCTTTTGAATCACACAGGATTACTACAAAATAATAGCATCTAGCATAATATCTATGTATATTCACTTTATAATCCATTATATTGTACATTTTAAGCAAATTTGATTTGTAATGAGTACAAGCTATTTTTTGTTGTCCCTTTTTTCAGCAAATTATGGCATCAAGTACAATAATTACAATTACCAAACTGTGTACAATATATTTCTTTCAGAATATGTACTTACGTCTATGATATAGTAAATTAAAATCTAATTATAATTAAAAGAAATAAGGCAAAAACTTGAGCAATTTACAATATGGAATGGATGCAATATATTAGCTTATAAATTAGTAACAATGACGAAAATCCTACCTTATTTCCGGCCGATCCCGTTTCAAGAAGATGCCACGACGAGTTGCCACCATACAAGCAGTAGTCATCCTAAAAAATACGGATTTAAGAATGTATCATGTAAGGTATATTACTGAATTAATTGAAGGGCAAATACTTGTTAGAAAAAAATGAAATGCATAATTGTATGAGAAATATCGTTTAAGTAACTTTAAATAAGTGAAATTTGAAGTTTTTAGCAATAAAACTATCAATAAATGTGTATAATCTAATCCAGAATTTTTATTAAAAGAATGAAAACCTACCTTTACGGTAATTTTACTGCGACCTTTCGATAGTAAACCTACGCCAATATAAAGCTCTTAAGAAACGTATATGTTTTCCATTAAATAAACCCAAATTTAATCAATTTCTTCTCAAATGCATTAAATCTAGAATATTATATGACCAATTAGTAAATTATATTTGTAATACATTTTAAAAGTTACCATTTTTCGCCGCAAACAGGATCAAAGTGCAAAAACAACGCCACATTTCTATATATCTACCTACTTTTTCGTTCCAACATATTTCACGGCATTCTAAAATCTTGAAAAACCAAGAATAAATACATTTCGTAATAAATAGTATTGTGTAGATTCCAATGGTCACATTATTGAAAATATTTATATTAATTAACTAACTAATATGTATTTCACTTAGTATTCAAACTCTTTTTAACGTTCGACGCCTTGATTTTTGTTTGCAAATCGCGTGAAACGGCCACATATGCCGGTTTTCATTTTTTATCGTGACGTAACGACAAATGGCAACCTATGATATTATTCTTTTTTAAAATTAATATTAAACGGATTTTACTAAGAAATAGAATGGTTATTCAATTATTAGAATGGAAAATGTGAATATTCCATCTAATTCCTTAAAATTCGCTTATTTAAATCAGTAAATAATGACAAAAACTATATTTCTAATTAAAAAGAACGAAAAAATTTAAATTAAACGGTCTAAACAAGTCAATTTGTTATTAGTCTGTATGTACAGCTTGAATTTGTACCAAATATCGTTTTAGCTACTGCAGTCAACTCAGGCGGAGAGTGCAGTGTGCTAGAGGAGAAGGTGCAAATATGGAATGCCATTTTATTAAATTCTTATAGATTTCTAATAGTTAAGGATAATTAAAATCGAATTATGCAAAACATTAACTGAAACAACTGGAACAAAAGTGGTTCCTTCAATTTATGAGAGTCTCACATATTTTTTAACAAAAAATAATATTCCCAAGAAACTGCAAAATCACTACTTGAAAAAATATGGTGTAAATATGGAATACATGGACAACTTCAAAAATAAGTATTATTTGTTTAAACAACAATTAAAAACTATATCATATTACATTATTTGCACCAGTCACAAATATATTAATCTTTTTTAGCATCTGCGCAATCGTTAGGTGCCCACATGGAACACATCAAGCACTGTATACATAGTTCACCCATTCGACTAGCTGAAAATTTATATCCACAAAATATGCAGTTTACATCAGTGTCATCTGGTTTTAAATGGCCTGGTATAATTTACAAATCGCTATTCGAATCATCCAGTTTTACATCAACGTTTGAAATTTCGGATTCATCAGATGATAATTCCCATTTTGAATGGGGGCCGCTTAAGTTTTGACTTCACACGTTTTTGAGAGTTTCTAACGTCGGTACCAACATGTTTGATTTTACCGAGAGGCAATCTTCTGTTCGTGATTAACGTTTTTGCATTTTTCTCGCCTTTTTTGTTTAATGATTCGTTAAGCCCGTCTTTGTAAGGAGATGAAGTAATCAATGAAGCTCCAACCGCCTTCCGCCCATTATTGAATTCTTGCGCTTTAAATTAGGTATTGGAGAAATGTCGACAGGTAAAACATATGCAACCTGATTGGAACTATTTTTCTGATTCTGCTTTTGAACGACACCTGCTGAAGGTGTTGTTGAACATGAAGCCTGAGTTGATCCAATGATGTCATTATGTGTATGTGTAGTATATGCAGGTATAGTGTCTGATGATTTAGAACATGATGGTTGGCACTGGATAACTAATTCTTCTGCAACAGCACTAGAGGAAATTTGTGAAAATTCGGCTACGCTACTATCCCAGCCACTAGCCAGCGGCAAATGATGAACCAGTTGGCTTTCTTATTGATAAATTTGGATGCCGTTTCAAAAATAAATCAATCCATGTTCTTCCTGCTAAACCTGATGGAGGGAAGGAACGTTTACTGTTATTTCTAGAAGCTAACTGGTAAGCAAGACGTCTCAAATCACGCATTGTAAGCCCGTAAAATTTTGATTCCATTTTCAATATATATTCTACCAATTGCTCTTCCAGTTCTGGTCCCAGTATACAATTTTCTTCTTGACCTAGTTTCTGCTGCTTTTTTCAGGAGGTACATTGGTGTTCTGACTCAGACGAAAGATTGTTGTACGGGGAACGTTATAAAATTTTGCAGTCTTAAGATATACCATTTTCTTTACTCTGATTGCTTTAATATCTGACCGCATGTTTTCATCACTATATTGCTTCCTATTATTTTCACGGATACGACGTTCACACTTTCGTGGCATTCCAAAACAAAAGGAAAAAAATCTTATTGCAAAGCGGTCCAAATATGGAATACTACTAGTATTCCATATTTACAACAATTCATGTGCTACACACGCAGAGAAATACATGTTTGTATCAAATAAATCTGCTTTGACTCAAGAAATTCTCTGTTTTGTATATCCACAAGACAATATTATCTTGTGGAGAGATAAATATATTCTTAAAATTATTTACTTCATTCAAAACTATTTCTTATTTGAATGAAACATATAAAATGTGTTTGCTTAAGAAAAATATTCGTAAATCAAATCCATTGTATTCTTACTTGAAGTATGTTTTGTCGCAGAATATTCTTATGGCAAGACGCTACGTTTTCTTAATGAAAGAAAATATTTTTTATGTGAGAATGTGAATGTTTTGCATAGAACTACCAAATTGTTTTGATTTTTATATACGAGGATACGTTAAAAATAGTTTTCGTATAACTTTAAAAATTATATAATGAATAGTAGACGTATTTTATTACTATTATATTTATTTATTATGCAAATTTAATGCCTTCCACTTTTTAATTCAGAGCTCCCCGACAATGAGTATTCCTAGTTAAGTATGAATTAAATAAAAGTATCAAATTTTCAAGTATCGATGTTAAAAAATTTATTATTAATATAAAACCGTTATTAAATGCAGAATTGATTTAGTAAATCAAAATATGCATTGTAATGATAATTTTCTAATAAAAAGGAGATAATATTTTTATTTTCGTAATTTTTAAAATGCCAAGGTTTAGGAGAGATGAAAATTATACATATAAATATACGACAAAATTTTATTATTTCTATACATACTAATTTATCGTCATTTCGTGAATTGAGTATAGGCCATTCTATTAAGAATTCATGAATTTTTCGCTTTTTGCTTTGTTGACGATATGAGACTGTAGCTTTCCAGTTCTTTATGACATCATCCCATGGTTCAGTGAAATGTTTTAAGAATAAAATGGATTGTTTAACACCATCTAAAAAAAGAAAAAAATGTTCTTATAACTTAAAATCTAACTCCATCTACTTACCATTTGGTTCTTGGACTTCTTCTTCAGTTAAAATTCCTTCTTTCCCATATTCTAAGTTATGTTTCTTTTTATACATGACAGAATCTTCACTTAGATGAAGTATATTTCTCACTTTATCTACCAACCTGCCTTTAGCTAGAATCCCTTTTCCGGTGTAACTTTGTCGTTTTGGAGTATACGGAATGTAATAAGTAGAGGATGCTTCATTAGCAAATAATTCAACGATTTGGTTACTCAGTAGTAAGTATTGATCGTGCTTCAAACGACTAATTTTCAGAGTTTTTAAATATTCTTTTATACATTGTTAATACTTACTGTTTGGCAACGTAGTTATAGAGATATTTGATTATTATGTCTAATATAGATCTACGTGCGTTGTCCAAAATGGACTTCTTCTTGTAAAAATTCAAAACGCTTTTTCCTAATGCGCTGTTTTCGAGTAATTCTTTCAGCTCAATCTTAGGAAAATTGTTGCCCAAACTGTCGCTGATATTTTCTAGTCCAGAAAAAGACGTACATTGATTTATTTCTGGAATATGGTATAGGGCTGATGAAAGAGACGAATGCGTATTTGTTTCGGTCGCATCAGAAAAAGTGCTCTCCAGTATCACTACAGATTCCAGAGAAACTATCGACAAGTTTCCTGATGTATTACTTACTGTAGAATTATCACCACAGTTTTTATCATCACTCGTGTCCTAGAACATTGCTAAATAGTCAATTAAATTTGTTATTATTAAATAAAATACAAAACTTAAAAATAATGAGTCATAACTTCGACCTGGGCATTAAATAATAATACAGTAAAATGCGATTAGAGAAATACAAACAAAAATAGTACAAGTAGTTTTTTCGAAGACTAGTAATATTTATTCATTACTTCCAATTGTAATATATTATTTAAAAAACGGAAAATGTTCTAATGAATTACATATAGGTATACTTTATATACAAATATAGGGATACAATATAAGCACTTATGGATGCAACTCTATGGGACGATTCCTTTAAAAAGATGAGTGGTCTTTCATAAAAATTTGCTTTCGAAAATCTCTTGTATGAGAGTTACACCACTCGAAAGACTCACTTCGGGAAACATAAAATAATGTAATTTCAAATATACCTTAAGACCAATCATCTTATTGATGTTATTCTCAGAAGGAGTTGAAAATTGCAACCGTTAAGTTTTTTCATTGTATTGGTACCTAGTCAAAATTTTCAATTTACGATATGCAATTTAAAAACCCGAATCATTTGGAAA
Organism: Melolontha melolontha; assembly: GCA_935421215.2. Classification (NCBI taxonomy): domain Eukaryota; kingdom Metazoa; phylum Arthropoda; class Insecta; order Coleoptera; family Scarabaeidae; genus Melolontha; species Melolontha melolontha. The sequence goes on along the minus strand of OW285243.1, from coordinate 117,902,659 downwards.
CGTTTTCCACTTATTTCATAAAATATAACGTTCTTGAGAGAAACAATAAAATAATTTACCATGCAGTACAAATAATTACTAAAAATTGTCCATTATATTATTTGATTTTGTAATGTCGATAATTTCTTTTCCATAATTGTTGCCAAAAAAAGTTACTATATTTTCACAAGCTAAACACATCTAGCTCTGATAGAAGATATTTTTGGAAATATAAAAGACCCTGCTTATTTCTTGATTAGAAATCATTCATTAGATTTTTTCCAGAAATTGTAGTGTGTATGATTAAAATTATAAAAGTGATTAAAACCATGTACAGCATGTACACATCAAATAAATATGTGATCTTAGATATGCCTTATTTTATTAATCTTAATATAGACGTTATACTTTTGGAGAAATTTTTTCTTAAACCAAGTAATTTAAAAAAGGTATATAACCCCTTACCACAATTATTAGTCGTATCCTACGGATACGACTAATAATTGTGGTAAGGGGTTATATACCTTTTTTAAATTATTATTTAACCACAGTCTCCATTGAAAGAATTTTAAACCAAGTATTGGAATAAGCTCTTTTATATCACCATCCTCTAAGGTGTTAAAGGTTTCTTCATCAATTTGATTATCTTAAACACAAATGAAATATATAATTGAAAAGTATTTGAAATAAAACAATTAATCAATACAAAATTATATTAGATCATTAATTATAACTATACAGTAAATAATACATGGCTGAATAGTCTATAGAAAAATATTTCTAGAGCAATTATTGAAGAACAGTAAAATTAATAGGTCTAAAATTTGTGAACGACATGATATATTCCATCTATCATCCATTACAATTAATCGCAAATTACTTACCTTCAAAATTTTCTTGTAATTGTGGTAATTCCCACTTTCTTAATATATCACTCACAAATTCGTCCATATTGCTAACTATCACTTTAATATAATAATTCATACACATAAACAACGACACAAAGGTAGCAAATGCAGCGAACTTGTGTTACTTGTGTACAAAGACGTCTAACATTGCACCCCTGATCGGGCCTATACGTAAACTCGCAATCGCTAAAAATAGAAATGATATAATAAGTTTGCTTCCACCAAATAGATGTTTTTCTTTATAGAAACATTTATTCAAGAAATTTTTAGTTTTGTTGGAGAAATACTGCTTTTCTTAATATAAGGAAACAGTTTCAAAGGAAACAAATTCTTTTCTAATTCCAAGAAAATAGTAGTAAAACAATATTTTTTCTTGTTCTAAAAATGCATTTCTCTGCGTGCATGTTTGCTTAGATCTCATTGCATATGATAAATATTCAAATAACAACGATGTTTATCGAAAGTCCATTTCATAGTTTAAGAAATTATAATTAAAAGAAATAAGGCAAAACTTGTGCAATTTTACAATATGGAATGGATGCAATAAATTAGCTTATAAATTAGGAACAATGAAGAAAATCCTACCTTACTTCCCGTCGATCCCGTTTCAAGAAGAAGATGCCGCGACGAGTTATCACCGTGCAAGCAGTTGCCATCCTAAAAAATACGTATTTAAAATTGTATCATATTTAAATGTTTAGGTCCACCGTGAATTAAAACAACATGGATGTAAGGTATATTACTGAATTAATTGAAGCGCAAATACTTGTTAAAAAAAATGAAATGCATAATTGTATGAGAAATATCGTTTAAGTAACTTTAAATAAGTGAAATTTGGAGTTTTTAGCAACAAAACTATCAACAAATGTGTATAATCTAATTCAGAAATTTTATTAAAATAATGATAACCTACCTTTACGGTAATTTTACTGCGACCTTTCAATAATAAATCTATGCCCACATAAGCTCTTAAAAAACGTGTTCCATGAAATAATCCCAAATTCAATCAATTTCTTCTCAAATGCATTAAATCTAGAATATTGTATGACCAATTAGTAAATTATATTTGTAATAAATTTTAAAAGTTACCATGTTTCGCCGCAAACACGATCAAAGTGCAAAAACATATAGAAAACAACATATTTCACGGCATTCTAAAATCTTGAAAAACCAAGAATAAATACATTTCGTAATAAATAGTATTGTGTAAATTCCAATGGTCACATTATTGAAAATATTTATATTAATTAACGAACAAATATGTATTTCACTTAGTATTCAAACTCTTTTTAAAGTTCGACGCGTTGATTTTTGTTTGCAAATCGCGTGAAACGGCCACATATGCCGGTTTTCATTTTTTATCGTGACGTAACGACAAATGGCAACCTATGATATTATTCTTTTTTAAAATTAATATTGAACAGATTTTACTAAGAAATAAAAAAGTTATTCAATTATTTGAATGAAAAATCCAAATATTTCACTTAATTTCTTAAAATTCGCTTATTTATATCGGTGAATAATGACAAAAATTATATTTTTAATTAAATAAACGGTCTAAACAAGTCAAATTGTTATTAAGCTGTATGTACAGTTTGAATTTGTACCATATATCGCAAATAATTATGGGCAAAATTAAGAAAAGTTTGGAGAACGCCAGGGGAGCGATTCATGCAATGCGCTGTCAGAGGAATCGACAGATTTGGTGGAGGGTCTGTTATGGTATGGTACGAATCTTGTAGTGGTAATCCAAGGCACTATAACAGCATTGCGGTATAGAGATGAGATTGTCATCCCTATTGTCGAAACTTTTGCAGCTCTTCAAGGACCAGAAGTAATTTTAATTCACAATAACGCTCGTCTGCATACAGCGATATCGTAACGAACGAGTTTTTCGCTTCGAATATCAATGTTTTAAACTCGCCAGCCTTAAGTTCGGATCTAAATCCTATAAGATTTAGGAACACCTTCAACAAATTTTAGTTGTTCATAGTAATGTTTTATACTTTCAATGTTTCACAGAAAATACATAGTTTAGAATTTTGTTCTTTGTAAATTATTTTTATTCAAAATTCGATACGTAATTCGCTTGTCAGCATTGCTTTTGTTTCAGCAGTAGTTGCTGTCGGTTATCAAACTGTTTATTACATTCGTTCTGTTGTGCATTGGCAGATACATATTAACTGCATATTGCCATGGATTTTTCCCCGAAGAAAGAAATTGAAAGAAACTATAAAAGACTATATATTTATGTACATTTTATTCCAGAAAGATAATTATAAAGATTTGATATTTTATGTAAAAATTTATTATAATGTGTATTTTTATCCACGACTGTAGAACGTTCGAGTCAGTGATGTTTGCAGTTCCCGCCACTTTGGAAGTTATAGTGGTAGTTGCTCTTTGGATTTTATGTTAGATATGCTGATATTTTTCATTTTCCGGAGGGAAGAAGAGTCAGAGATTAACTTGTCATTGTACAGATAGGTCGAAGTTTTTATCGCTGAATAGAACTTCTTTTTTATTCAGATATTTTGAAATAAAATTCGGTTTATTGTTAGTGTGGTGATATTGATGTGTTTAAAAGTAATTCTCGATTTTATTACGAGTCTTTTATACTTGTAATTTTGATTCAAATGACCTATCTGTAGTCTCTCTTGTAATAGTTTTTTTTGTGAAGTGGCTACATTAATTAATGTATGTATATTTCTGTTAATATATTTATGTATTTAGAAATAATTCTATAACATTGTTGAGCTCAGTAAAATCATTAATTTTAGTTTATAAAATATATTTTGTAATCAGAGAAATATTAAGAAAAGTTATCAGATTTTTTTGGAAGTGAATTTTTTTCAAGTAAAATGTTCTAGAAGGTTAGAACGTGGGAAATTGATTTGTATCATGTTAGTGTGCGCATGATTTAAAATTTAGATGGCGTGTGAATATAGATAGTTTTCTATTTGACGTTTGATATTGGGATAACGTAATTGTTTATATCTGATAGTTTTTTCTAAATATTTAATTTGTAATTTTGCTCGCGGTAAAAAATCTTTTGCTTTCATTTAGTATCAAAGTTTTCCTCACCACCTGACTCATTATAGATGTTTCAGTTCGACTTTATACTTTATAAAGTCTATTTTTTTTCTTTTATTTTTTTTTGGGATAAAGATATTGAGGGTGAATCTTTGTTTGTTTTCCTAATACCTTTCGTTTTATTTCTTGTGCCACATACCTTATGAGGGTAAACTCTGAAGATTGAAGAGCTCCAGGAAGGCGTATCCGACTAGAGTATAGCAGGGCAAGCTACTGTGTATTGTGAGTCAAAGTTATATAAGCAATCAACATCACAATTCACTGCAATATGTAGGTATGTGCCACTTATTCAGAGGCCACACGTATCAAATTGTTCGAAACTCACGGATCGCTTACGGAAACAAACCTATTGCGAATACAAGGCAGACGCCTATCTATGGGCTATGAATCATCAATTGCTCGAGTCCGCTTTTCGATTATTATACACAACAGCGTTATGCAAATGGGAAACGAATTTCCATTTCATATATCATTCATGAAATAATTTATATCATTTATTGGTTTTTATATGTTATTCAATTATCATATTTTTCTATTGGCCGTATTCACTAATTCTCTCAGTCTGTTATCTAATGTATGTACTATTACGATCGAAAAATAAGGGACAAGTCTTAACACATAAATTCGTCATATTTTTACATTGTAAGTCTGATTTCATACAAACTGACGTTGGTGACATTTCATAAATTGGCAAATATCATTTTATCATGAAGTAGACTTTACAATGTACAAAAATAAGTGTCCCTTAAATTACGATCGCATCCGTACATGTACAAAACATATCAATGCATACCAAATTCGCAAGGGAGACAATCAGCTTACCAACACGTGTTTCGGCCTGCTTTGCCCTCGTCAGCGTATAATGGAAATCACCGTGTCCTAGCTCAGTTCGCCGCATTTTCCAAACTTGTACCATGGCCATACTCGTCGGAGAAATACCACACAGCATCTACCGGCCTAGAGCAACAAGTCTGTCTACGGTTTCCGTGGATAGATAAGTTGTCAATAAGAAGTTAACTGGTAAATGCCGTAAGATGTATTTCTTATGAGCATCTACTGTAAAGTTTTCAAATGCAGTGTACCGATCTAGGTCTTGGTGATTTCCGTCGGACTCTGATGAGGGCAAGGTAGAAACACGCGTCCCTAAGTTGATATTTTCCAATGCGAATTTAGTACCCCTCGTGTATTCATTTGTACTTTACATATCTAGGTGTCCAGAAACGCTCCTGACAAACGAAGACCGGAGATTCCTCTGATAATTTTAAGACAATTAAACCCAAATTCACCTAGTCCGAAAATGCTTCCTAAGGGAGCTAGAGTTCTTTGAAGATGGCGCCTTGTATTTATTTTTTTTTTAATTCCTCCAGAACGCTTCTATTTAGAAAAACAAAAACTGGTATGCTTATTTATCCTCCAGAGATGAATCGATTTCATCAATTGCGAATTTCTAGTACCGGTCATAGGCGTCCGTTTTGGGTAGGTCAACGGTTATTTTAAGGCATAACTTTTTTGTCTTTAACTTTTAAGCATTTGTGACACTAGATTATTAAATTTTCAGGTATTCCAGTACTAAAATGTACTCTTACTTTAAGTCGGTAGGATACACCGTTTTCTAGAAAAATCGATTTGTAAATTTTTCGTTTTTTCTTCATTAAAGTTCAATTTATTATGTACCTACTTATTTTTAGCGACGAAGTTGGCTTCGACTATCAAGGCATGGATGAAAATTAATTTAATAAATTAAAAACAAATTATTTATTACAATGGAACGAAACTAACAAAAAAAGAACAAGTATCAAAGGTAGATTGTTACAAAAGTTGCTCGATGTGATGACCATTAGTATCTATGCATAAGTTTACCCTTTTGCTTAGAGAACGCCGAATTCTTGCAAAAATTCCAAAGTTATTTCTAAATTCGTTGCAAGCATCTTGTATCCTTAGCCAGAGTTGTGCGCGATTTTGTATCGGAACGGAATAAACAAATGCTTTTATGTATCCCCAAACACAATAATCGCAAGGATTCAAATCCGGCGACCTTGCTGGCCAAGCAACTAGACCTCCTCTTCCAATCCAATGGTCTTCGTAGTTGTTATCTAGAAAGTCTCGTACATTCCTGCTAAAGTGGGCCGGACAGCCGTCCTGTAGAAACCATAAGTTTTGCCGAATATTTAAACGCACCTCATCTAACAAATCAGGAAAAATATTTTGCAGGAAATGTAAGTAATCAGCACCATTTAACTGAGCAGGTAATTCCACAGGTCCAAGTAGATAATCGTTAACTACTCCTATCCAGACGTTTATGCTAAACCTATGCTGATGCTTAAAGTCTTGAACAACGTGGGGATTGTCACCAACGTACGAATAATAATGTGCATTATGTACATTAAAAATTCCATTTTTTGAGAATGTAGCTTCGTCACCAAACAAAATGTTCCTGAAGAAATCTTCATCTTGATTTTTCTGTTTTTGTAACCATCTAGCGAATTCTACGCGAGCAGGAAAATCTCCTTCTAGCAGTGCTTGCACCTTTGTAAAATGAAAAGGATATAAATTTTCTTTGTGTAAGATATTTCCTACGGAAGATTTTGAAATTGTGGGGTACATGGCAGATAGTCTTCGAACGCTAATTTCTGGATTTTCCTCAACTTCCATTAAAATAACATCTTCATGTTCTGCTGTTACATCATTATGTCTCCCTGTTTCATTATTTTTTGGGACCACTGAACCTGTTTCTCTTAATCGTTGATGAAGAGCTGTAAATGTTGAGTGAGTGGGATGCTGACGATTGGGAAATTTTTCAGCGTATCTACGTTGCGCCGCTCGAGCGTTACACCTTATTTCGCCATAAACTAAATGCATATCGGCGTATTCCTCATTAGTAAAAACCATTTTTTTAAAAATTGAAATCGTTGTGTTTGAATAACACAAAGTAAAAAATGAAAAGATAAACTTCGCGAACTGACAACAATTTGACAATGAAAAACATAGGTTTTACTTCTGTTGGCAGTTCAGAGCTAACTATTGCAAAAAATAAAAAAATTGAACTTTAATGAAGAAAAAACGAAAAATTTACAAATCGATTTTTCTAGAAAACGGTGTATCCTACCGACTTAAAGTAAGAGTACCTTTTAGTACTGGAATACCTGAAAATTTAATAATCTAGTGTCACAAATGTTTAAAAGTTAAAGACAAAAAAGTTATGCCTTAAAATAACCGTTGACCTACCCAAAACGGACGCCTATGACCGGTACTAGAAATTCGCAATTGATGGAATCGATTCATCTCTGGAGGATAAATAAGCATACCAGTTTTTGTTTTTCTAAATAGAAGCGTTCTGGAGGAATTAAAAAAAAAATAAATACAAGGCGCCATCTTCAAAGAACTCATCTCCCTTAGGAAGCATTTTCGGACTAGGTGAATTTGGGTTTAATTGTCTTAAAATTATCTGAGGAAACTCCGGTCTTCGTTTGTCAGGAGAGTTACTGGACACCCTGTATTATCGTGTTTAACCCTTGATGTTAGTGAGCAGATATATGCTATATTTTACATTACACAGATGTTGTTCAAAATTACAATTTCATTTTTATTAATGTCTAAACGTCTTTATTCCATGCATATGCGTAATTTGTTTGTTTGCTCAACATTAAATATGTAGTTCCAGCAACAACTCCATATTAGTGAATGGAGGTCATATTGCATGTAGGAGCATTATAATAGTTCGCGTAGGTTCGTGCTCATTACCTGACATCTCTGACTTCCAATCAGCGAAACAGAAAAAATCATGATTCGACCGTTCGTCATTTGTTTGCGTATATTCACTACAAAAACAACCGAACATCTGCAATCGCCACCTTTCTATTTTCTTTTTACTCACCGCTGATGCGATGTGAGTGTATTATAGGACGTTCCACCGGCACCAAAATTTATGGTCTGTAGGTGTTCACAACACATATTGCAAGAATACTTAACATACATATCTGGTTGTAATTTGTATAAAAGAATTCTTATTGCATGTTTTGTTTCATGTGTGTTAAATAAACATCTATTATTGTACAATAAATTTGTTAAAAATAACGTGTGTTTAAAAAGTCGTTACGTCCTGGGCGGCTATGAAATAGCGAAAGTGGGGAAAGTATGTCTGTAATATGATCAAATAAATTTACCCTCTAGTTAGTCATGAAATTATTTATTCAAAAATATCACGTTGGTAGTGAGAAATAAAAAATATCTGTCATTATATTATTGGTTTATTGACATTCAAAAATGTTTACAATACACCATAAAGTTTTCATTATCGAATCATAACAAGTGTTCATTTGAAAAGTCAATCTAGGTTACTTTGAAATTTTGATAGAATAAGACGCAAATATATTAGTATGTGTTTGTTGTTCCGTAAACGTAAATCCAAATGACATTTGATAATGTCAATCACAAATATCAGTTAGTGCATAAAATAATCGTGCGTCGATTCTGGTTTAAATAAATTGCTTCTCAGTTTTAAAATGGCTTTCACTTTAGAACATAAATTTTTTTTAGTCCAAGCTTATTTTCGAAGTGGTAATAAAATTGATGGTTTATGGGTTTATTCAGTTCAAGATTGCATGGTAGAATTTCAAGTTGAGTTTCCACATTTTGTAATAGATTATATACAATTTAAGAATACTTTGGATAGAACTTTAAAACTGTTTTCTGAAACTGGTAGGCTCTTAAGAAAATCAGGCAGCGGAGCAGTTAAGAAACGTACACCTCAAGTTGTCAATCGTGTTGAAGAAATAATGGAAAATGAACTACAAACATCTGTTTGACATTTGAGTCAACAAATAAACCTTTCTGTTGGTACAACTCACAAGTTATTAAAAAAAGATATGCAACTTTATCCATACCGTGTCACAGCAGTACAAGAATTGTTAGAAATTGATTACCCACGTAGACTACAGTTTTGTAATTGGTTTGTAAATATGAACAATAATGGAGAACTTTCGCAAAGAGTAATCTTTACTGATGAAGCATGGTTTTATAAAACGGGATACCTAAATTCACAAAATACAAGAATTTGGAATAGTGAAAATCCACATGTAATTAATGAAGAATCGCTACATCCAGAGAACATTGGTGTTTGGGCAGCGATAAGCCAAAGGCGAATCATTGGACCAATATTTTTTCAGGGAACGTTAACTGCTCAAAGGTACCGTATGGAAATTTTACAACCATTTGTCAATCAGTTGCATGATGATGAACTTCAAAATGCATATTTCCAACAAGACGGATCACCTTGTCACTGTACTGCAGAATCTTTGGATTATTTAAGAGAATTTTTTGATGAGCGTATAATTAGTCGAAATATTGAAATTGCCTGGCCTACACGTTCATGCGATTTAACACCTTGCGACTTCTTTTTGTGGCCTTATCTAAAAAATAACATATTTCGAACACCTATATTGAATTTGAATGATATGCTACAGAGAATCGAAGAATGCATGGAAATTAATAACAATCCAGTAATGTTGCAGAATATCATCAGAAATTTTGAACGGAGGATTTTAAAGTGCATTGATCTTGAAGAACATTTTCAACATTTGTTATAGTTTTCAATAAATACCTATTATTTGTTATTTATTTGTATGTATGAAACTGTCAAAATATACGACTTCGTAGGTTAAGTAGTAAATTTTAATTTACGACATACTTCAAAATGTTCTCAGTAAATCACATGCTACTAGATTGACTTTTCAAATGAATACCCGTTATATATATATATATGTATCCTTTACATGCTATGTTGACTTAAAGATTTGTTATATTGCCTATGTTAAAATTGCATTGAACATGTGTTTGGAAACACCATCTCTTTACATGCTGTTAAAACAAATCCAGTATTTTAGCTTTGAAACATGGCGTGGAAGGACTATCAACTGATTCATCTTTTAAAGACTCTCACTCGAACAACACCCTGAATTGAGGAACAGAGATTTAATTTCTAATCTTTGAGAATCTATGTGAATGAATCCTTTTACATAGGCAATGGTATCAATTAAATAGGTTCCGCACAAGCCGCTGGATGGAAATTCACAGATACTAACTAGTCTCTGTGATTGCGAGAATGTGGAACAAGCCTGATAATAAACGACTACCACAGAAGAAGTTCCCTTGGTAGCATCTACGAGATGACCAAAGCCTGCAGTACTGGAGTGAATGAAAAATTTACATGTTAATGTTTATAACCTCTTCTTTGTCATTAAAGTGATTAAAAGTGACAATATCTAATTTTCCATTATTTTAAACATCGTTTCTCAAACGAAATAAATTTCATTCAGTTATAAATAATCTTTGTTATTATTATAATTATTCACAAAAAATAGCTAGTTAATAGTTGATTAACGTATTAATTCATTTCATGTTTTGAAACGTGTAATTTTGAAACGTAATCCGAGTGACCTTAACGTATCCTCCGACAAATTACCTACTTTATTATCCGAAGTATAAAGAAAATATTAAGAAATAGTGGAATGTCATATATATCGCGCCGTTTAAGAAAACGCTAAAAATAATTTTCTGCCGGCAAGCCGTGCGGAAAAATTATAAATTCTTTGTGGATTTCAAGCAACGAAGATAACTTCGGATTTTGTGCATTTCCGGCGAATCAAGTTTTAATTCAACCACTTTTAAATAATTGACATTTATGTGCAATTACAACGAAATTATTATTGTAGATGAGGGACCAAGCTGAAATTATTGAGAATAAAAAAACACTTAATTGGCTTGGGGGATTTGGAAGATAAACTTCACTTCATTGCGTTGTTAGATATAAATCACCATTTCATGTAAATTTTTATATTCACTGATGTTCTTTTCTTCATATATTAATCAATTTTAAAGTCGAAAAAAAATCTATCCAATAACAACAGTACAAACTTTATACGAGGTACAAGCTGAAATTATTAAGAATAAAAAACACCGTTAATATTTTCTAGGATTTTATTTTAAATATGCTCAAAGTAATTCCCTTCAACAATGATACACTTGACCATTCGTTCTCTCCACTGTTTAAAAGCTCCCAACCAATCTTCTTTATACCTTCAAAATAAGCGTGAATTGCGGTAGAAATCTCTTCTTCAGACTTATGCCTCAAGCCTTATGCTCCGCAAATTGCGCTTAACCCCCAAAAATAGCCCCAAAAGTCACACATTGCTAAATCAGGTGAGTACGGGGCAAAAACTGGAGAGTTAAAACTGCCGTACGGGACGATGCATTATCATGGTGAAACATAATTCCCTTGTCTGGAACTCTACTGAATACTCCAGGCAAACATTTTTGTCTTTTGTCCATTCTAGCTTAATTGCCTTTACTAAGCCCTTACTTCTGAAGAATACCGCATACATAACATTTTTCATAGCTCGCCGCTTCTTAGTCATTGTTATAGATAAGGGACAGCCATGATTGGAAGGATTATTGTCTTTGATAGGTTCAGCCAGTTGTTGGTTCTACATGTCAGTTTCGATTTGAAATTTTATTCGATATGAATAAAATGTCAGTTTCAATAAATAATTTTACAAGGTGATTATCTAACATTAGATCTTAATAAACGCTAAGTTGCCATGGCAACCAGGCATGAAAACTTTGTCCGCACGATACGTACACAGTGTAGCTAATTAATGATGAAATATGTCGAAAACACCAATATAATAACACCTTGTGTGCCCTTAATTAAAAAAAATAAATAAATATAATTTCATTGTATAAATTTTTTTTACGCACAATGGTACTATTTCACTTTTAACGAGTATCCAACACTAACATAAATTGTCAAGTTTAGGAAAATGACAGAAGTCAAAAAATTAGACTTAGACAACTGTCATAATTACAAGGTAATACAAAATCGTATTATATTTGCGAGCAATACTACTCGACTATCTACGCATTTTTAATTAATCGTATTATATTTGCAAGCAAAACTACTAGACTATCTACACATTTTTAATTAAAGTGAATAAATAATGACATCTATTTGAGTACATTACAAATTTAAAGGAAAGTAAAAAAGTGCGCAATATTTTTCAACATATTTAAGATAATTATTATGATTTATTATCACTTTTCAAAAAAGATTTAAAAGACACAATGACTCCAACACTATAAAATGATTGAGCACTAGAATCATATTTAGCATCCAAACATAAAATAGCTATAGAAGATTTTAATTGGCGAGAGAATATAATAACAAAGTTCCAGGAACGAAATAAACTACAGACCCCATTTCAGAAACTTATACACCAAAGTAAGTATATTATTCATTCATGTTGATACTTCATACTATATTAATAAGTTAATCTGAAAAGTTTTAAAATTATATTGCTAACTCATCACAATACAACCAAAAAAAAACTCTTTACCAATTGCCATAATTGAATACATTAATGAACCAAAATAATAAATCAACCTTGATTGTGACAATAATGTAAAACTTTAATTATTATATTTATTTACAATAATATACATGAAATATGTTCTTTCCTTTTTGTGTCAAAAGTGTGGTTAAAGCACAAAATTTACCTATAAAAAAAATAATAATTTATGTTCATAATAAACACATAAGCTACTAGAGTCGATGCAAAAGTGTCGCTTATTTGTGCCACTTGGTAGGAAGTCATATTTATGCGCTGGGTGTTGTACCAGCATTTGGCATTTGGACAAGCAACCAGAAACCTAAAAGAAACCATTTAAAATTTAAACCATAAAAAAAATAAAATCGACTTGCCATATACAGACGAACAATTGAATTTGAAACAAATTTAAATAAAGCATATATGTCCACTTCATGTGCTTTTTCATAGACAACCTTTCTTCGCATTGATAGTAGTAAATAAGAAGAAAAATAAATCTGAAGCTTCTGTTTAAGTAGCAAATATTACGTACAGTAACGTAATCTACCAGAGAAAACATAAGTTCATAGGGGACAATGGTCAGAAAATCAAGCCAAAATGTAGATCTTGCATATCTTTTCCTAATAACGTAAGGATCTTTTACTGTCCTCCCAGATACAGGATCTAGATACGTCTTATGAAAATGAAGATTCATTTTCAATGTGTGAATAACATCCAAAGTATAAACAATACATAGTATCTTCGTTGTATGTTTCTTGTAACCAATATAATTGCAACTACTTCAAATCAAGACTGACATTTAATTGGCAGCAAGAAGTTGAACCTATCAAAGACAACTATGGCCTTCCCTATCTAAATAATTTTTGCTCATATAGTATATCAACACCTGTGAGATCCGAAGAAACTGTGGCCATGACCTTAACGGCCGAAAAAATGTGTAAAAAAAAACTGTATTGTTTCTACCGTATTTTCGTTTCTAGAGTATAATAATGTATCCAGGTTTCACCTATTGTAACATATCGACGGAAAAATTCCCTTGAATTACGTTTGAAGAAATCCTTACATTCTCCTGATATTTGGAAACAAGCGCGCATTTCTCAAACACGACACCCATCTGGCGGATATCTTTTTCATATAATTTTCCTCTGTTTCTTTAATTGTATTTTCACGTGAAAAATAATATTTAATTAACTCCATATTTATACAACAACGAAAACAGTTTTCTTTAAATGAGTATAAAACACAACCTACCTGTCAGATTTGTTTGAAATTTTGAGAGTGGACATCAGAAACATGGCGGAAGTTAGCAACATAATCACCGTAGCGACAGTGTTGCCAATCTTTGAAAAGTTACTCTTTCGCCAAACAGCCCCCGTATTATTAAAAGATATTATTATTTTGATGTTATTAAACACAACATTTTATTAATAATGTCTTTCCTGCTATTGATTGTGCAGGATACATGCACGAATAGTTTTTATTAATAACACCAACCGGCAAGGTTTTAAATAGCAAAAGTTGTACATAATTAATATAATTTAAAAACACGCATAAAATGCAAATTATTGAAAACGTGATCGTATTGATTTAGTTCAGCTAATAGAGAAACTACAAGGTGATGGATTCAAATGCCGTACAATATTCCTAATTTCTTTCTTCTAATTGATTCAATTCTTGAAGATTGTTTATAGGCTCTCGAATAAAATATTGAGTTAATGCATGAGTTTGTAAGGTTTTAATTGAACCCAAATTTTTTTATGAAACAAAACACATGAACTAATCAAGAATATATTCTCTTCTATTATTTACGATAGAGATTCCTATAGTCTATTTTTAAACTAAGAGGAGTAAATGGAAAAGCCACATTTACACTGTAAAAGTTACCAAATCAATGACATTCTGAATGTTTTTTTAAATTTTCGTATTTTATTAGTTTTTCGTTATTCATTGAGCTCAAAGGCAACATTTAATTTAGCGTTATTTCCCGCTTAATTTTGAATATAAACTCTACATCAATAAAGTCACAACGTAATTAAACATTTATTAAAAATTATTTACATTAAACACAAAATAACATAAATAAAGGATTTAAAGAAATCAAAGGCTCCGTTAACTACTTGTTACTTGCAAAAATTAAACAAACTAATCTATTCTAAATCTGAACTGTCTGAGAAAGTATCACTGTCACTATCAGCACCAATAGAAATAATAAACGGTTCGATTAGATCATCTACGATGCCATCTAGTGTGGCCATTTTTATTTCTTCCTTAATTATATGCTCAACACAACTTTTCCGATTAACATTTTGAACATTTTCGATAGCTTGCAATAACAGCCCCCTCACTTCTGTCAATTTAAATGTGATGTTCTTCGATGCTACTTCATTCTTTATTTTTGCCCATATCAACTCTATTGGATTGAGTTCACAATGGTACGGTGGCAACCTTAATAGAACTTTATTATTACGTTTTGCCATTTCATCAATCACATACAAATTATATTGTTCTTTATTTATTTTGATTAAATTCAGAAGTTCAGCTCGTACCATCTCTTCTCTGAATTCAATCTGCTTATTTCGCAAACACTCTTGCATATCTTTTTTCTTTGATCCTGCTGTAGGAATTTTCTCCATTCTACGGCTGTGGTAAGACGCGTTGTCCATGACGATAACAGCGTTGTCAGGTAATTTTGATAACACATTATTAAACCATGTCTCAAAAACGGCTGCATTCATTTCTTCATGATAATCTCCTGTTTTCTTACCTTCGAAAGGCAATAACCCTCCATCAACAAAGCCATGTTCGGATCCAATATGTAACACAATAAGCCTCCTCCCTTTTCCTGACGGGTTTTTTAGTCCTGTAGATAGCCCTTCGATGAATGTTTGACGCCGATCTCTTATACTGTTATCTATCCATACTTTTTCTTTTGTATGACCTTCATTAACCCACGTCTCATCTAAATAATAATTAGTCTACCTTCTCTCCTAAATTCCTTCATTTTAAGTAAGTATTTTCTTCTCCATGTAATGATATCATCCCGTTCGATAAGAATACTTTTACGGTTTCTTTTCATGTACTTGAAGTTAATTTGCTTCATAAATTTGTACAATGACGAACGGGACATTTGTGGTAAATCTGGACGTTTCTTTATTTCCATCAAAATTTTGTCCAACGTAGGTAATTCGTTTTTATAAAAGAAAGCATGCACTATTTGCCGCACAGACTGTTTAACTACTTCATCGTATGCAGCAACATTACCAGGTCGTCCTCCATAGTGTTTAGATGCAGTAACTGTACCAGTCTCATTATACTCTTTTATGGTGCGATATACTGTCGATTGTGCAACGCCTAAAAGCAGAACATTATCAAATTGGTTACATTATTCAATCCATGAAAATTTACCCACGGTGTTACTAATTTTAGAAACAATAACAGTTATTTTAAGATTCGGTTCATCAGTTCGCAGCTGTTTATACATATTTAAAACACATTGCTTTTCAGCAACAGGTAAATGCCCTATATCTAAACGTTTGCGTTTTTTCGGAGGTGAAAATGATGCTGAACTTGTTGCAACAGTATCCATATTTATATGAATATTGAATAATTATCGATAACTACAGAAGGGTATCTTAAAGGTTTCGCAAATTCTAAAAAGAACGGATTTATTTACGTTAATACAACAATACAACTGAATAGAACAACGGGAACACAACAGAAAACGAAATTTGACAAGCGTTTGACATCGATAGGTCAACACGCAATTTTCGCATAACGTAATCCTACCTCTGAAGCAACCAATCACGCATAGTAATTTTGGCGCGATTAATTTAAAACGCTCCTCTTAGTTTAAAAATAGACTATAGGATATAGGATTGTTTCAGCTTTTACTTGATGAAATTCCATTATAACTATTATCTGGATAAAATAAAACTAATTTTAATGAATTTCGCTACTTTTTGCTTCACACAGTGATGATCGTTTCGCCCCTCAGGAGCTTCGTCAGACATATAACTAACTTATGGACATATCTTTACATAACTGTACCGTAACAAACATATGTTTTGAATAATTGAACGAATGGGTAGTTTTTATTGCTGACATGTCTACGAACAAAAACTCACAAAAATATTTATCTACGGTTACATATACACACATACAATACTGTTCATAAAGTGATAAAACTAAGAGTCTACATTATGTTAAAGGGTGCTATGGAAAAGTAAAATATATGACAGTCTTAATATCAAATAAATAAATTAAGTAACGGTGAATGATTAATTTCAGTTTTCTTTAATTTATTAATTTCAAGTGACTCTAATAAATTAAGTTTTTGTCCTTATTTTCTTCGTGTAGTATTTTAAATTCTTTGTTAAAGTTGTGGTTTGTTAAATTAATATGCGACGCGTATGAAGAATCACTTTTATTATTTCTAAATGAAGAAAAATGTTCTTTGATGCGTATTTCAAACGATCTGCCTGTCTGTCCGATATACGTCATAGGGCAACTACCGCATGTTAACTCATAGACTCCTGACTTTTTATTGTTATTTGTTAAATCCTTGTTGTTTTTTTATAAATTTTAATAAATTTGTTGTTAGTTCTATGCAAGCGTAACTGCAGCGTAACATTGATATGTCAACTAATGACAGTTAAATCAATAATGACAAATGCATATTATGTAAGCAACTTCATAGAACCCTAAGTTTCGATACTGTTTATTCTGGCAGATACTGTATTAAGCAAAGGATATAGGTATAGCCTACTCGAGAAATTTTCGCCAGAAATGTTACAATTTGCACTAAAGCACAAAAGACGACTGCAAAAATGTATCCGTCTTCAAACTGATTTTGTTGAAAGGCATAGGAATCGTTGGTGACGTAGAAATAGTATAGTGAGCCAAAATTTTATTAATTTCAATTCTATTTTAGGAATTATTTCTAATTTGCTACTTTTACGATTTCTTTTGCATAAATAATGATTATTGATATTCAAATGCAATTTAAAATTTTAAACTGTAATTTTTCTATTGAACATTTTATTCTTCTTAAATTTAATGTAAAAGGAGTGAGAATTTTTCATGTAATCCCACCAGAATTTAGTGAAATTGTAGACAACATTGTAAATAATTTACTTTCCATTAAATCTCGTGTCAATTATGAAAAGTATTTTCTGAAATTTGAAGAATGGTACAAACAAAATAAACTTCGGAACAGTAGGGGTATAATAACAACTGTTCATTTGAAAAGTCAATCTAGTAGCATGTGATTTACTGAGAACATTTTGAAGTATGTCGTAAATTAAAATTTACTACTTAACCAACGAAGTCGTATATTTTGACAGTTTCATACATACAAATAAATAACAAATAATAGGTATTTATTGAAAACTATAACAAATGTTGAAAATGTTGTCCTTCAAGATCAATGCACTTTAAAATCCTCCGTTCAAAATTTCTGATGATATTCTGCAACATTACTGGATTGTTATGAATTTCCATGCATTTCTGTTCGATTCTCTGTAGCATATCATTCAAATTCAATATAGGTGTTCGAAATATGTTATTTTTTAGATAAGGCCACAAAAAGAAGTCGCAAGGTGTTAAATCGCATGAACGTGCAGGCCAGGCAATTTCAGTATTTCGACTAATTATACGCTCATCAAAAAATTCTCTTAAATAATCCAAAGATTCTGCAGTACAGTGACAAGGTGCTCCGTCTTGTTGGAAATATGCATTTTGTAGTTCATCATCATGCAACTGATTGATAAATGGTTGTAAAATTTCCGTACGGTACCTTTGAGCAGTTAACGTTCCCTAAATAAATATTGGTCCAATGATTCGCCTTTGGCTTATCGCTGCCCAAACACCAATTTTCTCTGGATGTAGCGATTCTTCATTAATTACATGTGGATTTTCACTACCCCAAATTCTTGTATTTTGTGAATTTAAGTATCCCGTTTTATAAAACCATGCTTCATCAGTAAATATGACTCTTTGCGAAAGTTCTCCATTATTGTTCATATTTACAAACCAATTACAAAACTGTAGTCTACGTGGGTAATCAATTTCTAACAATTCTTGTACTGCTGTGACACGGTATGGATAAATTTGCATTTCTTTTTTTAATAACTTGTGAGTTGTACCAACAGAAAGATTTATTTGTTGACTCAAATGTCGAACAGATGTTTGTGGTTCATTTTCCATTATTTCTTCAACACGATTGACAACTTGAGGAGTACGTTTCTTAACTGCTCCGCTGCCTGATTTTCTTAAGAGACTACCAGTTTCTGAAAGAAGTTTTAAAGTTCTATCCAAAGTATTCTTAAATTGTATATAATCTATGACAAAATGTGGAAACTCAACTTTAAATTCTACAATGCAATCTTGAACTGAATAAACTCATAAACCATCAATTTTATTACCACTTCGAAAATAAGCCTGGACTAAAAAAAAATTATGTTCTAAAGTGAAAGCCATTTTAAAACTGAGAAGCAATTTATTTAAACCAGAATCGACGCAAGATTATTTTATGCAGTAACTGATATTTGTGATTGACATTATCAAATGTCATTTGGATTTACGTTTACGGAACAACGAACACATATTAATATATTTGCGTCTTATTCTATCAAAATTTCAAAGTAACCTAGATTGACGTTTCAAATGAACACAAGTTATGTATTTTGGGCGCGTGTATAAATGCATTATAAATTACATTATAACATTATAACTTGTCCATTTTCGTATTAAATAGTTTTTCACAATAAGTATCAGCCTGTTGTCTTAAAAGAATACCTTAGTCCATTTCATATAAGAATATTTCTGTTATGTTTCTTTTTGTAGTAAAAAAAATAATTGAATGTTTATTGTTAAATAAAAATCTTTAATAATTTCATTTGAACTGTTTATCTTTATTGTTTTTAATGTGTTTGGATAAATTATTATTAGTTTTGAAAACCGTGTTTATATTAAGTTTTGTTAAATACATTGAAATATATTTATTAGGTATCCCAGTGTACGTTTGTAATCTAAATTTTGAATTTTTCTTATCCTTTATTACAGGATATACCATAGAGATGGCTTTTTCAAAAAGTTTTTTTTCAATTACAGTATCTGTGTAGCTGTTTTTAGCTGCTATTTTTTTGACTAAATTTAGTTCCTTTTCATAA
This sequence comes from Melolontha melolontha, assembly GCA_935421215.2. Classification (NCBI taxonomy): domain Eukaryota; kingdom Metazoa; phylum Arthropoda; class Insecta; order Coleoptera; family Scarabaeidae; genus Melolontha; species Melolontha melolontha. The sequence continues at coordinate 117,883,129 of OW285243.1, read as the reverse complement.
TTTTCTTTGGATAGTGGATTAATCTATGTAAAATAACTATGGAAACCTGCTAATTTGTGTTGTATCTGATGTGTTGACGAATTATATAGTGTTATCTCTGTATGGAATTCTTTATGGTAAATGTCAAACTTTAATTTATTTGGTTTTGTTAATACAATTGTTTACTTCTTGCTCCATGGTAAATTCAATATTTTAATAAACGATTAGGCAAAATTTAAGTGGGGAGAAGTCGTCCATTAAAAATATCGGATATTTATTTAAAATGAAATTTCTAAAATAATTTGAGCTATGTCTTATACCTTTCATCGATCAAAATTAGAAACATTCAAGACACAAATATAAATATCATTATGCAGTTTATTTAACTAAAAATTACATAAATTACTGCAAATGTCTTCAGCACTCCGCGATGGAAACTTCCAAAAACATTGTCCAAAAACGCAGGTTACTTTGCTTGTCAAAACAGAATTAATCTGACAAATGTCGAGTGTACAATTACAACGACCAAGTTATGATTTTCTTTATCGACCCTATCTTATTCTAGAAAAAAAGAACAGATAAATTGATGACGTTTTTAAATTAACACCCGTTACTATACTTACCAAGTGTTAATTGTAAATCTTTGTTGAAAAAGTCCAATACAAATACTTAGTTGACGATAAGTTGTATTGCCTACTCGAGAAATTTTCGCCAGAAATGTTACAATTTGCACTAAAGCACAAAAGACGACTGCAAAATTGTATCCGTCTTCAAAGTGATTTAGTTGAAAAAGATCCTATTTAAAATATTATTTGTTAAATTGTTGTTAAACTTTGTAGTCCTTCAATCTTGAATAAAATTTGCAAATTGTTGTCTTGTCTTATAGCATTCTTATTATTGCAATAACAAATTATTATCTAGTGACGACATAAAAATTATAAACAAAATTAAAAATTAAAAATTTTCAGCGAAGTTTGGTATTTGAAGGTTTTTGGTGATTTGTAACAACTTCTTTTAATACTATTTTGTTGTATTTGAATCGCTACTGTGGCTTTACGTGAATTTATTTTAATCATAGTTGACTAAATTTCGACTTTATAAAATCTCTATTCTTATAAAAAGATTAATTGCTGTGGTCTATACAACTGATAAAAATTTCATATTAATTGTCTTCGAAATTAAAGAGCTATTTAGGTACTTGACGCATTAAAAATATTTACATTTCTTTAATATATTTTCTGTACTTTTGAATATTATATTATAATAATATTAGATCTGATTTATTTAAAACCCATTTTAAGGAATATAATACCATACTTCTTAGTTGTACTATTTAAATTTCATTTAGAATATCTTTTAAAATAAAAATATTTCGTGAAATCAATTGCGTCAAGAAATTTAGATATTTGCGACCTGGTTTAAATTTAAAGTTCCAAGAATTGTATTCATATTAAAAAGCTGCACAAATGTATGTATATATTTAAGTATCTTTTTTTACACAAAAGGCTTTTTACAACGGGAATAGAAAGAGAGAAACATTATTCTATGTAAGAAAATAATTTCAAATACGGAATAAAAAATAATTACTTCAAAATGCATTTTAAGAGAGAAACATTTTTTCATTTAAATTTAAAATCACTTGTAAATTAAAAAAATTCTGAGAAAAACGCTCGAAAAATCGTCTCCTGACCTACTTTTTATAAAATCCATTAGCGAAAACAGGAATTTTTCGAATGCATTCTAATGCCAGGTCATTGACCCGATATAGGTACAAGCGTACGCGATTGTTGATTGGCGGCTGCTGTCCACGTCGACTGCCGTTCTGTTGCTAAGCCACTCCCACTCCGATAATTTGACATGATAAGCGGTGTCTAGTCCACGTTGACCGATCGTATGGTTTCCATGACAACCGTTATTCGCATTCAATTACCCATTAAATAATAGTAATCGAAATATTGAATTATTTTTCATACTCTTTGTTATTGCAGTCTTTCAAGCTAATATCTTACATATTTAAAATTTGTGCTTATAATTTCTTTTACATAAATAATAAGAACAATATTTGAATTCAATTTAAAATTTATATTTTGTACTTATTAAATTTAATGCAAAGGGAATGATAATTTTTTCATTTGAAATTAGAGAAATTCCCGAAAACATTGTAAATAATTTACTTTCCATTATATCTCGTGTCAATTATGAATAGTAGATAATTAATTTCAAGAATTGTGCGAAAATAATCTTGAGGATAGTATCAGAATAGTATACATATTTTACAATGTTCGTAAAACAATACATTCTTAAATTAATATTCAACAAAATAAGTAATTCAAATTTTCGTTAATTACATGTAACTGACTACAGAGAATTTACATGATTATAAAATCGATTATTGCAGTTTTAATATACTTAATTTATCTATGAAGTTATTAACTACAAAGTCGAAAATGTTATTCTAAGAAAATGAGTCACGTTTTATGTAATACGAGACGAAAAAAAGATTTACAATTTCCTCTGTTTATTTATTGTCTAACAAAAGCGATAATATTTTATTTCGTTTTATTGAAATCGAACGGATAATGCCATCAATGCTCGCTAACCATGCTTGTAACCATACTTATTAAGTGTTCTCTTCCTTGATGTGGCGTTTCTCGCGTCTACTTTTAACATTAAACATATGATCTCATTAAAGATTGTGTCAGAAGACAATTCTCAAGTTAAATTGTTATCTAAATCAAGCGCAAATTCTAATGAGTAAGTGTAATTGTGGTCTATCACCTTGACATAAAGAATTGACATTTGGATGAAAAATCGAATACATCCTGTGCGGCAATATGCTTATATATATTTGCATACGAGAGAACCCGTAATGTTTATTTGAATTTCATATAGATTTGTTTGAATATTGAACAGTTAAATAATTAATTTCTTTGTGCTCTACATAAAATAAAATATTCATTATTTAATGTCCTTTCTAATTTATTCTTTATTAACCCCTTGAGACCCGATTTTTTTTCTACTATAGAAAAATCTTTTTTTGACTGATTTGTGATCTTAGGTAACTCTGTAAGCCATTTATATGATTTTTTTTTTTTTGAGTTTGTGTATGGTCTTGAAATAAAACAACTAACTAAAATTCTATACATTTATATAAAAATGTAAAATAAAAGAAATAACAATTAGAAGTGTGCTAATTTCGGTGGAAAGTTACGAAGCAGTTTCTATTTCGTACAAGGCATAAATGTACTCCGCACTTGTCACAGAATATATGGGATCTAACCTTGCACCCTTGCATTTTACATCTTGTAGCTTCTTTTTTATCGTCAAATTGAGGCATGTGATCCACCCTATCCGTTTGAACTTCATGGAAAGGCCGCATTTCCACATGATTTCTTCTTGGCGGTGGTACCACAGCAGGAGAAGGCGATATCGATGGCCGTCCTCTTTTGTTAGGTTCAACATTCCTGCCCAATTTGATCAAACTTTCCGCAACGTGAATGCGAAAATCTAATAAATGTAGTACGCTTTTAGTTGGTACGTTACACTTTGCACAATATTTTTTATATTCTAGCCAACAATTGACCAAAGCAAAATCTATCATATGCATGGCTACACGAAGAGTCCATTTTCGTGATCTAATGAAAATTCTATATAAACTTATTAACTGATCTAACAGATCTACACCTCCCATACTTTGATTATAATCTTTTATTATCTCAGGTCTCTCGATCGTTGTATATTTAGCTTCTTTCTTGTCCCACCTTTTAGCCTTATCTTCTACACCTTTTCCTACATAATTTGATGCTAAGCAAACCGTTCTATTATCAAACCATTTAACTATAACTACACCATCTGTGCTAATTACCTCCTCAGAGAAGCCTCTTCCTTCCTTTTTATCGCTTTGTCACTAGTAAGAGGTGATTTAAAAATTCTATTCAGTCGTATAGTTCCTGCAGCCAAAATCCCTTTTTCTGTTAACTCATTGAGTAACTTAAAGGAAGAAAAGTAATTATCATAAAATAACTTATGACCAGACTTAGTAATACTTTGAGCTAAATATAGAACAACACTGGCAGCTTGTTCAAATCTTGTTAGATTTTTCTCATCTAACGGAGTTGATTTACTCTGATAAAATAAAAAATCATACGCCTGTCCACTTTGGCCGCATAAAACAAAAATTTTAATCCTCCATGGACAAGGTTTGCCCTTTATATACTGTTTGATATTTATAGCTCCGGTGAAAGGAATTATCTGTTCGTCAACGCAAAGGTGACGTTCTAAAACCAACTGACGGCACCTGTTTTTTATGGCATTTATCAAAGGCCGAACTTTAACTAAACGATCATTGGTTTGTGGTGATATTTCCAAGTTATTCACAAAGTGAAGACAGGAGCGTTGCTGAAAGAAACGATCCCTTGACATGTTATCTAGAAATACTCGCAATCCAATAGCTCGATCCCAAAACATTCGAATTTTGGGAAATTTATTAAGAGATCCAATCATTATATGTAACGCAATCAGTGTCTGTATTTCAGATTTTGATGTGGGTCTAAGATGCATCTCATTCTGAATTGCATACATATTAGTGTACATCGCCTTATCGCCATATCTTCAAACAGTTTTGCAGGCACATATCTTAAAAAATAATGCACCGGATAATGTGTTTCTGTAACATAATCTTCCGTCTCTGGCTCCCACACTCGTTCTACCGTCTGAAAAGTGCCTTTCATCCATGCTACGCGATTATCTCTTTTATGTTGTTCCGTAAGATGTTCGTTTCCCTCTTCAGTATTCAACTCGTCATTATTATCATGATTCGACTCTTCAGGCTCCTGATTGTCGTCTGGACCAAATTCCATCCCTGATACAGTATCAGGCCCTCGCCCAACTCTTCGATATTCTTGATTCATCACAATTTCATCTTCTTCTTCACTGTCACCAGCTCCCACTTCGATATCTGATAAATCGTCTGCTTGTGATAAATCTATAAGTTCTTGAACATCATTTGGATTAGATAAATTATATTTTGGCTTCAGTTTATCCATTTCTTCTTCTTTCTGAGTGCTTTGTCAGAAATTTTATCTATAACCATTTAATGGTATTGATACCATTTGTACATGCTCATGTACAAACAACAACACCAAAGGAGACGTCATATACAAAAAGTATTTTCAACTTTGCAAGTGAAAAATTGAGGCAATCACTGCTTTTATTACACAAATAGGTATTTTAATATATACATTTTATCACAATATTTTTTTTTATAAAGACATTATCATGCATGTACTAATTATATAGACAAATTGTACTTACCACGTGAACAACGGCAAACACAGAGGTTACGTAGAAGTGAAAGCAAATAGTGTCACTCTCGATTAGCAGAGGGCGGCACAAGCATGTTAATTCTGTCAAATAAGTGTATACTGGGATCCATACCAACTCTGAACGAATGCATCGCATAGACATGCGTAATCAAAAAGATCAAAGTCAATGTACATGCTCATGTGCACCAAGTCTCAAGGGGTTAATTAAATACAAAATATAACGATTTATTCATTAGATGTATGTCGCTCATTACATAAATAACACAGTTATATAGGATACCCTTCTGAGTTAATTTAATAAATATACTATACCACGTAATATAGAATGTACTAAGGATTACTATATTGATAACTAGAGTGCGAAATATGATCAGCGCATAGGAGCCGTGCGCTTAATAGTAAGTAAATAAAATAAAGTAAATGATTTGTGACCGTTTGGGCGTTCCCTTTTCGTGCGTTTCACAAAATTTTCACCTTTCGGCCGTTGAGTTTATAGATGGGAAGTGAATGTGCTGTTGAATTCCTGTTTCGTGAGTCAATTTTATATTTTACAGGAAATAGGAAAAAATAAAATAAAATTACCAAGTTTTGTTGATTCAGTAGTTTAATTTCAAATTAAAAAAAATGTACGATAACCCTTGAATACACATGCACAATATTGCATATACATATATTATCAAAAAGTTGTACATGTATTAAAAATATAAAATAAAAGTACCTTAAACTCTTTGTAGAATAACGTTTATCTAATCTCTATATTATACAATACTTAATTAAAAGTAAATCTATCTATAATTTTAGAATATATTTCAGCTTGTCCAATATGTCACTAAGATTTTGTCTATTTTGAATTAGGTCACTTACAACTATTTTTAACCGCCTATCTAAATCACAGTATTTCTTTGTCCTTTTAGGGGTACTTATGCAGTCACAATTTTGCAGTAAAACACTATTATAATAGTGCATTTCTTCCTGGAGAACTTTCGTTAATTCAAATACATATATTGGGATGATTTTCTGATCAGAGTGTTGAGTCTGTTATACCATCCTTCTACAGAATAGTCCATATTCGGCGAGAATTATGAATCCATTGATCAATAAAATAATCGTTAAATTTAGTAATGGCTTTATCGGAAGGAGAATTTTCAATTATACAGAGTCAACAATCTGTAACCTTATAATCTAGTAGATGAGCTAATGCAGCACATTTCCTTATGTGGTTTATTACTTCCTCGTTTTCCTTATACAAGTTTCTTAGACCTAAATCTTGTACTTTACGCCAAAGAGTTTGATTAAAATGAAAGTACAACCTTTGATAACTATCGCCGGAAAAACTTCTTCTAAAGCATTAATTGCCACAACTTCAAAATCAAAAATACATTTTTTTGGTAAAAAATCCTCCATTTTATTTTTTAGTAAGAAGAAAATAAGATTATGACCTCGATTTTTTCGGGATTCTAAAGGCGTGATCTTTACAGAATGGAGGTAATATAATGGCCAATATTATACTAATGAACGACAGCATTTATTCAGAAAAAAGTTTTGTTCCACCACTCAATTTAAAAAAAAATGGCTTCATCAACTCGATCCAAAAAAAATGTGGTTTGGTTGACTATTACCATTCTGTTTTACATCATGCACGTAACAATCAACAACCGTACTAAAATACTTGTTGAAATATTTCACACTTCATTCGGTTTTATTAATAACACAGGTCTACAAAATTAAACTTTTTGACAGATGTTTTTATTTTGAAAACTGGATTTTATATAATTTTGGTTGGCTGATTTCAAAAATTCTATGCATTTATTTGTATCACGTAAGGTTTTTTTGCAAATATTAAATGAAAAAAAAACGATATTTCTAAAAAAAATTATTTGTTTATTGAGTAAAAAGGTGGAATACAAGTTAAAAAAGTGGAAAAAATACTTTACTCAGTCTTTTTTAAGTGAAATCTTTGTCTTTTTGCCAGAAAGCTGCGTTGTCCGGACATTCGGTTGTATGTTTTTAAGGGCATATCCCGTTTTAACATCCAGCGGTAGTCCGCCATCATCGTTATGCTCCATCTGCCTTGGTATCGCCGTTCCATTTCCTTAATGTCTTGGTGAAACCTCTCTCCCTGTTCTTCGTCAACTGCTCCAAGATTTTCAGGAAAATAGTTCCAGTGTGAAAACAGGAAATGCACTTTCAAACTCATATTACAACCTAGACGATGAAAGTGTTGTAACATATTTTGAACAATATTTTCGTAGTTTTCGTCTTTAGAGTTCCCAAGAAACTTATCAATTACTTCTTTAAATGAAACCCAGGCGTTTTTCTCGACATTGGTCATTGTGTTTTGAAAATCTCTGTCTTTGCATAATGTTCTTATCTGCGGCCCAACAAAAATACCTTCTTTTAACTTGGCATCGGATAAGGCTGGAAATGTCTCGCACAAATATTTAAAACACTGTCCATTTTTATCTAGGGCTTTAACAAACTGCTTCATCAAGCCAAGTTTGATATGGAGAGGAGGCAGTAAAACTTTTTTGGGGTCAACCAAGCTATCTCTTAATACATTTTTGCTACCAGGTGTAAGGCTTGTTCTAGAGGGCCATTCTATTTGAGTCCAATGTCTATCTCTCTTTTTCGCGATCCCGGTAAAAGCTTGATGTGACGCCAGGTGCCAGTAAATGTTTCTCACGAAGTCGGGAGGCTAACAATTCGGATGCATCCTTTGGAAGGTGCAAATCTCTAATTAAATCATTTAGTTCGCTCTGGTTAAACACTTCGGGCTCTCTGAAATCTGGTGTGAAATCTGAGTCATCTGGGTCGCAATTGGATTCCTCTGATTCTGACGATATAACGTTTTCTAGTGCTTTTGGGGCTGTAGGTATCGGTACATCAGGTCCATGAGGAACTGGTCGAAAAGCAGAGTCAAGATTGGGATACACAATTTGTTTCTTATTTTTTCTGTTGAATCCTTGAACATTACACGAACAAAAATAACAATCATCACTTTGATTTCTAGGCTCTCGCCATACCATAGGAACACCAAAGCTTAAATATTTCTTCCTACCTTTTTGCCAGTTTCTTAATGCTTCAACGCACACGGAACAAACAGTATGAGGAGCCCAGGACTTGTCTTGGTCGCCAATTTTTACACCAAAATAAGCGTGGTATACATTTTTCACAAACGAAGTTATAGTTTGCCTCTGCTTTACTACGACATAACTACCACAGATATAACAAAAGTTATTCGGATTGTTCACACAATGTCTTCTTTCCATATTTATACGTTCTAGAACACTTAAAATACGCAACAACGAAGACAACAAGCGCGCGGACATAGTAGCACGACGACTAACACAACCAAACTGCACATAAGCAGGTTTCAACGTTGTATTGACGCTTCTGCGCCGACTCTGTTGCTTTGCTGAGAAATCTAATATTAACCAGTGTTGCCAAATCACATTTAATTTCATAAAAATCAATTCATTTAAAAATCATGCCTAGCATGGAACAAACATATTCTTGTCATAGGTATGTATATTAATAAATTAACATTTTTAAGATATAGAGCGCTATAAAAAAAATTTACGTGATAGAGCAAAAATATGGCGTTTTTTGGAATAAGGGCCCCCAAACATATACAAATTAGCAAACAGCTTTCAAACATCAAAATCACTTGTAGACCTGTGTAATTTATCATTATTTTTAAGTATTATTTCCGAATGATTTTATTTTGATTATTTAGATTTTTATTCGTAATTTTCCATGCAGATCTGGATTTGCTTGTTGAATTTATCATATTATCATTATCATTATTATATATAAGTTGTGCATCAATAATTACTTTTCTATAAATTGTTTTATACACCCTGTTCCATTTATGCTTCAAAAGAATTGGTGTGTTTTGAAAAAAATATAAATTCAACTATAACATTTTTTTTGCGAACTTCACCTACCATTTTAAATTTTTCCTTGCCTACTTTTTGATAGTAACTCCAAAAGAAAAAAACTGACCAGTGGCGTACATAGTAAATGAAACCAAATATTTTCATTGGAAAAAAGTTTATGCCACTGTTTTTTTTTCAAAATCCCATGCAATTTTAGAATATATAGCACATAATGTTTTAATGTATCGGTCGCTTTGTTGGGTGAAAGCGCGACCGATTTCTCTCTTATCTCGTCTTTGAGGTATGGTTGGCGTTATTGGCGAAGTGTGCAACAGCACAGCACGTCTTCCAAAATATCATATCCGTGCTTTACATGCAATTCTACATCATTTTGATGTATGGGTCGCTTCGTTGTGTGAAAGCGCGACCGAGTTCTTTCTTATCACGGGGACGATTTTCGAGGTATGGTTGGCTTTATTGGCGAAGTGTGCAACAGCAAGTCTTTCAAAATATCATATCCATAATTAATAATATTTTTTATTCGAGCTGAAGAAAAACATTATCACAAACTTAAGATAAATTACTGATTACATTTTCTGATACCGAGAGATCATAAAATTCATGTCATTGCTATAGCAAACGCCAATTAAGTTGGCGCGAGGAGGGGGTGCGCAAAAGCCGTTTTTAAAAACGTCCACCACCACTACCCAAGTAATCGTCAGAATACATTGGTCATTGACGATTGAGAGAACGTAATACCAAATACAAATCTCCCCACTACTTCTAATCCTGCTCGAACTTACCTCTCCTCGCGCCAACTTAATTGGCGCTTGTTATACTTGCTTGAATTAGTGCTCATTTTTACAAGAAACCGCTTCACGAAAGTTATGCTATTCAATATACATGTCATTCTGATATATGTATAAATAAATATAAGTGTAAATATAATTATAAGTATAAATAAATTCTGTGACATGAAATAAGTTTATTTTATAAATTAAGTATATATCACTCCGGCCTGTTTAGAAAAATAAATTAAATTTAACTTCATTTAAAGTGTTGGAAGTAAGTTTTGATACCAAGTACCGGGGGAAAAAGTTTTTTCCGGATTCACCTATAATTTCAGTCGTAATTATTTCGAAAACGGTAAACTCTACAAAAATTGAGGAATAATATTATTCTTCAGGGAATATGCCATAGATTCTTAAATTGGATGGGATTTTAAAGAAAAAAACAGTAGCGTAACATTTTTTCCAAACAAAATATTTGGGTTTGTTTACTACGCACGCCACTGGTCAGCTTTTTGTTTTGGAGTTACTATCAAAAAATAGGTCGCGAAAAATTAAAAATGTTAGATTTAGTTTGCAAAAAAATGTTTTTTCAATTCTGAGTTATAGTTGAATTTATATTTTTTTTGCTAAAACTTTAACACCCTGTATCTCAGTTAACAAACGTTTAAGAGAAAAATGTTATTAACAAATCCATATTATTTTAGTGCTAGGTATCCGCACACGAATTGTTTTAAAGCATAAATATAACACCCTGTATATTCTATAATTTTTTTTCGTCCACACCACCATAATTAAATTATTGCGAACATATGAACATATATGCCTACATAGAGATATAGAGAAAAGGAGAGAGACTAACGAAAGAGATAAAAGTCATAATGAATATAAAGACGGCAATATTTAAGCCATCATCATTGTAAAGATACTCCAACAAAAGACAATGAAACTTAATTAAATACCATATTGGATTAACCGTCCTGATGCCATTAAACTATTTACGCAATTAAGACCAATTGACGATTTATTAAACTAGTTTTATAAACTATTATAGATGAAATACACCTAAATATAAAAAGTAGGAATTAAGAGACCTTAAAATTAAGTTGGCGTAGGCGCCGTCACTTAATAAAATCAACGGATTAGATCTGCAATTGATAGGTAATTAAATGATACTTAGACCGCACCTTAATTAACTTTACCAAATTTGACAACGAATATTTTACGAATTATAAAAAATTTCGTTTTGTCCAATTTCGTATAGAATAGAGAATAAAAACTTTTAATGGCATCGAATGGATTGTAATTTAAGATCAATTACTAGGTTGTCATAATGTATTTATATCACTGCTTTACAGAGAATTCCATTTAAAAATAGATATCATTCTTTTGTTTTTCTCGTAATTAACATAAAACTAATAAAAAGTTAATTACAGATAAACTCGGTTATAACGAACATTCAACGGATCACGCAATATGTTCGTTATATGCTAACATACATTGTAAACAAGTTTAAAAATATCTGTACCAAAACAAAATCTTTTATTGAAAATATATACTGGTAATGTAATCAGTAATTAACTTTTTCTGAGTTTTTCTTGGTGACAAAAAGTAATTGTCAAATTCATTTTGATTAAAGTCAACGGCGTTATGAAAGTTGGTGCTTAGATTATCAGAGCACATCCTAAAATTCTGGAGCACATTCAGGGCGGTTGTAACTTCCATCATATTGGGAGCTTTTATTTCTTCATTCTCACTGTCTAACACTGTGTCGTCTTCAAAGTTTTCTGAGACTGATAATAGTAAATTAGGGTATTATATGTTATAAACTCAGAATCTACAGTAGCAAAATTGTCCAGCTCCGAGTCCTCAAATTCAGTAATTTTATTTGTTCTCGCCTAAAGAGAAAACGATAGATCATCTTCGTCGTTATTGTCTTGAACCAATAGAAGATACTGGTAAACAGGTAAATTATCTTCAGGTTCAAATCCATCTTCATATTTATAAAAATCAGCATAACGAAAGCAATTCTTAATTGTTTTTGCGCTGACGCGGTTCTATGCACTAGCTATCATCTAGTATGGTTACATTAAATATTTGTACCAAGTAAAATTGCTATAACTTTGAGGTATGCGCTGATATATAATTTACACATTTCGTAATTAATTTTGTCTAGAAGAAAAGTAATATTTTTATACGTTTCTTTTAAGTGGATTGCATGGTCAACGGGGATGGATGGATGAAGGCTTCCTACGTGAAGAATCTTTGAAAATTAATTTCGAAATATCGAAATAAAAAGACGCCATTCTTCGGAATGATGTTGGCGACCTAATGCCAATATCAAACTATCAAGTCTGAAGCTAACCTAACGTGCCTTATGGGAGTCCCTGCTCCATTTGCGTGAATAAATGTTACAAGGCATGTTTAAGTTAGCAGTACCAAAATTGGGCTGTGGTTTGGACCGACTGGACTGGAGAATTTTAAGAAGCGTGTCAGAGGCGTTATCCCAACATACTGGTATGGAAATTCTGGTCTGCAGTTATTGGCCTGAATATTCCTTTCCACCCAGACAAGATAAAACCGTGGACTGTTAGTTCGATATGGCATCGTAATGCAACAAGGGACCAACTTGTAGATTTCGTCATCGCTTGAGGAAACCAAAAGATGACGAAAAATGTGACGAAATTTTTTCTTTAAAAGGGGTGCAATGTGTCTCTACGTCAGGCGAAGACCTGGCGATGATGTCAACCGCCGACCGCGTCATCAGTCTCCTGGATGACCTAGAGCCTGGAATATTCTCTAACGCCCTGCACTACTACATAAAGCGTTCGAAAGGGATTGAAGAGAGTTAATGTGAAATGAATATATAGACATTGTTATATAAATGTGAACATAAATAAATGTTATTGTTGTTATAGCTATTATATTATTAGTGTATTTTATTATTAATATAGTGTGTTTTTAAATACCGTTACTTTTATTCAAACGAAGCCAAAACAAGTTCTTCACAGTAATAATAATAATAATCGTCATTCTCAAATCATATCTAAATTCTAAAAACCTAACAAGAGCAATTAACACTTTCGCAATATCGTTTCAAATATACTCATTTAGAATAATTAGACGGACACAGTCAGACCTTAATAATATTAATTCCGCAACACGCCCACTTATGCAAAAATACAGAAAACTACACCTAAATCCTTGCGTTGAAAGAACGATACTAAGTAGAAAATTAGGACGAAGAGGAATATCTGATGGACATGCCTGAGAAACAAATACACAACCTTAGACAATATTTTCACGACAAATACGATAACCTACACATCGCAATAACCAAAGCAAACCTAAACTAAACACCGTTAAACGTAGCACTAGAAAACCTCATTCACGTTTCGTATATAGACTTAATGTAACAAGTGTTCATTTGAAAAGTCAATCTAGTAGCATGTGATTTACTGAGAACATTTAAAGTATGTCGTAAATTAAAATTTACTACTTAACCTACGAAGTCGTATATTTTGACAGTTACATACATACAAATAAATAACAACTAATAGGTATTTGTTGAAAACTATAACAAATGTTGAAAATGTTGTCCTTCAAGATCAATGCACTTTAAAATCCTCCGTTCAAAATTTCTGATGATATTCTGCAACATTACTGGATTGTTATTAATTTCCATGCGTTTCTGTTCGATTCTCTGTAGCATATCAATCAAATTCAATAAAGATGTTCGAAATATGTTATTTTTTAGATAAGGCCACAAAAAGAAGTCGCAAGGTGTTAAATCGCATGAACGTGCAGGCCAGGCAATTGCAGTATTTCGACTAATTATACGCTCATCAAAAAATTCTCTTAAATAATCCAAAGATTCTGCAGTACAGTGACAAGGTGCTCCGTCTTGTTGGAAATATGCATTTTGAAGTTCATCATAATGCAACTGATTGACAAATGGTTGTAAAATTTCCGTACGGTACCTTTGAGCAGTTAACGTTCTCTGAAAAAATATTGGTCCAATGATTCGCCTTTGGCTTATCGCTGCCCAAACACCAATTTTCTCTGGATGTAGCGATTCTTCATTAATTACATGTGGATTTTCACTACTCCAAATTCTTGTATTTTGTGAATTTAGGTATCCCGTTTTATAAAAACATGCTTCATCAGTAAAGATGACTCTTTGCGAAAGTTCTCCATTATTGTTCATATTTACAAACCAATTACAAAACTGTAGTCTACGTGGGTAATATTTCTAACAATTCTTGTACTGCTGTGACACGGTATGGATAAAGTTGCACATCTTTTTTTAATAACTTGTGAGTTGTACCAACAGAAAGGTTTATTTGTTGACTCAAATGTCGAACAGATGTTTGTGGTTCATTTTCCATTATTTCTTCAACACGATTGACAACTTGAGGTGTACGTTTCTTAACTGCTCCGCTGCCTGATTTTCTTAAGAGACTACCAGTTTGAGAAAAAAGTTTTAAAGTTCTATCCAAAGTATTCTTAAATTGTATATAATCTATTACAAAATGTGGAAACTCAACTTGAAATTCTACCATGCAATCTTGAAGTGGATAAACCCATAAACCATCAATTTTATTACCACTTCGAAAATAAGCCTGACTAAAAAAATTTTATGTTCTAAAGTGAAAGCCAATTTAAAACTGAGAAGCAATTTATTTAAACCAGAATCGACGCACGATTATTTTATGCACTAACTGATATTTTTGATTGACATTATCAAATGTCATTTGGATTTACGTTTACGGAACAACAAACACATATTAATATATATGCGTCTTATTCTATCAAAATTTCAAAGTAACCTAGATTGACTTTTCAACTGAACACACGTTGCATGCAAATGAAGAAAACGAGATGGGAAGAGAAAGAACTCATGGAAAACTTAGCCCCTTATAGGGCGTAAGTGTTGCTGATAGTTACAAATTGCTAGGAAGTGGACAACTTTTACCAGAAACTGAAGGTTTTATCTCAACAATACACGATCAAGATATGTACAAGAAAATATTTATTAGAGACACAAACATTCAGACAGCTAGCTTTGCAGGAGATGTCGTCTAGAGCCTAAATGAATCGAACAATGAGTAATTTTCTATAATGAGATTTCAAGGATCGTACAACTCCTTGATCCATTGGATACAAAGTGCTCGTCATATTCAGCGGTAAGAAGACTAATTCAATACATTTTAAATTTCTAATCATTGGGTGAGCAGGACAATTATCAATGAGAAATAAAATTTTTCGCTTCTGTTTTGCAAGTTCGTCTCCTTTTTAAAATTTTTATTTTTCAACTCCAAAAAAACGGCGCATTATAGGAAAACAACTTAAGTGAGCTCTAATGTTTGAAATTGAACGGGGAATTCAAAAATAATATATTTTGGAAATCATTTTTTTCGTCAAAAATAAAAAAGTATGTGCTCGTACGCACGCCACTGTTAAAGCTACAATTTTTTTTTCTGAAAAATATACACCTTTATTAACAGTCGCCATGTATTAAATTTAACTGAAATATCTCAAGCGGTTTCGAAAATATTAATTAATTTCAATTTTTTTCCTAAAACTTCAACACCTTGAATTTTTGTAACGGAATATTTTTGGATTATTATTTATAAAGCAAAATATCATTTCTTTTTCATGTAGATTCACACTCTTAAAAATTCTGGGTTATATTACAATAATTATTCGTTCATAGATAATTTTTGAATCTTTTAATTTTTTTGGTCAAAAATTGTATAACGCTTCTGTGTTCAAGTTTTAAATCAATAATTTTTCACTGTTCAAACCGCTATCAAAATTACGAAAATCTTTCACACAATACCAATACCACCTGGTCAGCACCTTCTACAAAATTGACACAACTTGACGTTTAAAAATCATTCCCATTTGTCATTGTTTTCATGGCTAGGTAGATTGCATAAAAATCTCCCCACGTAAAATTCCAAAACATGTTTCAGATCTTGTTTCTAATGTTCTTTTTTAAACTGTTTAATGTTAACTAAAATGTTTACTGCACAAAAGTCCAAGAACCGAATCATTTTATTTATGCTAGATATGTTATTAGATGTTTCACAGTTGCATATTTAAATTTTATCTGAAGGCGACAATTTTTTCCCCATGTTTATATATCATTTGTGAATAAATTTCACTTTTTTTTGTTCATGTCCAAATCGCAACGTTAATAGACATCGTCTAGGAGTGGATAACCATGATTTCCCTATTTGAGAATGGGATGGAGATCACCCGATTGATCTGTAGGCTGTCCGTACCGATGACGTCGCTGCAAGCAGTGGCTGCTATCCATAAAATCAGCCCACGGAGGACCATGTGGTGCCCATAACTAGAACGTCGAAGCCAGTGCCGTCGTGTGGGTGCCAAAGATACGTACATTTCAATGGCGCAATCTAGAACACACGAACTTCTTTCGCGTGTTATAAAACTCTGTTCATTCACATGTGAATTGATCGTGTCTCACGAAGTGGTGATCTGATAAAAATGACATAATGTGATATTTCTAATCGTCCCATCTGCAATGTTTATGTAGTTATACGTCAAATAAGGATGCTTTACAACATAGGCCTAAAAGTATTTTTAAAATTTTTGTTACGAATTTAAATAATTAAAAAAAAATTAAATCATGTTTTTTTAGTTAAAAAATATTTAAAACACATAACCACGATTAATACTCGTATCCTAAATACGTTTTTCGACAATTAAGTAGTCATCCTCAGTAGGTAATATTAATAACACTGGCCAAATATACGAGTACTCAAGTGAATGAAGCTTTTCTTAAAATGGCACGGGTATTTCATTGGAATGAGACACTTAGTGTCTCATTCAAGTGTCTGACACTAGTCGAATCGCGGAGTCAATATTAGGAAATACAATTTTATTTTTATTCTTCTTATTATAACCGAAGGTCTGAACTAAACAAAAATAGAAATCATCTACGTAGTTTTTCGGTTCACGCCATATCAAAAGGAACGTCAAAAGCTAACTTGTGGCGATTTCCCTTGCTCCACTGTCGAAAATTTTCCACACATGGTTTACGCAGATTATGTAGAGCGTAAACTTGTCCTGATCAGCAAGTTTTACTTCAAAATAAGCTAGATACATTTTGTTAACGAAAGCAGTAATAATTATTCTTAGGCTGGCAACGGTGAAGCTGCCACAAATGTAGCAGAACGAATCGGCACTATTTACACATCAGCGAGTGGTAGACCTGATGTAGTTTCTTCCCTAACAACTAACATGTGACTAACGTTTAATTATCACCCTTGTTTACTGACCGCAACATCAAGGTCGCACGAGATGATATAATAGATTTGAATAAGCCAGTGTAGGACATTTGAGGATACCAAATAGCTTGTCTATGTATAATATAAAAAATAATTGACCTAAATTTGAACCTTGAGGCACAAATCATATAGTTAAAAATTCAAAAGTACAATAACTATTATAAAAAACTTGATGTGGGTTATAACTAGAGAACGGATGCAATTTCCATAAAACGCAATCAGCAATTGGAATTGTGTATAACGTCGCTCAGTACATCCCAGCGTAATTCAATGAAGTATTTGTTTGACTTACTCGGCCACCTGGTCTCGCAGCGATAACAATGGACAACCCAGTTATTGTATTCGGAGAATATAGTGTTTTACAGTGGTGTCGTGTACGTAGATAAAATAAATAAGTTTATCGTATTTCGTAAGAGAAATAGCACGTACATTCCTTTTCTTTTCATTTAAGCAACTTCTTCCAATTATTTTCACGTAAGTGTGCATAAAATTTCGTTATTTAATTTCGTTTATTTGGATCTAGAATATTCTTACTTTTTCAGGCAATGGAAGAGAGTCGAGAATGGCATCCTGAAACAATGGCGAGTTGGATTGAGGGCCATACTGATTGTATGTACATTGCCAGTGATTCCGAAATTTATTGTGAAGTGTGTGAAACGTTATTGAAAAATTGCAATAAATCAACCGTAAAACGTCACGTAGGTTCGTTAAAGTACGAAAAAAATTGAACCCGTTGGAATCTGACAATTTTAACGAAGAACTCTGTGAAACTTTTATGGCAGCTAATATTCCATTATTTAAATTGAACAATCCAATTTTGAAGACATTTCTGAAAAAATATACTGGTCGAAATGTTCCTGATGAATCAACTTTACGCAAATATTATTTTCTAGGTGCTATACGAGAACAGTAGAACGCATTAGAAGCCATCTTTTAAATCAATACATATGGATAAGCGCCGACGAAACGGTGGATATGTTAGGACGCTGTGCGGTAAATGTTGTAGCTGGTGTACCACATCGAACTATTCCCTATAACTCATATGTAATAGCAACAAGTGTTATAAATAGAGTTGATGCGGAAACAGTTGCTGAAACCATTAAGGAGAATATGCAAAAAATGCTTCATTCGGACGCCACGTACAAAGAAAAAATACTTTTATTTGTCAGTGATAGTGCTACGTATATGTTAAAAACAGGCAGACTATTGAAGAAAACATATCCTAATATGCTGCACATTACTTGTGCAGCACATGCTCTCCCCAGAATCTGTGAATATATCAGAGACACTTTTCCGGAAGTTGATAGACTTGTATCAGCTTTTAAAAAAGTTTTCAGAAAAGCACCATTGAGAGTAGCTCTTTTCAGGGAAAAATTTCCATCTCTGTCACTGCCTCCCATTCCAGTAATAACTAGATGAGGAACATGGCTGGAAGCTACTAGTTATTATTCTGAGAATTTCTATAGTCTAAAACATTTCGTAACACTGCTAAAGGAGGATGCTAGAAGTATTGGTGAGTGCAAGGAGCTCACACAAATCCCAAATTTAAAAAAACCGTTGTACTTTCTTCACGAACACTTTGGAAAATTGCCAAAACTAATCACTTATTTTGAAAATCGAAATCTCAAATTAAATGACGGATTAACCACATTAGATGTGGCTGTTAATAATTTGAAAAGTATTCCAAGTGACTTCGGATGTGGCCTTCGGCAAAAGTTTGAAGCAATTCTTAATAGAAATCCAGATTTAATTACATTGCAGCAATTATGTATGGAGACAATTCCACAAAATCTAACGGCTAAATATGAAGAAATAAAAGAATATTTCCAGTATGCACCTATAACCAGTTGCGATGTAGAAAGGACGTTTTCTATTTATAAGGATGTACTTAATTCAAAGAGAACAAAATCGACAGAAGAAAACCTTGAGAAACTATTGCTAGTCAATATTAATACTCCTTTACTCAACTTGAACGACAAAATGAACAAATAAAAATGTTCCAATTATAGAAATAAAATTAAAAACTTTAAAAATACAACTTTTCAACAAATAAATATGTATTTCGTAATTTTATAGATCACCACCCGTTCGTTTTCCAATTATATAAATAAAATTAAATATTTTAGAAAAACAGCATTTCGCCAGTACTGCACTGGGCTTTGCGTCATGTGGTAAGCGTGTCCGTTCTCTAGTTATAACATTTCATTAACAAGAAACCAACTAACATGCCAAAATAAGCTTTTTGAAAATACCATGATTTATGGTTTCGATAAGGCTTGAGCATCAAAAGCTTCACCAAAATACTGGGATGCTCCACATTTTCATAGTTTAAAATGTTAGTTCGATTTGTGTAAGGTCTTGTATAGTTATATTTGATTATAATTGAATTCCTGCACAATTTGAAATTGTAAAAACTTGCCCCTACAAATTTCATAATACAAATGTTTTTCGAGTAAAATTCTCAGATTAATCCTATTAAATGTTTCGAAGAAAATTGAAGCAACATTCTTTTTATTGTTAATGAGAATACAATAAATTATTTTAGTAACAGATTTATTGTGATTATTGTTAAGTTTTCTTTGAGGAAACCAAATTGATTAGGTGGAAATGTTACAAACAATTTTAAATGTTTTTGTAATCTAAAAATTCACGATTGATAGCAACTATGTCGTCCTGTAATTATCTATGCTTCCTTTTTTTTACGAGAGCGGCTGTCGCGGTTTACAATACATTGCGAAATTTTCTCACCGAAAAAAGCTGATTAGTTAAGACCGCCAGTACATGGACTGTTTTATTGACATGTTTCGGTATATTGTGATAGGACGATATCAAAACCGCGAAATGATTTTTCTTTTATAAAACAGATATTCTTTTATTTATTTTGCCCAACAGAATAAGTTAAATTATAGGGAAAAAAATAGAACGAAAGAAAATTTATATATTACATATGATCAATAAGTAATAACAGAGAGCGGTCTTGAGCGATTGATGGTTCATAGCCCATAGGCGTGTGCCTTGTATTCGTAATAGGTTTGTTTCTGTAAGCGATCCGTGAGTTTCGAACAATTTGATACGTGTGGCACATACCTACATATGCAGTTAATATGTATTTGCCAATGCACAACAGAGCGAATGTAATAAACGGTTTGGTAACCTGCAGCAACTACTGCTGAAACAAAAGTAATGCTGACAAGCGAATTGCGTATAGAATTTTGAATAAAAATAATTTAGAAAGAACAAAACTCAAAACTATGTATTTTCTGTGAATCATTGAAAGTGTAAAACATTACTATGAACAATTAAAATTTGTTCAAGGTGTTCCTGTGTTAAATTAGTTCTTTTAGATGTTCAAACGTCTTTAAAAATAGAAAATATCCGTTCCACATTACAACTGGTGATGGGTGTGTGATTAAAATGTTGCAAAAGTGCACCATACTTCGAATGTATAGATTTTTCAATCGGCTCTGTACAGAATTGATATAATACAGGGTGCGGCAAAATGATAGGTACTATTTGGGATGTCAATAAAAACCAAACCACATAAACCAAACATTTCATATTTTATTTCTTAAATCTACATTTCATGCCATTCAGGAGCGTTATTTTTTAAAAATGATATCTTTTAAATGACGGCCATTATTGTCGATGCACTCTTGTAGGTTCTCACGGAAGCGCGTCATTACCTGATGGATCATTTCTTGGGAAATTGCGGCAATTTCTTGTCTTATGGCTGCCTTTAATTCTTCCAAAGTCCGCGGACGATGTGTAAAAACTCTCGATTTGAGGTAACCCCAAAGAAAAAAGTCGCAAGGCGACAAATCAGGCGAACGCGGCGGCCAGGCGAGATCACCCCGTAAAGACACCACTTTGTTTGGGAACATGTCTTGAAGAAGATTAAGTGAACGACGCGTGGTGTGCGATGTAGCACCATCCTGCTGGAGCCAAAGATGTTCTCGGTGATTTTCGTTCAACTCGTTAACTTTTGGACGCAGGAAATTGTTAATCATATCAAAATATCGATCTTCGTTGACTGTTACCGTTATTCCATCTTCTTCGAAAAAGTAAGGGCCCCACACGCCGAATTCAGATATTGCACACCAGACGGTAACCTTTGGACTGTGAAGTGGTCGCTCATGTAATTCCTGTGGATTATTTGCTGACCAATAACGGAAATTTTGCTTGTTTACGGTACCCGATAGATGAAAGTGAGCTTCATCGCTAGACATGAATACAGCGCCTCGGGGAATGTTTTGAAGAATATCCCGGCATGAATTTGTACGGGTTTCAAAATCTCTTTCTCTTAATTCCTGCACTACCATCATTTTGTACGGATGCATTTGGAGTGAGTTGTGTAAAATTCTTCGAACACTTCTATCGGAAATTCCCAAAGCAGCTGCATGCCTACGAGCTGAACGCCTAGGAGACTGTTGTACGGAATCTCTTACTGCATTTACATTTTCCGGTGTTCTTACTGTCCTTGGTCGGCCAGTAGATTTTCGTTTAAGCGCAGAACCTGTTTCCCTGAAGTTTAGAACCCACCGACGAATTGTTCTTCCATCCGGAACCGCGCCATGCCGAACAACATCAAACTGATTACGGAAGGCACGCTGCGTCACTATTACAGATTCCCTATTTCTAATAAACTCCTCGACAACGAAAGCACGATGCACTCCGCTCCAAGCCATGTCGATAACTGAAAATTGCATACTTTTGTCTACCTAACGCGACCGCGTGCACAGTGTTGCCGGTTTTACAAAGCGAGCAACCACTATTTGAAATCCTACCTACCTTTTTGCCGCACCCTGTATATTCAAATCTGGATTTCCGCTAAATATGGCATCAACATTTTGTCTCAGCTTTGAGAAATATCTTTTTAAATGATCAAACTAACTTAACAACGTTTGGAAAATGGCCCCTGATGTATTCACATACTCTGTGTAGTGGCATGTGCTGCACAGGTAACGTGTAGCATATTGGGATAAGATTGCTTTAATAAATTCCCTGTTTCTAACATATAAGCTGCGGCATCAGTCAAAAATAGTAGCATCTTGTCTTTATAGTTGTTATCCGATGACAGAATATTATGAATACATTGATTAATTACTTCTGCAACTGTTTCACCATTTACGACTGGCAATATTTTAGTTGCAATTAAGTATGGTTGGTATGAAGTTGTCGGATGAAGAATACCAACAACTACATTTAACTCATATCGTCCCATTACATTAGTTGTTTAGTCTGCACTTATCCAAAGATAAGCTTGGTTCGTATTTTTTCAATGGTTCTCAAATAACATTTTGGTAAGTGGTATATGACGAACAGTATATTTTGTAAGAAACATCTTGAGGACTGGATTGTTAAGCTTTTTGAATGGGATATTGGCCGCCATGAAAGCTTCACACAGTTCTTCGTTAAAAGTGTCAGGTGCAGATGGTCATATATTATCTAGATGAGTTTTCGAAGAAACATGCCTCTCCACATTACACTTTTGTGGACGCTTTAAACTTAATAAACAGGCACCGCAATATATCTCGGTATCATTACGAATATGCAACCAATCTGTATGGCCTCTAATCCATCCTACCATGCTTGCCCTACGAGAATTCTCCATAGTTAATGAAAATAAAGAGAAATACTAAGAACAGAAAGAAATGGACTAAAAAGACGAAACGAAAACTTCTCCAAAAATAAAGTAGTAAATTAAACTTAATATTTATAAAATACTATAGGACAAATATACACTATAACAATATAAAACGGATTTTTTTAAATACTAAAAGTTGTAACCAAATAACACCGAAAGAAACGAAACCAGAAACACGCCACTGTAAAATAGAATTTATGTATGAATAGAAACAATAAAATACCGCCACAACGTTTTATCGGGGCAATTGGTCATCGCTTCAGTCCGCTCTCTCTTAATTACGTTCTGTGCAGTGGCGGCTGGCGCATAAGCGCTGCAGTGCTGCAGAGCTCCCAAAAAATTGGGCGGGCGAACCTGTATTAGTTATAACTAGTTTTCTTTTACATAATTTTTTCGACATTTCTGATGTTTATAAAAGCGTAACATATTGTTGTGAAAATTCTCCCCCTGTATATCAAAAAATTTGCATATTTTTCTACATCATCCTGTAGAGGACATCAAACCCTACAATTTGACACCTCAATCATCAAAATCCGATCAGTAGAAGCCGAGATATTCGCTTCCGAAATTCCAACACTAACGCCGGTTATATATAGTATTTTATCAAATAATATACAATAGGCGACCAGTGGAATAACCAACCTAATTCGCGCGATCGCTCACTTGTTCCTTATCTGGTCCACATGTACGTGCGCTCAGAGCTCTTTCAAGCACCCGCGCGCACCCCGCTACCCCCGCGGATGTCTAAAACCAATGCGTGATTTTATCAGGCAGTTCGCTGCATTCTGTCCAGCGCGGTCATATGATTCGGTATAGGTATTTAATATTTTCGCGTGTTTTTTACTGTGCGGCGAGTTTAACGTAAAAACAATAATATTAGAGTGCGGCACGTGCTTGTTTTTGTGTATTGTTGACAATTTATATAAACTCTGTGTATTATGGAGGTGGTCTTTAATTTAATTAATGTGAAGAGATTCTTTAAATATTCATTCGAAGAAAAGATAAAATTAAAAGCAAATGGTAAGCCATTAGTAGATATCACTATTGAAAAAACTGGTGTAAGTAGAGGGAAAAATTATACACGTAAATTTAGTAGCGATATTTATTCAAAAAACGAATGGATTTGTGGATGCAACAAAAAAAATGCTTTATATTGTTTTCCCTGTTTACTTTTTGGTGGCGATAAAGCTTGGACGGAAATAGGGGTCACGGATCTAGAGCACTTGAGTTTGAAAATAAAAAGACATGAGAATTCTAAAAGCCATCTTCATAATTGTATGGAATTTGCGTTACTAGGGTCAACTAATATTATGGCTCAACTAGATTCTGCTTATTGGGTAAATATACAGAGACATAATGAAAATGTGTCAAAGAATCGTTATATTTTATCAAAAATTATTAATTGTATAAAATTTTGTGGAGCTTTTGAATTGGCCCTTCGGGGACATGATGAGAGCGATACTTCCGAGAATCCGGGGATATTTCGTGGACTTATTAATTTTTCGGCTGAATTAGATGCAACTCTAAGTGAGCACCTAAAAAATTGTTCGGTATTTAAAGGCACTTCCAAAGAAATACAGAATGATCTGTTGCACTGCATACTTGAAGTCTGCCAAGAACAAATAATTGAGGAAATTAATAATTCTCTGTTTTTGGCGATCATGGCGGACGAAACAACGGATGTTGCTGCAAAAACTCAAATGGTAGTTATTTTTAGATATGTTCGTGATGGTGAGCCAATTGAACGTTTTTGGAACTACGTCATTCCTGAAAAATGTGATGCAGAAACACTTAGCAAAACAATTTTAAGTGTCATAGATGCTTTAATTCAAAATTCACCTAACAAACTGATTGCACAGAGTTACGATGGAGCAGCGGTGATGAGCGGACAACACGCAGGCGTTCAAGCATTGATTAAAAAAAAGTACCCTTTTGCGCACTATGTACATTGCTATGCCCATCAATTAAATTTAATTATATCTAAAGCTGCTTCTGCAAATTCGCAAGTACGTGTATTTTTTGGAAATCTACAAGACATTTCCGGCTTTTTTAATAATTCACCCCAACGAGTAGAAGTGTTAAACAAGATTGTAAACAGAAGGATCCTCCACGGCGCTACAACCCGTTGGAATTTTAATATCAGGACCATTAATGTTGTGTACGAAAATAGGGCCTCTCTCATTGAGTGTATGGAAGAAATAGAAGAACAATTCTCCAACAACACAGTCTGTAGTGCAGCCGCCTCTATTCGCCGTACATTAAATGATCCGATCTTCAATTTTTGGCTGAGTTTTTTCCATCATGTAATGCCCCATGTAGATATCCTGTTTAATCAATTGCAGCAAAGAAAAATTGAACCCACTCTAGTAAAAGACGCTATCGAAAATTTTGAACGCAGTATAGGCCAAGTTCGAAATAATATTGACAACATCATAAGTGAAGCATCAGATTTAAAAAGCGATGAGCCACCACCAGAAAAACGCAAACGTCCAAATAACAGCAGATTTAATCATCGAATTTCGGCTTTAGAGGTGTGTGATGTTATTCTAAATTGTGCAAAAGATCGATTTCATTTTAAAGAGCATCTAGTAGTGGCATCACTTTTTTTTCCGAATGCTTTGGAGAGTATTGCAGTAAATTTCCTGAGGACAAACTCACTTCCGCATGCTCCTATTATCCCACCCTTGATAAAGAAAGATTACGAACTGAATTGTCTGTTATTTACTCAAGAACTGATTGTAGATCTTTAAAAGGCGCACTACCTCTTCTAAAATTTTTAATAAAAAACAATCTGGGAGATACGTTGAAGGAGACTGGAAAATTATTAGAAATTGTAATAACAACTCCCATGACAACATCAGAGGCCGAACGATGCTTTTCAACACTAAATCGAATTAAGACGTTTCTCAGAAATTCAATGACCGAAGATCGTTTAACATCTCTTTCCATGCTATCTATCGAAAAAAAGTTTATTTCCGAAATAGACAATTTTAATGAGAAAGTGATAACAAAATTTGCAAATCGAAAAGAACGTAGAATAGATTTAATTTATAAGAAATAATTTGTTAGTAAAGTAGTGCTTAGTGACTCTTATTTTTTTGTGTGACAATTGACAATCGTTCCAGAAATCCATTACTTCAGTGCGGAAGGCGAAGAAAGCACGATAAGATCGATGGGAGACAACCTCTTACTGCCTGTGTTCTGCAATTTTTTTGTAAAACTTGCAGAACACCTTAAAATTTTTAGCACGAGCCGCCACTGGTTCTGTGTCTATTTCTCTACATTTAGTTATAATTAAGATTCTCTTTTACATAATGACAGGGATTTACTCTCTACCAATTATTATACTGGGTGTGTTTAAAATATAGCCCATTTCAAGTACTTTTCATTATCATTTATGTTCTATTTCACCCATTTAATTTACATTTCTCTGGAAAGAACATAGCAATTTGTATCTTTACTGCTGGAAGAACTAATAAATAGTTTCAGGTCACTTTTCGATGTCTCCACCCAACAGTAATTAATCAATTATCTTTTAAACATGTGTACTCCTGGTGTAATGTTACGAAACATGCAATGCCAATATGCAATATAGCGCATGCATATGTATATATAAACACGTAAGTATATACGAATGAACGCATGTTGTGCAAGCTAAAGTTTGTGTTTGAGTCATGTCCTCGGATCGCCCACGCGCCCACAACTCCTTAATAGAAAACATTAATTGGAATCGGTGCGTTTCTGGTTCTCGAACTGTTCACTATTTAATGCGGAATATGTTAATGGTTAGTCTTATAGGATAGTGTTTGCATTAGCGATCTTTATTGTTTTGCAATGACATGCGAAAAGCAAAACATACCTTCACCCGACTTCAGCGTAATCATTCCGTAGCGTAATTTGAACTAAATACTTAATACACAATTTTACTAGTAAGGCGTATAAGATTATTCATAAGTTTGAGCAGAAAAAACAGTAACACCTGGAAGCTATTGGTATATAACCTTCAACAACAACGTCCTCAAATTTCTATCAAAGACAATTCATTCAAGAATAAACAAGATAATATCGCTTGACTAAGAATACCAAGGTTTCAGGCAGAACAGAATCATTAATCAAAACTCATATACGAGTGCAGTTTGACGGAAGAGTGACTTTTCAGTAAAATACTTATTTTAGGGCAAAAAATGTATTTTATTTTTCAACATAATCCGCTTGTAAGTCTACAGACTTAGCCCAGCGAGTTTCCAATTTTTTTAAACTGTTTAAACTCTGCAAAATATGCATTTTCTAGGATATCACCTCTTCGTTTGTCCGAAATCTGTTGCCACCGAGACATTTTTTTAAAATTTGGAAATAAAAATAAATCAATGGGTACCGGATCAAATTTCGTTGTAACAACAGCAGACGAATGTGAAGACGTATTATCGTGATGGAACAAGCATTTTCAAGTTATCTTCTTGTCCGAGCTCCTCAAAGGAGCTAATACATCGGAAGCCGCTAGAACTGTTTACGCGTAAACGCAACTGAAAAGAGTTCAGCACGGAAAATTTTCTCGATTTAATGAAGGTTATTTTGACATAAAGGATTCTCAACGTTCAAAAAAAACATTGGACTTTGATGAAGATCGTGTGAACACTTTAATTCATAATAATCTAACTAACAAATCGGAGACTGTGGCTTATAAGTGAATAAAATAAAATTAAAAAACCCTTACCACAATAGAATTTAATGATTCTAAATACGTATTTCTACAACCACGTTGCCATCTTCAGTAGAAAAAACAGTGTAACACTTGAACGCACAAAAGCACTCACAGAAGGTGTTCGGGCAAAATAGATTTAATTTTGTATTTTTAGTTTTATTTAGATGTAGGTATATTTATATTTATATTTAATTCTAGTTTTTAAATTGTAAATATTATAGATTGTATATAGAAAAGGTCTTGGAGGTCTGAGATATCTTTAATATTGTTAATTACTTTAGGACTGCTCAGGTATTACATTTCTTCATTGTCCTATTTTCTACAATCATAAAAACTATTTATTTTTATTACCGGCAAAACCCTTTGCATCGATTGGGTAAATAATTTATTCGAATAAGCATAATTATAATAGAATAAGTTTTATTGTACATATTTCCTGTTATATATTATTATAATAGGTTAAATGGTTTCGGTTCGATACGATTCTGCGAACATTAGGTTATCTCTGTGCATTGTATATTTATTACTTTAAGGGTATTTTATTTTCTATAATTAAGGGTTTCCGGCGTATATTGTTTATTTTAATACATTTATGACGTCGGAAACTACAGCATATACTTTTCTTAGAAATGTAAATAATTGTTATATGGAAATTTCCGTATATTCCTTTTTCATTGTTTTCTCCCTCTTTGACTGGTGGGGAGAAAACTTCTTGCCGAAAAATAAGAGAATGAATAAGTAGTTCCAAACAAGATCTCTTAGAGCTCACTACAGTTACAAGTACGATCTCTTCGAGTTAAAGCTTAGGTCTCAATGATCTAACAAACAGCTCCTACTAAGATCTCAGTGATCTAAATAGGAGCAAATATTATTTATTAGCCAGTTTTTCTCGGTTTTTAGTATTAAGACCAGATACTGCATTTAGCATTTAATTAACGGAACTCCAAGATTAAACTTGTAAAATATATTAGTGTAAATAGAAAAAATATTGTATTATTTCAACACATACTTCGGTCTACACATACCGACTTCCTTCAAACCAGGAGGAAGAAACAGAAGGATTGTTCTGAACGTCTTCTAGTTTAACACTAAATTCTTCAATCTTAAATGCTACAAAAATTACCTACATTTTGGTAAACCCCACCTATTCATGCAAGAGCATTAACCCATTATTTAGTTAACATTCTGAACTTACTGCAAATGAGAATTATAGAATATTAAATCTCATTTTTACATGTCAATGTCGCCTTATGTGATGCATTAATAACTACAATACATGCTAGTACAAACTTGGTTTATCGGATTGTAGTTATTAATGCATCACATAAGGCGACATTGACATGTAAAAATGAGATTTAATATTCATTAATTCTCATTTGCAGTAAGTTCAGAATGTTAACTATATATACACAAAGTAGAGAAGTGAAAAGCTGTGACTGTCTTTGAGATACCGTACATTGATAAGCTTCAATTAAAGCGAAACGCGTCTGTACGTTCTCGTTGATGGAAATAGCTTTTCCCTAATTTTTAATTATCCTAACAACCTGTAAGTCGTAGTCGCGACGAGGTGTGCTATACATGCTAGTACAAACTTGGTTTGTCGGATTGTAGTTATTAATGCATCACATAAGGCGACATTTACATGTAAAAATGAGATTTAATATTCATTAATTCTCATTTGCAGTAAGTTCAGAATGTTAACTATATATACACAAAGTAGAGAAGTGAAAAGCTGTGACTGTCTTTGAGATACCGTACATTGATAAGCTTCAATTAAAGCGAAATGCGTCTGTACGTTCTCGTTGAAGGAAATAGCTTTTCACTAATTTTTAATTATCCTAACCCATTATTTGTAAATTCTATAGAAAAACCGTTTAAAAATATTATAAAAGCCGTAATTTAACATACATTAAGAATCCAATTATGAAACTAATCCTTAAATTATGTTGAAATATAAATTTGGAAATTAATGTCGAGTCAGCATATTTTAATGGCAAATATTGTAATGAAACGAATTTAAAAATAAATTCCATGAATTCGAATATTTTTTTTTTTTTCGAATTCATGGAATTTATTTTTAAATTCGTTTCATTACAATATTTGCCATTAAAATATTCTGACTCAACATTAATTTCCAAATTTATATTTCAACATAATTTAAGGATTAGTTTCATAATTGGATTCTTAATGTACGGCTTAAATTACGGCTTTTATAATATTTTTAAACGGTTTTTCTATAGAATTTACAAATAATGGGTTAATACTCTTGCATGAATAGGTGGGGTTTACCAAAATGTAGGTAATTTTTGTAGCATTTAAGATTGAAGAATTTAGTGTTAAACTAGAAGACGTTCAGAACAATCCTTCTGTGAGTCTTTTTGTGCGTTCAAGTGTTACACTGTTTTTTCTACTGAAGATGACAACGTGGTTGTAGAAATACGTATTTAGAATCATTAAATTCTATTGTGGTAAGGGTTCTTTAATTTTATTTTATTCATAATAATCTACACCAATCAACTCGCGAATTTACCATTATAATACTCGTAAGATTGCAACCAATAGACCATAATATGATACATATTTGTATTCCCAGGGTAAAATTCAAAAACTAGGTGTTTTGTTGCCGTATATTTTGTGCAAAAATAGCACTAACAGCCTGTCAACATTTGTGCATCGCATTGTTACTGTGTTGATGAAAAATGATGCCTTCACGTTAACATCAAGAACAGAAAAGAATGGCTTAGTCCTAACAAAAAGGCAAGTCCTTGACCAAAAGTTGATTATCATCCGTGTAAGTTAATGTTGTGTGGGTGATGGGACAAAAAAAAGCGTTGCCTACTATGAATTGCTTCCGAGGAATGTAACCATCACTGCCGAAATTTACTGTAAAAATCTTCGTAGGTTTCAGATCGCAATTAAAGAAAATACATGGAAAAAATCATTAAGTCATGTTGGAGCACGATAAACTTCGCCTTCAAATTGTTAATAATGCAAAAGTGTCTACTGAAGAACTCAATTGAGAAGTCATTCCACATCCACCTTATTCGTCTGATTTTGCTTCATCAGATTTTCATCCAGTTCGTTTTCTATTAAATAGTCTTTGAGGAATCTCCTTTGATAATGATCTAAAGTTTCGAAAACATGAAATAGAAAAATTGCCAGATTGTGGTTAGACAACCGTAAATTTCTTTTTTTTTTGGTTTACGTTTATTCCGCAATCTGTCTTTATACAAACAATGAGCATATATGATTTAAGACATAAATGGCGTGAGAAAGCCCTATTCCACTGAATATCTATATGACACAATTTCAATGTTTAAGAGTTTATGGCACACTTCAATTTAAAAATGGTAAGTCCGATGGTTTTCTGAGTTTCAATCTCCTGATATCTTAGCTGTTACCTAGGAAGCCGGAAGCTAGTGAATTGTGATATCTTTCAAGTCATTGCAGATAGCGCTTACTGCATTCCCTGATTGTCTCCTCTACTGTAGGAACATCCAAAACATGTTGTATGCCTCTATTTGTCACAAAGTAGAGAAATAATTGCACGTAGTGTTTTTTATTAGAATCTTTCTATGATCGCAATATTGCATTTGCCTGCAGTACCCCACAGCTGAATCCCAAAGGTCCAGACAGGCTTAAATATTACATTATATGCCAAAAGTTTGTTTCTATTTGAGAGTTGGGATTTTCTTCCGAGGAGTCGAAATTTTGTTCCAAGTTTTTGTTAGATCAAAAGAAACAGATGAATCTGTTTCCTTTGATGTACCTCAAAGCATCCCCATAAAAGTTTCAAATTAACGCCTCAACAGCTCAGTAACAGCTCAGTTGATGTAACTCAAAGCATCCCCATAAAAGTTTCTAATTCACGCCTCAACAGCTCAGTGGTCGAGCAATGGTCCGGCAAGCCAGAGGTCGTGGGTTCGATTCCTACTTGAGGGCGAATTTTTTCTATGAAAAATTCGAATAAAATAGCGTCGCAAAGTGTAGAAAGCATGTAGATCTCGGTTTCCGGGTTGGAACCGAGATCTACATATAGAGAACGACCGCGGAAACCTACACCTACATGTAGAAAGCATATTTACAACCATATGGTTAGATAATTTAATACGCCAGGTTTTCGCCCATTTTTCTATTTGGTTCACGCTTTCTTGCGGAATTGTTACTGCTACCTTTGGGTTATGGTTTTCAACCAAAATACCAGTGTTATCTGCAACGATCGAGGTAATTACTCCTTCGCTGGTCGGAAGATCAGCTGTGAAAACTAGGTATAATAAATATCCAGGAACGCTTTCCTGAGGAACCCCCGTACGTAGTTCTGTTATTTCTGACTCGTACCTGACTCTATAATACCTTCTTCTAAGTAGAATCTAAAAAGAATAAACGTGCCATATGGTAGGTTCTTTTTAAGTTTATGTAGTAGCCCTTGATGCTGAACCTTATCGAAGGTTTGGCTCACATCGAGGTTTTTGCTGTGTTGTGCTGTTGCTATGTAGTAGCTGTGCTGTGTAGTAGCTGTGCTGTTCCTGTGCAGCAGTTTCTTTTTTAAAATGTTTTGTTTATTTGATTCACCACCTCGTGCGTATATTCAATGATAGAGTGGCGGTTTCTAATACCGAATTGATGTTCAGGTATTAACTTTTTGCCTATGAAATGTCCATTAACCTTTTTGCCAATAGTTTTTCTATAATTTTAGACATTGCCGGCAGGTGACTAATTGGTTGGTAGCAGTGGCGGCTCTTTAATGAGAGCAATTGAGCAATTGCACCCCCTGGAATTATGAAACAAAACAAACCAAGCGGTGACTAACTGTGAAAGTATTTATTTATTATATATATTATGTATTCATAGTTATTGACGAGGAACGTGGCACGCTAACAACGTACATATACCGATCGTCGTCACAGATATACTGAGCAAAGCCCAACTGTTGCTCTTTTAAGGCATTAACATTACATTGATGGTGGGGAGAACTGTATTTTGCCGTACTTCAATGTCGTATAATACATAGCAAAATACATAGCGTTGGAGCAACTGAACCAGACTGCTCTCGGGCGTTGTTACAATGAATACGGTATCTTTTTTACAGAACATCGCGTTTCCGCTGTTAACTTATAATGAAAAAATCGCAGTAAAAAATCTTAAACGGCCGATGCCTCAATTACGTTTAGAAAATAAACAATCTGTTAAAGGTAAAGACGTTATAAGAAAATTCAAAATGAATATTTATCAGAAAAATGACTGGATTTGTGGGTGTGAAATTAAAATTACTTTGTTTTGTTTTCCGTGTCTTTTGTTTGGTGGTGAACCGTCTTGGTCAAAGAACGGAATAAGAGACTTAATTCATCTTAGTGCTAAAATTATTAAACATGAAAATTCCGAAGGGCATTTGAAAAATATATTTAGTCTAAGAATGTTAGGAAAAAATAACATTCAGAATGTTTTAGATTCATCATATAGAAAAGCAATTCAACAACACAATGAAAAGGTAACAAAAAATAGGCATGTGTTAAATTTAATAATAAATTGCATTAGATTTTGTGGCGCGTTTTAACTGGCACTTCGGGGTCATGATGAACAGCAAACGTCGAATAGCAAGGGCATTTTTCGGTAATTGATAAATTTTACGGCAGAATTGGATAAATCGCTCAGAGATCAGATCGAAGCAGCACCGGTTTTTAAGGGATTATCAAAAACGATTCAGAATGAGCTGCTTGATGCAATGTTGAACGTGTATCGTGAACAAGTTGCCAGTGAAATTAAAGCAACCGACTTCATATCTGTTATAGCTGATGAAACCACAGATGTGTCCAATCAGTTTCAGTTGGTGGTTGTTTTAAGATATATTGTGAACGCGGGACCGGTCGAAAGATTTTGGAAATTTCTTCTGCCTAGTGGACATGATGCTAATTCTTTATCTGCCTCCATCCTTATCGAAATTAGTTTGCTTGTTGATGACCCAGAAAAACTGATTGCCACAGAGCTATGATGGGGCAGCAGTCATGAGTGGTGCTATTAACGGTGTGCAAAGACATGTCCAAGACCAGTATCCAAGGGCTAATTTTGTACATTGTCATGCACATCAGACAAATCTAATTATGTCACATGCTACATCGAGCAGTAGTAATTGCAGAATTTTTTTTTGCCAATCTGACGGGATTATGTACATTTTTCTCCACTTCACCACAACGAGCTGCAAGATTGGAAGAATTCCTTCAGAGAAAAAGCTTACCTCGTTCTTCAAAAATAAGATGGAACTTCAATTCTAGGACAGTGAATACAATATATGAGCACCGAGAAGAAATAATTGAAGCTTTAGAACAAATCGAGGGAGAAGCTAGTTTACAAACTACCATTCATCAAGCTAGTGCCAATTTGCGAATTTTAGAGGAGGAAAATGTTATCTATTGGTTAACTTTCTTTCATAAAATTATGCCACATGTGGACATATTGTTTAATCAATTACAAAATGTCAATACAGATGCATTAAAAATCAAGAATAATTTAGATAATTTTAAACACGCTATTGGAAAAATTCGAACCGAAATCGCTGACACAGATAATCAGTTGGTTAAACAAAATGACCCAGAACTGACTCCTCGACCATCAAAGCGGCGAAGAGTAACTGATGGTAGCCAAAGAAGGAGGGAAACTATTGAAGTGTGCGATATTATTTTGCTAGAAATAAAAACTAGATTTCGGTATACAGGGCACTTAATATTAGCAAACTTAATTTCTTTTAAACAGTTCTCCTCTTTTCAAAAAAAAAATCTGCAAGAAGCAGTAAAATTTTATCCATGCCTCAATGAAAGCAGACTACGAACTGAATTAAGCGTTCTATATTCTAGAGAAGTATTTAGGCAAAATATAGAAGTCGGTGCTGTAGGTCTGCTAGGTCTTCTGCTGGATGGATTAAGCGACACCTTTAATGAAGTTGT
This sequence comes from Melolontha melolontha, assembly GCA_935421215.2. Taxonomy (NCBI): domain Eukaryota; kingdom Metazoa; phylum Arthropoda; class Insecta; order Coleoptera; family Scarabaeidae; genus Melolontha; species Melolontha melolontha. Next base: position 117,848,557 of record OW285243.1, on the reverse strand, counting down.
TACGCTTTTAAAAATTGTCATTACAATCCCAATGACAATGTCCGAAGCGGAACGCCAGTTTTCACGGCTGAAGAGAATAAAAACTTTCCTGAGAAATACAATGAAAGAAGAGAGATTAAATGCCCTTACTATGTTATCTTGTGAAAAAGAATGTATAAATGATTTCCCAAACTTTAATGAAAAAGTAATAGAACTGTTCTGCAAGTCAAAAACCCGTAAAATGGACTTCGTTTATCGTCAGATGTAATTAAACTGTGTAGTGTAATATTTACTATTCCCTCAAAACAAACTCTACAATGAACAGTACCTGTCTGGAACAGTACGTCGGTGAAATTTATAAGGATTGGGTAAGCGTTTTTGTATTACACTTTTTAATTTTGAAATTCTGCACTCCCTATGTCAGGGATGGCGAACCAATGGCACGCGTGCCACAAGTGGCACGTTTGAAAGTTTTGATGGCACGCACAAAAACAACATTATTTTTTTATAAGTTATCTATTTTGATAGAAATGAATTAAATATTATTAATCTACACTTAATTTATAATTTATGATATAAATTTGTAGTACTGAATACCTATTTTAGTATGTTAACTAGAACCGTCAAATTATACATTTTATTATTAAAATATCGCATGAATTCTCTCGAAGTATATAAAGATGCGCATTAGATAAATTTTTTTGCGTATCCAGTTTCGCCTTTTAATGTTTTTGCATGTTGCTGCCGTCGCAGCGCTTGAATCAGACGACAGACTGCATTAGTCAGTTTTAGTAAACCGTCGTCTTTGAAACTTCAGTGACTTGTTAAAAAATATAACCGTTTATTGTAAATAGATAAAGTGTTATTTTTAGGTAAATATTTTTACATATTATTTCATATTTTATATTCGGCATTCGTTTGCAAGAACATATTGCGTCACGACTGAAGTTTTAACCTGTAACAACCTTAAGGTATTAAAAGTTACTAAACTTATCATTTATTTTGCATATTTTTGAACAATAAAATATTTTAATATTATAAGAAATTATTTTATCATTAAATCAGTGTAAAATATAAAAATAATTATCAAAATTTCTTGTGTTGGTAATATTTTTAGTACTTTAATATGTGAAGAAATATGTTCTTGCAAACGAATGCAGAATAAATTATTTATTTTATAACAATATTATTAAAATATATATTTTTTAGAATTTCTTATTATGGCTAGTTCAATAAAAAAATCGAAATTATCCGAAACATGTAGTAACAGAGAATTTCAAGCTTGGTGGACCGATAGATACGGTATGATAGAAAAGGACAGTAAAGCAATTTGTATTTTATATTCTAAAACTGTAGTCTGTAGAACATCTTCAGTAAAGCGGCATTATGAAACCAACCATAAATTTCTTCTCGATCGAAGTGTAGAAGAGCAAAAGGAGTATATATCACGTGCCTTAAAAAATAAAAATGCTCAAACTACTTCTTTAATGAAATATTTTGGAACTCAATCAAACACCACTGCTGCTAGTTATCAAGTTTCAAAAACTATTGCTCAATATGCGAAACCTTTTAATGAAGGCGAATTTTTAAAGGATGCTTGGCTGCAATGTGCACTATACTTATTCGATGATTTCGAAAACAAAGAAGAAATTATCCAAAGAATTAAAGACATGCCGAAAGCTAGGAATACAGTGAAAGAGAGAATTTTGGGTATGGCGGAAAATGTAAATTTTCAACAAAAAATTCATATAAAGTCTTGCGATTTTATATCTATTTGCCTTGACGAGTCTATCGACGTAACAGGCTCTGCTCGCTTAGCAATTTTTGTACGTTATTTTGTTCAAAACAATATTAAAGAAGAGTTAATAAGTTTATCAACATTAACAACAACAACAAAAGGATTAGACATTTGTAATGCAGTTATAGATGCATTGGAAAAAAGAGAAATATGTCCTTCTAAAATTGTGTCAGTTACAACTGGCGGTACCCGCAGCTTAACTGGACGGGAAAATGGATTTATAAATTTATTTACAAAACGTATTGAACACACAATTCTTGATTTTCATTGCATTATTCACCAACACGCGTTATGTGCCAAAACAGGTTTAAAAATGTTTGTTGATATTTTGAGTTTTGTAACAAAATTAGTCAATTTTATATCAGCACAAGCACTAAATAAAATAAAATTTCAAGAATTGTTAAACGAAGTAAACTCGTCGTACAATAGCTTACTTTTATACAATAATGTACGCTGGTTAAGCCGCGGAAATGTTTTGCAAAGATTTGTAGATTGTTTGGAGGAAATAAGATTATCTCTAAATAATGAGAACATTATTGACCAATACACTCAATTATTGGATGTAGAATGGCTAGCAAAGTTATATTTTTTGACTGATTTATGTTCTCACTTAAATGAATTAAATATGAAACTACAAGGTGTTAATAAAACAGTCATTATAATGTTTGACTTAATCAAAGCGTTCGAAGTCAATTTACAGATTTTTAATCGTGATATTCTTTCAAATTCATATAAATATTTTCCGAATACAAAAAATTTGTTTTCTGAAAGTGAATATCACGAAAAGCCAATTAAAGAGTCATTAACGAAAGAATTTTCAACGGTAATTCAATCCCTGATTCAGGAATTTTCTGCAAGATTTACGCAGTTTAAAGAATTTGAAGAAACTTTAAAATTTATTTTATATCCTGATACAATACCATTTGAAAAATTAAATTTAAAAGTCCTTGAGTGGTTAAATTTTAATGAATTAGAAATGGAATTAGCTGAATTTCAGTCAAGTACCATACGGAACCAAAAATTTGTTGATTTAAGAAATGATTTAGAAATTATTGAAAGTAATCGATTATATTATTGGATAAAATAAATAAAATTGCAGAAGATGAAATTCTAACTACATGGAATTCAATTCCTGACACGTTTAATTGTTTAAAAATATTAGCAAAGGCAATTTTATCAATATTTTCATCGACGTGGGCATGTGAATCTCTATTTTCAGAATTAAATTTTATAAAAAATAAATATAGGAATAGAATGACGGATGAGTCGAGCTCTGCATGCGTACTGTTGAAATTAACTAAATATGAACCAGATATTAAATCTTTATCATCTTGTGTACAGCAACAAAGATCACATTAAAAACAATTGTTTTTAACGTGAATTTTGTTTCTAGCATATTGCTTTTTGTAAAACATTGATTAATAAAAAATTGTTTAAAGAAGAATTGCTTTTATTTGTTTATTTAATTATACTTACGTATAGTTTCACCACGCTAACATTTCGAATGAAATTTTATTGTGGCACGTTACCTATTTAAAAAAGAATTTTTTCGACTTTGTGGCACGGACGTCAAAAAAGGTTCGCCATCCCTGCCCTATGTGAACCACCCCAAGCCGCCACTGGTCGGTAGGATGATGGAGAATTTAGAGGTTTTCCTTGCTTGTGGTTAGGTATAAATCCCTTTTTGGGGAAACTCCTTCATTATTCTTCCTGTAACTTGGTCATACCCAGATGGTTTTTTCGGAATTAGGTTATTTTTTATTGAAAACAATGAAGGAGAATATATTCTTGATTAATTCATGTGTTTTGTTCCTCAACAAGTTAATAGATTTCGAGTTCAATAAAAACTATACAAATTTATGCGTCAATCCAGTATATTGATGGACTGGGAAATGAGAAAATGACATAAAATTTTTAGAATAATAATAATATTATGTTTTGGTGGTATTAAACTGAATAAAAAAATGTGGATAAAATCTCGTAGATAGAAGAATAAATTCCTTGTGAGTGAATTAAAATAACTAAAATTCGTTCCTCAATTCTGTTAAGCGTTTGCAGTAGACTCTTCGTCAAAATGTGTTGATTAAAAATGAAATGTTGACATGTGAAATTATTAAAAACACAATATTCATGTCGTCTTTTAACATCTCAAGTAATGGCGCCGTAAAGTTCAATGACTTAAGCTTGTCGAAAGTTACATGTGAATCACAATGTTTTGGTATGTATCGTTCGGTTGTTTTCGATTAAAGTTTGATTCGATTGGAATCCCTACCTTCAAAGCAGCGAAGGAATAAATTATATTTTTGTCACCGACTATACATATACAGTTACTCTGTGTTTAATTACGAAAGCTTGTTTCCGTCATTAAATCCTCAGTTTTAGTAGGTCAAAATTAGTACATTTCATAACATGATATCTTTAAACATTACATGTAAATATTATACGACACTTACACAGACGTTTCATACATACTTTGAATGTTATTTCAAAGTAGTAGGCAAAACTAAAGTAAACAAATCGTAAATAAGCGAATCGAATGCGAATAAATGGTCATGTGAAATTAACAACAGGGATCCAGGTCGCCTACGGATTTTTGTGATCTATCCGACATGGCGAAGGCAAATCGCCTTCATTTAATTTTAATACATAGTTGCTTTAATATACCTTACACACACATTCGTATTATGTACGCTTTCATGCGTATGCAGTTACGGATACATATATACATCTGCACATGCGGGTCCATCTATGATGTTCTTGTCGAAATTAAAATGAATTAATGACACACGCATTCTAAATATATATTCAGGAGTAAAATATGACAAATGTTAAAACTGGGGAGATTTTTACTACCAAACTTTACTGCAGTAAGTGCGTGCGACTATAAAGCGAACACATTCCTGTTCCGCATGTTTTAGTGAAAGAATTTATTATACGTGAATATACTTAATTGGCAAAACATGTCAATAAAATCATTATTTCAAGTAGTGATCGCAGTATGAAAATGAGTAGTATGATCGCAGTATGATCTTTCAAGGTAGTCTAAAATGTTGTGAGCCTGACATAGACACAAATATTTTTCTCGTCAAATGTAGTTTTATTTTTTAACATAGTCTCGTTTTAAATCCATACACTTTTCCCAGCGACGTTTTAACTTCTTTAACCTTTTCAGATAGTAGTTAGCGTCTTGCTCCGTAAAATAAGCGTTTAAGTCAGCGATGATCTACCCTTTCAATGAAAATCTATCTTCGGTGACTTAAATTAATAAATGTACTTTCATCTAAATATATTTATTTACACTACACATATTTATTCTGGATCTACAACGATTTATACTATATATACTAACTGTTGTTGGGACTGGTGTCTCTTGTTAACGTATGATTGCTATAATGTTAAATGTGAGACTGTTGTCTTAAGACTGTGTGTCTTGTGAGTTGAGTTGATACTGATCTATTCTGTGCTATTTCTCAAGTAGGTAAAAATATATCACCACCCGTAGACTATTACATATTAACATACGCGGATTGGTTGTAAAGTGTATTGTTTGACGTCATAACAGGGAATTTTTGTGTTATTATTTCGTGGAAATTCTGATTATAGACAATAATACCCAAGATTTAAGATAGTGTTTTAAAGATCTTACTAATAAATAAATAAATAAAATATAATTACTAGTTAACTATTAGTAGGTGTCATAAAAGTATGCAGTTCCGGATCCGCCCTTGCTAAAGCGATAAAATTTATTATACATATCTAGGAGCCGTGATCTTAAGAATTAATATACAGATTAAGCCGTTTGTTCATTATAGCTCAATGTAATAAAACAAGCGGTCTGATGTACAAAACAAAATAAAAATATATTTAGAAAAAGAGGCCGATTATTAAATAACCCTAGGTAACAAAACGAATGTTCTAAATTATAATGTAGGTAATAGATAGATTTGCAAATGTAAAGGATGTCGCGTTCTTAGAATTTAAAGAACGTTTTACAATTTGAAAGTGCTAATAAAAGTATGTTATACAGTGATTTAAACTTGAAAATGTACGTTAAATATTTTATAAAATTGGAAATGCTCAAGTTTAAATTCTATATCATAGATTTATTTATATTTAACAATAAATAATGTTTGAAATTAAAATATTAATTTCAAACGTAAATGAATCCTCAGCAACTGACATAGACTGACACAAACGACTGTCAAACGACTGAACGTTCAGAATGGTTCAAATTTTCAGAAGCACCTTTCAAGGTATATAGAATTGTAGTATTAGAATGGCTTTGACAAGTAACAAGTAATTTTAGAGTAAAAAATAAATTTTATTTTTCAACATAACTCTTAACAAATTCTATACCCTTAGCTTCAGTAACTTTCCAATTTTTTAAGCCGTCTAAAAAGTAATCTTTTGGATACTTGTGAAAATATGCATTCGTCGCAGCTGTGACCTCCTCATTCGTACCAAATCTCTTTCCAACAAACCATTTTTTTAAAGTTTGAAAACAAGAAAAAGTTACTCGTAAAGTAAGGCGCATTATCCTGATGGAACAAAACAATTTTCTGTATAAATGCGTTCAGAATCTTCTGTGCCCATAAGACTTGTTCGTAGGAGAGTTTAAGCTAGATGTCTATATGCATTTTAGTATTGCCTTTAGGTCTTGGCGTTTCTACAAACCCAAGCTTTTGGAAGTACTGCCTCACCCCTATATAGTTCGGATTTGGCCCTGAGCGACTACCATCTCTTTGGGCCACTCAAAAGATTTTTGGAAAACAAGCCATTTGCCTCTAAGACACTCAAAAAGTTCTTGGGAGACAAGCTACTTACTTCTAATAGGAAGTGAAGAATACAGGTGAAAATTAGCTGTTGTCGACTGAAAGAATTTTAATCGACGAGAATACAAAAGCTATCGGAGCAATAAGACACACTGTATTTTAAAGAAGCATTATCGCTTTGATGGATACAATGATGAATACAGTGTTATTCTGAATAAGTATCAGAGAATTTAATTTTAAATTTAAATTTAAACATGTTATTTAATATATAATTAAAATAAAATTTACCTGTGTCATTTCATTTTGAAATTTAAATTATTTATTAAAACCGTTTTGGGACCGCACGAAATATTCAGCTGTTGTATCGAGAGTCCAATGAACCCCACTAACATCGTTCATATCGCACGTTTACTATTCGTCAATGAATCATTCTTTCTTCCATAAATAAACCTTTGTTTAGTCATTGATCGAAATGTGCAGGTACCTCGCCTATTTGTTATGTCTACGCAATAATCTAATATGAAATGATTACTTCATGCGTGTAAACTAAATAAATGTATCATGTAATAAGATTACTGTCGGTTTATCTAATTGCGTTGTTTTCAATCTGTCAATGTATCGTTGTTTTGATAAATGGATTTCATTTATTTATGCAGGCAAAGTGAAATTACTTTTCCCATTGCTTTGTTGAGGTTCATGAGTAACTTACTTTTGTATAAATCTATTCATTGTAAACAAACCGTATGTAAATAAATACGCGTGCATAACTGCAAGCGACACGGAATATATATATATATATATATATATATATATATATATATATATACGGCATATATAGGTTGAGTCAGGAAGACCAGCGATACTCAAAGTTTAAATTAACTTTCTTCATATTTTCTTAAATTAAAAATAAAACAATTAGCATATATTTTAGTAGTATAATCTAATAATTAAACTAATGACATTTATTCTGAATAACCCGTATATAATATTAATTTGCAGTTTATATCGACTAGAAAAAATTTAATGCAGGTCAAATTTGTATAACTCTCACATTATATTTAATAAAAACTGAGTCAAAAACAAACTTTTTAATTTTAATTTTAGAATTTACGTATTTTTACTAATAATTTTTACAGGCATCAAAAGTAATTGTCCTTATAATTATTTCTATAAATACCTTAAAATTAAAAAAAAATGGCTCTAAAAACAGAAATTTAGCAATCTTTTATTTAATCTAAATATTAACAAAAGATTCTATTTTAAAGTGTTACAGAATTGTAAGACCATTTGAGACGACACCCCCTCGTGTTACTCGCCAATGTCAACTGCGATTGCGAACGATAAAAAATGTATAATATCACAGCCCACTATGATGTCCTAATCGGAGGTATAAGTCCGGGTTTGCTATCGGTGGTGACTCGATCGCAGTGGGCCGGGGCAGTTTCCAATTTTAGCGTTTCTTAGAGGAGAGTCAGTAGTTGACCGCAAAAAAAAATATATAATAAAACAAAATAAGGTAAAAGATTAAAAAAAAAATACAATCTACAGTCGAAGAAAAAGATAGAAGTAATAAAGTGGGCAGTGTTGGGTGTTTTTAAATTACTTTTCATTTTATGTTGATATAACTATGCGTAAATTGCTAATTACCTTTAACCTATACCAGCGGAGTGGCTACAGCGAAAACATACGCCCATCATCCTTCTATGTCAATTAGTACAAGCTCTATAATAGTTCTTAATAATGTTTCAGTAAATAAATATCGAAGGTCATTTTTAATTCACTAGTTATGTGTGGTGTTCGTGAATGGTGATTGATAGTAACAGATGCACTTTGACTAATAATATGAATGAATGTGAAAAAATGGGAAAAAAATATTTCAAACCTGCAATCACGACATATTGTTAGATATCGACAGGTGCGCAGTATATTCCAGTGAAGAATAAATAAACAACAAAGGCGTGTAAAAACGAAGTTTCATTAAAATTTTCCACATTTACGGGCGACCATAAATGATGGAAAGTTTGCTGGCAATAATTTTTTAACTTTATATTGACATGGCTGACTTTGCATCCTCTTAGAAGATAATCAAACATTATTATACAATATATATTATATAAGTTTTATATTTTCTTATATCAAATTCAGCTAGAGAATGATATGCGGGCACAATCAAAATCATTTAATATTCCTATGAAGCCGGTGACATTCACATTGTCATTGTTTTATACTTGTATGTTCCTCTTGCTTTGTTTTAACTTTTATTAGTCACGTAACGTAAGTACTGCTAAGCATATAATGTATTCTATTCACATTGTAAGTAAGAGTGTAAAAATGAATTTGTATATATTTATTATCTATGATTACTTGATTATATTCTTTTCTTCTAAGAATAGTGCCTTCAATTTTAAGCAAAAGAGAAATTAGAGCGAAAACAGATATGGAAGGACTAAATAAGTAAGAAACAAGAATATATTAAAGACAGAAGTTCGATAAATACATTTTTGCAATAAAATACAATGTTTATTAGTAATTAGTAACCCTGTCGCAAGAGGGCAGCACTAAAAAACACCTTATTTGATTTTCGAGTGGGTAAACCTTCAAAACATAACCGTTAAAATTTGTGCAATGGTCCGGAAAACCATGGATGTGGGTTCGAATACTGTTTCAGGGCGAATTTTTTCAATTAAAAAATTTGCGTCGTAAATGTAGAAAGCAATATTTATTTATCATATTACTTCGCGAAAATGCAAGTAATTTGCATCAGAAAATATTCTTAAAATTAATTTTTTTTAAAAATTTCCCTTTCCAAGTTAATGTTCTTTATTACAATACGCTTTACACCCAGCAAACTATAAATATTTTTACTCACAATCGGTTAGTAATCTGTAGATTTGTACGCTTCGAAACAGTCGGGAAGCGACTTATTGCTTACCTACTTCACTTTCCCAGCTATAGCCAGAAAAGTGTTTTCGCAGCTAGCAAGTGTCAGTTCATTAGTCACAAATATGACATCATTGTCATTTTGGCATTAAAACATGTTTTTAAGAATAAATTGGAATCAAACTCTGTATTTATTTAGTAAAGAAACAATAATAAACCTATTTACAGTTCTGGTGGGGTGCATTCAAGTTCACTGTCGGACATATTTCTTAGTATACACGTATAAAGATTTTTTATTATTAAAAATGCCGTACTATATTTTGTAACTGGCAAAATAATTACCTAACTGTCAGATTCAACAAATTTATTACATTGCCTAGCAACGATTTTACAAGTATCTTCCTTAAAATAGTTTATCAAATTATCATAAAAATAAATACCGATACTCATGTATTATTATTATTATTTAAAATAAAACTTATATAGAATTACTAATAGTAGATTGTGAGTAAAATCGTATACATACCTCGGGAGAACTCATTCCAGCCTCGCGTCTGCAGCTTACCTCGGTGCTTTGCACCTCGGTAAGCTACCTTGACGCTCGGCTGTAATAGAGCACTTCTCCGCTCGGTATGTAATATACTATTAATCTAAGTGAGCGAATTGTAGCATGATATACAGCAAGTCTCATTTTCTCAAAATTCGACAATTGTCTGATGATGACAACTTAGTTATCTTAGTTAGTATACGTAACATAAATGAAAAACGTTTAACACTTATCATTAAGAACATATTTTTTCTTCATGGCTATATAAGACTGTAAGCGCTTACAACAAGAGTCTTGCGAGAAAAAATTTAGAGCTTGGCAAATCTGTTCTACTCCATCCGTTATACTAAACTGACCTAGCTCTCTATGATTATTATTTTTTCCATCGCCATAAAATATTTTCATGGGCAACGAAAACCAAGTTCGAAAAATTTCGAAAAACAGTTTGCATCTGAACAAGCTGAATACTACACCGCAAGCATCAACAAGCTACCTGATCAATGATAATAAGTAATTTGCAAATAATAGCGAATATATCACAGATTAGGCTATACATAATTTTTGCTTGTTGTATTGATAAATAAAATTGTTTTATTATTGTCTAATAAGTAGATAAGAACATTTTTACCGTGTATTATTGAATTGATTCTAAATCAAAATTTCTTTACAGATTAATCGAGTTTTAATGATCTTATAGTAAGTATATTTATAAACACAGTAGTGCGCCAAAAAATAGAAGTGCAGAGAAAATAAGTAAAAATTAAGTAATAACACATTTTAACTGAATATGTCAATATACATGGTGCACTTGAAATAAAGAGACAACGTATGATAAATAGAATAATCTATTTAGATAATCTAGAACTCAAATCTAAAATATTGTGAGTCAATTACGGTGCCAAGCTCGAAATTAAAAATAACTAAAAATTATATTACGCGACACCTATGAATTCAATATATTCAGAATGTTTATAAATAATAAATACCTCATGCACACATACGCTACACTACGAAAGTTTTTCCTTTCCTTATTAATTTTCGAATTAATTAACGTTTTTCTGCTGAAAATTGTTTTGCTCGGTCCATATTAATTGAAAAAAAAAACTAACAAAAATATATTTATTTAGGATTTATGAGTTACACATATAGATGTAATGCATGTCTTTTTATTTGTAATATCTTACCACAATGTTTTTAAATTTATTATCATGTCGAGATACGTCAGTCAATTCCTGGTTACATAGTTGAGGTGAAACATAGACTGAAGTTACCCGATCGACATGTGATGTGTTCATTTATAAGAGACGATATTCATTTACCATTTGTAGAAAGTATTTTGAGGCAAAATATTTAAGAAGAAAGAATAAACTAATATCATATAATATCATATAGGTAATCCTTTACTAACGCTAAGAAATAAGTAATTAAACTTCTAGTTTCAAAAATTCTTTTATTGTAAATCACTACAATATTGTTTCGCCATACAATGGCTTCATCAGGTGGATGAATACTGTATTCTAGTATACTAGTATTCATCCACCTGATGAAGCCATTGTATAGCGAAACAATATTGTAGTAATTTATAATCAAAGAATTTTTGAAACTAGAAGTTTAATTACTTATTTCTTAGCGTTATAATGAAGTTTCAACAAGTATATCCTTCGTTAATTAACTATTTAATCCTTTACTTATTGAAGTATTGAAGAAGTGTGCATTGGCACATCGAAAACATCATATCCGTGACTCTGATGTAATTTCTGACCATTTCGTCCTATCGCGCGTTACCTTGAGTGAAAGCGCTGGTAACTTCTTTTTTTTTTACACCATCAGATCGATTTTCAAAGTACGATTGCCGTTATTGAAGAAGTGTGTAATAAATAGCATATCTTCGAAAACATATATGTGATTTTATGTAATTTTTATAGCGTATTTAACTGATCTATTCATATATGCAATTATAACACTGTTTTGAGTAATTTACAATCTGTTGAAAACTTAAAAAAGGTATATAACTCCTTACCACAATTATTAATCGTATCCTAAATACGTATTTCGACAACTAAGTTGTCATCATCAGTAGGTAAAAACCACTAATTAAAAAGTCGCACATGGGGCACAGTAATAATAATATTGTGATAATTGTGGTAAGGGGTTATATACCTTTTTTAAGTTTCTACTTAACCACAGTCTCCAAAGAAAGAATTTTTACAATCTGTTGACTTAACTGTTGCCTATAAACCAACGAATCTGATATTGGATGACATTCATAATGTTCTATCTACATCAAAATATACCGGAGAAGATATTTCAAATTGCATTTTATTTTTATAGTTATGACAATAAAATGCAATATTTTCTCTACCAGATTTATTTATTATTTTATTTTTATACTTATAACAAGAAGAATAAAAACTTAGTAAATTCTTATACAAAAAATTCAAAATAAAAGTTAGTAAATGTCAGTTCTATTTTAGTTAGTGTCCACGGATTCGAGATGGGGCTAGACGTCGTTCCAATTATTTATCATTAAGTTATAATATCTTTTTGGAGATTTGTCTATGATTGCTATTATTTCGCACACATATAAATTGGAATTAATGAAAAAAAATCAGTAATTACTCTAACTTTACAATAAATTTCATACAACTTACTGTACTCATAATAATTCTTCAACTACATAGATGTCTCTGATTTTAGATTTTGATATTTTCTAAGGCACTGCTATTTTTATGCACATTACTGTAACTTACAGTCGCGCGTTATGCAAAGTCCTGTTGTTGTTGTAGGTAATTGATTTGAACATATGGCGCCGTGCACAAATTAAATATATATAAATATTCCTCTGTCATGTCCCATAAATGGTAACGGCTATTTTCAGAAAGAGAAACTTTCACACGGTCAATAATCCACCTACATCCATAGCTATTGTCATCCTCTCAATCTGCAAAGTTCATGCGATATGGCGAGAAAACAACAGTTGTTCGAATATATGGGTGAAAGTGCCATAAATTTCGATAAAAATTTATCTTAATGTTACGCGACTCATTGGTAATATTTTATGTTCTGAATTGTTTAGACGAATATACGATGAATTGCACTAAGTGCAGTGGGCGTAATTATTAATCGAAAGTCTATTGTAATTTTAGAATTAAAAGATATAACCACTGCTCGGACACGCGTCAGACACATGTCACTTTGCAGTTATGCCTGTTAGACGCCGATATCCAATGTTCTGGGTAGTTCATCCAACTGATAGGTTTCTATACGTCTGATGTTCGTTCAATTTTCTTTCGTTATCGTTTAATATCTTGTTTCACCGCTGGAATCAATGCCACATCCGCGTTTTAACCGTATCGGTATTCTTTTTTCGAATGCAGGTTTCCGTTAAACTAGCCCATCCAGTACAAATTGTTTTTAAATTTTTGTAGTAATTAAAAAATATTTAAATTGTTATCGTTATTGTATTTAATAGTTTTTGAAAAAATGTATTGGTTGTGGCGTTCTTATTGAACTAGAAATTGATTAGTTTTTAACAAACAAAATACATGAAATAATCAAGAATATAATCTGCTCCATTATTTACTATTGCCTACCAACGATTTTTCGAAGAAATCCGATCGAGGAGATTACTGGACGGTTGTTTGATAAGCGAATGCGGAATGGTGTCCCAATTTATATTATTATTAGAGAACGGATGCAATTTCCATAAAACGCAATCGGCATTGGAATTGTGTATAACGTCGCTCAGTACATCCCGGCGTAATTCAATGAAGTATTTGTTTGACTTACTCGGCCACCTGGTCTCGCTGCGATAACAATGGACAACTGAGCTATTGTATTCGGAGAATATAGTGTTTTTCAGTGGTGTCGTGTACGTAGATAAAATAAATAAGTTTATCGTATTTCGTAAGAGAAATAGAACGTACATTCCTTTTCTTTTCATTTAAGCAACTTCTTCCAATTATTTTCACGTACGTGTGCATAAAATTTCGTTATTTAATTTCGTTTATTTGGATCTAGAATATTCTTACTTTTTCAGAAATGGCGAGTTGGATTGAGGGCCATACTGATTGAATGTACATTGCCAGTGATTCCGAAATTTATTGCGAAGTGTGTGAAACGTTATTGAAAAATTGCAATAAATCAACCGTAAAACGTCACGTAGGATCGTTAAAGCACGGAAAAAAATTGAACCCGTTGGAATCTGACAATTTTAACGAAGAACTCTGTGAAACTTTTATGGCAGCTAATATTCCATTATTTAAATTGAACAATCCAATTTTGAAGACATTTCTGAAAAAATATACTGGTCGAAATGTTCCTGATGAATCAACTTTACGCAAATATTATTTTCTAGGTGCTATACGAGAACAGTAGAACGCATTAGAAGCAATCTTTTAAATCAATACATATGGATAAGCGCCGACGAAACGGTGGATATGTTAGGACGCTGTGTGGTAAATGTTGTAGCTGGTGTACTACATCCAACTATTCCCTATAACTCATATGTAATAGCAACAAGTGTTATAAATAGAGTTGATGCGAAAACAGTTGTTGAAACCATTAAGGAGAATATGCAAAAAATGCTTCATTCGGACGCCACGTACAAAGAAAAAATACTTTTATTTGTCAGTGATAGTGCTGCGTATATGTTAAAAACAGGCAGACTATTGAAGAAAACATATCCTAATATGCTGCATATTACTTGTGTAGCACATGCTCTCCACAGAATCTGTGAATATATCAGAGACACTTTTCCGGAAGTTGATAGACTTGTATCAGCTTTTAAAAAAGTTTTCAGAAAAGCACCGTTGAGAGTAGCTCTTTTCAGGGAAAAATTTCCATCTCTGTCACTGCCTCCCACTCCAGTAATAACTAGATGGGGAACATGGCTGGAAGCTACTAGTTATTATGCTGAGAATTTCGATAGTCTAAAACATTTCGTAACACTGCTAAAGGAGGATGCTAGAAGTATTGGTGAGTGCAAGGAGCTCACACAAATCCAAAATTTAAAAAATCAGTTGTACTTTCTTCACGAACACTTTGGAAAATTGACAAAACTAATCACTTATTTTGAAAATCGAAATCTCAAATTAAATGAGGGATTAACCACATTAGATGTGGCTGTTAATAATTTGAAAAGTATTCCAAGTGACTTCGGATGTGGCCTTCGGCAAAAGTTTGAAGCAATTCTTTATAGAAATCCAGATTTAATTACATTGCAGCAATTATGTATGGAGACAATTCCACAAAATCTAACGGCTAAATATGAAGAAATAAAAGAATATTTCCAGTATGCACCTATAACCAGTTGCGATGTAGAAAAGACGTTTTCTATTTATAAGGATGTACTTAATTCAAAGAGAACAAAATTGACAGAAGAAAACCTTGAGAAACTATTGCTAATCAATATTGATACTCCTTTACTCAACTTGAACGACAAAATGAACAAATAAAAATGTTCCAATTATAGAAATAAAATTAAAAACTTTAAAAATACAACTTTTCAACAAATACATATGTATTTCGTAATTTTATAGATCACCACCCGTTTGTTTTCCAATTATATAAATAAAATTAATTAATAAATATGTATTTCGTAATTTTAGATAGATAGATCACCACCCGTATGTTTTCCAATTATATAAATAAAATTAAAAACTTTATAAATACAACTTTTCAACAAATAAATATGTATTTCGTAATTTTATAGATCACCACCCGTTCGTTTTCCAATTATATAAAGAAAATTAAATATTTTAGAAATACAGCCTTTCGCCAGTACTGCACTGGGCTTTGCGTCATGTGGTAAGCGTGTCCGTTCTCTAATGATTATTGAATAATTATAACCCTACTGCAAACTAGAGGCATACGGGTATCGCTGTGCATCGATCAAAGAAATTTTTTTTCCAGCTGCATGGAGTGTTGATGGTAAATATATGTTTTCTAGTCTGTTGAAGCCAAAAATGATCCCCATTTCTCTCCATCACGTACAGGTTTTTGCAAGATACAAAGTGTTTGTTTAAAAATGCATAACGAACCTCCATTTTCTTACAATGAACTAAACAATATTTCTTTTAATTAAACAAATTATTTATTCATGAAATGTTCTTAATATTCCGTCTTACATGAATGAGTTAAGAAGGCTTCGAATTGCTTGTAAGAAGCAAATCTCTGAAGTTTACAGTTCTTATATTAAAGTAATTGGCCAATCAATCAGGGAATAGCACAGAGAATTATTTAAATTAATTAATAATAAACAGGGCAGAACTAGAATTCCTGGTAACTTAATGTACAATAATATTATTCTTGACTCACAACAAGATATTTTAGATTCTTTTGCAAATCTTTTTTCGAACACTCAAATACCAATACGTTCAATACGTTCAATAATTATGAATCTCATTCCGACAGATTATCTTTCCGCCTTTTACTTAT
Organism: Melolontha melolontha; assembly: GCA_935421215.2. Classification (NCBI taxonomy): domain Eukaryota; kingdom Metazoa; phylum Arthropoda; class Insecta; order Coleoptera; family Scarabaeidae; genus Melolontha; species Melolontha melolontha. The sequence continues at coordinate 117,832,143 of OW285243.1, read as the reverse complement.
TACTGACGAGGAATTGTTGAGGAATTGTAGTCTCTATGTTTCCATGTAATTTTACAGCTGTTGATGACTCTGTTCCTAGCATATTGGTACGTAATGCCAGATTGGGTCTTGCTAAACCATGAACAAAATTCATAAATCTCTCTATTACATCTCCAACCTTTCCCAACTTGTGGAAACGTGCCAGAATTAGCCCAATTTTCAAAAAGGGTGACGAAACAAAAATAATTTTCACGAAGTACGCCATAAAGTACTAACTGTTTAGACGGCAGCAAAATTTGGTTCTCCTGAACAGCATTTTGTAACACATCTGACAGTCCTAGAATAGAACTACTTCCTGCATTTTCTAGATCTGTAATATCTTGATTTAATACGTATATATTTTATTATAGGTTCGAATTTTATTGGAAAAAGTACGTAGAATATGTTTGAAACGTTTTCTCAATTCATGATAGATGGCGCTGTAATCGATTAAAATAATTTTTTTTTAATTTCTCGCACTGAGAATCTATTCATACGATTCTGCAATATGGATGGAATAAAAAATACGTTTTCTTTGTAAATAATTAAAATTAGACTTAGAGAAACTTTATTCAATTTACAAATTTCGAAAAACTTGGAAAATGTCACCTGTAGAAATGTAAATTGCTAGTGAATTCATTATTTTTAGGGTAACCCAACAACAACGACGTGTACGTAGAACCATCTTGGGGTGCTTGATTAATCTTAGTCTCCTCGCCTCTTACGTATCAGGGTGCTTCATTTATGTAAATCCCTTCGTCTCTCACTTATCAAAGTGCTAGATTTTTCATTAATGGTTCACATTTATAATGCGGCACATTATGAGAATATGACAAGTGCATCTGTCCGAGCACCTGGTGAGTTATTTTCGAAACCCTGTTGTGTCTCTAATAGTTATTTACGAACCAAGTGCGTGAAATCATATTTCGCGAATGAGCGACACGAATTCGCGAAATGTTTCACGCACGAAGTTTGTACAATATTTTTTGTACGAGAACTATAAACAATAATAATATTTATATAAAATATAAATATAATTTCAAAATTTTTATATTTATAAGTATTTTTAACAATATTACTAGTATCTGTCAGAATGGCCGAGCGGTCTAAGCCGCCAGACTCAAGGTTTACCTTGCCCGTTATACGGGTTCCCAAGCGTTCTGGTCATCTCTGAGGGCGTGGGTTCGAATCCAACTTCTGACAATTTTTTTTAGTTTTCTATAAATTTAAAAAATAATATTTGTTGCTGTTCTGACATTGAATTACATAGCTTCCAAATATAACAATTTCTATTTCATTTCCTTTTATTTTCATAGAAAAACAACGAACTGGGTAGCATATTATTAAGGTTAGGGATTTATGACTTTAAAATGTCACTAAATTAATCAAGTTCCAGGAAGTACCAACTTTACTTTTACGCACTCGTGTTTAAAGTGACTTTTTACGCACGCAAATCGAATCGTGAAATGACAGGTTTTGATAAGCGAGTACAAAATAGTATATTAAAAAACAAGTTTCATAAGGCACCATTTTGCCGCACGAGATCAGTTTAGAAAACGAGCCGCGATAGCGGCGAGTTTTCTAAAGAGCGAGTGCGGCAAAAGGCCTTATGAAACGAGTTTTTTATACTATTTTTTCTATTTTGCGTTTTTTTACATTAATAAATTGCTTAAATTGGAATTATTTAATTTGAAAGTTCAGAGTTTAATTTTTATATAAAGCATGCAGTTGGTCACATTGATACTTGACATTTTCAAATTTAAATCTTGCTATCCGCGAAGTATATTATATTACATATTATTTATTAATTTTCGTTAACATTACTTGATATTTTATTTAAAAATATAAACATGAGTGACATAGAAACATATATATGTTGTTGTCAATTGTATACAACATACGTTGTTTGTGTAAAATACGGACATATATCATATCTGTCAAATGTACATAAATTCTTAAAATCAAATGACAGCAATGATTTTTATTTCTGTATTCGAACAACGCCAACATTGAAAAATGAAAAAAAGTGTATCAAAATGAAGCTCATTTCGATACTGTTTTGAATTTCATAATGAGTTCATTTCGAACGCAAAATAGAAAAATATATTGTTTAGAGGCAAGTACAGAGCACCCTGCTAACAAGTGATCAATTATTTCTTCTTTATTGGCACATAGACGACCTTTAATGTCAGATAAATTCTCCTTAAAAATTTTTTTGCGGATAGGAACACGTTAGAATGACTTGATCCTGGCTGGCAGTTAGAAATCCCTCTGTTTCTGGAAACAGGTTACCTGTATATTAGATTGCCCATATGTGCAAAGTTCTGCCCCGTCCATTTTCGTAAAATTTAGGTAAAAAAATAAGATCTAAAAAAAAACTTTTTCAATTAAAGTTTACAAAATAGACTTTAAAACGGTAGATCGCTTTAACTGTCCGTACCTCGTATATTATTGAATTTGTCGCTGATGGTCTAGAGTCAACATTTATTCAGCATAACTAGACGAACATTTCGTTCTCTGAAAGTTCTGGTATACGGTTGAAATTTAATACTGTTTTGGTCCAAAAACTGGATGTTCTTAACCCTTAACTGGTGAGCGTCATTTACGTTACGTTCGTGGTGACCCAGGGTTTGACCGACCCTATGTGAAGATCTACATATATATGACTATTTATTTGAAAATTTTTGATAATATCGGTTTATCCCATATCATTCTCTGCATTTGTATTGAAATATGAACAATAAAAGATCGCTTGTATTAGAAAATATTTATTACAGAAATTCAACTAAATCGAAACCTTTTCGGAACAGAACAATTATCTGAAATGTTTTTAGCTTCCTAAAATGTATAAAAGTATGTTATATTTTGCACATAAACATTTCAAATCGAACACCATATACAAAAATAAGAAAATCACAATGCTGAAAATTTTAACAACAAACTTTATCGAGAGTTTATATAAACAGTTATTACATATATTCTTACTGCACTGCAAACAAACTGGCTTCCTACACCGTACACAATGTGTTTTTGTCTTCCTATCCTTAGAATATGGACAAATGTAGCATCTTTTCCTTTTTGAGGTACCATTTTATATATAGTATAGTATCAGTAATGCCCAGAATAGTTCCCATGACTGTTTTTAACCCTGTTTGTATAGATGGATTGTTATATCTCGTGTGTATAAAGGGTTTTACAAGAGCATCCGCTAAACGTTTTATAAACTCAAACCGCTGTAATTTTTCACAATCTCTGTAGGATCGATGAAGAATGAAAGCGTTGCACGAAGCAATATCCACAATTGTAAAAAAAAATGGCTATAGGCCATCGTCTAGTGCGGCGCGAGGATGAGTAAACGCTACACTTTTGATCCAGTGAATCGACACCTCCTTTGGTGCTATTATAAAAACTTATGATTTCTGGTTTGCCAGTGGATTCATCTAAACTAGCAGTGTGGTGCATACTAGAAATAACAGCAACTGCTTTATTCTTTTTTGGCACAAATGATACCAAAGACATATCTTTGGTGAAACCATACATTGTAGACAAAACTGGTCGCTTCTTTGATGCTAAAAATTGTGGCGGTATTTCTTTTTTGTTTTTTCTTATCGTACCTACATAAGTTAGTCCTCGATCGAGTAGCTCCTGGACTAATTGAACAGAAGTAAACCAGTTGTCGCAGGTGATATTTCGATTCGTTTTTTCGATTGGTTTAGCAAGTCTAATTACTGCTTGCGTAGGAATATTCAATTTTCGTTCTTCTTCAGACAACGTAGCTCCATCACTTGCCTTTCCACAGTACAAATAAGCGTTATAAAAATAATTATTTCGTGCATCAGTAAGACAAATAAGTTTCAACCCGTACTTATTCGGTTTATTAGGCATATACATTTTGAATCGACAACGCCCTCTGAAACCAATTAACATCTCATCTACAGTAACCAAATTACCCACTGTATAGACACTCTGACAGTTCTTGACGAATGTTGTAAAAATAAAAGATATCGCAGCACTAGGATCTTCAGGTAAACGTTCATGCCTGGTCCGGAAATTATCAAACCTAAGACAAGCTAATATAACAAAAAAACGCTTACAAGACATAGCGCAACGAAATACATCCCTTCCTGTGCCATCTGCAGCAAACAAAGATTGAAGTCTCTCATGACCTGACTTGAAAATTTGAGTATATAAAAGTAATCCGAGAAATGCACAGAATTCCTCTCGAACAACATTTTTCAATTCAGGCCTATTAGGTTCTTTGAATTTGAGACGGTACTCGCCAAGCTTTTCATTTGTCCATGCGAGTATTTCATCGAGAATATCATCGGTGAACAGAAAGTTCCAGGCATTTATCGGGTCAGCCTTATTTCCTAAATTTCCAGCAGCACCTTTTAGCCCAGGCAAATGAGTAACAATGTTGTGTGCTCGCGTTCGTACGCGTGGGTTCGGTGGCTCCTTTGATCATTTGAACCTGTTCCTACCATAATATCCTTTGGTTGTAGATTCACATTGTTCCTGCACATGTAATTCCTCTTCTGAAGAAGCTTCGTCCTCTGATAATGCTGATTCCTCAGAGGCTGCTTCATGCTCACTTTCAATAACAAATTCATCATCTATATTACTATCTTCATCACTATCTGAACCAATTTCGTCATACCACCGTAATACGGTCTCTTCAAAATTCAAATCAGTAGCACGAACACTTTTTTCTACGGACATTCTTAATTAAAATTACTTTCAGTTAGGGTGAACCAGGGTCACATAGACCCCTAAACTACAATATATAGATAACTGCACTCGTAACACGTATTCTTTCAACGGCGTATTGACGAAGACTAAATATTAGGAAGATACTTATAAGGTTAGAAAGATTTGCGCATGTCCTTAAGAGAAATACTGGTACAACTAAACTCTAGGGTCTAATAGACCCTGGCTCACCAGTTAAGGGTTAAGAAAATTTGCATGACTTTTTTTTAAATTAATTTTTTGTAAATTTTAAAGACCGGAAAATGTATTCTGGAAGGCCTATTTTGTAGAAAATTGAATACATATTTACTAAAAAAATTTTTAAAAACATTAATTTTTAAGGTGTGTCCAGTCTCAAAGTTTGAAAAAAAACATTAAATTTTTTTTTTTAATTTTTACTTTATTGCTAGGCAAACATAATTTTAAATCGTATATATTTTTTTAGATATTTGGTTCTTTATAAGTAGGCACCGGACATGAGAGGCCGAAATTACGATGGACTATATAAATAGTCTATAACATCGCTAAGTACAACATATATCGGATCTGAAGTTCACGTTACCATCTGTAAGAACAATTAAAGTTTGTTAAGTATTGAATTTAAGAGCAGGCTTAAATAATAATTTAATAAGTAAAATTTCCTTGTATTACCCGCGTTTACAGATGTATTACAGAAAGCCGTAGAAATTTCGATATTATTGAAGTTAGAAGACTCTAACTATGTCAGAAGACTCTAACTATGTCAGAAGACTCTAACTATGTCAGAAGACTCTAACTATGTCAGAAGACTCTAACTATGTTAGAAGACTCTAACTATGTCAGAAGACTCTAATTATGTCAGAAGACTCTAAGTGTATTTTTATCTTGGAATTTTTTTGTGATTTTAATATTGAAGAAAAATTTTTTTCTCTCTTAAAATGCATTTTAAAGTAATTAGTTTTTATTCTACTGTGAATTTATTTTCTTACATAGAATATTGTCTTTCTCTTTTTATTCACATTACAAAAAGCTTTTGTACAAAAAAATACTTGAATATGTATAATTAAAACATAAACAATTCCTGGAAATTTAATTTGATTCGTGTCACAAGTATTTAAATTTTTTATACTTGCTAATTGATTGAAAAACATTTCTACCTTAAATAATATTATTCCAAATGAAATGCAAATAATGGAACCAAGAAAGTATGGAATTAAATTCCTTAAAATGCGTTTTTAGGATCAAACGAAATAATATCTATTGCATATATGGTTATCAGTAGAGTGGACCAATCCGGAGCGATATTGGTAACTAATTCATATAAAATCCGAAAAACTCCAATTTATCAATTAATATATAGATATTGATGTGGGTCAAGCCTACACATAAGAATGCCTTAGCAAGAGACAGAATTTTAATGTATATATGTAATCTTTAGAATAATTAAAAAATATTGAAACTGAATTCTTCTTATGTAATATCAATAAAGTTGATTTCGCGTTTTTTATTGTTTAAAATTCATTCTCACATTTATTTATTTTTATCTTTTCATTTGCATTAGTCATTTTATTCCGATATCTTGTATTTCCAAAGATATTTCTACTTAATTGATCGATAATAAATGACGCCAATTATTTAGGCGAGACTGTACTAATTTAAAATAACTACAGCGGGAATTATCCCAACCATAAAATGAGCATTATGTACAATTATCAACATTCACACGTCATTTATTCGGTTACAAAAATAAAGTATATAATTTATATTAAGAATATGTATATTTAGAATGATTAAATTGTCATTTTCATTATAATAAAATGTCGAGATTATAGAAATACATACAGTTGGACGAATCAGAAGTTGGGATTCAGAACAAATACTAGTCACTAGTTAAAAATCTCCATAAAACACCTCGACGTATTTAAGTGCCTCTCTGCAAATTAAAGAAAAAGCATTAATAAATTTAGAAAACCTTTACATCGAACCTAGTCAAACCTTACCAGTATATCCAGTTCCTGTTTAACGCATTTTGCGAGTCCAGACGATAACCGGGGTCCAAGAAAACGAAAATTACATTTCACCGTGAAAGCCTGCCGTTAGATCGAAAACCAAGCGGGTGGACGCCATCCAATTGCCCGTTCAAACTTGTATCCTGCATTCACGGATCTACCAGCCAAGTCCAGAATTACCAATTCCTATCTATGAGCACGTAAGTATTCTTTAAACATCCTACGAATTTTTGAAAATGATAAACTAATTCACTTCCACAAAATAAAATCACAATCAAACTATTTTTAATAAATATAACCTATGTTGCATTTTAATATTAACATAATTTAAGTTAAGTCTAGAAGAATACAGTTTCCTGTTAGACATAATTAAATTTAATAATAGAATTATTTATGCATTTAGCTTTATTGATGCCACGTTCATTTAGTTGTTTTGTTTAACCTAGAATTTATTTCATGTTTAGTTTATCACGTGACCTGATACGTTTAAATATCCATATTTTAATTAATTTATTCACTTACCTGTTTTTCAATAACTTCATTAAAGTCCTTTACATTATTCCTTATCTCACTCGTTTATTTAGTAGATTTGAATATAAAAAAATACCATTATTTATTGCATTGGCATCAGCTGATTTTGTAAGTGTTCTATTGCAGTCACCGAACCTACCTTTTAAGGTGTATTTTTCTATGCCCTCACAAGAGTCTAATTGTTCTTCACAGCCGGACACGTAACACAAATTTTAGCCCACCCGAATATACTTATAAGAAGTTATATACATGAACAGCTGTTTAGGTTAATTATACTTCGTTATTTACGATTATGTATCTTTGCATCATACGCAAATAACAGATTTAATGTTATACAACCCCATCTATGTGTAACATTTGATAGCATATTGAATATAGAGATTTATAATTCACGTTTTAAAAATTTATCTTATCAGTTTATTTAAACATTAAATTTTGCATGTATATTTATCATTTAGCCTTTCAGCGTTATATTAATATATATATATAGGTATATATATATATCAATTTATATATATATATAAATTGATAAATTATTGGAGCTTTTCGGCTTTCATATGAAATATTTACCAATATCGCTCCGGATTGGTCCACTCTAGTTATCAGTGCATAGCAATATTGTCAAACTTTGCAAAAGTATTTGAAGACTTCATATACTCGTCCCTATTGCTAAATGTTCGTAAATAATCTCTTTACCAACATGGGTTTTGTCCTGGTAGATTGACGGTGACCAATCACCCAATATATCAGTGAGTGTTTTGACAAGCGGGAGCAGGTGGACGTGATTTACACTGACTTGTCAACTGCCTTCGATTCTATCGACCACGGAATATTATTGGCGAGGCTTGGTAACTTTGGAATGGGTTCCGCTTTCCTTAATTTAATTGCATCTTATCTGGGTAATCGATCAAACTATGTTTATTACAATGGATTCTGCTCTTATGAATTCGTCTCTACTGGCGTTCCGCAGGGATTTAATCTAGGCCCTCTGCTCTTCTTGACGTACTTCTTCTCGATTGTATTGAGTGTCATGTACTTGCTTACGCTGACGATGTTAAAATTTATACTTCCGTCAGGTCTGAGCATGACTCTGTATTTCTTCACCAAAATCTTGATCGTTCGACTTATTGCAAATTAAGAATTAATGCTGCTAAATGTTGCTCTATTTCATTCACGCGAAAGCAAAATTCAACCCCCTCTTCTTATGTAATACATAATGAATTCATCACACAATCCGATACGTCCAAGGATCTTGACGTATATTTTAAATATTAGAAAATTGAGCACAATTAAGCATAATGAATCCTAGAGTTTGGGTAGGTTGTTTAGAGTAATTACTTCTTCCTGTTTGCAGAGTCAAATTTATGTGTTTGTGAGATCATACGGAAGCGAATTAAAATTAGAATTACGTATTCGCATTATATTAGCATTTAAAGCAAAAATCAATAAATGATAAAATATTTTTTAATGACTAAAGAAGAAATGATTATAAACGATTAGCATGGCATTCGATTCGAGCCAATATAGTATGATTATAGTTATTACAAATTCTTACCAGAATATGACATCGTATAACGTTTAATTATATTTTCTCTACTTCTAGAAACGATTACACCACGATTTAAACAAAATAATAAAAAAAAACGAAATTCCGAAATACAAAATTATTGCAAATTTCCTAATAGTCGCATATACTAAACACGTATATATTCACATGAACACAAATAATACCCGCATTTCCTAATGAAAACAACAACGACATCAAAATCAAATAAGGAAACATAGCAGATGTATATTAGTAGTTTCAGGACAAGCTCTATACGATGAAGTAATCTTAATCTTTTATATAATGAAATACATATAGGTATATGCTTCGATGCGAATAAGAAAACGACTTAAGTATTTAGAACGGCGACTTTCATGTGTTCGAGGCGATTGTTTTAGAAGAAAATTTCTTTTTTTCGTATTTGTTACAATTACTCTCGATACAGAACTGAAGCTTGTAACAGATTTAAAGCGATTATCGACAAATTTATATTTTGTCAGGAATAATCAAAGGCAGAATCAATGTTTTCTACCCAATTGATTATACTAGTTTACAGCCAAAATGTACTATATTTTTCCTATGTACTTCGACAAGTTAAATTAGAAAATTACATTAATTTTTTTAATGAATAGGTTTTCGAGATGTGAATTTTTTAATTTTTGTTTTTTGTTTTCTTGGAGGTAGTTTGATTGTTCGAATCATTTCTCGAGTTAGGCATGACCAATCTGGTCCTAATTGGTATCAAATTAAAGAGAATCAAATTGTCTACAAATACTGTTAACATTGTTTTACCAAAATTCACTCTATCGCCGGGAAAGACAAAAATCCTGTAAATATGCCTATAAATATACCATGTTTCGTACTTTGTATTTGGAACTTAGACTTTTATGAAGAGAAGAAGGTACTTATGAACAATATCAATGGATAAATACCGAAATTGTGGGTATTAATGTGACAGTACCGAAATTTTAATTTTTCTCATTTTCTGTATTTCTTTCTTTATTTAGAGCGTATGTTGTTTAATTCAATGAAAACAGAAATTAGTTTGAAAGGAGAATTCTATATATACATATATATATATATATATATATATATATATACAGGCTGATTCATTTTCGGCCCTCACCATGGGGATCTCGCTTATTATTGGAGATGGAGTATAGGTTTAAGTTTGGCAAAGTTGTTAAATTTTGTGTTTGTTATAAATCCGTAAAGAAAATAGACATGTGACAAATGACCTTCGTTATTTAAAAAAAGACCGCGAAAACCCCATTTTCTTCTTTTACCTGTAGCACCGACATTTGGCCTTGCAGAGAAAATATAAAAACACATCCTTGTGGCCATTTCTAAACCTCTATCCAGTGGTGTACTCTAAATTTTTATACGACGTTTCGTTTCTTTCTGGTCATCATCAACTATCTAATTTCTTGTAGGCGCCATATTGGATTTAGACATCTTCAGAAAGAGTTTCTTTTTCTGATTTCAACCATGTACCACATGCTGACTATAGTTTTTGACATTAGTTTTATTTGAAAAAATAAATTATAAGATTAAATAAGGTAGCCATGGAATTTCAGTCTGTCAAACATTTCATTTATTGTTCATTAATAATACAAAAATGCCATACACTAACGAAGAGAAACGTGATATGATAAGTATTTTTTATTCTTCGAACTAAAAAATCGTAATTAAAAAAAGAATCATTTAGTGTTTAAATTGTTTTTTTAATTTTTAGTTAAAGTTTGTTATTTTTTAATTGTATTAAAAATTTTTGATTTTATAAAAAGTTTGTTTTAGTTATTTTTGAATTTTATAAAAAAAAAATCAAAAATAACTAAAACAGTTTTTAAAATTAGATTTTTAATTTTCTTTTTAGTTTTAATTTTTAGTTAAAGTTAGTTATGTTTTAGTCGTATAAAAAAAATGTATTTCTTAAAAAGTTGATTTTATAGTTATTTATTTTTTAATTTTATAAAAGAAAAGATTTTTTTAATTAGTTTTTATTTTTTAAATTTTAAAAATTTTTGATTGTTAATTACATATATCTGAATTCGATAAAAGAAATCTGTTTTCTAATTACTTTTTTAATTTCAAATTGTTTTAATTTTTTTCTTATTGTTAGATATTTTTTAATTATTTATACAATTAAAAAATAACTAACAATAGGTAAAAATTTCAGAAACTAAAAAAAAATTAAAAAACGGATTTTAAAAAAAATTGAAAACCGATTTTTTTATCGAATTCAAAAATAAACTTTAATTAAAAATTTAAAAAACCTAAAAAATAAAAACTAATTTAAAAAAATAGTTCTTTTATAAAATTAAAAAATAAATAACTCTAAAATCAACTTTTTATGAAATCCATTTTTTTATACGACTGAAATAATTAAAAATTAAAACTAAAAAAAAATAAGAAAATGAAGAATCTAATTTTAAAAATTTTTTTAATAAAATTAAAAAATAACTAACTTATAAAAAGTTAGTTATTTTTTTAATTTTAGTTAAAAAAAATTATTTATACAATTAAGTACATATAAGAAAAATAAAAAAAAAATTTTTTTAATAAATTTTAAAAAATGGAAATTTAAGAAAACTAAAAAATAAAAATATATGATAATGGTTGGGATGTTCAATATGAGGTACCACTAAAGTGTAGAATATATCTAAAGATAAGGGAAATTGACATAAACATCGTCCAAAACATGATGGGATAAGTTAGACAAATACTCCGTACCACTGACAACCATGCCCCTCTGTCATAATTTTAGATAAAGGTTTATTTAATTTAAACAAAGGTAAAATGTTGGTAAAGTGTTAATTTAAATTAATTAACGTTAGGTATACTTATTTTAAAGAATTCAATTTTTTCCCCAAAATTTCCGTGACATACGTTAGTTGTCGTGTTTTAATCAAGTTAACACCTTTATCTGAATATGTAATTCGTTGAATTTGGAACGTTATAAATTATCATTAAGATCTGCATTCTAGTCTATTGTTGAAATATTTGCGAGAATATCACGATAAGGAGAACGAAAAGATTTTATCTTAATAAGTATACTACTCGTAATCAAACATAAATACTACGTAAATATTTTTCGATAAGACCATAATCAAAGGCAAGATAAGATTAGATGACATCGTTTATATATTAGCAATATGTATTCATTCAGTGTTGTACCAAACTGTGTGTGTTTTAAAAATAGCATCATAGGATAATCTCAGTATTTGAATGGAAATGTTCCAGTTAGAGAAAGTGTTTGGTATTACGGTCAATTCAAATAGTGGACTAGCGTCTAATCCTAAAACTGATTCTATCGCATATCCAGCAGGAAGTACGGTCGTTTTATTGAACATTACAAACAACGAACAGTATCATATCATAAATAAAAGTAAAAAAGCTATAAAATCACTGGATTTCACGCCTTGCGGAAAATATTTGATTTTTAGCGAGCATGGGCAAAATTCCACAATTAAAATATGGAATATACACGGTGAAATTCAGCAAATTGGTGAAATACATCCGGAAGATAATGGAACAAGATGTTTCGCAATCTCATCACAGGATAATTACCTAGTCACTTTCGGTTACAACCTTACACTAACTTTGTGGGATTTTAAAAAGAAAATCAAAATCGGTGGAACTAAAATCAGTGCTGAAATTAAAGGAATAAGCTTCGCTCAAACTGGGAAATATTTTGTAACAGTAGGAAATAAACATATTAAATATTGGTATTTAGAAGATTCGACCTTAAATGGAAAATCTGTTGCATTAAGTGATGTTAAAAACGCGTTTTTCTGTGATGTTACTTGTGGTAAAGATCGATGTTGTGAATTTACATACGTCCTAACGAAATCTGGTGTACTGTACATGTACAATTCCGAAAGAAATTTGGTGAAATCGATAAGAATTGGAACGGGGGTAAATTGTTTGGTTGTTAGTGAAAAGTATGTGATTGTAGGATGTAATGAAGCTACAATTTATTGTTTTGATTCTCTTACTTTGGAACATTTAATCAGTTTGCCTAAATCTAATTCTTTAGGAAGTAGAATTCACGATGAAGTACCTGTACAAGGTAAGAAAATGTTAGGTAATTTTGGGTTAATTCAACAAATTCACTTTGTATATTTGACATTGAAATTATTCAAATTTACGAAAAGAGTGAAATCGACCTCAAAATATAGATAAATAGATAAAATAAATTGGTTTAATAATATATGTAACGATAAAATAGATAGAAAAATAAGGTTTTGTAGTAAAAGGAGCACCAACTTTTCAGCATAAGCGATTGATAATGATCGCTTTAATCTCGCGTAGGTTTATTTTAATTTAGCAATCTAAAAAACTTAATACACAAGACATTTCTTTATTTCTCCCACACATTATTTATGGAATGATATACGAACGAAATTAGTTAAATTTAAAACTATGGGGTTTAGTTTTTTATTATTTTTTTATTTTATAAAAATCTTTTAAATTAAATTTTTTTTTAATTTAAATATTTTTATTTTTATTTAGATATTTTTTTAATTTTATAATATAAATTTTCAGTCTTTTAAATTAGTTTTTTTTTATTTTTGCTATTTTTTAAATTTTTTTAGTATAAATTTTTAGCTAAAGTTAGTTATTTTCTAATTGTATCTAAAAAATTGTAATTTTATGAAAAGTTAATTTTAGTTAGCTATTTTTTTATTTTATAAAAAATCTTTTAGTTTTTTAAATTCGTTTAGTATATTTTATTTTTTTTATTTAAAACAAAAAATTTTAGTATTCATTTTTAGCTAAAGTTAGTTATTTACTAATTGTAAAATAAATTGTAATTTTATGAAAAGTTAATTTTAGTTAGTTATTTTTTTAATTTTATAAAAAATCTTTTAGTTTTAAAATTAGTTTTATTAATTTTTATTTTTTTAAATTTTTCAAAAAATTTATTAGTTTTAATTTTTAGTTAAAATTAATTTATTAAATGTATAAAAAATTGTAACTTTAAAGAAAGTTTATTTTATTTAGCTATTTTGTAATAAGTCTATTTGGAGACTGTGGTTACCCTCAGTAGGTTACCTACTGAGGATGACAATTTAGTTGTCAAAATACGTATTTAAGATACGCATATTAATGTGGTAAGGGGTTTTATACCGTTTTTTAAGCTATTTTTTTACTTTATAAAAAATCGTAATTTAAAAGAAATCATTTAGTGTTTAAAATGTCTTTTAATTTTAAGTTGAAGTTTGTTATTTTTTAAGTGTATGAAGACTTTTTTATTTTATAAGAAGTTTATTTTAGTTAGTTATTTTTTTATTTAAAAAAAATTAGTTTTTAAAATTAGATTTTTAATTTTTTTAGTTCTGATTTTTAGTTAAAGTTAGTTATTTCTTGGTTGTATAAAAAATGGATTTCTTAAAAAGTTGATTTTAGAGTTATTTAAATTTAAATTTTATAAAAGAACTTATTTTTTTTTAAAATTTTGATTGAAGTTAATTATTTTTGAATTCAATAAAAAAAACTGTTTTTCTAATTAGTTTTTTAAGTTCTAATTTCTTTTAAATTTATTTAAAAAAAAATTTTTTATTTTTTTCTTATAGTTAGTTATTTTTTAATTATTTATTCAATTAAAAAATAACTAGCTATAAGAAAAAATAAAATAAATTTTTTTAAATAAATTTAAGAAAATGGAAATTAAAAAATGAATTATAAAAACAGATTTTTTTTATCGAATTCAATAATAAACTTTAATTAAAAATTTTAAAAACCTAAAAAATAAAAACTAAAAACTAACTAATTTAAAAAATAAGTTCTTTTATAAAATTAAAAAAAAAATAACTAAAAATTCAACTTATGAAATCCATTCAAGAAATAACTAACTTTAACTAAAAATTAAATCTAAAAAAAATAAAGGAAACTAAAAAATTAAAAAATTACATAACTAAGTTAAAAAGTTAGTTATTTTTTTATTTTAGTTAAAAAATTTTTAAATTATTAATCTCAGTTTGTTTATTTTATTTTCTTTTGCATTTATATAAAAATGGGAAAGTATTGATATTTATGTGTAATTTCTAAATAATTATAAAATTTCACAGATAACAATTTATATCCCTAATATTCAATTAAATCCGTAGTACATATTTTAGATTATTTTGAATCGAAGTATCCTTTATTTGATGGAAATTCATATTGTTGATGAAATAAAAATAAAAAAAACGATTTCACTTAATTTCCATTATTGTTTCGATATACAGTGTCTTCCTCAGATGAAGTTATCTTACAAACTGTAGTTTGTAATACAACTTTATGTAAAGTTTTGCTTCCAAATTGAAGTAAAACTTTGGGATAATCTATCTTGCAGTAGCGTTATAATCATAACAGACCTCTTTTGTTACAATGTTCCTAAATTCTTAAGGCCTGTTACAAGTAATTATTAATACTGTACTATATTTTTTGTTAAAATGTTATTTATACTGTTTTATTTTATTGCAGGTGGCTCATATCCAGACACAATTGCTGTTGCATTTTCTAAAACGAATACTGCAATTATATCTATTTACAATGATCACTCATTATACATTTGGAATCTTCAAAATGGAGGACACGCTATCACTAAATCGAATTGTTTTCTTTATCATTCGAATTGTATATGGGACATGAAAATAAGTACAACTGAAAGCGAAGAAAATAGTTTTTTAACTTGCAGTTCCGACAATTCGATAAGGTCGTGGACAATCGATAATTTAAATTCAAAGAATATGATATGCTTAGATGATAATTTTAGTTATTTAAAAGACATACCGCGAGATAAAAACGATTTATGTTACGGAATTAGATGTATAGGTATATCTGCCGATGGAGTTGACCTTAGCTGCGGAGATAGGAAAGGTGATATTAGAATATTTAAATTACAAACTATGGAGCTGCAACTGAAAATAAAAGAACATAATTTAGAAGTTTTGTGTTTGGACTATACTCCCTTAAATTCAGATTATAATTTAATGGCAAGCGCTGGGAAAGACAAAGACATATGTATATACGATGCAAATGAAAATTACGTTGTGATTCAAAAAATAAAAAGCCAATCGACCTCTGTAACGACAGTAAAATTTGCAGTCACTGAAGAAAACGTGTTGAAAATTATTTCGTCCTCAAATGATGGAAATTGCGTAGTAAGATCACTAATACCTAATAAAGATGGCTCAATTTCCGCTGTTACGGATTACAATATATCATTAAAAGCTATTCTGTATAGCGTAGAAATAGATGACGACGCCAAATTTATATTTATGGCTTGTCAGAATCTGAAAATATATGATACAAATATCAGGCAAATTGTAAAAACTCTAAAACCACCATCTAAAGGAAGTTTTGTATTCAAAACTGCACTAGATTCTTCCAGTAAATACATAGCCACTTCCTGTTTAGACAAATCAATTGTAGTTTATGATTTTGAATCGGGATATTACTTAGGAACTATGTATTCCAATTTAGTAACTAATTTATGCTTTACACGTGACTGTCGAAGATTAATAGCTGTTACGGGTGATGGTTGCATATTTATTTGGAAAATTATTACCGAAATGAATCCAGTAGATGGCAGTGACGGACTATTACCAACTTGGGCGAAAAAATTAAAAACAACTGATATTGTTTTATCTACAAAAAGTATTGTGGCCAAAGGTAAATGGGCAGATAGAATGGAAAACACCATTTCAATCAAGTCTTCTTACATATCGGATGAAAGTGATGCCAGTCCTCACACACCACATATTAGTTTAACACCATACTTCAGCGAAAATTCTTCAAAATTGGATAAACAAACTGTTTCCCATGAAATGCAACCTTCGACGGATACCTCAATAGAATTTAGTACTCAATCATCAGCTTTGGAACCTGTAAAACCGCCCAGAAGAAAGATGCGTAAAAGCAATAATCCGAAAGAAATTTCTTCTCATTCTAGCAGTTTGGAGTCTTTAAATGCCGGCATTCAGAACGGAGATAAGGATGATATTAATGCAAAAGAAGCGAGTGAACTGGAAACAAGTAAACCTACTCAGGAGGTAGAAATGAAGAAGTCTTTAATTTCGCATGTTGATTCTAAAATTCCCATTGCTGTCAGAAGGCAAAGTGTTGACTGGGATAAACGTGAGAAAGCAAATTTAATGATTGGAAATGTTAAGGAAAAATTACAAAACGTAAGTAAATATGTATAATAGATTGGATGCATGTGAAATGTTTCGGTTAAAATGTGACGAGTTATTGGCTTCAGTTCCATTTTCATGAATTTTACTAAAATTTTTTAGAAAAATTTTGACGTAATCACGTGCTTTCTTGGATTATGTTTCAATGAATCGATGCCAATAAACAATTTTGTATTTACCATCTCTTTAAGCGAGTTTAGGAATTTAAATTGTGTCTGTAGCAATTTTACCGTTTCTGACACGGAATTTAATGTAGCTTTTTTTGTTCTTTATTCAAACGACAATCTCGACACAATTTCGGCACAAAACTACTATCACTTAAATGAGTCCTATTTGGGTTTATAGTAAACGAAATGTCGTGAACTTTTCGAAAATTATCTAGTCAGATTGACACTTCATAATTCAATCTCCCACCAACAGATCGCGCCACTATTTTGGTTAAAATAGAACAATTCCAGTTATTGTCGAAACAGAGAGTGTAGAATAACATACAAAAACCAAAAATATCCATTCTTCTTCATCTTTTAATCGAAACAGAAAATGGCTTCTTGCGAGTGTTATTTCTTGCGAGTGTTTGAATACTAAGAGAGGATTTCAGCGACATCTGTATATGTAGATAGAAACCTTCGTTCTTATGGATTAAATCTTTACAATTACAAGTCATTTCGACAGTAATTCATTGTTTCTCGTATTTGTTTAAACACAATCGTTTCGAGTAAAAGTGAAAAGTGGACAAAATTGGAATTTGGGCTTTGATTAAATTCTCTCTTCTGGAAGGGAAAACTGTGAAGTAAGTTCATGGGAAGATTGCACTTACATTAGGTGACTGATGCCGTCATATAAGACTGCGAGACTTTGGGTTAAGAAATTTAAGCGAGGCAGGACAAGAATCGAAGACACATCACGTTTTGGGTCTCCAAAATCTGCTGTGCAAACTAGAAAACATTGACAGAGCTCGCAATATAATTTTCGCTGATACGTGAGTGGGAGTGCGTGAGTTAGCAGAGGCCACAGGGCATCACAATTGATCGAGTATATTTTGGATAATGAATTGAACATGAAAAATATTTGTGCAAGATAAGAGCTGCGTTTTGGAAGAGAAAAAAAATCAATGCAAACATATGCCGAATGCTTGCAACTGTTTAAGAAGAATCCAGCAACTTTTAGCGACGTTTTCTAACAATGGACGAAATTTGAATTCATCACTATAAGCAGGAAAGAACACTAGAAAAACAATGGATCACACCAGGAGAACTTACTCCGAAAAAGGCAAAGTGCGTTCCATTAGCTGTGGCGTTAAATCTTTTGGGATACGAAGCAAATCCTCTTGATTGATTTCCTCCGGAAGAGAAAATCCATCACTGACGTATACTGCGCATCCCTTTTAGACAAATTTAAGGAAATGGGTAAAAAAAACGGTGTTGGTTTACCACGGCAACGCACCTGTTCATCCAAGCTATGCTGCTCAACAAAAATTGATCGAAATTCGCTTTGAACTGCTTCTACATGCCTATTCACTCGATTTGCCTTCCTCAAACTTTATCTGTTCCCGAAAATTAAAACTTTCCTGACTCGAAAAATAATTTAGTGCAATAAAGAAGCCATTCAGGAGGTCAACGAAGGTATTCTGGAGGTCACCGACTAGTGAAGGTATTCTGGGTTGTCTCAGGAAGAGTGGAATCATTACTTTAAAGACTGGTTTTATCGAATGCAAAAATGTATTGATGTTAAAAGGGAATGTTTTGAAAAACATTTTAACTAATCCTTGTATGATTTTCTAAAAATTTTCAGTGTCGCCCTTGTATAGATAAAAGTCACAAATTTATTAAGATTCATTGAAATAGGTTGTATTTTCAGGCTTTCGTAATATGCTATCACAGTCAAATATTACTCGACAAAATTGATTTAAAACTTGCTCACTTTAGAATTTTGAGATTAAATGATTATAAACGCTAATAGGATTATTAATCTGTAATAGCTTTTGAATGAATTTGTCTTAAATGAAACGAATATTTTCACAGATTAGTCAACGCAATCAACTAAGGTCTACCAGATCTATGTTTGATCTTTCACAAACACCACCCGATGGTTCCTGGCTTCTAAATTACCGTACAGCTTTTGAAGATCAGGAGAATCAATTGCGCAAACGCGAAAGCATGGCAAAATCGAAATATTACTCTACCGAAAATATTAATCAATTATACAACAAGACACCAAGTAGATTACCCAAACCCATCAATAATACCAAGAATAAACAAGTCCACCAGAAGTCAATAAAGGAACGAGCGCCTTCAAGATCAAATTTAAATTCGCAAAGAAATGAACCTAGATTCAAACTCAGCTTGGCAAAGCCGCATTTACTTTCTAGAACAGGAACTGATCCACAAATAATTCTCAGGAAGAAGTTGAAAAACGAGAAGAATCTAGCCAATATGGATAAGCAGTTGTCCGCTAGTAGTAATGCATTGAATCTGACTGATTCTTTTGAAGACTTGAATATGTCTACTGCCAGAATTACAGAGAAATTATGTGAAAGAGCGGGGTTGGAATTGATCAAAACTGCAACGCAAGCAGTCGAATTATACATGAAATTCCTTAATGAAGATACACATTCTTCAAGTAATATGATAGAAAATCTAGCATTATCTTTAGTATGGGCGCAAATTAAATTAGAAAGACTGAATATGTAATGTAAATAGTTGCTAATGTATATATGGTATATTTTTGTCGCTTGTTCTTACTTTTTTGTACATTTTCACGTTGCTTTGTGTAAAACAAAATAAACCAGTACTTAGTTTCTTATGTTTACCTTATTTTTTAATCTTATGAATCGAAAAGGAATATTAATATATTGTCTATTTGGATATATCTTCAATAACATCGTAACTAAAATTGAAGAGTGGAAGTAGGTACCAAAGGCACTAAGTGCCATATTCATAATTCAGAGATAATTAAGAGAACAACTTTAGAAAGCAAAATTTTTTTATTTTTTCTTTTATAAACATTTTAATACGATTCCTAGCATCTAGAAATAGTAACTGGTAGAACACAAACTTAATGTTTCTATCAAAAAAATAAAATATTGAAGTTTGTTTAGAACTAAAACTTAAAGAGCATAAGTGCCAAACTATGATTCCTACAAAGGTTATAAGCAAAAACCAAAAGTTTGTCTTAAGTACCTCACAACCTAAAGGTTATAAGTACTAATTAAAGGTGAGTTGAGCTACTGCTTGGCCCCAAGCTTTCTTCGTCTAAATTAAGAAGTTCTCTATAAAATATTTTGTGTTCAGGATTTTCCAGGTAAGGAATCATGGACGATAGAGATTTTTTTTTATTAGCGGTAATCTTATTCTCAGGTGGTAAAGGTTTTATTTCTGCTGATCTTAGATCTTCCGTGGTTTCTCCTTTCTTCAATACATTGATTTTTTTCCAGGCTTCTAACTCGGTGAAAGCTTCTTTTATATGAAGTAGTGTTGGATTTTTATAATCAATCTTTATTCTTACTGCCTTACTGATATTTAAGGATTTAGTGTTGAGAAATGTGTCAGCAGCTTCTTTTATATCACAACATCCGTTTACAGACATGTCAATAACTTCGAATGGCGGATCATATTTTGCGGAAGTTATTACATTCTGCAAATCATTTGGCACCATTGCCTTCATAACACGCTTTCTTTTTTCGATGAGAGCGAAGTCTCGGTCACAAGCCATAAAACTGTGACCACTTATTAGAAAGTTATACTCTATTGTTTCAAAAACTTTATGAAGAGCAAGGAACACTAAAACAAATATTACCATTCTGTTCTTGTTCTGCCCCGTACAGTTGTCACTCCATAGTAGCAAATGTTTTTTTGGTGTGACACCGGAATTTAAAAGTTTGAGGAGGGTAGATGCTACCTCATTGTCTCCACGTCCACTAACACCTTCATGCCACATACACATAAAAGCATGGTTAGAGTCCGATAAATGTATTCCCAGGTTGTAACAAGATAGTTGAGACAGATAAAACATATCTGAATGTGTCAACGTAGGAACAAATAAAACTTGTTGGAGATCAAACGAAATGCAGCATTTGTCACTACCAGGAAGTTGTGAATTTGCGGTTTGGTTCTTCATATATTCCAGACTTTGTTGTACTTTTCGGTGGTGAAGGTTGAGTTGTTGTTTCGCACTGTAGCCAGCACTAGAAGTTTGCTTTGCCTCACAATTTAACCTATCGCAGGTATGACATGTATCGACTCTAGGACGATGAAAGCTTAGATTCGGGAAATCCTTCTTAAACACACCTCTATAAAACTTATAACTTACAGAAGATTCTTTGTTTTTCGCCAAAAATGCTTTATAAAGTCGATAAATATTTAAATCAGGACTGAGATATTGCTTTTCTGATTTTGCACGTGAATAGTGTGAAACATCTCTAGGGATGGAGTTTATATGTTGATGGATCAGTTGGCGGTCGTTTTCCGTGAACTTGCTTGGCTTATTGTTAGAACGCCTATCAGTAAATGTGGTATATCCCATTTTTTTCTTATTTATTAAACCAACCAAACGCTTCTGAGTACAATAAAAAACATTCATAAATGTCTTTCTGCATACATGCACAAAATTTCCATCTTGATCTGGAAGTGTGTAGGATATGGAAATTTGCCTTTTGCTATCTGCGGCAGTTTCATAATTTCCATGGCGACGTCTTTTTATTCTCACTAAATTTATTAGGCCCATCAGATACGTCCCTTGCGTTTTGTAGTTTTCAGCATAAAATCTCTCAAATAGTTGAAGCTTTCGTTCGTACGATATTTTTTTGCAGTCAAAATAACACTTACACGACTCCTGAAAGAGATACGCAAATATTTAGGTGCAGGTCAATAAAATATTTTTACATTTACGTTTATCACTCACCGTCCGTTTAACTTTACAGCAAACCTAAATACGCCGCCCGTTCAACGGACGAGGAGTCACTATCTATTTGCATAATAATCTTAAACTACCGCCATAACCTAAAATTTCTTACCTCTTGATTAGGTGGATTTTTCGGACGAATTTCTCTCTTCTCCCTATTAACATATGCCTTCCCAGCATTCTTTTTCATTCTCTGCTGTTCTATAAACCTTCCTTTAGTCTTTTCTTGCACAACTTCCATGTTTATACTGCAATTTCTTGTCCAATAAACGTTTAAAAATAAAGCAGCACGCTTACACATTCAACCCGACTTTGGAACTTATACGCTTTCAAAATAAAAACTTCCAGGACATAGTGCTGAGCGCCATCTAGTTGTACTTTACTAAAGCTTAGAAATAAAATTACACTTATAACCCTTGCTCGTACATTGGCGATGGGACTTACAACCTTTTTAAGTAAATATCTACAAAACTCAGATTTTGGCACTTAGTGCCTTTGGTACTTCCACTCTTCAATTAATATTACAAGTATTCGATTTTAAATG
This sequence comes from Melolontha melolontha, assembly GCA_935421215.2. NCBI lineage: Eukaryota > Metazoa > Arthropoda > Insecta > Coleoptera > Scarabaeidae > Melolontha > Melolontha melolontha. Next base: position 117,809,688 of record OW285243.1, on the reverse strand, counting down.
CAGCATCTTTATAAATTAGTTGTACAGAGATAACATATAATTGTAAAGAAAGTATATATTTTATTGATCTGAATAATAAAGCAAACAAATCAGCAAAATTTCAAGTTTTAATTACAAATCAAGTGTATTTTAAAAATTATGTATACAGGATTTTTCATGTAACCAGTTCTAGTTAGAAGTTGATACTTGGTGTGTTAAAATAAAATATTTACACTCACGGTTATAGCCAACTTTGATATTTTAAATGGAATGTTATATTTTTATTGATTTTTTAGATTCCTTGTAAATACTTGTAAACTTTATTTTGTAAAAAGTTAAGCGTTTTTGAATTATTTTGATTTTTGTGAAATATTTTATTTTTTCAATTTTTCTTCTTAAAACATATCTAAGGCATATTTGAATTTAACTACGTCATATTTCTACTGGAGACAGCGAACGGCATAAGATTCTAAGTAATGTCTAAAGATTTAACAAATCTCTTAGAGGGTGTTTGAAATTTATTGATTATTTAAGTAATCTGATCTGTCAAAATTGTCGCAAAATTTATTCCGTGTTTAACTGGTTTTAAATATGCAATACGAATTAAATATTTATTCTAATAGAGATATTTTGAATTTATTCTACATGCATAGTGAATCTCTTCAAATTATTGAAGAAACATGTCGACTTTTCAATGAAATATATTAAAAAAAACTGCCTCTAGTGAGCCATGATTTCTAAGTAACATCAAAAAGCATGTCGTATCTTTACTAATATGAATTTCTTAAATGACAGTTACATCTAAATGACAGACAGGCTTTAGAAAAGGTTAGAAAATTGTAAGGTTAAGTACTAGGTTATAATCTTCCTGTCATGAATAAATAAAATTCCGTGTTATAGATGACACTAATGACATTAACATCTGACAATTCAGAACGGTACGGATAAGTTACAACATAGCTAAAAATTTCATGGCCGACTCTGATGTTGTTTTTTTTGAACGCAAAATACTCACATTTACCAGCAATGACTAAAAGTAAATTCAAGCGAATAGAGTCAAATTTAATTCGCTCTGGTGTTCAAGTCAAGAAAACAGAACCAAAACTAATTATTTAATGAAATCGTTGTTTTGAGATATTATCACACGCATTCAACCAGTTTTATACCGGCGTCGTCTGCAGATGTAGGAATTTCATGTCATCAATGGATGTTAAGGGAAAATAAAATGCATTCTTATTCTTTCCAATCTGTTCAGGCCTTTCGTCCAGGAGATCAAGATAGAAGAATTCAGTTTTGAAAGTTTATTATAACTAAAATAGAAAAAGATCCCAATTTGTTAATGCATGGAAATTTAATCATGAAGGAATTTTTAATACAAGGAATTGTCATCAAAATCCACATGCCATTAAAGGAGCAAATTTTCAGCTTTTTGCGAAAGGGTTAGAAAAGAAAAGAAATTGCAAAACTGAGAATAGATTTTATACCATACGAGATAACAAAAACAACCATACATTAACAAGCAAAAAAGTGAATAATATCAACATATTAAAGACAAAAGACTATAAAAACATTAAAGCATAAAGCTGTATACACAAATGTTCAAAATGATCTCCATTCCGATCTAAACAAAGCATAATTCCTTTTCTTAACTCTGTTATAGTTGCAATGATTATATATAACCGCGTTGAATACGAAATTTATAACGAAAATTTAACATGCGTCAGGTATCTATAATTGTTAAGGGAAGTAGTACTGTCTATTTTGAATAACCTACCATACAATCTGATACGGCAATGTTGGTATGAAATAGATGGAGTACTGGCTCACTCTTCACATGAGCTATATAGGGAATTAACCAATATTTTTTAGGATAGGTGGAATGGCCCCAATGGACTTTGGTTCTGGCCACCTAAATCCTCCGATCTGACTTCCCTTGATTTTGTTGCCAAATAAAAAATTAGGCTTATTCGTCTCCCGTGCAAAACAGAGCAAAAAGCTTATAACTAGAATAAAAGACGATTTTCGAAGCTTGAACGCTGAGCATATAAGAAAAGCAACTATAACAGAGTTAAGAAGAAGAATTATGCTTTGTTTAGATCGGAACGGAGATCATTTTGAACATTTGTGTATATAGCAATTATGTCTTAATGTCTGTATAGCTTTATATCTTTAATATGTTGATTTTATTCACTTTTTTGCTTGTTAATGTATGGTTATTTATTGTTATGTCGTCTGATATAATTGATTCTCAGTTTTGCAATTTATTTTCTTTTCTAATCTTTTCGCAAAAAGTTTGATGAATCTAAATACAATTGCTATAATTCCAAACCTATTTAGAATTTTTTTCCAAAGCTTGCTTCTAATAATGCTCAATTTAGAAAATAATCACTAATAACTCTAAAACTATGAGAGATAGGGAAACGTATACCTGTGCGATGCAAAATGTTTATCTTTTTACAATGGCGTGCTCATCTACAGGCTGTTCCATTAAAAAAAGACGATTTTTTTTAAAATTAAAGATTACTTAAATAATCAATCAATTTCGAACACCCTGTTAGATATTTATTAAATGTTAAGGCATTACCCAGAATCTTATACCTTTCGCTGTCTCCAGTAGAAATATGATGTAGTTCAGTTCAAATACGACTTAGATATGTGGTTTTAAAAAGTGCATTGAAAAAATAAAAAAATTTCACAAAAATCAAAATAATTCAAAAACGGTTAATTTTTTACAAGAGATACCTTAATATAAAGTGTTACAGCACTTTACAAGGAATCCAAAAAAGCAATAAAAAATATAACATTACATTTAAAATATCAAAGTTGGCTATGACTTCCGGTATAACCGAAAGTGGTTCATGAGTGTAAATACATATTTTATTTTAACACAGCAAGTATTAAGATTACGTGCCACAAATTTTCATAAGTCTCCTAAGGCGTTAACATAGAAAACTTCTAACGAACATGTTACGTGAAAAATCTGTATAAAATACTAATTTTGTAATATGTATTGACCAGAAGAAAAAAAACAGGTCAATTTTGAACGACCTCGTAGTTAATTTATTGACAGTTCTGAAGCAAATTCTTGTTGACACATCGTTCCTTGTGACAGTAAAATTTTCCATAGCGTTTATTTGCAAAATTTAAACTTATTAAAATGAATACATATATGTATTTATATATATAGAAAATATAAAAATAATATAAATTAACATGCATTAACAATACCATGCAATGGACAAAAAAATAGATGTTTTATGTGCATTTTGACCTAAACTTAAGGTAAGTAGTAATTTCGAACGTATTTAATTTTTTTGTAGATTAACGGTGCCTTTCCCCTTAAAACTTTATTAGGATAAATTGATTCTCCAAAGGTCCTTTAAACGCTGTAATAATTATAATAATATAAATTAACATGCATTAACAATACTATGCAATGGACAAAAAAATTGATGTTTTATGTGCATTTTGACCTAAACTTAAGGTAAGTAGTAATTTCGAACGTATTTAATTTTTTTGTAGATTAACGGTGCCTTTCCCCTTAAAACTTTATTAGAATAAATTGATTCTCCAAAGGTCCTTTAAACGCTGTAATAATTATTTTTGTGAAAATCGGTAGCATACGTATTCTCTACTTTGGCCCAAATCTAAATTACTCTGGTGTTAATTCAATATCAACTTAAAAGTTTGTATACGAAGCCATCCATGTTTACAATGTTTTGTAGGTGATGAAAACATATTTTCTCTTGATTTAGTGATAAATGTCATTCATTATCTTTAAATACGCATATAGTACCTACTTGCTTAGAACGAAAGAAGTGAAATTGTGCTTATTCTAATAAATGTATTTATTAACACTCTTTTAAATTCGCCCGAACGTGTCCTCAATCAGAAAATAAAACAAATTTTACAATTTATATTGTTAGAAGTATGCGTTTTAATTCAAGTTGTATTATATTACAAATATTAGTTAAGCATGTTATCATCGTTTGTGTATTTATCAACTTACATATTGTGCGTAATAAATGCATTTCATCTTCTTAAAGAAAACAAATTGTAAACAGCACTGACTAACATGTTATATACTATTGTATCAAATACATTAAGAACTTTACTTAATATTTTAAAATTCATAATACTCATAATTAGGTGGAAAATACGTATCCAAATCAATCTTAAATTGAAAACCGGAGAATATTGAATCCTATTTCTTCAAAGTACATCTAACCTTATATGGCAAGTACATTCTGCGCAGTGTTTAACGCATGCGTATGTACTTAAGTAACATGGTGGCTGGTAGTGCGGCTACAAGAGAGTAAACTGCCGTCTTTAGTTTAGTTGTGTGAGTAGTGTTGACCGTGCTGTGATTCTTATGCGTTACAAAATAATAATAACAACAACTAGAAAGTATAATCAACAATCACAAACAAGACGAACACGTCGGGAACTGTTTAGTTTAATATTTGTATAGTTTTGTTGTTTTTTTTTATTTTTGGAAGATTATAAAAGATGAATGACACAAATACAGCATCAACGCAGAGTATAGCCGATTACTTGGCTCAGTTACTGAAAGACAGAAAGCAACTTGCAGCATTTCCTAATGTATTTATCCACATCGAGCGGCTTTTAGATGAAGGTAAGTTCTTCTATTTGCAAAAGTTCGCCTCAAATTTCTTGATATACACTTTTTGCCCCACGACCAGTAACCGTGCGTATTTAAAACGTCTTCGCGTCTAAAGTATCTCCGCTAAGAACGTTAAAAGATAACATGTGATGTAAAGTGACGCATTTTTTAAAACTGTGACCTGCATTTGAACTTGCGTACATTCATGTTAATACACATTCGTACTATAACACTGTATATTGTATTTTACCGTCAAAATTAAATGATAACGTTAGGATAACAACAATTTCTCTTTATAATCGAGCTCGATTATCTTCCCATCATTTTCTCCTTCGGAAATACCTACCTTTGCCGTTGTATATAGAGGCGTGGCTTTACGCTTGTTGCTTTGGAATGTAGGTAAGCGAACCGATTCTTTGCATATTAAAAATGTGTGCTCACTATCATTATTAATAGTGATGATTGTTACTTCTATTTGTCTTGTTTTATAACGTTTTTAATCGCAAGGGGATATCTAACCTAGGTTATCACAAGTAAGCTAAGACGTAGGAAAGAATTTATATCAAATTAACATTAAAATACCCTTCGTTCAAGTCTCTACCTGTTGCTCGGACATTTGTGGTCTTGTGGACTGTATTTCTTCACGTATGTGTAGGAATTTGCCCTGGTTTTATTTTAGCGTAATTTATATAGTGTAATGGATATTGGAGATCTAGTTTTAACGTGTCCACTTTTCATTTTATTCAGGAAAAAGGAAAATGCTTATGGTTTAAGTATTCAACCCCTTTGATATGTTTTATAAAATTCATCATCAAATTGCTACCTACCTTAATTAAATAAGATGAAAGTTACAGCAAATATGATTATATGAAGTGCCAATTATAAATATATTATTATATTTTATATATAATTATACATATTTTAATTATAAATATAAGAAAAATTTATAATTATTTGAGAAATTTTAAGTCGACTCTGGGAAATTGACAGTGTGTTAGTTTTAGAATCTAAACACTAATTTTATGTTTTCTAGCCTTCTAAAGAAAAAGTGATTTTGTTTTTTATTATTTACCTACGTATATTTATTATACTTAAATCTATCTGTTTTTAATTTCTAACGAGAAAATTATTCTAATTTATACACAGATGAAATACGAACTAGTTTTTACAAGGTAGCACCAAAGCCATTTTGCGTATCTTTTACCAGATGTAAAAAATAATTAATTCATATTTCTTAGCAGTGCTTTTCAAAAATATTTTATTTATTTTTTTTTAAACATCATACCTAATCTGAATTATCAAAATAATGCACAAATTTTATTTTATTTGGTAGGGACTTCGTGGTTAAATGGGGAACAGCTTATCGGTACTAATTTTTGCATTAATTTCGTTCACAAAACATTAATCTTCCTGGATGTGGTTAATAATAAGAAGTTATCAGTGATTATTAAGAACAAGAATCGTCGTACGTTGCTATTTATTTGGTTGATAAGGAAAAACTGTAACTGTATTTCAGTATCTCAAGCAACATTAAAAGGAATGCAATATGAATTAATACGATTATGTTTGGTCATTGTCATTACTAAAGCTGGGAATTATATGCACGCGGAAACTGTATTTTATGCGCATATAACAAGTGTTCATTTGAAAAGTCAATCTAGCTTCCTTTGAAATTTTGATGGAATAAGACGCAAATATATTAGTATGTGTGTGTTGTTCCGTAAACGTAAATCCAAATGACATTTGATAATGTCAATCACAAATATCAGTTAGTGCATAAAATAATCGTGCGTCGATTCTGGTTTAAATAAATTGCTTCTCAGTTTTAAAATGGCTTTCACTTTAGAACATAAAATTTTTTTTAGTCCAGGCTTATTTTCGAAGTGGTAATAAAATTGATGGTTTATGGGTTTATTCAGTTCAAGATTGCATGGTAGAATTTCAAGTTGAGTTTCTACATTTTGTAATAGATTATATACAATTTAAGAATACTTTGGATAGAACTTTAAAACTTTTTTCTGAAACTGGTAGTCTCTTAAGAAAATAAGGCAGCGGAGCAGTTAAGAAACGTACACCTCAAGCTGTCAATCGTGTTGAAGAAATAATGGAAAATGAACCACAAAGATCTGTTCGACATTTGAGTCAACAAATAAACCTTTCTGATGGTACAACTCACAAGTTATTAAAAAAAGATATGCAACATTATCAATACCGTGTCGCAGCAGTACAAGAATTGTTAGAAATTTATTACCCACGTAGACTACAGTTTTGTAATTGGTTTGTAAATATGAACAATAATGGAGAACTATCGCAAAGAGTCATCTTTACTGATGAAGCGTGGTTTTATAAAACGGGATACCTAAATTCACAAAATACAAGAATTTGGAGTAGTGAAAATCCACATGTAATTAATGAAGAATCGCTACATCCAGAGAACATTTGTGTTTGGGCAGCGATAAGCTAAAGGCGAATCATTGGGCCAATATTTTTTCAGGGAACGTTAACTGTTCAAAGGTACCGTACGGAAATTTTATAACCATTTGTCAATCAGTTGCATGATGATGAACTTCAAAATGCATATTTCCAACAAGACGGAGCACCTTGTCACTGTACTGCAGAATCTTTGATTATTTAAGAAAATTTTTTGATGAGCGTATAATTAGTCGAAATACTGAAATTGCCTGGCCTGCACGTTCATGCGATTTAACACCTTGCGACTTCTTTTTGTGGCCTTATCTAGAAAATAACATATTTCGAACACCTATATTGAATTTGAATGATATGCTACAGAGAATCGAACAGAAATGCATGGAAATTCATAACAATCCAGTAATGTTGCAGAATATCATCAGAAATTTTGAACGGAGGATTTTAAAGTGCATTGATCTTGAAGGACATTTTCAACATTTGTTATAGTTTTCAATCAATACCTATTATTTGTTATTTATTTTTTATGTATGAAACTGTCAAAATATACGACTTCGTAGGTTAAGTAGTAAATTTTAATTTACGACACACTTCAAAATGTTCTCAATTAATCACATGCTACTAGATTGAGTTTTCAAATGAACACTTGTTATGTTTCCAAAATTCGATTAAAATTTGCAAAAATATGTAAAGTTTAAGTAATAGTTACACAACTAAATTATTGTCGGAATATTAAATAATGTCAATGTAAATTTAGAGATAGCACATATCTACAATATCAGTATTTTATTCGAAATTTTACAAAATACATCTACAATAATAATAAAAATTAAGTAAGCTAAACAATGTAACTCTTTGAATTTATATTTGCCTTTGTATAGTATTGTAAACATTTAAACAATTAAATGCTTTTTTTAAATTTTCAACTAAAAATGATCTGCGATCCGTCAATAATGAGTGATCATTAAAATTTTCACTCAAATAAGCCATGTATACAAAAAGCATGTCGTAACTTAAGTTACTTGCTTTCAAACGTCATGATTGTCATAAAATAAATTAAAATGTTGGATTTTATTTTAAATATATTTATAATTTGTATAAAAGATGTGAGGAAGAACATTCTACCAGGCAAGGTTTATGCATATCGTTAAAAGACATCTTTTCTTTTGATCAAACTATATATATGATATATAATTGACATTGATAGACGTTTGAATTAACATCTTACTGACTTAAGTTACGACATACTTTTTATATACACGGCCTGCTACGAGTGAGAATTTTAATGATCACTCGTTAGTTTGTATACTGAAAAGCTTCACTCAACTGATGTAACTGGCGCATATTTATATTTGCAGATAATTGATGGACCCATCTCAATAGTTTCATCGTAGTTTCCTTGCAACACACTGTATATTCTACTAAGCTGATTAAAGTCCTTTCTCTAGAATTGTGTTAATTTAATTTTGGACCGCTCTCCTATGGCACTTTTCACATTATAAATTTTATTTTTGAAACTTTGAATCAATTCTATCGATTTAAATATGCACTTTTATATGAAATATGCTCAAACAGTATTTATATGCAAGATATGCAAAACGAAAGTGGTCGCAAATGCTTGCTTTTTAGGTGATCAGTATAGATCTGCAAGAATGTTGTTAAACTTATCATAAATAAAAAATATGCATTTTGATATAATCCCAGCTTTAGTCGTTACTCCATTTCTCAATACTAGATGATGTAAAATGGATTCCTACTACAGTATATAGCTAACAATAGAATCTAAATTCAATAAAACATCTGTTTCATACTCTGGTAACTTGTCATTTTCATTTAAAATTTTGTAAGTTTCTACATTGAGGATGACGGAGAGTAATAAAATTTGCTTACTGCAAGTTTATTAACGCTTGTGTTAGTACAAAACCCGATGATAAGATTGATTTTTGTTTAGACATTTTGCAAATTTAGGTTCCGAAAATTTGTTTGTTTTGTACTGTATTATAGCAACAATAACACAAGTTAACAAGATCTGAATAATAAATAATATACATACAAGATTTTATCGTTCTATTTCACTTATTTAAAATCTCTTGTTATGCAATTTGTTATATGCTAATGGTTGTTTTATTTTTTAAACATTTCACAATGTATTTTTCAAGAATTTCATGGGAAGGGATAAGTTGATGTAATGTGTAAAGACTTAAGTACTGGTTTTGATAGCATAAATCATGTTATATTACTTAAACAAGTTGTGTTTTCTTGGTTTAGGTGGAGTTCTTCGTTTTTAAGATGATTATATCCTATAGAAATAGTAGATGTAATTATCTGTATTATAATACATTCGACTTTCAATTAAAGGAAGTATAGCAAACGCCAATTAAGTTGGCGCGAGGAGGGGTAAGTTCGCGCAGGATTAGAAGTAGTGGGGAGATTTGTATTTGGTTTTACATCAAATGTCAGATAATTCTAACCTCTGAGCGTGTATCACTTTATGATCCCCTACCAAAGACATTATGTTCCGTCAAACGTCAATGACAAATGTATTCCGACAATTACTGGAGTAGTGGAGGTGGACGTTTTTAAAAACTGCTTCTGCGCACCCCCTCCTCGCGCCAACTTAATTGGCGTTTGCTATAGTTTGTTTTAAAAAAAATGTTAAATCGGTAATTCCTTTATATCAAAATTTCACGTATTGAAAAAAGCCTGTTTTACGTTTATTTACTTAAAGTGTAATAAAAAACAATAAAGAAATACATATGCAAGATATTGCCGAAAATAAGGTCGACATTTTTTTTTAAAGAAATCTATTACAAGTGTTTTGCATTTACGATATTTTTTGGAACATCTTTTTGAAACTAGAATGAGTGGATTTGGAAGTTTCGAAGTTCATCTTTAGATTTTAGAGGAATTGCTTTATTGTTTTCATTTTCATTTTGATTTTTACTACAAATAACACTTCCAATAATGTCCGAGTCATGTGGCGATTCTGTAAGTGCCGTTTCACTGTTATCCACTTCTAGGACGTCCTCTAAAGCTATAGTGCTATTAATAGCATTATTTACCGTAATATGTTTCAATAATTTACTTAGCTCGGAAAGATATTGTATATCTTTTTCCTCTCAGGCAGGTTTGATGGAAAATCCAGCGTTTGGAAAGCAATTTCGTTTTGCTTTGGGTTTGATTTCTGTCGTCCAATATCGTAATTGCATCCTGTAAGTCAATGTTGATAAAAGAAGTATAAATTTCAAGATGTTTTCGAGTGTTCATGAGTATTTTTTTGCAATAGTGGTTTAAAATTTTTTTAAATTATTTCCATGCTGCAGTTTCCAACATATTAGACGGAAAAGAAAAATTCTATAATTTGATTTGCAGATTTTGGTGATGTACCATCAGAACAATTTTTTTATGTTGCTTATTAAATGACTTGTTCAATTGAAGCAACCATTTTTCAAAAATTTCTCTCGTCATCCAGGTTTTTTTTTTGTTAAAATCGTATGCTAATTTTATTGATTTAGAGTTTTTTTAAACACTTTGGATTTTTGCTTTTTAATCAGTCAGTAAGTCCAATTTTTCTGATCCAATCATATTAACACCTAAATGGCAGTTATCCAAAATATCTATCAACTTTAAAAGTTATAGTTTAGTTTGGCAAACACTTCAAAAATGGTCCGTTTTCGTCAGCGTTAAAAAACGTCTTTACCATGATGGACTAGGAAGATTCTTTTTAAGACCATTTCCTCAAAACATTTATCAACTTTAAAAGTCATAATTTAGTTTGGCAAACATTTCAACAATGGTCCGTTTTCGACAGCATTCAAAAAGTCTTTGCCCTAATGGGCTTAGGAAGATTCTTTTTAAGACCATTTCTTCCAAACATTTATCAACTTTAAAAGTCATAGTTTAGTTTGGCAAACACTTCAAAAATGTTTTGTTTTCGTCAGCATTAAAAAAGTCTTTACCCTGATGGACGTAGGAAGATTCTTTTTAAGACCATTTCTCCTTCATTCACAATCAATTTCATTCTAACATTTACACTTTTTCCCGAAATAAAATGCGCTATTCTATAACCAACCATTACTGTAAATTTGAGTGACTTAAAGTCTTAACAGATTCCTTAGATTTGTTCTCTAATTATTGGATCTGATATCGGCAAGTTTTTACACAAATAATTTTCATTTTTAAAAGCACCTTACTGTACGTCTTCTTAGGAAAAAAGTTTTTTTTCCATCAAGACCCGTTTATTCTCTGTGTTTTTACTATTTTTTTTAATTGTTGAAATGTTACAGGTATACTGAATTTATCGCCTAAAATCTATTTTTAAACACCCTTTTTAACCTCCCCCAAAGATTTTTACTTTTTCTGCAAAGGTTAAACATTTTATTTTGTCACTGATATTGATTTAAGCGTTTCCCTTTACTTTAAATATATATTTATTGTATAAATCAAACATTTACTTACAATACCTCCTAATAAAACAAATACAACTGGAATGAGGTTAAAAGGTATTAGCAGTCATTTTATCGATTGGGAATCCCCTTTCGAGCACATTCAAGATTTCATTGTGATCGTCAATTCTACCTGATCCCTTATTGAGCGACAGGTAGTCCAACAATAAGAAACAAATTCAAAGAAGTACAGATGATAATATACATAATGAACCCTTATTTGCTGCATTGGTAGGTTTCAATATCTGAAGAAAAAGTCTGTGACATTCAAGATTTATTTCGTTAAATCAAAACAAAAATACATATACATTATTCAAATTGTTATTATAAGTTATTATAAGCAATAATTTTGTTAAATAAAAGTTCGTTATATAGTAGTTATAAATATTTGATTTTTTCCAATTTTCTGGAGTACCACAGGTCTGTAATTTGGAACCATTGATATTTGTCATGTATAAAAATTAGAATTTGGGATATTGCTCAGTTCTAGTGTATATTGATGCCGTTAAAATTTATACATCCGTATCTAGCTTGAAACGCTTTGACAATGACAAATTTTAATTAATAAATTTTGCTACCAACACCTTTAAGCAAAATTCCATCGTTTCTGATTACTGCATAAATAGTTGCTCCTTAAAAAAGTCTTAATTTGAATAAGGATCTGTTCGTTCTCATTTACTCCAACTAAACGATTTTTTCTACTGAAACTGGAGGTATTTTTACCTTTCGGTAAATATTTTCAAATATGTTTTTTGACGGTGTTTGACGATTTGGATATAACATCCTTTATGCTCTTTTCACTGCACGTTTATTTTTATTATTTTGTATAAAACATCCTCACTGTAAACCATTTTGATTATTTTATTAAGGAAATGTCACTTATCACACAGAATAGTTGTAATTTTCATAGCTTACTTTAATAATACAGTAGACTAGCGATTATGTGAACTAATTAAAACCGAGACTGAAGACTGTGAAGATCTAACTAGAAATCATTTAGGAAATATTTTTTACCAAAAAAGTACATTGTATGTGTGTACATCTCATTGTATCACATCACTTTTAAAAAGAAGTCCGTAATTTTTAGCTGCTTTAATTTTTTCCCCATTTGAATGTCCGCAGCCTTTTGTCGGAGCCTTCTTACGATAGTGACTTCAGATAAATCTATATCATCAGTAGTAGCCATTCACTTGATGAGATTATCCAAACTTTCGATAATCATCGAAGTACGTACGTTTGGATTTGCTGCAAATGGTACTTTATCATCTTCAACTTCATCAGATTCAAGTTGTATATCGGTAGCAGATGGAATTCCAGTCCATAATCTCCATTTGTTTAATGGATTCCTGCATAACAAAAATTTGTGTGAAATATTAAGAGTGGTAGGCATCTAGACCAAACACTTGCATTTTCCTAACAGCTGTTGGATCTCTTATGTCGTAGAAGACATCATCGACTTTTGTTGTAAAAGACTTTTTTTTAATATGCTCAGTGGCAACCTCATCTTTTGGGTTGTCGTTCAGGAGAGTTGCTCAGTGCTTTTTAATGACTTTTTGATTTAAAATATTCCAGGTAAATGTATAAAAACATCTTTCAAAGTAACGTAAAAATTTTATAATATACAGGATATTCCATTTAAAGAAAATATAATTTTTTTTGTATCACGTTGAATCTGCACGCCACTGTGTTTTTGATAACATGTAAAAAAAGTCATTCATAACCACACAACTTTTATTTGAGACATTTTTGTGTATATGTAATAATAATAATAATATACCTTTATTCGTTAAGACACACAAAAAGTATACGAAACGTCACAAACGCATAAATAATAGTACATTATATACCGCGGGACTGAAGTAGTACATTTAATCCTGAAGGTAAAGTTTATGGCCCGACCGCAGGGAGGGCCATAATTTACCTGAAGGATTAAATGTACTTCAGTCGCAAGGTATATACGATACTTTTCGTACTTCCGGTATGATTTTATTAATTATTTCAATAATTTCAATCAGTTTTTTCTCTCTTCAACTCATTTAATAAACTGTCTTTGAAATAAGTTACCATAGTAACATTGCGTTGTGACAATTATAATTTAGAAACATTGTCATTACTAGTGTCATTGTAAAGAAACATTGTTATTGATAATTATTGGTATCATGAGTGAAGAAGGTGTATCTGATATTGATAAAAGAGCAGCCGAAGTAGGTGAAGAATTGTTACCACCGAAATCTAGAAAACTATACGAGCAGCAGTACGATGCTTTTAAAAAGTGGTGCCGCTTAAAAAATGTGAGACAACCTACTGAAAATGCGCTGTTAGTCTACTTCAATGATAAATCAAAAGCGGTTTGTGCCTCAACTCTCTGGGCACATTACTCAATGCTGAAATCGGTTATTAACATTAGAGAAGATATTGATATAAGTAAATTTCCAAAATTATTAGCTTTTTTGAAGAGAAGAAATGAGGGATTTAAGCCAAAGAAGTCAAGAATTCTCACGTCTGAGCAGGTAGATCAGTTCTTACGGGAGGCTCCGGATGATAAATATTTAATGCTTAAGGTAAATTTGGAAATTTGTTTATATTCAGAAATTTTAAGAAATCAATTTTTTTGTAGGTTGCACTTATTTTGGGCGTTGCGGGAGCTTGTCGTGGAAAAGAGTTGGTTGATTTAGAAATCGACGATGTGAGAGATTTGGGCGATTCCTTCCTAATTGCGATTAGAAACACCAAAAATAAAATTGACCGAAATTTTGTGATCAAAAATTCAGAAAACAGTGCCATCAGTTTTGTGGCGATATTTCGGAAATATGTGGCATTGCGAAAGACAGGGACACCTCATTCAAAATTTTTTGTTTAATACATCAACAAAGAATGTACTACGAGAGTAGTAGGAAAAAACATGTTTGGTACATTTCCACGGCAAATAGCAGCTTTCTTGAAATTAGAAAATGCGACGTCTTATACGGGACATTGTTTTAGACGCACATCTGCGTCTTTGTTAGCTGATTCGGGAGCAACAATAGACCTGCTGAAGAGACATGGAGGATGGAAATCCTCCAACGTGGCCGAGGGATATATTGAATCGTCTATTAAAAATAAACAAAAAATTTCAGATAAAATATTTGGTCAAGTCGCCGATTCGTCCACTATAGTTATGCCACAGTCCTCATTCTCGCTTCCTGTTTCCGCAGGATCTTCGAAACAAACACCAGTTCAATATGAAAAGGACCTATCTGTTACTCGTCAGTTACCTGCTGCATTAACCCAGGAAAGACTGGTCAATATGACGAACTGTCACAATATTAATTTGAATATTAACGTTAATTACCATTCTAATTAATTATATTTTTCAATAAAATATCCCTTAAATTCGTTTGTTTTTGATTTAATCGTTCCGGGAGTTTCGTCAATATTTAATCCCGGAGGGATTAAATGTGACACTATAGTACCTGTCACAAGGGAGTGAAGTTGTCACTTTAGGCCCGGAAGTACGAAAAATACAAAATCTGTATATGTACACTCACCGGCAAAATAATCGATCCACTCAAAAAAATTGATGAAGTTTGTTCGTTAATAAGTTTGTTATTTTAAATTCGATTTGATTCATTTTTTTGCATATTGTAGGTAAATTTAAATGTAATCTATCACATCTTTGGAATTTTAAGAAAATTTGCCGTACATAATTTTATACAGGGTGACACAAAGTCTGTTTTTTTAAATCAACTTTAAAACCACATATGGATTGTCAAAGTTGCCCCACCTTGTATTTTCTTATTTTGTTAACAAGACACATCATTTCTTTACAATTTCTTTTTTTATTTATTACAATAGCTTAATTTTTGTAAAAGCTACAAGGGTTTAAGAAAAATCTTACATTTTTACATTTTTCCTATGGTACTAACAATAAGTTTACGAATTTAACTTAACACCGAATTTAATGAAAAGAAATTGAAAAGAAAATGGAAAACATAAAAGACTTAATACGAAGTGTTTCCTCCACGTGCACGGATAACAGCTGCAACTCGTCTTGGCATGCTCTCAATTAAGTTTTGAATGTAAGCCTGGTTGATTTGATTCCATTCTTCAGTTAGAACGTCACTAAGCTGTTGTAAATTTGCAGGCGTTGGTACACGAGATCGTATTTTCCTCCCAAGTGCATCCCAAACATGCTCAATTGGGTTTAGGTCTGGGCTTAGAGCAGGCCAATTTACTACTGAGATTTCAACCTCGGTTAAATACTCGCGTACAATTCTGGCAACATGCGGTCGGGCATTATCATGCATCAGCATGAAATCATCTCCGATGAACGGTGCAAAAGGAACAATATGTGGCTCTAAAACTTCTCTTATGTATCTATCGGCTGTCATGGCTCCCCCGTTAATTATAACCGTCCGTTAATTATAGTCCGTCCGAGCTTCAAAATTTATGCCACCCCACACCATTATCGAAGCAACAGCTCTCGCTGCGTCGGTTACAGAAAGATCCATATTTTAAATTACTATTCGACAAGAAACACGTTCAAAAACGTAATTGACAAGTTTTAGATTTCACAACTGACAGTATTTCAATAGCCTTCTATGCAAAACCGATAAATTCGTAAAGTTATTGTTAGTACCATAGGAAAAATGTAAAAATGTAAGATTTTTCTTAAACCCTTGTATCTTTTACAAAAATTAAGCTATTGTAATAAATAAAAAAAGAAATTGTAAAGAAATGATGTGTCTTGTTAACAAAATAAGAAAATACAAGTTGGAGCAACTTTGACAATCCATATGTGGTTTTAAAGTTGATTTAAAAAAACAGACTTTGTGTCACCCTGTATAAAATGATGTACGCCAAATTTTCTTAAAATTCCAAAGATGTGATAGATTACGTTTAAATTTACCTACAATATGCAAAAAAAATGAATCAAATCCAATTTAAAATAACAAACTTATTAACGAACAAACTTCATCAATTTTTTGAGTGGATCGATTATTTTGCCGGTGAGTGTATATAAAATAATAAACATATAATTAATATTATTTTCAAGTCCATAGCACCTATTACATAATTCTTTCTAAAAAAAATCTTCAACTTTATACATCACTTTGTTTATTAATAGTTCCTTGAGTCGGTATTTGAATTGTTTTGTTTAAAGTCTCTGGCAAGTGGTTGTATATTTTGATACACTGGTGGAGTACATTTCTTTGTATTTTTGTCAAATGAGAACGTGGAGGACACAAATATGACTCAGAAGTCCCTCTTGTACTATAACTATGCTTGAGTTCATATTTAGCAAAAAAAATCAGAATAATGCATTTTGACAAACAATGCGTGTGCAAAATGTAATACCGCGGGTACGGTAAGAATTTTTTGATCCCTAAAAGTGTTCCTACAAGTATCCCGTGGATTGATGTTAAATATAGATCTCTAATACATGCCTTTTGAATTACGAAAATTCGTCCCACATCAACTGAATTTCCCCAAAAGATAACACCATATGCGAGTCTAGAATGCACGTAGGCATAATATGCACTCACCGCGGCATCAGCACTAACATTTCGCGAAACCACTCCCAGAGCGTAACAAAAACCACTCAATTTAATTTCCAGCCGTTCGACATACGCCTTCCATGATAGTTGGGAATCCAAGGTCCATCCCAAGAAGTCGGCCTCCTCGCCAAAGGCAAGTTGCACATCCCTGTATCCGATATCAATTTCCGTTCTTTTGGCACCAAATCTTATTAAATTCGTTTTACTTAAATTCATTTTTAAATTGTTTCTTGTAAACCAATCCTCAAAGCATGACGAGTGCATCGTTAACAATTCAGCAGCATTTTCTTCTGTTTTTGCTTTTACTACTGATGAAGAATCATCGGCAAATTGTATAGTTGGGTATGTAGCTACTGCTGGCAGGTTATTTACATATAAAAGGAACAATAATGGACCTAAAACTGATCCCTGTGGCACGCCATAATCAACATTGCCCCATTCAGATTGTACCTCTTGTCCAAAAATTTTATTGGCACTGACACACTGCCTCCTACCCGAAAGATATGAACCAATCCACTCAAATGCCCTTCCACGAAAACCCATGATCTCCAACTTATCAAGAAGCACTTCATGATCTATGCTATCAAATGCCTTTGACAAGTCCATGAACATACAGATAGTTGTCTCTTCACTGCTCAATCCATTCGAAATCTCTTCCAATAACTGGAACATGACCCTTGAGGTTGATCGGCCTTTTATAAATCCATTCTGTGTGTTATTTAATATTCCATGTTTATTAATGAAATTTGTCATTCTGGAAAACATTAGCTTCTCTAGAATTTTTGATAAGTTTGAGACCAACGCTATAGGACGGTAGTTGTCAAATACCGACCTATCACCCTTTCTATACACTGGTTTTATTATGCTAGATTTCATCTTATCTGGGTATTGACCCTTTAAAAAAGAGAGATTTGCTATATGTTGCAGCGGTTACTGCTAGACTCTCTGCACAGTATTTTATAAGAGTAGTAGGTACTTCGTCATCTCCTACTGATTTTGTATCATTCAAACTGTAAATTGTTTGTTTTATTTCGTCGAGATCTGTAAAATGAAGCGAACATGTCTCAGAAATGTGTTTGATGTTTTCATACATAGGTCCACAATTATTATTGTTTATATTTGCACAAACGTTCATAAAATATTCATTTAGATCTGTTAATACTTCTTCTGTACTTTTATTACCATTACAGAATTTTTGTATATTAAAACTCATTTTCTTTTTTATACCATTTATATTCTTTACTACATCCCACGTTGCTTTTGCTTTATTGTTTGAAATAACGAGGTAATTTCTTATGCATTGGTAGCTATTTCATTTACAGCATATACCGAGTAGATAAGGAAATTGTAGTATTTTTAATATCAATTAATGTGCAAGTAACTAGTAGAACAGAATTTCTAATTCGATATATTTCTGATTTATATAGAAAAATAATACATTTTTAAAAACTTTTAAACATAACGTAATTTGTGTCCTGAATACGATAGGTCGGTATGCTATTTACCTTGAAATAAATAACAAAGTTGCGATGCATTTTATTTCAAAGCTGTACATAATACCTAATAAGACAGATAACCTTACTATAATTTGATCTTGATTAATCTTCATTTGAAAAAATATTACTTTTCTCAAGTCCTCCTATAAAAAGTCGTTTATTTGATATTACCCCATCATGTAATGCAGATATCTACCTGTTCAATTGTTATCTATAACCAATAGAATCTTATGTTTGTTCAGTGTTACCAGTAAAAGATCGAATGTAACCGTGTAAATAGAACACATCGATAAAAAAGTATGCAGTACAAACACGGGACGTGCCCGATTGTAGAAGTGGTAAATTATTAAGGTAAATAGTTGATAATATGTTATGCATATATGTGATAACATATGTGTATTTATGCACCTGCAGGATCATATGGTGTTATCTTATTTACACGATTACTTAAGAAGATTTTATATTTGTTTTATTAAACATCGATAGCTATTTTAAACACTACTGTTTTACAAACTGTTAAGAAATTTTACTCATTCTTAAAAAAAAGTTAAATGTATTCATAGTAATAGGAAGATTTTATAATTAACCAAACTCTAAAAAGGAGGAGGTTATCATAGCTACTCAACGAGTTAATTTTATTGATTCTGGATGCGTTTGATTGAGGGTGCATTCAAGATGATCCCATATCACCGGGAGCTGGTAACTGACTAGTATCTGGCTAGTAGAGGAAAGGAGCCAAATATGGAACACTTTGTAAAGTCATTATAGAAACTACAAGAAATAACTTTTAAACATGGAAACCTATTTACTGTAATGGTATCATTTAAATACTAACAGCTGCAATAAAATGCCACAAATACACATTACAAACAATTATATTTCCTTTACTTCAAAAAGTTGTTAACCCAACGCAATAAATAATGGTTTTCTAATATCGAATAGTTATATCCTCCAATATCGCTGCTACAGGTCTTGTATGTCGACTTAACCCATTTGTTCCCAGTGTACCCATTTGAGTACGGTTAATGAAATATTTTTTTAGGCACCATATGGTACATTCAGAGTTCTATGCTTAGTGGCGGTGCAAAGTACACTAAAGAAGGAATATTCTTTTAGAAATTGGCCACTAGATGTCGCTTTTGTGTATGGAAAACGTAACCTTACTTTTTGCTACAAATTGTGCCAGTGTGATTGTGTAACTTTTTGTTATTTTTTACCTATCTATAAAAAAAAACAATTTTATTCTACTAAAATTGGTTACTGAGGTATGTATGTTTTACTATTATTTTTGTGAATTTTACATAAAATACATGCACTGGTATTTTTTCATATTTACATATAGGTGTACTCATATGAGTACAGCGGGAACAATACGTTGTTAGTGCTGTATTTATTTTTTGTAGATAAATTACTATGGATCCCAAGCCCATCAGCACTAATATGTTTTATGGCAGATCCTACCAGAATTTGCAAGCTGCCATAGACGATATTACTGAAAATGAAAAAGATATTGATATCGTTATAATACCACCGGATGCCGATTATCAAACAGATGAGGACGATATCGATGAAGATGATATTCAAGCAGATACCCTCCCATTTGATGTTCCTGGTGCTGTTGAAATTTTTTCTCAGGACAGTACAGAGAGTGACCCAGAAGATAATATTCCGTTGATTATGTTACGCAGTATTAGTAATACTGGCGAATCATCTACGAAAAAGGGAGAAATTGCAGAAAAGGAACCAAATTGGACTCACGAAATAATTGATATCACAATGAACCAAGGAAATGGATATTTAGCTCGCGAAGATATTGTCAAACAAGAATTAGCAGGACTAAATCCTGTCCAGATTTTTGAAAAATTATTTGACGATGAAATAATAACTTATATTACCAAAGAAACCCAGAGATATGCTGCTCAGCAAAACAATCATTCATTTACTGTAACAAACAACGAGATAAAAATATTTATAGGTATCTTATTATTCACTGGATATCATCGATTACCAAGAGAGAAATTATATTGGTGTACAGATGAAGATCTAAACATACCACTAGTTAGAGGTAGTATGTCCCGCAATAAATATTATGAAATAAAAAAATACTTTCATTTAGAAAATAACGAAACAGTTGATAAAAACGACAAGATGTATAAAATTCGTCCTCATGGAACAACTGAATAAGCGATTCTTGCAGTGGGGTATATTCCATGACAAGCTCTCCATTGACGAGGCTATGGTAAAATACTTCGGACATCACTCGTCAAAACAATTTAATTTATCCGTGGAAAGCCAGTGCGTTTCGGCTATAAAGACTGGATGATTTGCAGTTCTTCTGGTTATTGCTATCAGTTCGATACCTACTGTGGGGCAAAACAAAATAGAAAAGGGACGGATCAAAATTTGCCTTTAGGGTCTAAAGTTGTGTTGGACTTATTAGAAGTAGTGACAGAACCGCAAGATCATATAATATTTTTCGACAACTACTTCACAAGTCACGGTTTGTTGAAAACTCTTAGGGACTTGGGCTATAGAGCGACGGCGACAGTGAGGGACAATCGCACAAAAAAATGTCCTTTGCCTGATCAGCAGCAATTGAAAAAGAAAATCTCGTTTTTTTTTGGAATACAAATACGATAAAGAACATTCATTACTTCTAGTAAAATGGAAGGACAATAGTATCGTGTCTATGATGACCAATTACGACAGTATTTATCCCCTTTCAAATGTAAAACGTTGGTCCAAGGAACAGAAAGAAAAAAATGATGTACCTCAACCTCGTCTCTTTGCCAATTATAATTCAGTTATGGGCGGCGTAGACTTGCTTACCGAGTGTCCATCCATGGTAAGAAGTGGTGGTGGCCCCTTTGGACCCACATGCTGAATGTTGCAGCAATCAACGCCTGGAGGTTACATTCATTGGCAGGCGGTAATATGGATTTGCTCAACTTTATAAGAAGTATATCAAGGTCCCAAGAAGTATTGTAGAAGATCAAAGAGGGCATTTTCCCAAAAAAATTGAAAAGCAACTGCGCTGTCGCAAGTGCCATCAACTAGCTAGGTGGATTTGTATGAAGTGTAATGTTACACTTTGTTTAGAAAGGGAATGTTTTATAAAGTTCCATAGTGAATAACATTTTCTATTGTAAATCACTAAAATAAATTAGCTAAATATTATATAATTTATATTTTCATTAACGTCCCTATATTCCCATTGTACTCATTTGAGTACATACCTTTTTTTCATATTCTATTCAAAAATTTATCGAAAAACTGTCATATTTTGTTCTTTGGGCATACCTTTAATAAGAAAAAAAAACGAACTTATTGAAATTTTGTAAAAAAAAAGTTGTGGGAACAAATGGCTTAACACGCTAGCCACTCAGCGCATGTGAAGTGTTTTCAGTCATCGATATCGCCACATTTCTCATGACACCATCTCATATATTTCGTAACACCGAACCCATTTTTCACTCTGCTTGCTTAGAAAACAGCTCGTAGCAAAATATGCAGTCAGCATTCTGGTCATCATCACTGTCATCTCCATAATTCGAAGGATTTTGCGTGTTCTTTTTGTGTTCTTAATGTTCATAGATTTTCCCCTCAACGACGTCTTGTAAGCAGAGCCAGTTATCAAAGCGACTCTACCTGAACGTCTGTTGCAGGAATTTTATCTTTTCATTACCGGCAAAGGGCTTATCTCTACCGGGCTAACGAATCCAAATGTCGAAGGTTCATGAATAGATGCTGTACTTGTGGTTGCTAGAGGATCATTTTCATTGTCTTCTACCGGGATCGGAAAATCGCAGTCTCGGAAGAGACTGCGGTTTTCAGATTTCTTAAACTTATTTAGTGCGGTTTTAATGGTTGCTGCACGTACGAAGACTTTCATGTTTCTACCTCTTGTGCGTAATACGTTTTCAGTGGGTACACAAACGCCACATCCAGTGGCCGCAACCTATGTGTTGAATATGGAGGTGTGTTTTCGACCTATTTAGATTACATCCATATTATGTGAATAATGACCGTTTAGAAGTAGAATGACAGGGTCCTCTGGCGATGGCTGCACAGTGTGGATGAAATGCATCGTCCATTGTGAGAACAAATCTTGCTGTATCCATCCAGAAAGATGACAAGCCGCGATTGTACCCAGAGGTGCTACCCTCTGCTTTCATGTTTTTTCTCGGAAATATTATCATGTATGGTACAAATTGTCCTACAGCACTCTTACAGGTAACAAAAGTCAACAGTACACCCCTTTATACAGGAGATAAGTTACAAACTTGTTCCTTGCCTTTCATACTGACGACCTTTGAACATTTGTAGTGAATTGTTAGTCCAGTCTGGTCGATATTGAAAATTTTACATCGGGAAAAATTTATTTTCGTTAAGTGCATCCTCTAAAATGTTAAAAAATGCCTCCACACTTCTCTTGGCTTCGGAGAAAGAAAGCCTGAGGCGTTCGAAGTGTTAACTTTGGATGACGACGTTTTTTGCCTGCTTTCTCCGAATTGTCAAAAAATGGATGCTTAAGATAATTTCTTATTGCCAGTTGCCACGCAAGCCTTCGAATGTCATAGGAACGCAGGCCATAATATCGTTCGTCTATTAATAAACAATATTTGACCAAGTAATTTTCTAGAACTTCTGGTAGAACAGACTTTCGTTCCAATTTTGTCACAAGGTTTCAACATCTTTATTTTTATGATTTATATAGTTCCATTTTTTTTTTCAAGATAGTTCTTGAATGTACTGGAGTTTATCTGCAAGTAATTAAATTGTAGCTATTGTTATTGTTTTATAATAATAATAATACAGGCCTGCATTTTTCAACTCTTTGAATGTTGATTTAAAAATTTTAACTGTTTTCTAGTAATTGGGTAGCGCTGATTTCAAATCTGCTTTTTTTTTTTTGTATCACGTAAGGTTATTTTTCAAACCAGTAAAATCAAAAAATATAGAAAAAATACGATTTATTTCATTTATAAGCTAGTTTTATATTATATTAAAAAAAATACAAAAATATACACATAGAAACTATTAGAAATAGTTATTTATTCTTTATGCTTCTTAAAAAAAACGTTTTCGTTTTTCAGAAAAGCTTCGTTCGTCTGAAGGTAGTTTCTAGGCCAAGCAAATTTTTTTGTTTCGACCTAGACCCCAGTACTTCAGAAAGATCTTTTGAAAGTCCCAAATCTACTAAATCATTCAGTTCGGCTTGTGAAAATAGCTGAGGTTGGTTTTGACCTGAGGTTGATGGTTCAAAATCACTATCCATCTGTACGGAGCCGGAAGTTGAAGAGGTTTCTATATCTTCTTGTAGTACTTTGGGGGGTATAGGTATAGGTACATGATTACTGTGAGGAACTGGTCTGATAGCTGATTTAATATTGTTTGGGTACAAAATATGTTTCAAAGTTTTTCTATTATGCCCCTTAATATCACAAAGACAAAGTAGCAATCTTCATGATGATTTTGCGGTTCTCTCCAAACCATCGGTATTCCAAAAGAAAGGCTTTTTCTATTCGCTTTGGTCCAATGTCTTAAACCTTCTTCACATACCTTACAAACAACGTGCGGTGCCCAATCTTTATCTTGATCTCCTAATTTGATTTTGAAATAAGCATAATATGCATTTTTCACAAATTCACCAATTGGTCTCTTAATCTTTTTCAAGATGAAATATCCACAAATATAACAGAAATCATCTGGTTTGTTTTTGCAACACCGGCCAGACATATTTTTAAGCAATGTTTATTTATCAAATACCACGCACAACACTAAAGACAAATTAATTTTACTTGTTTACTGATTGACACTCAGAACTTTAATGATGTAAATGACATTAAAATATACATTTTGTTTGGAGTGATAAACTTGAAATCCTTCTTCGCAGTACTAATAAAGTGAAAGCATAATAAATAGGATTTAGCAGGTAAAAATTCCCGGAAATCTTGTCCAAAATTAATACATGTAATAAAAGATTTACATCAGATATGAGAGCCTATTTAACAAATTTCTTTAAAACCACAACAGAAAATCATTTTTGGGTTAATACCTAGAATTTGAAGTAGTACATTCATTTTAAAATGTATTAAAACGCCTATTATAAGATTTTTTTATATTTTTTTCTTTTTATTTTGTGCAAAAAAAATCTGGGTGGTAGATACCAACTGTATTTTAATTAGTTATTGCTATATAAAAACTGAGCTTAACAAACAAAAATCACGTCATCACAAATTTTATGCAGGCCTGTGTAATTCTCGCACTGTGATCTCAAAATATTTCGCTTTATTCGATAATTTGTTACTTTTTCTTTTATAGTGTAGTCGAGTTTGTATTTGAAAATATAGGATGTCTGTTATCGAATATCTGTTATTGGAAATTCCTAAAATCAGATTATGATATTTAGATATTCTGCAGTGTACACTAGCAAAATGAATGATGGCACATTTAAACTACAATATAATAATCTTAATATTACACATATCTTGTTAAGGGCAAGTAGATAGATTCTCTTCTGTAAAAGTAAAAACTGACTGCACGAAAAATAACGAACTCGCTTTTTACACAAATTCTGCGCTTACCTCATTCAACGAATCACAGTAAAATAGCGTCCCTATAAAGAAGTGATTTTACACGAAATCATCAGAGAAAAAATCTATATCCGATATTTGGCTCCTTTTCTCTACCGGGCCAGTACAAATAAAAAACCACTTTTTCCTATTGGTTTGCTTGAAGATCACGTGGATTAAAAAATGAGATTTAATAAATGATTATGAACAATTCACTAATGTTTTATTTATGTTTTATTTATTACCCGAGATATCCAGATTTTTCTACACTTAGATGAAATTGCAGGTGTGTCTTTGCAGTAACTAATGAGATTCTTGCTCTAATATTGTTTTTAGCTTCCAAATCTTTCTTTTAAATTTTACTATCTTTTCATATTAATTCTGTAAAAACTAATATTTATCTTTGTATGGTTGCCGTAATCAAAGCAATGAAATAATCTATTGGATGTTAATAAAATAGTATGAATTGTATATAAACGAAGTTTCATGGTGTATTATATACCTAAATTTCTTTGGAATTTTTTGTATACTTACGTAAAACAAGTGAATAATAGCCGGATGGTTGATAACATTTATGATTCATAAATTTCTTAATCACGAATACAAAAGGAGTTGCTTTAATAAAACCGAACTGTTACGTTTTACATCACTTATTTGGTATTAATGGCGTATTATCATATAACGAATCGTGTAATATAATAATAATAATAATAATTTATGGAGTGTATATGAATTTCTTTCTGTCAACATTCAAAACAGATCATTATATCGCGGTCTCAAAAGTTTTTGTCACGATCGTAATTATCAACTGGTTAAAGTTGATATTATAAAGGAAGAAAAATGTATACCGTAGATCAGAAGTTTCCAATATTTTTGACTTGCGACACCTTTAGGATCAATTTCCATGGCGGATTTCCTTAAGTATTGTTAAATTCAACTTGGCAAATTTCCATTCAGAAGTGATTTCTGATTTTTTCTTAGTATAGATTGAGAATTGGTGTTGTAGATTATGTCTTGATCTCTATTTTAAGCATTAATTACTTGGACAGTTAATAAAACTCTTCTGTCCAAATTATCTATAGAAGATATTTTGGCAAACAAAACTATACAAAATATATTTTTATGTAGACCAATATTAAACAATTGACCTGTGGAAAAAATTAACATCGCTAACTGCAGTGAAATCGAAGAAAGATATAATTATTTTCGCCTCTTATTCCAACTAATACTGTTTACTTTATATTCGTAAATTTCAGTGAAATCAAAGTCTGGATGTGCTTATATTTTCTACCAGATCATTTTGAGGAAAATTGTGTATTTTTGAAGAGTTTGTTTATAAACAAAACGGGTAGAATTTTTTTTTTAATTACTTTAAACAAAAATGCGTGTAAATTTAAAAGCCAAGAAATTATTTTGGTCTTCTTAATTGAATTTTTTCTGAAGAACAGAATATGAAGATTTTAAATTATCTTGTTTTTTTTTCTCCCACTTGTTGGCTTATTATTCTAGTGTTTACTCGCCTTTTTATGGGTATTTTTATTACAGGTGTACGCATAATTCCGTACAAAATGGATTTTCTTTTTCCAAACGTCCTTATGCTTACGTGTAAAATGCCTAAATGCAAAAGTCGTGAAAAGTGTCGAAATTCAGCGGCAGATTAGTCAGGTTTATGGAGGAGACTATATGAGCGATGGAATGGTGAGATAATGGATTAGAGCATCTAAAGATAGCCATTCAAGCGAATTGACCTGATGCAGAAAGTTGCCGAAAACATTGAAGGAAATGCTTTACAATTTCAACATTATTTAATGAATTTCCTTAACTTTCAAGAAGTGTTGGGTATGAAATTGTGGCAGAACGTTTAAACGATCGGAAATTGTGTTCAAGTTGGGCACCAAAAATGCTGATTGCACGATTCAATCGTTTAACTAGTAGTTTTGACTCACCTCGCGAGATACAATGACGAAAGGGATATGTTTTTAAGTTAAATTGTCACTAGTGACGAAACATGGGTTGCTTGTGTTAGACCGGTATCAAAACAACAGTCCAGAAAATGGAAACATTCAATATTACTACAAAAGTGAAATACAAACAAGTAATTTCGACCCGAAAAATTATATGCACTGTGTTTTGGGATGAGTAGAGGATTTTTTTTTGTCTCCCAGTGACATAATGACATATATTATTTTTTGCACCTAAAGCTGGTATCTTAGAAAGCATTTGTTTTTATTATTAGACCTACATAACAAATGTTCATTTGAAAAGTCAATCTAGTAGCATGTGATTTACTGAGAACATTTTGAAGTATGTCGTAAATTAATATTTACTACTTAACCTACGAAGTCGTATATTTTGACAGTTTCATACATACAAATAAATAACAAATAATAGGTATTTATTGAAAACTATAACAAATGTTGAAAATGTTGTCCTTCAAGATCAATGCACTTTAAAATCCTCCGTTCAAAATTTCTGATGATATTCTGCAACATTACTGGATTGTTGTTAACTTCCATGCATTTCTGTTCGATTCTCTGTAGCATATCATTCAAATTCAATATAGGTGTTCGAAATATGTTATTTTTTAGATAAGGCCACAAAAAGAAGTCGCAAGGTGTTAAATCGCATGAATGTGCAGGCCAGGCAATTTCAGTATTTCGACTAATTATACGCTCATCAAAAAATTCTCTTAAATAATCCAAAGATTCTGCAGTACAGTGACAAGATGCTCCGTCTTGTTGGAAATATGCATTTTGAAGTTCATCATCATGCAACTGATTGACAAATGGTTGTAAAATTTCCGTACGGTACCTTTGAGCAGTTAACGGCCCCTGAAAAAATATTGGCCCAATGATTCGCCTTTGGCTTATCGCTGCCCAAACACCAATGTTCTCTGGATGTAGCGATTCTTCATTAATTACATGTGGATTTTCACTATTCCAAATTCTTGTATTTTGTGAATTTATGTATCCCGTTTTATAAAACAATGCTTCATCAGTAAAGATGACTCTTTGCGAAAGTTCTTCATTATTGTTCATATTTACAAACTAATTACAAAACTGTAGTCTACGTGGGTAATCAATTTCTAACAATTCTTGTACTGCTGTGACACGGTATGGATAAAGTTGCATATCTTTTTTTAATAACTTGCGAGTTGTACCAACAGAAAGGTTTATTTGTTGACTCAAATGTCGAACAGATGTTTGTGGTTCATTTTCCATTATTTCTTCAACACGATTGACAACTTGAGGTGTACGTTTCTTAACTGCCTCGCTGCCTGATTTTCTTAAGAGACTACCAGTTTCAGAAAAAAGTTTTAAAGTTCGATCCAAAGTATTCTTAAATTGTATATAATCTATTACAAAATGTGGAAACTCAACTTGAAATTCTACCATGCAATCTTGAACTGAATAAACCCATAAACCATCAATTTTATTACCACCTCGAAAATAAGCCTGGACTAAAAAAAAATTATTTTCTAAAGTGAAAGCCATTTTAAAACTGAGAAGCAATTTATTTAAACCAGAATCGACGCACGATTATTTTATGCACTAACTGATATTTGCGATTGACATTATCAAATGTCATTCGCATGCTAATGTCATCATGCTAATATATTTGCGTCTTATTCTATCAAAATTTCAAAGTAACCTAGATTGACTTTTCATATGAACACTTGTTACTTAATAATAAATAACAACATTGAAAATTTATTGTCTGTTATCGATGAAAAACACAATTAAATTTCAAAAGATAAATTTTATTTATTTTCTAAATAGAATAAGTTTTATTTTGTGTCATACGATGGACACTTTAAAAGTGCTATTCAATAACTGTGTTGTATTTAGCGATGTTATAGACTACATATTTATATGGTCTATCGTAATTTCGGCCTCTCATGTCCGGACTCTACTACTTATGATTCATTAGTATTTCTTAGCATTATAATTTGCCTTTAACGAGACAATCTGTATAATTAACTAAATCTGGGAAATACTTTTAATAAAAGAGTTATTGAAGTAATGCAACAAAGGAGATTCGTTCTTAATTATACTTTCTAAATTATTATTGTAAATTACATATGCTAATCGACTAAGAATATCCTTTTCTATAAGTCAAAAAAAATTATATACAAAATTATATAATCTAGAATTATGCATGCATATATTAATTATTACGTATGCATAGTATATATTTATGAAAAAAATAATTGTACCTAACACTATTTACAAAACATTTATATCTAGTTACTGACAAGTGGAAGACTTTGGATACCTTTCACTTCACGAAAAAGTTTCGATTTTCCGTTTAGTTTACCGAATCAGTACATCTGTTCGGTATGAAGGAACGTTCGCGAGTAATAAAAGTCTGTTGGGATTTTGGCAAATGACTTGCGGCAGATGTAAAGTCCTCTGTCAACATTTACATTACTGACAACATGTGCAGTTAATTTATTAGAGAGAAGACAATAATGGTCTACAAAGCGGACTTGACGAATAGGAACATTTTAAAAAAAAATGTTCTCGAATAATACTGACGATATATTGCCGATATAAAATATTGAGTAAAATTGATTCCTTTTTTATAATTGTGTTAGTCAATGCCAATTTTATTTGTCATTTTTTATACATAAATATAGTATTGTTAAATTTTTTAGTATACACGTTTGCAAATTTTAAAAACAGATGGCTCTATTGTCACCTTATCTGATATTATTGACTATAAATGTTGTACAGGCTGGCCCAAAATGATCGAAGGGGTTTGAGTTCATTATAACTTCTTATTTAAGACATTATTAATTTTTTTAAATTTTAAATACAGTATATTAATGGAGAATATTTTTAATTTAATTATGAAAAATTATATCTCGCAAGTGGTGGCCATTTTCTGCTTCGCATATGCGTGCTCTTTCCAAAACATTTTCCATAACCTTTCGCAAAACTTCAGGTGTTATGTTGTTGATTTCGTCGCGTATATTATTTTTTAATTGCTGTATGGTTCGAGGCTTATTAATATAGACTTTTCCTTTCAAATAACCCCAAAGGAAACGGTCTGAAGCGGTTAAATCCGGTGAACGCGGAGGCCAATTAAAATCGCTTGTACGGGAAATAATTCGTTCACCAAAGATGTCGCGTAAAAGAGCCATTGTGTCCCTCGCAGTGTGCGCTGTGGCTCCATCCTGTTGGAACCATACTTGCGGATGGTTTTCCACGGCTGGCCTTAAAAAATTTTCCAACATTGTCCGATATCACACCAGTGATGGAAACGGCGACACCGTGTTCATTTTCTAAAAAATATGGGCCAATTATCCTTTCCGACGAAACACCGCACCAAACGGTACACTTAAGTGGGTGTAATTGTAGCTGTTGAACTACTCTTGGATTTTCCGTAGCCCATATCCTGCAGTTTTGCCTATTAACGAACCCATTTAATTGGAAATGGGCTTCGTCGCTCATAATTAAATTATGAATAAAATTATGATTTTCTTCTGCTTTTTGACGAAAATAAATTGCGTAATCAAGTCGTTGCTGGTAATCTGTCGGTTTCAATTGTTGGACAAGCTGAATTTTGTATGGAAACATTCTTATTGTATGCAAAATTCTCTGCAGCGACCCTCTTGAGAGACCAAGTTGTGTCGAACGTCTCCTGGTTGATGTTTCTCCATCTTCCCGAATACTCTCCTGTACCCGTTCAATATTGTCATCGGTGTGCACCGTTCGTCGTCTGCCGGCACCAGGAAGGTTCCTTAATGCCCCTTGTTCTCGAAAATTTGCAACCAGACGGTTTATTGTTGACTCTGAGGGTCCAACCCGCACATTAAAATAACGACGATATGCACGCTGAGTCAAAACAATGGATCGTTGATTTGAGAAATAAAGTTCAACGATTTTGTCACGTTGTTCAATTGTGTACTGTTCCATTTTAAATTCCCCAAGTCTTCTTTACAAAATACTGAAAACAAACAAAAAAATAATAAAATAAAAACGTTATAAGGAATTAAAACCCCTTCGGTCATTTTGGGCCACCTGTAGATGTAGTTGGGACTATTTCTGTAACAGTCACTGTATATTAATGAATATTTCCAACTGTTAAAAAGGAATTTCAATCTTAGAAATTTCCAAAGAACCTATTTCAGTATGAATAAATAACAAAGTACATATTTGAACATTTGTGTATAGGTGACTAATTTTGTTAATATTTAAGCGTATTATAAATTATTCTGTATCTCTATTATCCCTCCAATTACACACTTAAAATCAATTTCTTTTGAAATATGGCCTCCTTAGGCACTCGGTACAACTTGAGCTATAGACATGCTTATTCTACTGAAACTTTTACAGTATAGTTCTGGGAATATTTATATTTCTAATTTTACAATGTGAATCACTGTACCGCTGTTTCTTATCGTCTGAAATTGAAGAAATTGAATGAAAGAATTTTAATAGAATTAAAACTAGTAGTTTTGTTTTTGAAATTTATTTTAAAACTACAGTCGTTTAGAAATGTTTTAATTAATTTTGAAATTAGATATTAATACAAAATTATAACTTTGTTTTATACATATAAAGGATTTGAAGCATTGGTTGTTCCTGGTTTATAGTTTCCTAGTTATAAATGAAGAAAAGTTCGGTCGGTACATCAACTATTTTGAATTTTTTTTTATGTTCAGAATTGATACAAATTAGATAATTAATTAATAAAAAGAGGTAATAAAAGCTTGTTAATCTGTATAATATAGCTACAAAAAGAAAACAGAACAAAATGTCCTACTATTAATAATTTACATCGACATCGATGTTCTATGTAAAAATATCGTTAATCGTTCGGTAATTTGAAAAGTACTTAATGTTAGTTTAAAAATATGATGCTAAAATTCTAGAAATATTCATAATAATTAATAAAAAGCCCACGCAAGTTTTTTATGACCAATCTTTTTTTTTACATCTTCTTCTTCTTCTTCAGGTGCCATCTCCTCTCAGAAGGTTGGCTATCATCACGGCTATTCTCATTTTTGATGCTGCGGCTCTAAATAGTTCAATGGAGCTGCATTTATACCACTGTCTCAAATTATTTAACCAGGAAATACGTCTTCTTCCTATATTTCTTCTTCCCTGTATCTTACCCTGAATAATTATCTGTAGCAGAGCATATCTTTCCCCTCTCAACACGTGGCCCAGATATTGTAGTTTTACATCTAGTCGGCTATTAAGTTTTGCCATCACATTTCCTATGCTAGAACACTTCCTTCATTTTTTAATAGAAAAAATTCGCCCTGAAGCAGGATTCGAACCCACGCCCATGGCTTGCCGGACCATTGCTTTAACCACTAAGCTATCAAGGGACTGTGACTTCGAATCATTGTGGGAGGCCTTAAATCGCATTAAGGAAACAGATGATATATGTGCCCGTAGTCGGTAGTTTTTGCAAATTTATTGCATTTTCGCGAAGTAATTCGAAGTACTTCGCGAAAATAAATAAATTTGCAAAACAGGTTATATACGAGTTTACATCAAAATATAACGAAATTGGTGCTATAACTAGAATTATATAACACGAAGAATAGAACATGAAACACCCATCTCTAATGTACTTATCCTCAAGTAGGCTATGATTTAACTTTTGACGTTTATTACAAATTCATTACTGAATTGTCAGAGTTTGACGTATCTACCGAAAAAATGAACGTGGAGCAAAGATATGCGATCAAATTTTGTGTTCGGTTGGGTAAAATTCTGAAACTTTTAAAATGATAAAAACTGCATACTCCTATGATAGTTTATCACGATCTAGAGCGTTTAAGTGGCATTAGAAATTCAAAGACGGTTGTGAATCAGTGAAAGATGAACTTCGACGTTAGCCATCACCAACTTGCACGGATTGATTCTGTTAATGATGGCAATTTAGTTGTCGAAATACGTATCTGGGGTTTAAAGCTATGTTGTGGCAAAGGTTATTTTAAATTAACGTTTATAAAATAAGCTAGTTCCTGATTTATTCGGAACGCCATTGTCCCCTATAATTAATCAAAGCTATAAATTTTTGTATTATCAACTAAAGAACGCGCCAAAGTTTATTTTCCTAATGTTACTGCAATTTTGAACAGATGCTTGTAACACTTGAAATCCACAAATTTGCGACGGTTTGTTTCGTTTAAAGTAAGATTGATTCAAATGCAAATCTAGGTTAAATCACCTATGTTTCTGCATTGTACATCATTAACGATTCAGTTGAATTTTTGTCCGCTTAACGACACTTTAATTATAGTAATGTGTTATTTTATATATACTTGTAAGTATTATCGATCGTACTAAAATAATGAAAAATTAATTGATCGGGTAGGCGGTCTGTCAACTAAAAAACTCATTTATTTTTAACCTCTATATTTCGCAGCCATTTGCTACTTCCTCAGGAGACTCTACAAGATTAACTAAAACTCATAATACATTAATGAATATGCTAATACTAACAGCCTTACAAAAAAGTTAAAACAGTGACCGACACTAAACATGTTAAAATAGATTTACATTAAGTTAAATATCTTAGTTTCACGTTATTTTATATATATATATATATATATATATATATATATATATATATAGTAAATCTAATCAGTAGGCGATTAAAGGTCTGTATATTACTTCAAAATATATGTATTTAAAAAACTCACTGCCGAAACATGTAGAGTTTTTTAAATACATATATTTTGAAGTAATATACAGACCTTTAATCGCCTACTGATTAGATTTACCATATCATACCAAGGTCACGAAGTTATTATACATATATATATATATATTAGAAATAATAGACTTTTATTGGTTTAGCGACCTTTAATGAATATTGATGTTTTATTCTACGACGTTTCGATTTTTATTATTATTCAGTGTTTTTCAAGCCCCCCCCACACACACAAACACAACCAAAAATTTTTTTTGTTAGTACCCATTTGTAAATACTTTTACTATATACCCCTTAACACGTTTCTGACCGTTTTGCTAATTTCAAAATAGAACAGAAAGCCACTTCTCTAAACAAAAGACACAGACACTCGCAATATTCGAACCAGTGCAGTCGGTTCCCCTGAAAAAGGTCTCGGATAGCTCCGATGACACATGTTACACAGAATGAGTGTTTGAAACACAAAGAAAACGGTGAGTTTATTGCCATTCAATGTTCTTTACTGTATTAGTAGTATAATCTAAATTTTCAATTCATTTATACAGATGTAATCATTTTAATTTTTCCTTACTCATTATTAATCTAAATTTAATTTTAATTTTAATTGTTAACTCTGCCTTTAATATAATTTTAATTGTTAATTTAATTGTTAATTCAGTCTCACAAAGGCAAATATGTTCCAACTTTTTCATTGTATTCTTGTTTCTAGTTACTTGAAAAAGACTGAATAATAATAAAAGTCGAAACGTCGTAGAATAAAACATCAATATTCATTAAAGGTTGCTAAACCAATAAAAGTCTATTATTTTTAATATTAAGACACGGCCAATAAAATAAATAAGAAAAATAAAATTCTTATAAACACTATATATATATATATACATATATATTAAAAATAATAGACTTTTTATTGGTTTAGCGACCTTTTATTGAATTTTGATGTTTTATTCTACGACGTTTCGACTTTTATTATTATTCAGTCTTTTTCAAGTAAGGTTTCTTTTGTTGGGTTTCAAAAACACGCATTCTGTGCAAAATGTGTTACGGGGACATCCGAGACTTTTTTTTATTAAGGACCGACCGCACTGGTTCAAATATTGTAAGTGTCCGTTTTGAAACCCAACAAAAGAAACGTTACTTGAAAAAGACTGAATAATAATAAAAGTCGAAACGTCGTAGAATAAAACATCAAATTTCAATAAAAGATCGCTAAACCAATAAAAAGTCTATTATTTTTAATATTAAGACACGGCCAATAAAATAAATAAGAAAAATAAAATTCTTATAAACACTAAATATATATATATATATATATATATATATATATATATATATATATATATATATATTTAGTGTTTATAAAAATTTAATTTTCTTATTTATTTTATTGGCCGTGTCAATAATAATAAGAGTCGAAACGTCGTAGAAGAAAACACTAAAAGTCATTAATGGTCGCTAAACCATTAAAAAAGTCTATTATTTTAATGTATATATATATGTATATATTTATTTGCTAGACCAATGCAATAAATTCCGTTAGCATAGAGAAATTGTCTTCTAGGACGAGATTACACTAATTTGTAAGAGTAATTGTTCAAATGAAACGAGTAATATGTTTTAAAAATATACATAATACAAGTAAACTTTAAATCTCCTCGATGTTAAAAATAAACTATTTTTTTTCTTAAATCTCCTACAATTATAGTTCCTTCGTTGTCGACGAAAACGAAGTATCTCATGCTCATAGTGGCCTAGTAACGTTAACCTTATTCTACAACTGTTTATCTGTGGTGGCGACGAAAAAAATCAAATTTCGTAATATATGTATTTTTTGTTGTTGTGAACTTTTGACAACGCGTCCGCCCAAGCAATACAACTTAAAAACCTTGCATTGTTTTCTTTTATTTCCAAATTTTCTTCTATTTTATAAGTAATTGTCTCTGGTAAGTGATTATTGCATTATATTGTTCGTTCATTGTTCACAACGAAAGAAATGCGACCTCGTTGTCGAAAGTAAGAAAGTTGTATTTACTATTATCCTTACATAACTATTAGATATGTCATCTACCACATAATGTTACAGAAAATCGTTACCTTACCATAAAATACATTAAGTATCATTAAATAAAATATTCCTAAGATTTTAATAAGTTTATCTTTTAATTCTGTTGTTTATATTTTAAATCCTAGCTACTCACAACCCATAAGTTATGGCCCGTAAGTATTAATAAGACTGTCAGAAAAGCGCTGCCCACCCACTATATCCACTACACTCTTTACAAGTAATTATAACACTGTATGCAACAGTTACCCTCTAAACTAGCGTGATGAACCAACATCGTGATCACCACCTCATGAACTGGAGACGACCGTAAAAACTTTGCAGCATTAGGTATGCTTTGATACGTGAAAATATGTTCTTATATTTGGAAAATAATCATTCGACATCAACTGATTAATACAGGTTATACGTCAAATACTCTTTGTAGCCACTACTCACTTAACTGTCAACATCCTTTAGGTTTAGTTTGCAATACAACTTCATCTGAGGAAGACACTGTAATTCGAAACATTTGTAACGGGATTTTACCTCAATAAAGTGGAAATTAAGTAATATTGCTTTTTCATTTTTATTTCATTAATTTGTCTTAATGTGTTAAAATCAATGTCTTCATTTAACACATTTTTTGCATAATCTATAGCGTGTAGTAACAGTTAGTTTACTTCGTCCACCATTTGCAGAGACTACGCTAACGCCATCGCACTACTTTGCAATTTTTCTATTGCGTCAGTTACTCCTTTATAGTTGGTATTAATAGTTGTTAAATCAGTTTTAATGGGAATATCTCAAAATTGTGTCTCGCTTTTTTTAATATCTACAGTCTCGGTGTTGGCCCCAGCAATTCGGCAGCATATTTTGAAAGACCTAACTCTATAACCAGGTCAGTGAGCTCGCTTTGAGAAAGAAGTTAAGGTCCCTCATCAACGAAAAAAAATCTGAACTAGATTCGTCCTGTGTTTGCATCCTCAGGAAATTATTTAACCTGGAAGGTGGGTGTGGAACTGATATTTCAGAGCTTTGAGGCACTGGACGAATAACTGAATTAAGATATTTTCTTTTTATTTTTTGTATTAAAACTTTTTACATCTACCGAACATAAATAGCTGTCGGTAGTGTGTAGTTTTGCTGTTCCCTCCACATCATAGCAATGCCAAAACGAAATTAGTGTTTTTTACCCCTAAACCACAAACGAAGATCTTCCTCGCAGCTTCTGTACACATTATGAGGAGATACCATTCAGCCAGTGACGGCTCTTTAATGAGAGCAAGTGAGCAATTGCACCCCCTGGAATTATGAAACAAAACAAACCAAGCAGCGACTAACTGTGAAAGTATTTATTTATTATATATATTATGTATTCATAGTTATTGACGAGGAACGTGGCACGCTAACAACGTGCATATACCGATCGTCGTCACAGATATACTGAGCAAAGCCCAACTGTTGCTCTGTTAAGGCATTAACATTACATTGATGGTGGGGAGAACTGTATTTTGCCGTACTTCAATGTCGTATAATACATAGCGTTGGAGCAACTGAACCAGACTGCTTTCGGGCGTTGTTACAATGAACACGGTATCTTTTTTACAGAACAACGCGTTTTCGCGGTTAACGTATAATGAAAAAATCGCAGTAAAAAATCTTAAACGGCCGATGCCTCAATTATGTTTAGAAAATAAACAATCTGTTAAAGGTAAAGACGTTATAAGAAAATTCAAAATTAATATTTATCAGAAAAATGACTGGATTTGTGGGTGCGAAATTAAAAATACTTTGTTTTGTTTTCCGTGTCTTTTGTTTGGTGGTGAACCGTCTTGGTCAAAGAACGGTATAAGAGACTTAATTCATCTTAGTGCTAAAATTATTAAACATGAAAATTCCGAAGGGCATTTGAAAAATATATTTAGTCTAAGAATGTTAGGAAAAAATAACATTCAGAATGTTTTAGATTCATCATATAGAAAAGCAATTCAACAACACAATGAAAAGGTAACAAAAAATAGGCATGTGTTAAATTTAATCATAAATTGCATTAGATTTTGTGTCGCGTTTGAACTGGCACTTCGGGGTCATGATGAACAGCAAACGTCGAATAACAAGGGCATTTTTCGGGAATTGATAAATTTTACGGCACAATTGGATAAATCGCTCAGAGATCACATTGAAGCAGCACCGGTTTTTAAGGGATTATCAGAAACGATACAGAATGAGCTGCTTGATGCAATGTTGAACGTGTATCATGAACAAGTTGCCAGTGAAACTAAAGCAACCGACTTCATATCTGTGATAGCTGATGAAACCACAGATGTGTCCAATCAGTTTCAGTTGGTGGTTGTTTTAAGATATATTGTGAACGCGAGACCGGTCGAAAGATTTTGGAAAATTCTTCTGCCTAGTGGACATGATGCTAATTCTTTATCTGCCGCCATCCTTAACGAAATTAGTTTGCTTGTTGATGACCCAGAAAAACTGATTGCACAGAGCTATGATGGGGCAGCAGTCATGAGTGGTGCTATTAACGGCGTGCAAAGACATATCCAAGGACTAATTTTGTACATTGTTATGCACATCAGACAAATCTAATTATGTCGCATGCTACATCGAGCAGTAGTAATTGCAGAATTTTTTTTGCCAATCTGACGGGATTATGTACATTTTTCTCCAGTTCACCACAACGAGCTGCAAGATTGGAAGAATTCCTTCAGAGAAGAAGCTTACCTCGTTCTTCAAAAATAAGATGGAACTTCAATTCTAGGACAGTGAATACAATATATGAGCACCGAGAAGAAACAATTGAAGCTCTAGAACAAATCGAAGGAGAAGCTAGTTTACAAACTACCATTCATCAAGCTAGTGCCAATTTGCGAATTTTAGAGGAGGAAAATTTTATCTATTGGTTAACTTTCTTTCATAAAATTATGCCACATGTGGACATATTGTTTAATCAATTACAAAATGTCAATACAGATGCATTAAAAATCAAGAATAATTTAGACAATTTTGAACCGAAATCGCTGACACAGATAATCAGTTGGTTAAACAAAATGACCCAGAACTGACTCCTCGACCATCAAAGCGGCGCAGAGTAACTGATGGTAGCCAAAGAAGGAGGGAAACTATTGAAGTGTGCGATATTATTTTGCTAGAAATAAAAACTAGATTTCGGTATACAGGGCACTTAATATTAGCAAACTTAATTTATTTTAAACAGTTCTCCTCTTTTCAAAAAAGATTTCCGGGATTGCCTTAAAGTAGCAGTAAAATTTTATCCATGCCTCAATGAAAGCAGACTACGAACTAAATTAAGCGTTCTATATTCTAGAGAAGAATTTAGGCAAAATATAGAAGTCGGTGCTGTAGGTCTGCTAGGTCTTCTGCTGGATGGATTAAGCGACACCTTTAATGAAGTTGTTACGCTTTTAAAAATTGTCATTACAATCCCAATGACAACGTCCGAAGCGGAACGCCAGTTTTCACGGCTGAAGAGAATAAAAACTTTCATGAGAAATACAATGAAAGAAGAGAGATTAAATGCCCTTACTATGTTATCTTGTGAAAAAGAATGTATAAATGATTTCCCAAACTTTAATGAAAAAGTGATAGAACTGTTCTGCAAGTTAAAGACACGTAAAATGGACTTCGTTTATCGTCAGATGTAATTAAACTGTGTAGTGTAATATTTACTATTCCCTCAAAACAAACTCTACAATGAACAGTACCTGTCTGGAACAGTACGTCGGTGAAATTTATAAGGATTGGGCAAGCGTTTTTGTATTACACTTTTTAATTCTGAAATTATGCACTCCCTATGTGAACCACCCCGAGCCGCCACTGCATTCAGCCCAGGCTTTGTCTTGCTTACTTCAAGTTTCAACTTGAAGTATGCAAAATACACTTTCTTCACGAAATCACTTATGTTTCTTTATTGTCTTTTAACAGTGCATTCACCACAAATAAAACATACGTTGTCAGGAGAAATAACACAACCTCTTGAAGCTATAATATATAACTAAAAACACGTTTGAGTGCGAAATGTAAACTGATTGTGGCTTATACGGCAACCAAGATTCTGAACGTATGTATTACTGTATACGTGGGCGCCGTATAAAGTTGTGTGCGATTCTATTTGTTAGCTTTATTGTACTCCATGTACAACACTTTGATTAGTGGTTTTACCTACTGATGATGACAACTTAGTTGTCGAAATACGTAATTATGATACGATTATTAATTATGGTACGGGAAGAAAACCTGACTAGATGGAATTTTTCGAATATTTTTCCCAGTTTTAGTGAGTAAAAATCTATAAGAAACGGTATAAAAATTCGATGTAGTTTTTTCTTTGCAAACCTGTTATCCGTGTCATCTATTTAAGAAATGTCGTTCATCTAACAAGGTGTAAAGAAAGAAACATGTATTACACATACTTGACACCACAATATATGAAAATAAATACATTTAAGTTTAGTTTTTAGTTAAATAATAGCAGGGGAATTTATGGTAATTAAAAAAAAAGTGCACTTGAAAATATCGTAAATAAAATATGAAGCGTTTGTTCTTAATGAAGATTTAAAAAAAATAAAAATGTTGAGATCCAAACAATAAAGGAACCGAGAATTAGCTATAATTAATAAACAAATTAACCATTAAATTTAGTTTTAAATTAAGAAAGCCTGCGTTAATTCTATGAAATATTTCCCCAAATCTGTTGTACAGATAATTTCCTTTACTTTGAACTAACTGACCGCCTGTCTACTGCTACAGTTATTCAGAGTATGCAGCAAGTCGAAAAAAAAGGTATTCACTACTTCAAGCTTAAGACGAACCAAGAGACAGGTTGCCTTTCCTTTTGTATGTCCGTCTCTTTTTAAGCGGCAAGGCGGGAACGTACATACATACATGTTGGTTAGCTCTTTTAGTATTTTATTTTACGCTGGCAGTGAACGGTTTCTCACTGAGAAAAAAACGCTTGGAATATCTCACTATCAGCTAGAAAGTTGTAGAATAAAGACGAACTCTTTGTATTTCGAAAATTATATTTTATGAACGCTCATATAGTTTCAAATTAAATTGTTATTTTATACATGTTTAGAAAGTAGGTGCTATTTACATATTTGCATAAGATATAGCGTAAGATTGATAAAAATTTAGAATTGCTTAAGCGCTGACGGGGAATTTGTAAAATGTTTTTGTAATCAACCGAATAAACGATCGTTTCTTTAAGGTTTATGCCCCCAGATAACCATTCATTGCTTTCGGTATTAATTATAATAAATATGTATTTTCCTGTTTTCTGTTTCTAATCTGGCATGTTTGAAAGAGGTGTTGCTTGCATATTTTACAATCTTTAAGTGGCTTGCGTTGTTGTTACTACATTTAAACATCTTCCTAGAGGAATATTTTTTATGCGCTGGGAAACAATCCCAACGCCGCCGCCATCTACGAGGATTGTATGATAAATATATGTGTTAAGGAAAAATTTTCTTGTAGCTCGATGCACTTGGTCTAGCGATGTTTAGCAACTTTTTTATAATCTGATTTCTCGAACTTTGCAAAATAGGCCTCTGTTTCGACAATAAGCTCTTCATTTGTCGTGAACCGCTTTCTGCCAAGCCATTTTTTTAATCTTGGAAAAACAAAGAAATCACAGTGGTGCCAAATCTGGCGAATATGGTGGATGGGTCCCAATAGGTGGAGATTGAGTCTTGAAATCTGAAACAGACAGAAAGAAAAAAAAATACTTACCCAATAAATGAATAAACTCTATGTATTCCGGCAACTAAGTTGCCGTTTTCAATAGAACAATCTGAAAAAAATAGTGTCCAAAAGCTATACATATTCTTAATCCACCCGCAACGAGCTTAAACTTGATACACGACAAACGTTATTTCTTAAAAATTCGAAATTGCACTTATTTAATAGCCTGATGATGTAGCTAACATCTTACAACTTTTTAAATGCTGTTATAATATTCTAAAATATACTTTATCAAATGTCAAATTACTAGTTTCTACCTGTAGATTAGAAATCTGTAATAAAATGATGATATTTTTTGTCCATTTTCAGCTATTCAGCTTTAAACTCCAAATGGACACAAATTTAACCTCTTCGCGATTTCTTGCCCTATTCAATCATGTAATTCTCACATTTGAGCTTTCAATATGAAATACAAACATCCTCCTTCTTACGCCTAATAAATTTTTCAATCAGATAAACTGCACCCATATAATCCAGATATGGCTTCGTTTTGAACACTGTATTTCGTCATATTTGGAAAATGCGTAGTTGTCAAATTATACCTTGTCCATCAAAATTAATGCTGAATTCGTTTTCTACGCCCTCGAATTAGTACATAAAAAATATAGTACCAATTTGTGAACTGGTTTAAAATCGTAAATTTCTTAATTTCTTCTTTAAAAATTTTCGTCACCGACTTTTTTGAAATTTGTGATTCTTATGTACTTTTGCCTGCTAAAAACGATCCTGCCATTTAAAATCCATTAAAACTTCAAGTTTAACCTCTAATAAACGCCACAATGGCTGCTGAACACTACATTTCGTAATATTTTGAAAATCCCTAGTTGCCAAACTGTACATTTCGCGTCAATATTAATGCCGAATTTGTTCTATACGCCCTCAAATTAGTTAAAAAAAAAATTAATACCAATATGTGAACTGTTCGAAAAATTGAAAATTTCTTAAGGGGTACGCCTTCAAAAATTTTCAATTTTCGTCATCTCACCGACTTTTTTGAAATTTGTCATTCTTATGTACTTTTGTATGCTAAAAACGATCCTGCCATTTAAAATCCATTAAAACTCATAGTTTACCCTCCAGTGAATGGCAAAATGGCTTCATTTTGAACACTACAGTTCGTCACATTTTGAAAATCCGTAGTTGCCACACTATACATTTCCTGCCAAAATTAATGCCGAATTCGTTCTATATGCCCTCAAATTAGTTAAAAAAAAAATTAATACCAATATGTGAACTGGTTGAAAAATTGAAAATTTCTTAAGGGGTTCCAATAAAACTTATAGTTTACCCTTCAATGAACGCCAAAATGGCTTATTCTGAACACTACATTTCGTAATATTTTGAAAATACGTTTTTCGTTAGAGAAAACCTGACAGCAGATTTTAAATTAGATTATTCATATTGTGATGAGTCATCTGGTGATACGTCTAGAAAAATGTTCCCTTGAATATAAATAGCACTCAAGAGGGATTTAAGCCATTCCACACCAAATCATCCCAAAAAATTGGAAACTTTTAATTTTTCCGTTTCACTAACGGGCACTCTATAACAAATAATGAATTCAATGAACTTCAATTAGGTGGTATTGACTGTCTGATTCATCTCTATTTCTGCTATGTATCTGAAATCTTAAATCGAATTAAATTCAAAACAATATTTCGTGTGTTGTTATAGGACATGTCATGTCCTATAAGATCATGTCCGACATGATAAAACTTAATCTTAATTTTAGATAATGTTTACACATCTAAAATAATCATTACGGCTTTGACTATTTAAGCAAAAGAAGAACATTAGAAGAACAATTCTCAGCAAATATTTTACTGTGGATTTATCGGAATTATCTTATTTTTTAGCCATAGGAAAAAATAATCATCTCTATTTAGATTTCTCCCATGTACGTATAAATATTGTAAATACTTCCACTTAAATCATACTTTGTCATAAATTGTGAAGAAGTTATCATTAAAAATCGCGTGTGGTTTTGTATTAAAATGAAACAATGACACATTATCACGAAAATATCACCAACACTACCGCGGCAGTAGACAATATCATTAGCGTCGTCAGCAGATGCGCTGTTACCGACTAATATTAGGAATAATTTGCTAAATCGCGGCTTTTATTTAACGCTAAATACGTACAAATTAACATCAATATATGTAATAATAGAAGAGATGAGCTGATTCGTCAGAATTGTGAATAGAAATTATTTTGCAGTATACAATGTCAATCAAAAGTTAAGGTGACCAATTATGAACATAAATTGCTGACATGTCCCGATTTAAACTATTTCTATAAATAAACAAATATAATTTACTAACTT
The DNA here is from genome assembly GCA_935421215.2 of Melolontha melolontha. NCBI lineage: Eukaryota > Metazoa > Arthropoda > Insecta > Coleoptera > Scarabaeidae > Melolontha > Melolontha melolontha. The sequence goes on along the minus strand of OW285243.1, from coordinate 117,765,781 downwards.
TATATTATTGGAGTTACAAGGTCGATTAAATTAACATACATTTGTCATTTATCCGTTTAGTTCAACGGCGAGGAATAAAAACAATTCAAATAAATATACTTTGGATAAATAGAATCTTTTAAACGAATTTTAATCGAAAAATACACATATGCAAACGTTTTAATTATGTAGTATTGACAAATTATAAATGAGACTACTGTTCCAAATTCATTAAAAGACCCTGTAAATAGGATAATTAAAAATTACTGAAAAGCCAACTCCATCAACGGGAACGTAAGGACGCGTTTCGCTCAAATTGAAGCTTATCAATGTACGGTATCTCGAAGACAGATATGGCTTTTCACTTCTCTACTTTGTGTATATATAGTTAACATCCTGAACTTACTGCAAATGAGAATTAATGAATATTAAATCTCATTTTTACAAGTCAATGTCGCCTTATGTGATGCATTAATAACTACAATCCGACAAACCAAGTTTGTATTAGCATGTACAACACACCTCGTCGCGACTACGATCTTACTGGTTGTTAGGATAATTAAAAATTTAATTATCCTTAATCGAAGATCAAAGGCATTTTAATTTACAGTTTTGATAGTCTGAGAATCAGTCATAATGAATTTGTACCTCAACGCCGAAATGTAACCTCACATTTTTACAGAGTTCATTTCGGAAACGCGTTTCTTTCTAAGACCGAGCATGAAAAAATCTGGATACTGCATTACAATAATGTGTTCAGGCAACACAGTGATATCAATAAACGAGTTTTGGCAAGTAAAAACATTTCCTCCCTGATTCAACAGGTTTGGGTCTTTGCTTGTTTTCCCTCAAAGATTGAATATTTACCTCAAAAAAACACCGTTTTGTGAGATTGGAGAACATTTAAAAGACCGTACCTGATCAGCTGAAGACGATTTCAGTATCTGAGTTCCAATACTGTTATATAGATTGGACAAATCGTCTCCAGCGCTGTGCGTCTTCATTGGAAGGCACACAAATAGTTGCAATTGGGCAATTATTTTGAAGGATCTGTGGAATTTTAATTTCAACGAATACAAAAATATTTAAAAAAAAACAATCTGATTATTTACTGAAAACATGAATATTAAAAGTGCTGCTAACTAAATATATGGAATAGTTAAAGATGCTTTTGAACATTTATTATAGAATTTTGCGTCTGTTAAGAGATTTTCAGTTATGATTCTTGACTATCATATTTTCTTCCTTTTAGTTCATTTTTGTTTTATACTGATGTCAAAAATGACATTTTTCGGATTATTTATGGCACAAAAATTAAAATATTAAAGTTAAAATATTTTAAAATTATACGTTATTGACAGGAATTATTCAAATTTATTCGTATTGATTTGGTGACTTACTTCGCATCAAATTCTTCTTCACGCGATTAGCTTCATCCAGAATATCTTGCGATATCTCATTTGGATCCATTTTAAAACGAATAATCGAATAAATCACAGAAAATTGACTTCTTTATTTTTATTTGTAACAAACTTCCGTCGCTATGGAAATATTAGTTACATTTACTTAACTTTTACGAATAATTTCTGCGATATATAAATGTCATTTTTGACATCAGTATGAAATAAATCCATTTCTTTTTATTTAAAATTCATTAAACTTGCTGTATGAAATAAACCGTTGTATTCACCACGAACGAAAAATGTTTTTAATTTGAAGTTCCTCGCAAATAATTTCGTCCTCGGCTGACGCCTCGGCCGTAAACAACTTTCTCGTCCTTTAAAATGTCACTTTTCGTTCTTGATAAATAAAATAATATTATTGCATTTATTAATTAATCCACATGCTCATTTTTTATTTTTTAATAGCAAGGCATTAAGTAGGGGTATTTATGTTTCAAATTAAAAAAAAAAATCAATAAAATATCTTGAATAATCTTTTTTAATTTTCCATCACCGAAATATGTGAAAAAAATTAAAAAATTCTAATTTAAGTGGGGCTCCTTCGATATAATAAAAGATTTAGCACTAACACCGAGTTATTCACTTTTGATTTTGGAAGTATACCCTTATCCCATCCGCATTATTAATATTTTTAGCATTAATATTCCGATCAGTCAGTATAAGCATCCAAATTTCCGGTTTTTGTTATTAAAATAATTGTACGATAATTTATGAAGATTCCTGACAACGGTGGATGTCATCGTGTATTTATATACCATGTGTATATATTGTAAATTTAATTTGAATACAAAATAAATGATTCAGGAACTATAAATACGTTGTTTATACCAATGATTTTCACGATTTTAAGTTAGTGATTGTTAAGATTACTTTGCTTAGAAAATCGTCTGTAATAATAATATTAATAATAATAAGAAACAGATTCAAATTAATAAAATAAAAAATATTGTGAACAGTGTTTCTCAACTTTCTTAGCTATATTTTACCAATGAAAAGTGGAAATTAAGGGATATTTTTCTTTCATTTTTATTTCATCAATTATGAATTTCCATCAATTAAAAAAAATGAACCGATTAATTAAGTCACTTAATTAAAATTCAAATTCATATGTAACTATCGGTTAATTCTTTAGCGGTAAAACACATTAAATATTTTATCTATTATTATTAATAATGCAATAAATTCAATTATATTTATATTTATAAATTAGAAAAAAACAAAATAATCAATTCTACAAAGAAGAATAAACATTTCCTATCGTTTTGACATTATTAAAAATTATTTTCAATTCTCTTTTCAAAAGCGTAAGTGAATTAGAACTTTTAAATAATATTGTTTAAAATTCAATATTTCCAAGCGTCTGCGTGTGTTAAGCATCTGCATGTGCCGGTAAATTTGTGTTCTGGAAGCTTGAAAATAGCCCCAGTGCGTGTCGTGATTCTAAGAATAAATTCTGTTTACCATAGGTATACCTCCTACATCACTTCTACTGGTTTGAGTTTCGTATAACAACTTACAATCAGAAAGTGAAATTCAACTCGATTAAATATAAAATCGTATATTATTCCTATATGTACATGTAGTGGCAAGTATTGGATATAAAATCGTTATATATCTTGTTATGTTATTTGTAACTGTATACAATATTACATAAATATTTCTTTATTATTTCTTAAAGCTGTTATATGTTTTATTTAAACTAACAAGGTAGTCTTAATTGTTTTTTCTTCTTTATTGCCTATATTTTTGTATTTCATACTTAAGATTTTACTTAAAAGTTCCAGAATTTAAATAAAAGTCGTTTAAAATGCTTTTAGTATTTGTGATGCAGTCTTCTATATACAGGGTTAGTTAAAAGTATGGAGACGGCGATTTATTGTCGTTAATATTCATTTTAGGGATTTATGTTCAATATAAAAGTTTGTTAGGATATTTTGATCTACATTTGAGAATATTTGAATTTTTTTTTTCTTCAATTGTTTTTTAGTTACGCCTGTCCACGCATTTTTTTTAAATGGGAACTAGTAAATTTTAATCTACCATTCGATAGAGTTTTTTTCTCTTTACAAAATTTTTTTGGTTTTTTAAAAATTCATTTTAATAACTTTTTTATAAGAAAAAGCCGGTGCATGTGTTTAACAGATGTTCGGTACATCGCAGATAGACAGAAGCGTAGCGATAAACAAACTTGAGCGACATAATTTTATCAGTGGTTATTGTGTACGTCAAATCTTTGACAGAAATAATTAATTTGTGCAATTTGTTGCTGTTAATATTGACAATGGCGAGTTTAAGTGAACATGAACGAATTGAAATACTTATGATGTTGGGTTATGGAGATAGACGCAGACGTTTACAAGACGTTAGTAATTTATTTAATGATACGCATCCAAATAGAAATCCAAATTCGAAATCCGTTGTTGGTAAATCTTTAAGACGCTTTGAACAAACGGGTAGCGTTAAAGATTTGCCAAGGAGTGGTAGACCTAGAACAGCAAAAAGCGATGATAACAAACTGGATATTTTATTAGCTGTATCTGAATATCCCCATTTATCAACCAATCAATTAGCGGCCAATTTCAATATTTCACAGTCATCGATCGTGTCATTTTTAAAAAGTGAAAAGTATAAACCTTATAAGGTACACCTTGTACACGAGTTGACGGAATATGATTTTGATAGGAGATTACAATTTTCTGAAGAAATGTTAAATATTTGCAATAATAATGAAAATTTTGTCAACAATATTCTTTTCTCTGACGAAGCTACTTTTTGCCTTACCGGTGAAGTAAACAGACATAACTGCAGATACTGGTCATCGGAAAATCCCTCTTGGTTTTTGGAGCACAATACGCAGTACCCCCAAAAGGTTAATGTTTGGGTTGGCATTCTAGGCGGTCATACAGGGTGCGGCAGGGAAACTTGCTGATTTGAAAAGTCAATAACAGAAAAAGTACTTCATATATCGATTTAATTCTTTTTGTATCGTATAGTACACATTCTGAATTTTTGTTTTAAGTAGTTTTAAAAATGACATCGGGCAAATGGCGGCCCTCATTAGTGATACACTGATCTACCCTTGATTTGAAGTTGCGCTCCACTCTTTCGAGCATATCGACGGGAATGTTGGCGATGGCTTGGCGGATGTTGTCCTTCAGATGTTGCAGGGTCCGGGGTTTGTCGTTGTAAACGATGGATTTAAGATATCCCCATAAAAAAAAATCGCTGGGTGCCAAATCGGGGGAGCGCGGCGGCCACGGTACGTCACCCCTCAAGGATATAAGGCGCTCGTGGAAGTGTTCCCTCAAAAGCTCCATCGAAGTTCTCGCTGTGTGCGCCGTGGCTCCGTCCTGCTGGAACCATACGTCCCCAAGTTCCATTTCTTCAAGTTGTGGATGAAAAATTGTCTCAATCATTTCTCTGTAGCGAACTGCATTCACAGTAACAGCGCGTTCATCTTCCTCGAAAAAATGAGGCCCAATTATTGCAACTCTCGACAATTTACACCACACAGTAACACGTTCACAATGAAGTGGCATCTCATGAAGTTCGCGGGGATTGACATCACTCCAATACCGCATATTTTGTTTGTTAACACAGCCGGAAAGGTGAAAATGGGTGAATTTTTTATGTAATTGTTATGTAACTTATATTAGTTAAATATGAGTAAATGTTTCGACCTAGAAAAATTAGTGGAAACTAACGTAACTAAAAAAATTCACATTTGTGTAGTGTAGAATTACTAACTAGGACCAACGAAAGAAATGTTTCTTTAATAAATAAAATCAAATCTTACGAAAACTGTCTTACGTATGCTGCGTTGTATAGAAAACAACGCTTAACATTTGACATTTCGAATTACTGCCGGAAATATGTCACGAAGATTACTTAATGGCGCCATACGAAAGTTGTTTTCAGTCCATTTCCATAAGGATACAAGTTTTTATATTAAAATTAATTCATGTATAATTACTACCATTTATAGTGTTTGTTATAATTTTTAAAAAGTTAACGAATTTTATTAATGGAAACATTAAATAATGATAATAATTAATATGTTTTCTTATATAATTATAGATGCAGAAATAGGCGTTTTTTAAATGTAGAAATTTATTCTGATGCAGGTTATTTATACACTCATTTCTTTTAAAATGTAAAAATGTTAATAAATATTTATTTACATATATTTGTGTGAATATATGTATATATTATTTCCAAGTATGATAAACATTTATTTTGACAGTTTTCTACTTTTAAGTGTTGGGAAATTTTATGCAAAAATTTATTTTGAAATAATTAAATTCATAGAATCTTGGAATTGTTACGAGCGAACTTACAACATATGATGTTATACGAGGGACAAGCTGAAATTATGAAATTAATAGGGTGCTTGTTCACTAAAAACTGAATTTAAACTCTCTTTGCACTCATAAGCGCTTAAACCTTTTTTTAAATCATAATAAATTATGATTCGACGAAAGTAACTCTCGTCAATTCCATTTTCTGTTACTTTTAAAAAATAAGTAGTCGAGTTATAACGAACGTAACTTTAACAACAAAACTCAAAATGACAGATAAAGAATTGTTTTTCACAGTCTACTAGATTTTCTTATTCTCAATAAATTCAGCTTATCCCTCGTATACAGTTGGTAAAGAAATAGAACACAATCATAGCAATAGATAAAAAATGATTGTCATTGCCGCGCATTTGAATTAGTGCTCATTTTTACAAGAAACCGCTTCACCCTATAGTTACTCGTACTATTTTTAGTAGCGTAGTATCGAAATTTATGCAATTGAATATCCATATCATTCTGATATATGTCAATGAATTCTGTAACATGAAATAACTTTATTTTATGAATTATAATATATATCACTCGCACCTGTTTATGAAAATAAAAGAAATTTAAATTAAATTTATTATTTTTTATGTATTAAACTTGAAGAAACAAACAACGGACGTCAATGAAAGAATAAATAATCAAATTCTTTAAAATCTGCCTATTTTACTAAATTGCTAACTTCACTTAATGGATTGGAAGTAAGTTTTGATAGTATCGGGGAAAGATTTTTTCATGACAATCTTTTACGATCGCACGTTTGGTAATGTTGAACTTCACGTTCCTTTTTTTAGGCAAAATCTATGCATGAATTTGTAACCAATCATATCAAAGAATTGATTTCGTAACAATGGAAACATCATTCAAAATTGAACAGAATTGCCATATTGCCTTATACGTTTGAATTATAAACAGTTATATAGTCCAGTAAAATTAGATCAAATTCGACCTCATCTGCGAATTTTGGCCCGGCAGGCTGGAAATTTGTATACATCTTCGTTTTAATGTTTCAAATCTTGTGTCAAAAGTCAAGAATTCAGATGCTCCGGCTAGCAAAGTTATTCGAGGTAAAATGACGCAAAATTCGTTTTTTCGCGAATAACTCGTTTTCTATGCTCTTGATCTTAAATGCCTACTAGAAAAATTTGAAGAGAATTTCACGCTCTACAACTTCTCTCATTCACTATATATATATTCATTTTCGGCCCTCACCATGGGGATCTCGCTTATTATTGGAGATAGAGTATAGGTTTAAATTTGGCAAAGTTGTTAAATTTTGTGTTTGTTATAAATCCGTAGAGAAAATAGACCTGTTACAAATGACCTTCGTTATTAAAAAAAAAAAAACGCGAAAACCCCATTTTCTTCTTTTACCTGTAGCACCGACATTTGGCCTTGTAGAGAAAATATAAAAACACATCCTTGTGGCCATTTCTAAAACTCTATCCAGTGGTGTACTCTAAATTTTTATACGACGTTTCGTTTCTTTCTGGCCATCATCAACTATCTAATTTCTTATAGGCGCCATATTGGATTTAGACATCTTCAGAAAGAGTTTTTTTTTCTGATTTCAACCATGTACAACATGCTGACTATACTTTTTGACATTAGGTTTTATTTGAAAGAATAAATTATAAGATTAAATAAGGTAGCCATGGAATTTCAATCTGATCAAAATGTCATACACTAACGAAGGGAAACGAGATATGACAAGTATTTTTTATTCTTCGAACCGAAATTCAACAGTAGCGAGTACAAGATATCCTACAATTATATCCAGAACGACAACAGCCTCATCGTACCATTTTTCTAGATCTCGACAGAAATTTGGTCGAGAATGGATCGTTTACTAAGCCGCGTAATGGTCAAGACAACAGGAATTTAAATGAAAATCGACAAGATATTTTACAAATGGTAAATTAAAAGCGTGTTTCCAAATTTCATGTTAAGTTAATCTTGTATTTTTATAGATAAATAATAATCCATCAATTTCTACATGCAAAGTAGCGTCAGAATTAAATTTGTGCCAGTCCAGAGTTTGGAGAACTTTACATAAAAGGTTTAAACCATACAGGATCCATGTTAGTCACTCTTTACTGCCTGGAGATAATTTAAGAAGGCTAGAATATAGTAATTGGTTAATGGGAAAGATAGAAAATGACGAAAATTTTTTAAGCAAAATCCTCTGGTCAGGTGAAACAAAATTTACAAATTCTGGAATGTTCAACAGAAATACGGAGCACTATTGGGCAGTACAAAATCCCCGACAAAACAGGGCTAGAAGACCACAACATCGCTTTGGAATAAACGTTTGGATGGGTATTTTGGCGAATCGTCTCTTAGGACCAGTTATGTATGAAGAACATTTAAATGGAGAAAGATATTTAAACATTTTACGTACATACGTATCTGACTATCTTGACGACAATATCCCATTAAATCAATTACAATATTTATGGTGGCAACAAGATGGCGCACCAGCACACAATGCAGCTGTTGTTAGAAATTTCTTAAATCAAGAGTTTGCAAACCGTTGGATTGGAAATAGGGGAGTTGTTGAATGGCCTGCGAGATCACCTGATTTAAGCCCGCTAGATTTTTTTTATGGGGATATGTTAAAAATAATATTTATAAATTAGATGCGCCACAAAACATTGAAGAATTACGAGACAGACTTCAGAATGCCTTCGATGCAGTTCCTAGAAGAACTATACAAAGGGCAGTACAAAATGCCAGAAGGCGTGCCCAATTGTGCATTACCGAAGATGGCCAGATATTTGATCATTTACTGTAATTGTTTATTGTTTACTTTTCTATGTATTTTTATTAATGTTTTTGTTATCTTGTACTCGCTACTGTTGAATTTCGTTTCGAAGAATAAAAAATACTTATCATATCTCGTTTCTCTTCGTTAGTGTATGACATTTTTGTATTATTAATGAACAACAAATGAAATGTTTGACAGATTGAAATTCAAAAGGCTACCTTATTTAATCTTTTAATTTATTCTTTCAAATAAAACCTAATTTCAAAAACTATAGTCAGCATGTGGTACATGGTTGAAATCAGAAAAAAAACTCTTTCTAAAGACGTCTAAATCCAATATGGCGCCTATAAGAAATTAGATAGTTGATGATGGCCAGAAAGAAACGAAACGTCGTATAAAAATTTATAATACACCACTGGATAGAGGTTTAGAAATGGCCACAAGGATGTGTTTTTATTTTTTCTCTACAAGGCCAAATGTCGGTGCTACAGGTAAAAGAAGAAAATGGGGTTTTCGCGTTTTTTTTTAAATAACGCAGGTCATTTGTCACAGGTCTATTTTCTTTACGGATTTATAACAAACACAAAATTTAACAACTTTGCCAAATTTAAACCTATACTCTGTATAGTCAAAAAAGTGTCAAAAACGAGATAATATCGAAAAATCAATTTCAATAATTTCCGCATAGTTTTCTTGGGTGGAAAATATTTATACAAAACTAGAAGAGAGACAATACTTTTTAACTATTCATGTTCCCACTTTAGTCATTATTATTATTATGTAGGTTATATATATGCTTTCTTTGGTTATATTGCAAGTAACATTTTGACAATATTGCAAAACATAACGTTTATATTTTAGGATGACAAACGGCTGTTTCCGCCATTGAATACTGACTTCATTTGACTCTGAAGTACTGATTTGAATCACATGCTTTGAATTTTATCTTGAACTGAAAAGATATACTTTATGAAGTGTATGTTGATATTAGAAATGCTTAAGTTAGAAAATACGTTTTCTCATGCACAATCTATTTCAATTCCAGATTTATTTGATCGCTCGTTGTAAATTAAGACACGTTTTCCACTCATTGGCCAACTTTTATCAATATAATTTTTGATCTCGCGGTATCTCTAAATAGAAATCATTATTTTAAACGCTTATGTGTATCTCAAGGTTCTAACGTTTATAAAATCTAATGGCGGTATACCTAATTTTTATTCCTTTTATTTCCATTCAAAGAAGTTATTTAAAATCTGGGTATAAAAAAATATCTGAAACTAGTTATAAATATTCGCACCTGACAATACTAATAATAATAACAAAGTAATTAAACATTCAACAATAGAATTAGAACTGAACTTATCCTTGAATTGGCTTTTTCTTAGACGAAATCTCAATTCATTTCGGCATAATTGCCGCCTAATCATTTCTTTATGTTTACCTAATGATAAATTGTTTTTCTTCTGTGCTATGATTCAGAAACTCCAGAATAATACAATAGAAATGTATGAACTGTGAGTGATTGCATGCGTGGTTTGTGGCAAATATATATTAAGATAAGAAAATTATATTCTTTTGTGAAGTTAAGCGTGGTTAGAATTGTCATCATAATTCATCATTAGTCTTTGTCGGTAGAAGAACTTACAAGAATACGATCGCAAGGTAGTACCATAAAATGGAATTGTCGCGAATGCAATACCGTTCCAGTTTCCTCAAAGGAGTCAGTTATAACTTATAAACAATGAAAATGTGTGTATTTTGAAGATTTTTAAACAAGTTTTATCTTCAAAAGATCACGACGATGTGAAAAGTATTACTCATAAACAAATCCTCAAAACGATTGTAACGGATGTTCAGAAACATTCGAAGTCAAGTGGGCTCTGAACAAAAAATTGTATATCTTTACTTAAGTATCTGATTTGTAATAATTATTAAATGTCAACTGTTGTCTGTCAAAAATTGTCAGAATCTAATATCGAAGATACTAATTTATATTTTTTAATTTTGAAAATGGTATTTACTAACGTACACAAAGCATTCATGGTTAAAGCATATTTTCGAAATGGTCCAAAGATCGATGGCCAGTGGAAGTATTCAATTCAAGCTTGTTTGGAAGAATTTCGAGATGAATTTCCCAACCTTGCTTTTGATTATAATACTTTTCAATGTACACTAATCAGAATTGTTCATGTTTTTCTACAAACTGGTAGTGTGGGACGCCAAGAGGGTGGTGGGCGACCAAAAGTCCGGACAGAAGAAGTGATTGGGAATGTTAGAGAAATAATGACTGATGCCCGTAAAACTTCAGTAAGAACTCTTGCTCAACAAACCGGGTTGTCAGTTGGTTCTTGCCATAAAGTTTTAAAAGGAGATTTACAGTTATTCCCATATCGTATAACTTATTTGCAAGAAATCCTCGATATTGATTATCCGCGGCGAGTAGTATTTTGCGAATGGTTTACAAATAATTTTAATGATGATGTCCTAGACAAAACTTTCTTTTCAGACGAAGCATGGTTTCATGTTAATGGATATGTTAACTCGCAAAACATGAGAATGTGGAGTGATACAAAGCCCAATAATTTTTATGTTGAAGCTCCTTTACATCCTCAGAAAGTTGGTGTTTGGTGCGCTATAAGTAGAAGAAGGATTATTGGTCCAATTTTTTTTAATGGTACCTTGATTGCAGAAAGATATTGACAGGAAATACTATTGCCTTTCTTTAATCAACTTCGCGATGATGAACTAGCTTTGGGATACTTTCAACAAGATGGTGCTAGAGCTCACACAGCGGGGGAAACAATGAATATGTTACAAGAAGTGTATGGAAATCGTTTAATTAGTTTGAACAGCGATCATGAATTTCCTCCAAGATCTTGTGATCTTACACCGTGTGATTACTATTTATGGCCTTTTTTAAAAAATTCAATTTATCAAGTACCAGTGCAAGATTATATAGATCTCCAAGACAGAATTATAAATAAAATTAGTGAAATTAGAAATAGTCCCATACTGCAAAATGTATTTAGTAGCATTCGGAGGAGGTGCGTAAAATGCTTGGAAGAAGGTGGTGGACATTTTCAACGTCTTTTATAATTATGGTCATTATTGTTGGTAATTTATACAGTTACAATTTATGATATTTATTATAAGGTTGTAATCTAAGGACTCTACAAACAATTTATTTGTTTCGAATTTATTTTAAGCCATTTCTTACAATAATTTATTGAATGTTAATATATTAAACTAGTACGATAACTAGATACTATTGTCACTATAACATGAATAAAACCTTTACTTGTAAAGTTATTTCCTCTTAATTCTGCATTGTCTTTTTACATGTTACTACAGATTAGATGAGCTTTATTACACAAGAATGAATAGCATATTAATTGGATTATGTAATTTTTTCCAGTTATCGCATGAAGAGGTGCTATTGTTCAGCAAGAATTCTCTAAAATATCAAAATACTTAATTTGAAATTTGCAAATTAATTACTGTTACCTTCTAAAATCATTATTTGACTAGTTTATATTAATTAATATGGCATATTAAAGTAATATATTTCGACATAAACTAACATTTGCGTGTATGATAACCTATAAAATTGTATTAAGTAAATGTATCAATCTATATCAGACATGACTTCATATTTTCAAGGACTACTTTGACTTCGAATGTTTCTGAACACCCGTTATAACTTAATGATAAATAATTGAGACAGCGTTTAGCCCCATCTCGAATCCGAGGACACGAACTAACATAGAACTGATTCCCGAAATTGTCTATGTACTTCCAGAAACGTTCTGTAATGAGGAATGCGCCTATCGGGAAACCGATGTCGGTATTCAATAACTGCTTGACGTGCACTGTCGTTACAGTAGCCATACACAAAATGCATGTCCGCATACTCTTGAGAAGAAAATAGGCAAGACATTTTGAATAAAGAAAACGTGTCCACTCACTAATAAGCTGTTGTATGAACTGAAATGTAATGTAATCCTGTATTAAAAAATGCAACGTTAACAGTCATCTGAACATTTGTTTATTGTATGATATTCATGGTTCAGCACTTATGAAATAAGTAAGAACCTTTTTTATCATAATTCAATTTCCAGTACTCTTTTTTGTAGATCGCCAAGAAATTACTGTATGCACTACGACACATGTTTATTTATTTTAGGATAACATTTTATTATGCGACGTTAACAATCACAGGCCTGTTATTGAAACATATAACTTTTTTTTTAAATAAGATCAGTTTGTATTGACTTTAGGATTACATTTTTGTTCATGATCTGACAATCACATTCATAGATCTGTAACTTTGGAACAAATAAAAATAGATATACAAGTTTTGCGTTTTTGTTACTTAAAATGCAGTCTACTTTACACTCCTAAAATTTGAACATAATGGCGGAACACCTTGTATAATGTTTTTTTATTTTTTATATACTTTTTATCTAAATTTTTAATTTAATTAATTATAATTATTAATTAAACAAATTATTATATAAAATAAAATCTATCCAGTTCCTATTTTATGAAAATAAAGTAAGGAACACTTATTGTTAGTCGTACAGACTAAAAACTAAAAAAGCCGGAGAAGTATTACCTCTGGCTTCCATGCCCATATTATAATCAGCGTTTGTATTTGCTTAGACTCTCACCTCATGGTGAAGTATTATTATTGAAGCTTATTAAAGTATTTTCACGGCACAAAGTCATTTTCTTAGATTGCGAAAAATATATAAATGTATACAGCTCGGTCTCTGTTTTAATAATAATTTTAATTAATTTTTCATACGATTTGGAATTAAATCAGGTTTTTCAAGGTTATTATACGGGGTTGGGCAGAAGTAACGCATCAGTCTAATAATTCCGTAAATATATACTTTAGAACAAAATGTTGTCAACAAAAGTTTTTTGACAAGTTATTGGTTTCAATCATTTGCTTTTTTTTTCAATGATGATAACATATGACAGCAAAAAAAATTATTTTTTTTAAATGGAAATAATATTTTCTTTTAGAAAATTCAGAATCTTTAATAATTTCTGAATATGAATATGTACTTTTTTCATGGGGTTAGATAATAAAAATATTGAGAAAAAAATTAAATTTAATAAACGTACATTTGGACTAGTGCAGTGTTTTGTAGATTGCTTTGGAAATTGTAGATTTTTTGACTGTCATTGAATTATTGACGTTTCACAATAAAATAGTTTCCATCGTAAAACTTGCTTTTTTTAATACGTGTTTTGTGTGAAAATGGTCAAATTAACTACTAAAGAAAAAATAGAAATTCTTATGGTTGCCGAATATGGTGACAGGCAACGTTCACATCACGAAGTTTGCACTTTATTCAATAATGTTTATTTGGATCGAGATCCTATAGCTCAATCAACAGTTTCGAGATTGGTTACTAAATTTAGAGAAACGGGCGATGTTAGAGATATACTTAAAGCTGGCCGACCAAAAAGAATCACTAATGAAGACCGATCTCTTCATGTTTTACTTGTTGTAACGGAAAATCCCACTACGTCAACCACTCAACTAGGATTAGAAAATGATATGAGTAGCAGATCTATTAGGCGAATATTAAAAGCGAACAAATACAAGCCCTATAAGATACACTTACTGCACGAACTTAACGGAGATGACCCGGACAGAAGATTACAGTTTTGTGCAACAATAATGGATTTGTCCAATAACGATCCAAATTTTTTAAACAACATCGTATTTTCTGACGAAGCTACATTTTGTCTAAATGGATTTGTAAATAGGCATAACTGACGTTATTGGGTGACTGAGAATCCACATTGGATGCGAGAAAATCATACACAGCATCGCCACAAACTTAATGTGTGGGCTGGCATTGTTGGGCAACGAATCATAGGTCCGTACTTCTTGGAACACAACCTAAATGGTGATGGTTACTTACATTTATTGCGTAACCATATTGTACCAGATCTGTTGATTTTATTTCCTAACGACAATCAACCAAGCATGCCAAACCGTAGTCTATGGTTTCAACAAGATGGAGCACCACCACAGTATGCTATTAATGTTCGACAGTATTTAGACACAATTTTTCCCGGTCGTTGGATTGGACGTCGGGGTTTTATTGATTGGCCCGCAAGGTCTCCCGATTTAAATCCATTGGATTTCTTTCTTTGGGGACACTTGAAGTCGCAAGTATACAAGGAGAAACCTAGAAACCTAGAGGATTTGAGAGCAAAAATTACTCGTGAGATACAAGCCATACCACCTAATAGTTTACAAAATACAATTCGTCATTTTTGGGAACGTTTAGGACACTGTCAGGTCGTAGAAGGACGTCACTTTGAGCATTTAATTTAATTTTGTAGTTTGTTTACTTTTATTAACTTTGATTTTTTTCTCAATATTTTTATTATCTAACCCCATGAAAATAGTACGCATTCATATTCAGAACTTAATAAAGATTCCGAATTGTCTAAAAAATAATATTATTTCCATTTAAAAAAATAAAAAATTTTTTGGCTGTCATATGTAATCACCATGAAAAAAAAAACAAATGATTGAAGCCAATACAAAATAACTTGTCAAAAAGCTTTTGTTAACAACATTTTGTTCTAAAGTTTATATTTACGGAATTATTCGACTGATGCGTTACTTTTGCCCAATCCCGTATATTGCATGCGTTAATATTTTATTCAAATATTTATCACGACTAGAAGTGCCAATTCTCTACGGTATTCCCATGAGCACTGGTACTGTTTTCTAAGGTGCGAACGGACTATAATATAGGTTATTCTTTTATTATTTATACGTCATCATGATCATGATACGTTAAAAGTGTCGATATTTCTAAAATTACTACATAGCCACTAAAATAGATTATACGTGTGTCAACTTTTTTTTATAAATAGAGACACGTAAGTTCATTTAGAATGTAAGAATGAAATAGCAAAAATATAAGCTACAAAAATTACTAATTCAAACAATTTAAATGTTAAAATTACCCCGAAGCTTACCATGCTTTCATAAATTAAATGAGTTTGCGGTTGCCTCTATTAATATAGAAGATATATAAGTGAAATAATCGTTTGAAAATTTTGAAATTACGAAAAGTCAAGTGTGGGTGGCGGTTTGTAAATTTTGCATATGTCATAGTGACTCATGCGTGAAAAAACTAATTCGTTTTCTGTCTGACATAAAGAGATGTAGCAGTACAGGTGAATTGTCCCATTAAATACACAAGCTGATCCTTAAGATATACTTGACATTTCACATTTTCGTTTTATCTTTTTTATTTTATTCTTCGCTTACCACATAATCCATCTTTATTTTAAAATTATTACAATTATTTCCAAAGATTTTTTCTAAATTAACGAACTTGTAATAAATGATTATTTATCACCTGAGTAGTCAAATTGTAAACGAATTCAATATATCATAGATAAAGTATGTAAACTGGTATTGTTGCCAAGATGTAATGTAATACTATTCGCTGAAATTCTTGTAGAATGCAAAGCGACATCAGTGGAATATTTTTGATTTAACTAATACGAATTTAGTATTATACTTAAAAATCTGGTCGTTCCAAAATTGGCAACACTTTGGTTATGATCAGTATATTGCTGACTTCTGCTATGTTTTGGAGGCCTACTGTCAAAATTTCATTCAAATCTGTCAGATAGATAAGTTTTTATAATCGTTTAAAATAAATTATTTAACGCATTTTTTTTACATGAAGAAACCTATTAAAAAACTGAATAAAAGATGCTTAAATATTTATATTTAATTGAATCGGCCGATACTTGCTGGAAATCCATAATATGTAAATGGGATTTAAGTAAAACACTTATATTAATTTCCAGTATATATTACACTTTATTATATGTATTAATAAATTGACGACATGTTTCGCTACGATGTAGCTTCTTCAGATCTTATATTACTACTACATGTCGTCAATTTATTAATACATAAAATAAAGTGTAATATATACTGGAAATTAGTATAAATGTTTTACTTAAATCCCATTTACATGCTTAAATATTATTATAAATCTGCTATTTTCCATGGAATTATTTATAGGTGACTCACTGCCTGCTTACAGAAGTGGTTATATTAATAAATTAATAAAGTCGACACCATTGTAAAGAGCTATCTCCGAACAATCCTCCCATATAATTCTCAATTATTAAACCAAATTACCCTCAAATTCACTCTAACATATATTTCCCCAATTTTCTAGGATATTTTTAGCATTTGAGCTTTAAACTATTCTCTGAATCTAATAATTTCTATAACATTCACCCTTATATTAGATCAATTATTTTCGATTGACACCTAACTGAATCGGAGAGGATACTTAAAGCGACATCGTCAATAACAAAACTATTCTTTTTGTTATTGTCGCTCAACTTTAAGATATTATCTCTGATACTTTTTATAACCTCGTCAATCCTGAAAGCCACAAATGTGAAAACCGTAAGAATATTTGCACAGTTGCACTTTAGAGACATCTATTCGAATTTCTTGGAAATTTAAATTGATATTTTGCAGAGATGTCACCATTAGAATATGTGCACATATGTGATATTCAGGACTGCTCGTCTAATGATTCAGATTTTTAATATGTCCACAAATGTTGATGTGAGGATTCAATATAACATGAATAAATAGTTGAGTATTTCAGAATGAGTTTAGAGTTTATTTCTTGAATTGGTTGAAAAATAACTCAATTTAAATGGAAATTAGGGAAGCAATCTTTAGTTAGACATAAAAATATTCCGCAGGAACTACATTTGATTCGTGATTTCTGTGTTCATCCAGTTTTCCGACATCTTGGTGCAGAGGGAAGATCTACAGATTTTGGTAGATGTTGTGTAGGACCAAATCTGCAAATTTCAACTGGAGGAGGCTCTAGACCTGGTCGTTCTCTAGATTTAGAGTTGTTGGGGGTTCATTCAGGTTCCTTGCAGATCAAATATTTCACTTGAAGTTGTAGAAACTCGTATTAAGCTTTAAACTATTCTCTGAATCTAATAATTTCTATAACATTCACCCTTATATTGGATCAATTATTTTCGATCGACACCTAACTGAATCGGAGAGGAAATTTAAGGCGACATCGTCAATAACAAAACTATTCTTTTTGTTATTGTCGCTCAACTTTAAGATATCATCTCTGATACTTTTTATAACCTCGTCAATCCTGAAAGCCACAAATGTGAAAACCGTAAGAATATTTAAGACAGTTGCACTTTAGAGACATCTATTCGAATTTCTTGGACATTGAAATTGATATTTTGCAGAGATGTCACCATTAGAATATGTGCACATATGTGATATTCAGGACTGCTCGTCTAATGATTCAGATTATTAATATGTCCACAAATGTTGATGTGAGGATCCAATATAACATGAATAAATAGTTGAGTATTTCAGAATGAGTTTAGAGTTTATTTCTTGAATTGGTTGAAAAATAACTCAATTTAAATGGAAATCTGAGAAGCAATCTTTAGTAAGACATAAAAATATTCCGCAGGAACTACATTTGATTCGTGATTTCTGTGTTCATCCAGTTTTCCGACATCTTGGTGCAGAGGGAAGATCTACAGATTTTGGTAGATGTTGTGTAGGACCAAATCTGCAAATTTCAACTGGAGGAGGCTCTAGGCCTGGTCGTTCTCTAGATTTAGAGTTGTTGGGGGTTCATTCAGGTTCCTTGCAGATCAAATATTTCACTTGAAGTTGTAGAAACTCGTATTAAGCTTTAAACTATTCTCTGAATCTAATAATTTCTATAACATTCACCCTTATATTGGATCAATTATTTTCGATCGACACCTAACTGAATCGGAGAGGATACTTAAAGCGACATCGTCAATAACAAAACTATTGTTTTTGTTATTGTCGCTCAACTTTAAGATATCATCTCTGATACTTTTTATAACCTCGTCAATCCTAAAAGCCACAAATGTGCAAACCGTAAGAATATTTAAGACAGTTGCACTTTAGAGACATCTATTCGAATTTCTTGGACATTGAAATTGATATTTTGCAGAGATGTCACCATTAGAATATGTGCACATATGTGATATTCAGGACTGCTCGTCTAATGATTCAGATTATTAATATGTCCACAAATGTTGATGTGAGGATCCAATATAACATGAATAAATAGTTGAGTATTTCAGAATGAGTTTAGAGTTTATTTCTTGAATTGGTTGAAAAATAACTCAATTTAAATGGAAATCTGGGAAGCAATCTTTAGTAAGACATAAAAATATTCCGCAGGAACTACATTTGATTCGTGATTTCTGTATTCATCCAGTTTTCCGACATCTTGTTGCAGAGGGAAGATCTACAGATTTTGGTAGATGTTGTGTTAGGACCAAATCTGCAAATTTCAACTGGAGGAGGCTCTAGACCTGGTCTTTCTCTAGATTTAGAGTTGTTGGGGGTTCATTCAGGTTCCTTGCAGATCAAATATTTCACTTGAAGTTGTAGAAACTCGTATCAAGCACTCTGCAATTCTCAATTTGAAAGTTAGAAGGTCCATAATATTTCTTTTGGGAATGCCCTGCGCCATGCAATCTTTTCTGTACTGAATCCAACAAAATGCGGGAGTTTTGTCATTGAGAAAGTCCTTCAGTAATTGTTTTCTGATATATGCTAGAGTCTGATTATCTCTACCTGTCTCTTCAGTTTCTCTTTTACTCTTATTATCTGACAAATTTTCCTTACCTCTAATTTCTTCCTTTATTAATTCTTCCTCTTGTGTCTCCTGAAATTGAGAGTTATCATGAATTTCACCAGGGTCATCACTGGGATCAGAATCTTGTCTGCTATTGAATCATCATCGCTAAATATTTCGATATTGTTTTCGTCAAGGAATTTTAACAGTTGCTCGCATCGCAGGGGACGTTTTCGCTCTGTAACAATAATATTCATTTACATCATCATTAAAAAGATGATGCAATTTTTTTGAAATAACTTCGATATTCAGTCCTCATGGCAACGAATGTTGACATATATTTTAGTAGTAGTATTTGAAACACAAGCCTATTGTACATATGTGGGCAAAAATATTGAACCTCACTTTTCTAAGTGAAAAAACTTAAAATTGGTTAAATTTAAAACCAGTAGACTAGACTTAACCCTTCTTCAAACTTCTCCAATGGAAAAATTCTGAGAATTTTTTCATAATATAATTATTTTGAAAAACTCACCGATTTCCGTTGATCCCATGTTGAAAAATATGAGGTTTTATCATCAAATGACGTGCTTTAAAATTTCACAGTGTCTAACAAGGATAAACAGTGGCTGAACACTTCTACCAGTTTGCACAAGCATATTATTTTGTCCATAATTGACCGCAGAGTCGGACGACGATATTATAGTCGGTTGCGCAGTGGCGTGACAAGAATTTTTTAAATATCTGTTATTTCTTTTCTCGCTTATGAGAGGAAATTTTCGGAAATTATTTTGGATTTATTTATAAATATTTTAAAATTAAAACTTATCCAGTGAATAATATTAAAACTAAATTCATTTGCCAGAACGATTTCACATTATTTTGGTATATTTTATAACTTTAATATATTCTTAACTATTATCTAACAACAATTTATTATCTAAAATAAAGTTTAATCACTGTATAATCAGTATTCCGTTGATTATTTTTCTTATATTCAAACGTGACAAGCATTTAGTGTTTCAATATCAAATTATTGAAGAAAAGAGGACCTCACGGTCGTGTGTATCTAATTAAACAAAATTTACATATAATCGTTGAGTTTTAGGAATCGTGTAAGTTTATGCTCGCTGTTGTTTACAATTACAATATTGTGCTTTTCGTGTTAATATAAAGAGAATATACGAAAAGGATCCAAATATGTTGGAATATAAATAGGTACACACATAACAATGTTGCCAAATTACACGCGTGTATTAAATTCGCATGGTAAGTATTCATAAACATACGGATTGAAATTGCTTTTGGAAAAGGGTGATGATCGTGCTCGTTTCATATACACAGGCACATGTAGTTGCGTGTACGACGGTAAAATGAGTAATTTACTTTAGATTGTGTTGATGCCAAGATTTGAATTTCAAAACGCACTTGCCCGTGCATAAGCGTTATTTTGGGGTATTATATGATTTGACAGTTTTAGAAAAGACCTAACTCTTTTAAATACAGTTTGTAATTATGGGATTGTGACCGCTGTAATTTAGCACAGTTAATGTTAAAAAGAGAGGAATTTATATTAAGGGGGTGGTAGTTAAAAGAAATTTTACTTAGATAGAAGAAGGTATTATCACTGCAGGGTTAAACTACATACCTGAAATTAATATACTATGCAAGGGATATGACATTTACATCGTCAAATCTCAGTAACATCAAAAGTTGGTGTCAAACATAACCCATTTTATTTCTTTGTATTCAGAAACAAACAACAATGCAATTAAAATATCAAATATCGGTTCCTATGTTAAGTGAATTACCTACTCTACTGAATTATATAAAATAGTGTAATCCATTGTGTATCTTCGAAGATATACCTTGGTCAAGTATATGCAGAGCGATGTTTTACCGGAGGAATAAGAAATTAATTAGTTAAATTAATATGAATTCACTTAAAAGAATAATATGCATAGAACAATGCAGTTTACCTTAGAAGTTGAAGAGCCTGGACGGCGTGGTGAGGTCCATTGTGTACTGGAACAGCACGAGGAGATGTTTACTCACGAAAGGTTCGAAAGAGAAGAAGAACTATTAGTTTGTATCGAAAAGGAAGGGGTCTAGAAAACGGTCTAGTTTATGATCTATCGAAGAGGGCGTCGATATCTCGAATAATAGTTAATTAAAAGCGCGACCTGAAGACGTCGTCTGTCGATGTCATAGTTATTCTTAAAATAACCCTTGTGACATAAGCTTCCTAACGATATCAAACACGACATATAAAAGAAGATGTAAGTAATATTAAATTAAAACAATTTAAAAAATTAGAATGTTCCAGAAGAATTCGATATTCTAAATTCTACATTACGGTTATCGGTTGACGGTCCAGGTAGACGGAAGGGTCTCGTCGGTCAGTTCAAGATATATAACAAAAGAAAATACTTTCTTTTTGGAAACGAATATACAGAAGAAATGTCTTAAGTTTAATATAGAGATATTCAAAGAAGAAATATTATTTAAAATTACATAAAAATATTTCACATGCTAAGCGCAACAATATATATATATATATATATATATATATATATATATATAGTAAACCTAATCAGTAGGCGATTAAAGGTCTGTATATTACTTCAAAATATATGTATTTAAAAAACTCTACATGTTTCGGCAGTTCGCCTTTATCAAGAGAATACAAAATATAAATGACAGGATATAAATGTCAAGTAATTAAGTTGCTATGGTTTAAATTATTCAAAGATACATTCTAGTAATAATAATAAATCATGCCTTAGTATTCCAAAAAATAGATAGCAAGGTGTGAACACATGTGTTGTTCAGAAAGAGACACAAATTGCTAGCAGCGAACAACACATGTGTTCACACCTTGCTATCTATTTTTTGGAATACTAAGGCATGATTTATTATTATTACTAGAATGTATCTTTGAATAATTTAAACCATAGCAACTTAATTACTTGACATTTATATCCTGTCATTTATATTTTGTATTCTCTTGATAAAGGCGAACTGCCGAAACATGTAGTTTTTTAAATACATATATTTTGAAGTAATATACAGACCTTTAATCGCCTACTGATTAGGTTTACCATATCATACCAAGGTCACGAAGTTATTATATATATATATATATATATATATATATATATATATATATATATATATTTGTATATATATATATATATATATATATATTGTAGTGGGTCAAGCCTACATATAAGGATGCCTAGAACAAAAATATAGAGTTAAGATTTAAATTGTTAATTTTTAGAATAAGTCATAGTTAGAACTGCATTTTTCTCGTGCCATATCAATAAAGTTAATACCGCGTTTTTAATCTATCAAATTTGTATCACACATTTATTGAATTTCCAGTAATCATTCACTTCTGTCATTTTCATTTACATATTTATGTCACCGAAGATATTTAACTTAATTGATTGGAATTATATGTCATATTATGGGCATAGCTGTACTTAATTTTGAATCAGATAAGGCGGGAATTATCCCAAATGTAAATAAGGATTGTGCGGAGATTCAACATTCAAAATACATTATTATCAATTGTAAAATTAAATTAACAATTTATGTGAAATGTCAAAACGATTGGGTATAGTAATTTGTTTCATTTTGATTATTTAATTAACGAGATTAAATACATATAAACAAACATTTCAAAATAAGATGCCTGGAGAATCAAGAAGAAACAATTGAGAGTTGGCTTGGGTTAATTAAAATGGTACAACGCGTCGAATTTATATAAAAATAGTGTAGCAGTAATTAAGTGAATAAATTGAAAATAATCTAGTGAATTCTCACCAAAACATAGGTGGATAGGAAACACAAGTTTCCTATCCACCAGAGATAGTTTTACGAAGTTTAACCAACCCTGGACCTGCCTGATCGCCTTTACAGAATATCCAGTTTTCAAGGGGACGCCAACCCCGCTTAGAACGATACCAGCTTTTCTCCTACACCTGAGCCCGTTTTCTTGTATATAAAGTCTCGAATTCCCATTGAACATCCAGAAAATACAACCAACATCAACTTGAGTATTTGTTTATCTATCTCCTAAAACATAAAACCATTAATTGTTACTTGTTGAAAATAATCGTTAATATTTCATATAGATACCAAAATTGTTAGCATTTAGTCCATTTACAGTTAAAATTGAAAAATACAGTTCTTTTTTAAGTTAAATTACCGTAACATAGAGTCTATTTGAGTTCTTGCTATTTTATAAAAAATATTTAACCTTATTTTAATAATATCAGATCACGTGACTTTTCATGCTTATGTTATTCTGTTATATTATATTTAAACTTACCTTTTGCTTAGAGATTCTGATTAAACCAGAGATATTTACAATTTATCCTCTTCTTTTATTATTGTTATTAACATCGGAAAGTCTTTCACTGCGAATAACTTGTTGTGAAAACTTATTGCTTATATTCAATCAACGTACCGAACCTACCTACTACATACACGTTTATTGTAACACCATAAATAATGAGCTAGCCGACATTTTGATTAAAATACCAATAAAGGATTTAGTAATAAGTTTATCACGCAAAGGAGACTAGTTAAAGTTAAGTATAAATTGTTTATATTATTGTATTCATGTTCGAAAATATTACACCTGTGTCAACTGTATAAATACAACTTAACGCCATCTATATATCACATTTATAACTCCTTACGTGTATATTCAAATAATTTGTATTTTTCATAGTAATCAATTAATTTATTTTACTTTAAATTACACATATTACTTAAAATCCTTTTTGCTATATATCAATTTATATATATATATATATACATATATATATAAATTGATAAATTATTGGAGTTTTTCGGCTTTTATATGAAATATTTACCAATATCGCTCCGGATTGGTCCACTCTAATAATCACTATACTTAGAACTAGAAACAATAACATATAGAATTATACTCTATCTGCCCAACAGAATAAGTGCAAAAGAATCACCTAGAGATCACAGAATAAGTGCAAAAGAATCACCTAGAGATCACAGAAACGCTCTTTGATTGGTTGGCTAAAATTAAAGAGAAGTCAGTTACAAACGATTGAAATTTCAGCGATTTAGCGACATAACCTAACTTTGTCAGCTGGCAGATACGTTGTTTACATATAATTTTGCCGTAATTTTGAAACTATTTGGATTTTATTTTTTATTGTAAAATTAATCTCGCTCTAAGGTAGCACATACTGTGCCATCGATCATCGGTGCTTAGTTTAAATGAATTTCATTAGAAATGGTATAATAACCACCGAAAAAGCGTAAAAACCAGTGGCGGCTCGTGAGTTACGAAAGAGGGTGGGTACAAAAAAAAAATTACCTATTTTTTTGTACATAAAATCAATTCTCCTATTTTTCATGCTGGAAAAGACGTCTATGACTGTGTTGTCAAAATCCGGGATAGACTGGATGAACTACTTTTCTATTGATAGGACCGCTAATGCGTTCAGTCGTTCTTCTGACATTGTGCTTCTCAGAAAAGTTTTAATGCGTTTGAGGGTGGTAAAACATCGTTCACATTCTGCTGTCAACATGGGCGTTGTAAATAAGTAAGTAAGTAAGTATTTTATTAGCAAAGCTATTTTACAACTATAACATTTCTTACATTTACTTAATTAACTAATTTACACTGCTACAACATCGAAACTTCAATGGATCACTCAAATTTTTGTTTAACATATTCTAACAGATTTCTCTTAAAGTTTTTTAAGTCATTACGTCATTACAATATTTTAAACCCTGCGGCAATGGATTAAACAATATGAAACCATTCACAAAAACGTTTCTCGATGTCCGAACCCTGTCAAATCGCTCTATATAAAGGTCTTTTACATTTCTTGTATTGTGTTCATCTATATCCTGTACAACAGCTACTCTATCACTTAAATAAGATGGTAACGGTAACATGCAGTTTTTCATTTTAAAAACAAAAATCATGGTTTTGTAGACTATGTATTGCCTTATACTCAACAGGTTCAACACCTCGAGCATAAGCTTGATTGGTGTATACTTATTGCACTTTAATATAATTCTTAATGCCTTATTTTGCAGCTTTTGTAATTTTTGCATTTCACCATTGTTCATGCTGAACAATACTGTTGAACAAAAGTCAACACATGGCGACACAATAGCCCCATATAACAGTAACAAAGTATACAAGTGTACAGATAATATCCAACAGTTTGTATGTTTCCGTCAAAACCTTTTTTACGTCGTTATCTGTTATGAAGACTAAAAGTGGCAAATCACCACCTACGTCACTCATGTCATCGCGCTCGTAAATTACTGAAAGTTCACTTTTTACGCTGTCCAACATAGGATAAGATTTCATAGTTTCATCAATTTTTTTTTTGTGGAAATGAATGAAGTTTTAAAATTTTGAGAAGCAAATAATTTTTTTGCACTTAAGTGATCCTAAAATCAAATCGGTCGCTAATTCGGCTTAAAATAGTGTCACATACTTTCTTTGCAATAACAGCTCTGTTATCTCCAGCTGTCGTTTTTTTTTTGTCTTTTCCCTGCAGGTTCTTCATTATTGTGTTCTTGATTGTCATTGTCAGTAGAATTTCTTAAAATTTCTATTGTGAATAATTTGCTGTTGGAATTGTTCAGTTGCCTTTTGCAGTTGAGCACTGTCAATCCCGCGCATTTGAGTCTGATTAAATAATATTTCAACATCGTGGCATGATGAAATAAAATATTTTCAACCAGCAGAGAAATACCGGGCAATTCAAATGTTTCAATAAACCACTTGCTTCACTAAGTACATAGTAACCAAATTCGTACATAATTTTGACTAAACATTCTTTGAAAGAATCCTGGTGTTCAAATAATGTGTTCCCAGTTCGACTGTTGAAAATTCAGCGTGGTAATCGACGTTTGACTATTTCATCAAGAATTATTGTAAAGAAAATTTTTATATTTTTATTGCACTGTGCCGCTCGTTCAATATTAAATTAAATTGATGCGCGTAGCAGTGAATATAATGTGCATGCGGAAATATATTTTTATTGAATACTCTATTGTAAGTTCGAGTTTTACTTGTGGAAGTGTAGTTTATTTGAAGATCAGGAATGGGCCTTCCTTTCTTCTTAATTATTCTTAATTAAAAGTTTTTCCTCATATGATAGCGGGTTTTTTAAAAGATTTTGCACACAATTAACTTCCATTATTAATAATAAACGTCACTTCAAGGCTTTGAAATCCCACACACCCGCGCTACGCGCCGAAAACAATGAAGCCGCAATGAATGCAAGACGTTAACTGGAGTCGGGCAATTTTGTGCCCCAAACCGACGGTATAAGCGCATGTGGCGAAGATAAGCGGAGCCGGCCGATTCATACTGGAAATAGGTACATGTGAAATCGTGCCCCGAAACATAGTTTGAAGCGTTGGCATATGCGCTAGTGTCTGTGGCGCTGAAGGAAACTTCGATACCATCGTTATAAAAATACGTAAAAATAATAAAATAAAACAATGCACTGAATTACATGCGAATTTCTTTCTGTGTTTATTTTTGGTGGTTGGGTGGGCACGTGCCCTTGTACTCTTTAGTACCAGCCGCCACTGGATTTTTTTAAAGACTGATACTTAAACTAGTAATTTCTTTTTAGTGAAAATTTCTGAATACTAATTATAGTGTTCTTATTGCATAACATCCATTCCTAGTTTTTAATAGTACATACATAGTTTCTTTATTTTTTATTTTATAAAATTTAATACTTTTCGATTACAGCGCCACCTATCTTTACAAATGGAAGAAGAACACCTTCATATATAAACAGTTTTTCAATATAGTTAGTTAACTAATTAATGAACAGTTCAGTGCGGCATCCGCACTTATGTAATCACAAGAAATTACTATTTTAGTAGCAACTTATATAATGTACACTTTCAATTAATAAGCTCTTACACTTTCGATATAAATGCTTTTTATTTATTTTCAATATCAATATTTCTAAATCTTTATTTTACCATTTAATTTTTTTTTTCTATTAATATACTCGCATTATAGTCATTATTATAGCACTTTCATTTAAATAATCATATAATTAGTACTTCCTATAATTATATATAGATACGTATATATAATTATATGTTTATTCGGAGATTTTCGTGGCAATTATTTGCGTTGTTTTGGTTTCGGAATTCTCAGGATTTGAGATTCGGTAACAAGCACCATATTTCGGAAAAACATTCTAATTTTCCCATTTTTTTTTTAATGATAGGAGAATAGACGATATTAAGAAGATTCCTTGTATCCAAGTTCATTTCAAGGTCTCTTGAAAGACATTTTCTATTTAGTAGTTGCCTTGCATATTTTTGCAATTTATACTAAAATTTAGATGTGTTAATTTCTTCATAATCCCGTGTAAATTCATTGCAATTTTGAATACAAAACAAAAATAAGTATGTAAATCAAAATAAACAGTTGTAGGCTACCATAATAAATCCTTTTAACCACACATTATTATTATTATTACGTAAGTTGTGTGTGTGCAAGTTAACGTAAAATGTAACAAATCCAACAACCAACATCCTAAAGCACAATTGTTATTGTTACACGAATGTGATGCAAAATAAAATTGTTGCCCAGTCTATGAATTATGTATAAGAATCTACGCAACTACCTGAAAATGTGATTGTTATGTCGCACGTAAAAGATATGTGGTACATGTAACAATATGACAGATAATTTGTGATTCACTGTCCAAGAAGGAGTGGCTAGTTTCTCATTTATACTGTCGTCGTTATTTTTTTTTTACTATAAAGTTATAAAGTTATGTGTGGTTGATGTCACGGCCATTTGTGTTTGCTTCTCTTTTCTTTCGGGTTTCCTTACAAACAATTGTAAAGTTTAGAGGAATTTATTGCTTTGCATATGAATTTTCGCTTCAGGATAATTGAAGCGGACTTGAAGTGTATGGCTTTCTAATACGTAAGCTACAATCCTGCATAAATTTGGTCTAGAATTTTAAGAATTTCTTTTAAAAGAATTGCCAAATTAATAATAAGTTTTATTTAACGTAATATATGAATTTTAAATGATTAATAGTTTATTAAAATACAAGTTTTATAGGGTACCATTTTGCCGACAAACGACCTTATGAAACTAGTTTTTTATACTATTTTTCTTTTCTATCTATATCATTTCAAATGTACTTAAATTCTTAAAATCAAATGACAGCAATAAGATATTAATTCTATGTTTGAACAATGCCAACATTGAAAAAAAATAGTGTATCAAAATGAAGCTTAATTCCATACTGTTTTGGGTTTCATATGACTTCATTACGAACGCACAATAGATAAAAATGATTTTGCATTTTGTATTTGAATATCTTCGCAGATAATTTTTCAATATTTTACTATTTTACCTAATATTCATGTCTTGAAAACAACAAACATTTTTTGTTATTCTTTCAATATATTAAGCAGTATGTTTCAATAGTTTTTAGATTAAATAAAAAAAAAACAATAAATGAAGTAGAGAAATACATTATCTATTTTTCCTTGGCAACTAATAAGCTGACAGAGACGACAGTTGACGACGATAAAAAAAAGTTTTAAAATAGAGTTCTGCAGCTCTCTAGGGAATTTTGTTGCATTCAATATAACATACAATCATGTCACGTTTGTCTAGATGAGAAAAATTAATGATAAAACAACAACCACTTGTGCAAATCAGTAAACGCTTATTAATAAGTCAGGTAATGTCAAAACTTAAGTTTCCGCAAATAAGCTCTTTTTAGTGAAGTCATAGCCAAAACTATGAGTGCCATTTAAGAAAACGAAAGTTTGTGTCATAACTCGAAAATACCAAGTCCGATAAAAAATTAATTAATGCAGGTCGATATAGGGTATAGCTACCTTAATATTTTCTCATTTCAACTCTTCTCTAAATTTAATAATAAAGTAATTAGACAAGATTAAAGAAAATGGAGAAATTTAGTTTTTTGTTAATATCTAGTAAGCTGTGAACTTTTGCTGAAATACAACAGCAGCACTAAGTCAAGCTCGTAAAACTGCACTTCTTTGCCAATTTAACCAAATCTCTATATATTGTTTTTAAGGGGGATTCCCATACAGAAAATGAAAATAATAAATTCACCCTGTTTTGTTAAAGTTTTAAAAAATCTACTGTGATGTTATGATGGGCTTCTAATACATGACGTGCGACACTCGATTTTACGGGTCTATTGAATTTTATATGGAATGTACGTTCCTTATAACGGGTTATAAATGAGCGCGGCAATTAATTTCATATTCAGTTGTTTCGGAACAATTTTTTTTTGTTAATTTGTTTACTTTTTGTTATTGTTTTGTTGATTTTTTGTGAGACTGAAAATAAGCCTACTGCATATTGGTGGCAGCGTGGTTGCCGAGACGATTATTTGCAAATAATTTAAAAACGTCTTAGGCCCGGTTTATTCACCTTCCAGTAAAGTACCTGTTAGTTACTTGACAATTAAATTTACTTGGCACATTTACTATTTTTGGGTTTATTCATATAATTTTAAAGGTCTATTAGTTACTGGAAAGAACTAGATGTTTTTACAACAGTAGTACGTTTAGGGGAAAATAGAGAAAGATGAAACATACCACTAATACATGGTATAGAGAAGGATGTACAGCTTTCGGTAATTTGAAATTCTAGTTGCCGGCATGACAAATGAGTGCATCTAATGTAACCTTAAATCTCAAGCGTTTATTGTGTGTTATCACGGGTTGTCCATTTTTACTTTTTCTGTTAGTCAACCCCTTTTTGTATTTTCAATACAAGTAAATAAATATATGTATGTATATATATTCTGTATTAATATTGGTTGCTTTTTTATTATTATATTTATTTTGACTACATGTGTAATAAAGATGAAATTTTTGTTTAGAACATTAATACTTTATTTACCACACACAGATTATGTAATAAACATTACAAACGAATAAATTCGTCATCATCAAATTTATTAAAATTGTCTTCTATTCGATATCGATTGCGTGTTTGATAGGGTTTTCTCTATCTATTCACTAAATTATTAATATTGACAAAATCGTCTAAAATATCGCCAATGTCTTCAAATAAATCCATTTTACTTGTCAATAACTTAATTTTCTACATGACAGTTCACAAACAACATGATATTAGTCTTACTTGACACCTTATAGGGTAGATGAGCAGCAAGTAAATTTTCTGCCAAGTAAGTAATTTTACTGGGCGGTTAAATTTTACTTGACGGTGAATAAACACTTAATCTGGCAAGTAAGGCTTTATCTTACAAGTAGCGTTAATCGATACTTTACTGGAAGGTGAATGAATAAACCGGCCCTTAGTAAAAATTACAAATAATAGTAAATATCTCAAGAATGGAGCAAAATAGAGACATAATTGTATATACAAAAGCACTTTAAAATCTCACGAGGATTTCAGGTATGTAAAAATATACAGCGTATTTCATTAAAAAAAAATCAATTTGAATACAATTTCCATGATAACACGAGCAACATGTAGATTAGAAATATGTTCTTACAATAGCTTGCTTAAAACCAAAAAACATTTGAAAAATTTGTTGAAAATTTCTATGGTGTCAAAAATATTTAAGTCTTCCGGAACAATTGAATAACGCTATATATTCGATTTCTGGTCAAATCTACTTTATCTTTGGTATTAAATAATATTTAAATGTTCGAATTCTTAGAAAAATGGGAGATAAGAGGTACGAAATCGAGAGAATGAAAACAAACACCTGTGTCGTTTCTGAAGAGGGATAAGTTAAATCTAATTTTCGTTTCTTTAAACTTTCGTATACTTAAGACTTCTTGTAAAGTGTTTCACACGATTCTTTATGTTAGCTTTACTGTGAGCAGTGGTTTTACCTACTGAGGATGACAAGTTAGTTGTCGAAATACGTATTTAGGACACGAGTATTAATTGTGGTAACGGGTTTTATAACTTTTTTTTAAGTTTTTACTTAACAACAGTCTCCAAAGAAAGGCTTGTTATTAAAGAAATGAAATATCCTTATGTTGATAATATTTATTATATTTCTGGAATCGTTTAAATATGTCAAATCGAAATTAACTTTAATCCCAACATTTTCAAAATTTCCATATTTTTTTTAGTAACTAATTTGGAAATTCCAGTGCAGTTTTTCTGGTAGAACTTATACTGTTAAATTCTGATGGATAATATATCCACAATATCGAAAAAATATACAGTTGAAATATGTAAAAAACCTTAGGCTAATCTTAAAAAGAAGCTTTAGCTGTATATCATTAATTTCTTGTTATTCTCTCACCTTTCCATTCCAATTTTATAACGTTATGCAAAAAGTAACAAATATAATTTATAATTAGATTAATTTTAATTTTATTTATTTATATTTTATATAGATAAATAGATAATATAAATACGTATGCTTGCAATTAGCCATGCTATAAAGATGAAGTTTTACTATAGAATTACGCAATATCAAACGAATTATATTTATGTATATTTTCTTGTTTCAGGTAAGAATATCTGAGTTTCGATGCGTGAACCCACATTGAGTGAACTATATAAAAAATACGTGAGTTTGAAATTGCATGCTTAGTATTCAAGACATAGCATAAATTGTTCTTTACCATGAACACTTCTTCTGTAGTATTATACTCGTGTGGAATTATGAAAAGGTGTTTCAGTTTGAATAATTTAAAACGTACTTCACAGATGACTCAAGACCATTACAATTTCAAATCTAACTAACGTTTTGGAGAATGTAATTAATACAAAGTGTTTATATACTGGTAGATGTATTTGTAACCTTTGTTTGCATATAGGTATAATACATAACAAGTGTTCATTTGAAAAGTCAATCTAGTAGCATGCGATTTACTGAGAACATTTTGAAGTATGTCGTAAATTAAAATTTACTACTTAACCTACGAAGTCGTATATTTTGACAGTTTCATACATACAAATAAATAACAAATAATAGGTATTTATTGAAAACTATAACAAATGTTGAAGATGTTGTCCTTCAAGATCAATGCACTTTAAAATCCTCCGTTCAAAATTTCTGATGATATTCTGCAACATTACTGGATTGTTATTAATTTCCATGCATTTCTGTTCGATTCTCTGTAGCATATCATTCAAATTCAATATAGGTGTTCGAAATATGTTATTTTTTAGATAAGGCCACAAAAAGAAGTCGCAAGGTGTTAAATCGCATGAACGTGCGTGCAGGCCAGGCAATTTCAGTATTTCGACTAATTATACGCTCATCAAAAAATTCTCTTTAATAATCAAAAGATTCTGCAGTACAGTGACAAGGTGCGCCCCGTCTTGTTGGAAATATGCATTTTGAAGTTCATCATCATGCAACTGATTGACAAATGGTTGTAAAATTTCCGTACGGTATCTTTGAGCAGTTAACGTTCCCTGAAAAATATTGGTCCAATGATTCGCCTTTGGCTTATCGCTGCCCAAACACCAATTTTCTCTGGATGTATCGATTCTTCATTAATTACATGTGGATTTTCACTACTCCAAATTCTTGTATTTTGTGAATTTAGGTATCCCGTTTTATAAAACCATTCTTCATCAGTAAAGATGACTCTTTGCGAAAGTTCTCCATTATTGTTCATATTTACAAACCAATTACAAAACTGTAGTCTACGTGGGTAATCAATTTTTAGCAATTCTTGTACTTCTGTGACACGGTATGGATAAAGTTGCATATCTTTTTTTAATAACTTGTGAGTTGTACCAACAGAAAGGTTTATTTGTTGACTCAAATGTCGAACAGATGTTAGTGGTTCATTTTGCATTATTTCTTCAACACGATTGACAACTTGAGGTGTACTTTTCTTAACTGCTCCGCTGCCTGGTTTTCTTAAGAGACTACCAGTTTCAGAAAAAAGTTTTAAAGTTCTATCCAAAGTATTCTTAAATTGTATATAATCTATTACAAAATGTAGAAACTCAACTTGAAATTCTACCATGCAATCTTGAACTGAATAAACCCATAAACCATCAATTTTATTTCCATTTCGAAAATAAGCCTGGACTAAAAAAAATTTATGTTTAAATTCTTGTACCAATTTAATCTTGCGCGAAATCTTCCACAACGCGATGGGCACAGGCCAAGTTCTTGAATCAATAAATTAGGATCATTTTTAATCTTGCAACGATATTTTCTTCAGTGCACACTCTGTGCAGTCTCATTGGTGGATGGCAGTCCAAAAAATGTAAAGTGCGAAATTTTTCAATTGTGTTGCGAATAGTCGCCTTAGTTGGCCGATGATGTATGCCGTAAATTATTCCACGCGCTCAGTGGCCTAAACACTGATTTGAAATATAAATTTCCACAATTTGCAAACGTTGTTCGGATGTAAGTCTTTGCATTATGAAACGTCAAATTAACTGTCATATTGTCAGAGTTCCCTCCTATTGGAAAAAAGCTCTTAAAAAACACATTATTATAGTCGATGGCTTATGTTCGTTAAGTTGCTTTTTCGTTAGGACTGAACCCTTCTTTTCTGTTCTTGATGTTGACATAAAGGCACATTATTTTTCGACACAAATAAGAATTGTCGGGTAAAAATGGTTGATGTTGATGAACTAGTAATGAAACACACTGATTTTTGTTGTTTTCATTCAAAACATTCAGAAACCAAACAGTTTTAAGACTTTGCCCAAGGAATATAAATTGATTGGTTACAATCCATTATAGTGACTAGTTGCCGAGTTGATTAGCTTGGGTCTTTATAAATTAAAGCATCCAAACAATATTCATTACAGTCCAATGGTCTTTTTGAAAATTTGGAAGCATTTATGTCAAAGTGACCTTTTTGAAATAGAGACAACAATTTTCAAGCCGTACTGTCTACCAATTACGTTTTCTCCACATACGGCACAAATAGTTCTAGTGGCTTCCGATGCATTAACTCCTCAGCTGAACTCGGAGAAAAGAATTTTTTTTTTCTTGTCTTTCCATTTTCTTTTATCAATAATTATAGTATCTTTGCACAATTCAAACAATAATACAACATTAAAATATGACTAACATTTTTTTTAAGACACTATCATCATAAAAACCATCAATGCAACTAACTTATGCATTAATCTGATACATTTGTAGTTAAAAGTTTAATAGTTTACAGAGAGACGATAAGAGAAGAAATAACAGAGCACTTGATCTTGCTGTATTATAAGTATCCTATCTTTTGTGTATAATTGCTCTGCAAAGACTTCTTTCCATATCTTATCTTCTTTTATTGTTTTATGTTCTATTGTCTTTGAAAAATCACTTTCCATTGCATTTATTTTGTTTCTATATTTCGAACGTAGTGATGATACGTTTCCAAATAAAAATTCAGGATGGGTTTTACTATTTTTAACTACTTCCTGCTGTAACAGACATCGACACTTCTTTTCCGTCCAAGAAATTATGTTTCCAATCCATTATATATTGCTCTTATTTTCACAATTCTGTGATATATTTAGCTACAAATAGTCCGCACATATTTTTCTGACAATCTTGTTAATTACAGTAATTTTTTCCACCATCTAAATTTAGGCAGTTTCATCGAATCATTTCGTAAACTATTTATTAGGAAAGTTTTATTGAGATAAATATAATAAACACTTTTAATACATAATTAACATTCAACATCTGGCAAATATTATGGCCAGCAGATGAGGTAAACAGCAAAGTAAAAGTTTTGATTTAGTTCTCCTAAAATTAGTTTCTAATCATTAAAGACGATTTTAATTTACAGATTTATACCTATGATTTCACTCATAATCAATTAGAAGTGTAATAAATTTAGTAAAGTGGGTTATTGAGTATCGTTTCCCTTGAAAAGCAAAACAACGCGAAAAAAGTTTTATTATAATTTCTTGGAAACGCAAATAGGGTATCTATAAATATGCTGCGAAACAAAGTAAAAACCGTTTTCTGGAGACATTTATTGCGGTATTTTTTAGTGAGATTCTACTTTTAACGTTTTATTAATACTTGTTTTTAAAACACTTGCTGTTCGGATTTCCTCATAGTTTGCTTCTTTGTGATCATTTAAATGTTGTTTCGTATTTGTCAATTTAAAGATTCGTTCTAAAATATAGTTTTTGAATCATATACGGTAATAATTCATCTTATTGGTCTTATTATATCTGTATTCGGTATTATTTGCCTGGCAGAATTAGTAATGGTATTCGTGGCTGCTTGTCGCGGAATTTGCGAAAATATTAAAACAAACTGCATAAATTTGATCAAACTGTATTATAATACAATCTTCTTTTTAAAGAAGTTGCAAAATCACCGCAAAAAAATCGTTAAATTAGAAACTTTGCTTTATAGAAGTAAGAAAAATTTTTAGGGAACTTTAGCACACATAGGTACTACATACATAATAGAAAATCTTAAAAGTAGACACATACATATTGCTATGGATTTTTCATAAGAAAAATATTGAAAATTACGTGATACATTTGAATATTTAAAAATGTACATTTATTTGGGAAGAGACTGTATAATGAAAATGTTTTTAAATTTTCGAAGGTTAACTAGAGTGAAAAACTTGTTATCCGAGGTTGCAGGGGAAATTCGTGGAGACGACTTTAAGCTGTGAAACGAGAAGGTTGTTTTCTTTGATATACAGGCTGGCCCATTACTAAATTAGTAACTGTTTTGTAGATATCTAGAAGAAAAGAAATTTATGTTTTTATATTTTACTTAGGGTTAATAAATTTTATAAATTATGTCGCATTTCGAAATTAATTTATGTAGAATAAGAATTTCATAAAACGGTAATTCCTCTGAAACTATTGGTTTTAGAGGCTATATGGTATATACATAAATTGAAGGGATTTAGTAGCTTTACAAAATTGTGCAATAATATATAGGGTGTTTCATTTGAAGAAAAAAAAGTTTTGACCTATTAAAATGTGATGATTTTGTGCCTTCATACTAAACACCCTGTGTATGAAAAAAAAATACTCTTGTGCCATATGTTTAATAAACTCTTTCTCTTTGTAATTAAGAAGAATTTCGCTTTACATGTTATTAGTAAACTTTTATGAGATACATTTACGATCATGCAATTTTCTCTAAAATTTCATACTTTTCGCAATAATTTGGCAACCCTGTAAAATTTTGTCGAAAAAATTATACTGATTGCGATAATGTAAAAATATAGCTACCATGCAATTTAAAAAAATATTTCGGTTAAATGCCTCGACTAATCTGAGCACCCTGTATAGTTCCAATTATTTTACAAATATGCAGTGTTGCATTTGCTACAACTTCTATTTGAAACATTTTTCGATATGTGTTGTAATAAACGAAATATTGGACTTCCTCGCACTAATGGGCCACCCTGTATATATTATATATTTAATTAGTTTCGGGTTTGATTGAAAGTGTTAATAGTTGTTGTATTAGAGATTTAATTCCCGGTATTTAAAGAGTTTAAATTCTTGTATTTATTTGCTGTTTAAATTGATTAAGCACCTTTTTTCGTAAGTCTCCATTAAAATTGTAAGTAGAATTAAAATTTTATGGCGTCATAAATAACAGAAAAATAGTTCTATTGTATAGAACAAGTAGTTAAGAGATTTAAATATTAAGCATATAGATAATACAGTTTAGTTTGTATTAACAATTTTTTGTTAAAATTATAAATGAAAAGTTTGTTCGATTAGAGTCAAGGGTTTTTTTTGTACATGTTGATTGCACATGTGTAGTTTTTGTTCGCGTATCAGTATCTGAGTATACAGCGTGGTTTTCTTTGAAGAATTTAATATTAAACTTGATTATTTTAGATAAGTTTGTTCGGAGTCATTAAAGAGGATGTTTTTCATTCATTTAGCTGTCAATTTTCAATGAATGTTTTTACCTCAAGTATCTTTGTTATATGATACAGGATCTTTATACTATGTAAAGATATAATTTTTTATTTTTTTTATTTTTGTATTAAATATACATAATTATATTTTTATTTCACTTTTTAACTTGCGTTTGTTTTATTTTCTCACTCCAATTTTGCTAAGTTAATTAATACATATGTATATATATAAAAGAATATATTTAAAAGAAATTTAAAGAGAAATTAGTTTGGAATCAATTTATATAAAATAAGTAAATAAATTATTGTGAACATTTCACTGGTGCTCAACTCATATTTTAGACACGACTTTCCAAAGTGGAACCCGAGAAGTTAGAGGTCTCAGATTTGAAAATTCACCGGCCGAGAAAACCTAGTTGGGAAAACTAGTTGTGGATGGTGGTGTAACAACCCACTATTCATATTAATTTTTTTATATAAAGTCCGTAATTTTTCGCTGAACTGTACATTTAAAAAATGTGTGGTGTTCGTAAAAACTTTCACATTTAGTTAAGGACTGGAATATATTATCCGGAAGTTTTCACAAAATTGCAGTCCTCCTCGAATTATTTCATGTTCCCAACGCATCCTCTTCGGAAGGTTTCACAAACTTGTCATTTTCATTTTCATAATCATCTTCGTGTTCTATAACCGCATTGTTTCTATAAGTCTGGCCATCTAAAATATCTACATCAATAGAGCATTCTGCAATTGCTATTTCGAGATAGCCTTTAAGTTCTGTATCTTCAGAAATATGATTGCAATCTCTTTACATGGCGTCTACGTATACACTGTTGCGTTATTATGTGTTAAATTTACTGTGCCCATGTTCAACACTTTGATTAGTGCTTTTACCTACTGATGATGACAACTGAGTTGTCGAAATACGTTTTTAGGATACGATTATTAATTGTGGTAAGGGATTTTATACCTTTTTTTGAGAGACAAATAAGAATTAAAACCACTTGATTTAAAAATATGTTCATTTAAGAGTTTACAATATATTTTCTTTTGAATTATTATTGTTTTTAAATTACCAATTGAGACGTATACTCATAGTTATATTCAAACAGACCGCATCATGTACAAAGAAGAGTTCGAAAACATGTATGCAGAACAGTGTTCTAGTAAGTAAAATAAAGCAGTATATTATTTGAAGTCTATCAAACTAAAATAAAATATTTTAAAACATATATAAATTAATTTTAACAAATTAACGATAAAAATACACTACTGTTAGTGTAAATTTATCCAAGATATCCCAAGTAAGTGAGTAGGAAGTTAGGTTACCATGAGTGATCTCATGATATCTGTATAATTGAATTTGTGTAATCAAATATTCATTGATAGACATAAATAAAACTTAGATATACATATATATATATATATATATATATATAGTATTTTCGTGACCTTGGTATGATAAGGTAAACTTAATTAGTCGGCGATTAAAGGTCTGGTCATTACCCCAAAGTGTATACACTTAAAATAATCCTACATGTTTCGGCAATGATGCCTTTGTCAAGGATATAAAAAATATAAATGACAGAATATAAATGTCAAGTAATTGAGTTCTCAATTACTTGACATTTATATTCTGTCATTTATATTTTTTATATCCTTGACAAAGGCATCATTGCCGAAACATGTAGGATTATTTTAAGTGTATACACTTTGGGGTAATGACCAGACCTTTAATCGCCGACTAATTAAGTTTACCTTATATATATATATATATATATATATATATATATATACACAGTGTGGAGATAGACATCATGTCCTGTAGGAACTCGATTTCCACTTAAACAGACGTAGAATAACATACTCAACTAAACAAAGTATCAGTATTTGAAAAAGTACCAACCTAACGTGCGGAGGGGAGGGTTAAGTGGTTAAGTTGGTTAAGTGAAACATTTGAGCGTGATTGGTGAAAGATTCTATAGAATCTAAAACAAAGACTTCACAAATTTATGTGTGTTTTTAACAAACAATTGATATAAAACTTTCTGATGATAATTAAGTTTTAGTTTAAGAAATGAGATATTTTAAAAACTTAAAAAAGGTATATAACCCCTTACCACAATTATTAATAGTATCCTAAATACGTATTTCGACAACTAAGTTGTCATCATCAGTAGGTAAAAACCACTAATCAAGGTGTCGCACATGGGGCACAGTG
Organism: Melolontha melolontha; assembly: GCA_935421215.2. Lineage (NCBI taxonomy): Eukaryota > Metazoa > Arthropoda > Insecta > Coleoptera > Scarabaeidae > Melolontha > Melolontha melolontha. The sequence goes on along the minus strand of OW285243.1, from coordinate 117,726,434 downwards.
AAGCTAGAACACTGCTTACGCAACAACTACTTTACACGGCGTCCACGTATAGACTAATTTAAACATGCAAATATATCTAACGAAAAGATCGACAAACTTACCTCTCTTAGGGAAACGGCATTCACATATGTTTATACTCCAATTTGAAATATATCGAACGAAAGATCGACAAAAATTACCTCTCTTAAGGAAACGGCACTCAACATGTGTTAATACTTCAATTTACAACGTCGACGACCCTTTTATGGTTCTAAGAATGAAAAGAGACAATTGAAGGGGATCGGTGCTATATTACCGTTCATGGAATGTTTGTTTTTAGCGATATGAATGCTTTCGTAGGCGTCAAGATCGCGGGGGTTATTAATGCCCTTTACAAGCTTTAACCCTTTAATCGACACATTGTGTAGTGTACTTAAAGCATGATTGGCAACGTTAGATTTATCCGGTCTATTGTATTTAATATGTGATATGTCTTCTTTAAACCGGGTTATTATTGGTCGTTTTGTTTGGCTTATATATTTCAAATAACAATAATCGCAACTAATTTCGTATATACCTGATTTAGAATTAAAATTAACTCTATCTTTAGTATTCCCTAGTAGACTTTTGATAGTATTTTCGGACCGAAGGCAACTTGGAGACCTCTTTCTTTCACAACTTTATTAATGTTTTTCGTGATGGGGTGGTATGGTAAACACATGTACTTTTTCTCCTGGTTACTTTGAGATATCAAACTTGTGGAACACATATCACATATTAAATACAATAGACCGGATAAATCTAACGTTGCCAACGATGCTTTAAGTACACTACACAATGTGTCGATTAAAGGGTTAAAGCTTGTAAAGGGCATTAACCCCCGCGATCTTGACGCCTACGAAAGCATTCATATCGCTAAAAACAAACAACATTCCATGAACTGTAATATAACACCGATCCCCTTCACTTGTCTCTTTTCATTCTTAGAACCATAAAAGGGTCGTCGACGTTTTAAATTGAAGTATTAACACATGTTGAGTGCCGTTTCCTTAAGAGAGGTAATTTTTGTCGATCTTTCGTTCGATATATTTCAAATTGGAGTATAAACATATGTGAATGCCGTTTCCCTAAGAGAGGTAAGTTTGTCGATCTTTTCGTTAGATATATTTGCATGTTTAAATTAGTGTATACGTGGACGCCGTGTTAAGTAGTTGTTGCGTAAGCGGTGTTCTAGCTTTACTGTGCCCCATGTGCGACACCTTGATTAGTGGTTTTACCTACTGATGATGACAACTTAGTTGTCGAAATACGTATTTAGGATACTATTAATAATTGTGGCAAGGGGCTATATACCTTTTTAAGTTTTTACTTAACCACAGTCTCCAAAGAAAGACTTTTCACAGAGATATTTTAAGTTGCAAATAAATTGATTTGTGAAAATACAAATAAACAATAAGAGAATTTTAACAATTTACATCTTTTTGTATTATTTCTTTACATTTACTTCGGATGCTAGGCCTAGTTATGTAGAACCCGAAAGATATTGCCCTGCGCTATACAAACAATATACAGAGTTTAATAGTATATTATGCAACAAGCACAAAATGATGCACATTTTGCACGAGTTTCAAAGTTTGCAACACGAGCCGAAGGCGAGTGTTGCAATTGAAACGAGTGCAAAATTGCTATTTTGTGCGCGTTGCATACTATACTTTTTCTACGACAACGACAATTATAAAAATAGATACAAATAAATATGAAAATATTTTATTTATTGCTTTGAATCCATGGAAATAAGAAATTACCTATTCATTAGCAGAGCCTGGACAGTGCCCAACCATTTAAGAAGAAGAACTATGAAATAACTTCCTACTTACGTATTTTATTTATTGTTAAAGTTAAATGTGCAATTATTGAAAATCATTTTTGGAGAACTTGTGGAATGCTGGATACTAAAATTTTCTTGATATTGACAATTTTCCATTGTCGAAGTAGATGGCATTTCACGATTGCCTATTCCTGAAGTCGATGGTATATTTGAAATGCTCTGTATTGCATTTACAATTTTATTAGCTGTGTCAAATTTATTTTTCTCCGATTTATCGATATATCCCTCGGCGACTGTCGTGGACTTCCAGCCACCGTGACGCTTCAAACTAGTTATGTCACCACCAGCATCAACAAGAATTGTTGCTGAAGATCGACGAAAGCAGTGTCCGGTGTATAATTCGTAGTTTGGCAAATTTAAATATTTAGCAATCTCTTTTCCCATGCCTCCAAGCTTATTCACGCCTATTCTTTGGACGGTACATTTTCCGTTTTGATAATTAATGAAGAACCATGTACCATTTACATTTGAAGGGCGGAGGTTTGCATATTTTTTGTAAATTTCATAATAAGGACTAGTTACAGTAAAACTTCGTATAGTTTTGTTTTTAGTGTCTGGTATAGTTATTAAAACAGCTGAACCCAAATCATTGAAATTAGTAATTTTCATTTGATGTAATTCATGTCTTCTACATGCACCCATTATGCCCATAATTAATGCGACCTAAAATATAGATTAAATATATATTTCATTATATGGCTATATAAAACTTACTTTTGTCGCTAAATAGATCTCATCTGGGATTTCTTTAATAAATTTATTGATGTCATTTGATGTAAAGATCTTCGACTTTTTGGGTTTGTAGCCGTCGGACTGTCGCTTAAGAAATGCTTTCAGTTTTAAGTATTTTGCAATATCTATATTATTATGAATACTGAGAGTCGTTCGAAGCATTGAGTATTGTGTCCATAATGTGGAACTTTTGAATTTTTTTGCCAAGTCGCCAAAATACGCCATTAAGACGTTCTCGGAAAACGATTTGGCGTTCCGATCTCCTTTCCACTCCAAAAATAGGTTTTATAAGTCCGTTTGTACATTTTACAATTTAGTGTTGTTAAATTTGCTGCTTCTGTTATACTTGGAGGTGTTAATTCCAAGTCACTATCACTTTCCATATTAATTATCTGGTTTCTTTGAAATAACTACGAAATTATTTGTAATGCACAAACTGTAACAAACTGATGACATTTGTCGTTCGGCGTTATATTCTCTAAGCCACCTTACTTTTTGTTATCAAAAACAGCAGGCCGAACACGAAATATTTCAAATTGCATTTGTTGTCTAGCAACTTGCCTAGCAACCGATGCAAAATGAAATTCAGTACAAAATGTAGCTTCTTATGATTCAGTTTACACTCTTGATACTAATATTTTTCGATGTTGTCGTGGAAAAAGAAATATATGATTCAGTAACTGCTCACACATAATCATTTACTTCATTATATTCAACAAGTAAAACTCACAGTAATATGCACGAAGGTAACGTTATATATAAAAGTAAAGATTACATTTTCAAATAGTTAGGTAATCGTTACTTCGGGTCCGTGCATGTAACAAATACGAACTTACCGAATAGTTACTCTTTCGACATCACTAATTCGTTGTACTATACCTAACATTTAATTGATGAATTGTACCATAATAAATATAAATACAGAAATGCGTTTTGCAGTCCATAGCTCCCCGAGACATAAGGACTTTTTGAACATCCTTTACCAATCAACTTATAATTGAATTAAAATTAAATTATTTATATGAAAATTAGTTGCTTTACAAATTCCCAAGATTTGTAAATATCAAAATCATAAAACCTATACAAATATAAAATTAATTCAGATTTCTAGAGTGCTGTCTGTAAATTATTTAAAAACGGTCTGTTTATTCAGACAGTCCCGATCTATTAGAACCAAGGCGTAGGTCGGTACTCACTCAATTTTCAAGCCACATGCCATCGCGCGTTCAAATTATTGTAGTCCGTCGGCTTTCGTTACGCAGACCGAGAACAATCATTACAGACGGGCGCGTCTCCTCCATTAAGCAATTTGAAAATAGGGAGCGCTCTTTAATCGGGACTTATCGGAAGATCGGGAGCCCACACAGGATCAGTGAATAAAGACAAGTCGTCATCAAAGTAAGTCGATGAACAAAGAACAATTCGTTCGTCTAGGTCAACATTGAATTGTCTTTTTTAATTTGGTTTTAATGGTGATTTATTACACCAAATACGTTACTGTAATCTTTGGCATTAGAAAATTTAATTGATCTTTAAATACTTCTTGAATGTTCCTTCCATTCAACAATAAAAAAAAAAAAATTTGACTACAACATTTTGTTTTATTAGTTTGCAGAAATAATCAGTGCTATCATCGTATATTCTAAAATGTCCCTGAAATAATTTAAAAGTTTCTCCAAAAATTCTTTGCGTCAAGACAAGCGAGTCCCTGTATACAGGCTGATTCATTTTCGGCCCTCACCATGGGGATCTCTCTTATTATTGGAGATAGAGTATAGGTTTAAATTTGGCAAAGTTGTTAAATTTTGTGTTTGTTATAAATCCGTAAAGAAAATAGACCTGTGACAAATGACCTTCGTTATTTAAAAAAAAAAACGCGAAAACCCCATTTTCTTCTTTTACCTGTAGCACCGACATTTGGCCTTGTAGAGAAAAAATTTGAACACATTCTTGTTGCCATTTCTAAACCTCTATCCAGTGGTGTACTCTAAATTTTCATACGACGTTTCGTTTCTTTCTGGCCATCATCAACTATCTAATTTCTTATAGGCGCCATATTGGATTTAGACATCTTCAGAAAGAGTTTTTTTTCTGATTTCAACCATGTACCACATGCTGACTATAGTTTTTGACATTAGGTGTTATTTGAAAGAATAAATTATAAGATTAAATAAGGTAGCCTTTGGAATTTCAATCTGTCAAACATTTCATTTATTGTTCATTAATAATACAAAAATGTCATACACTAACGAAGAGAAACGAGATATGATAAGTATTTTTTATTCTTCGAAACGAAATTCAACAGTAGCGAGTACAAGATAACAAAAACATTAATAAAAATACATAGAAAAGTAAACAATAAACAATTACAGTAAATGTTCAATTATCTGGCCATCTTCGGTAATGCACAATTGGGCACGCCTTCTGGCATTTTGTACTGCCCTTTGTATAGTTCTTCTAGGAACTGCATCGAAGGCATTCTGAAGTCTGTCTCGTAATTCTTCAATGTTTTGTGGCGCATCTACTTTATAAATATTATTTTTAACATATCCCCATAAAAAAGAATCTAGCGGACTTAAATCAGGTGATCACGCAGGCCATTCAACAACTCCCCTATTTCCAATCCAACTGTTTGCAAACTCTTGATTTAAGAAATTTCTAACAACAGCTGCATTGTGTGCTGGTGCGCCATCTTGTTGCCACCATAAATATTGTAATTGATTTAATTGGGATATTGTCGTCAAGATAGTCAGATACGTATGTACGTAAAATGTTTAAATATCTTTGTCCATTTAAATGTTCTTCATACATAACTGGTCCTAAGAGACGATTTGCCAAAATACCCATCCTAACCTTTATTCCAAAACGATGTTGTGGTCTCCTAGCCCTGTTTTGTCGGGGATTTTGTACTGCCCAATATTGCTCCGTATTTCTGTTGAACATTCCAGAATTTGTAAATTTTGTTTCATCTGACCAGATGATTTTGTTTAAAAAATTTTCGTCATTTTCTATCCTTCCCATTAACCAATTACAATATTCTAGCCTTCTCAAATTATCTCCAGGCAGCAAAGAGTGACTAACATGGATCCTGTATGGTTTAAACCTACTTTTATGTAAAGTTCTCCAAACTCTGGACTGGCACAAATTTAATTCTGACGCTACTTCGCGTGTAGAAATTGATGGATTATTATTTATCTATAAAAATACAAGATTAACATGAAATTTGAAAACGCGCTTTTAATTTACCATTTGTAAAATATCTTGTCGATTTTCATTTAAATTTCTGTTGTCTTGACCATTACGCGGCTTAGTAAACGATCCATTCTCGACCAAATTTCTGTAGAGATCTAGAAAAATGGTACGATGAGGCTGTTGTCGTTCTGAATATAATTGTAGATATCTTGTACTCGCTACTGTTGAATTTCGGTTCGAAGAATAAAAAATACTTATCATATCTCGTTTCTCTTCGTTAGTGTATGGTATTTTTGTATTATTAATGAACAATAAATGAAATGTTTGACAGATTGAACTTCCATGGCTACCTTATTTAATCTTATAATTTATTCTTTCAAGTAAAACCTAATGTCAAAAACTTTAGTCGGCGTGTGATACATGGTTGAAATCAGAAAAAAAAACTCTTTCTGAAGATGTCTAAATCCAATATGGCGCCTATAAGAAATTAGATAGTTGATGATGTCCAGAAAGAAACGAAACGTCGTATAAAAATTTAGAGTACACCACTGGATAGAGGTTTAGAAATGGCCACAAGGATGTGTTTTTATATTTTCTCTACAAGGCCAAATGTCGGTGCTGCAGGTAAAAGAAGAAAATGGGGTTTTCGCGTTTTTTTTTTTAATAACGAAGGTCATTTGTCGCAGGTCTATTTTCTTTACGGATTTATAACAAACACAAAATTTAACAACTTTGCCAAATTTAAACCTATACTCTATCTCCAATAATAAGCGAGATCCCCATGGTGAATACCGAAAATGAATCAGCCTGTATTTAGAAAAATTGTCACTATCAAGGATAAATCAAAGACTGCGTATGAAATATTGAATTCATAATAATATTATTCAATTAAAAATCGTTTTTAATTGGTATTACGATACTGTTACAGTTTGTGGAACATATTTTCGCATTTAATTATTGCAAAACTTTTCGTATAATTTGTGTTAAATGTTTTATTTTGTGTGCAAGTTTGCGTCGAACTGCTGTATATAATTATCTATTCGACATTTTATTTTCGCCAAGCATGCCACACATACCGCTATGATTGGTAATAATTTTTGCTCAACAAGCAGTTTTATGAATATTAAAACGTTTCGCTATTATAAACGTGGATGCATTTTAAAAAGGTTCTTTCATTCAAACTCACTCACGTGTAAAATTACACCATCTCTTTTATCATATTGTAACGTAAATATATAAGTATTTAATTCATCATATTCATCATTCAATTGTATAGTATTTAATGGTAATAGAAAGGGAAATACTTATTAATAAAAAAATAGTTAATTTATGTCTATTGTGTGTTTGATTATCTTAATTATTAAGTCATTTTATTTAAATAACTCAGTGTTATTATTATGTTCAGTGTCATGACAATTTCCATAATTTTTGTTTTTCTCTTTTTAACACATGTTTAGTTTAATCATTTAAAATTAAACATAATCTTCACTTTCAAATTTATACCTTTGTAAACCAAAATTTTATTATGATATATATTTAGATTGTAAAACTTTCGCTGTATTCTAAGAAGTGGCATCTTTTATTTTTGCAAGTTTATTACCTTATTCATTAGACTATTTCTACCTTGCTTTATTAGTTATTTTATTAGTGAACGAATTCAATACCGAAATTTTAATCTGTCTAGCTGTTCATGAATTTATATTTTCTAAATGTGCATTAATAAATTCCATTAATAAGAATGGAATTTAATCTACACTTTATTACTTAGGTTTACAATTAAGACTTAATTTAAGCATAGCTTAAAGTTTTACTGTTTAAAGCCTTTCAGGGTATTATTCCCAGTAGGTACCATTTACTAATAATCGTTAACTTTCGAAATTTTCACTAGTTATGTTATTATCTGCCCGTACAATCAATACGTATTTATTGATTATATAATAGTTTAATGGAATGCTGATGAATTTTGGCTAGTTTCAGGATTTTTAACACTAAGAAAATAAATCTTATTCTAACTACTACACACAACAGTATCTACCAAGAATTCAAGCATCAATACAAAATTAGTATTAAATACTCAAGTATACTAAATGTTGGGTTTAATAAAAATTATTGTATTTAGAAGTGCATTTTATTAACCAACACAAAACAAGTAAAACTCCAGTCAAAATCTTAACAATTAGGTATTAAATTTTTTATTGGATTTGACAAACGTAACATACAGTACCGATTGCGAATATGAGAACGAATCAAAGTTTAAGTCAATTAAGGAGAAGATTTCATCTTGATTCTACTTATTATAATATAGTATTATAGGAATAAAACTAGATGACGATTTACGCAATTTAAACATGTTTTAAAAACTGCTTGATTTGATAATATTGATGAATGTGGAAAACATCAACTGTTGCATAAAAATACTGAACAATATATCAGAAAGCTCCAAACTACGCAATGGATTAGATCGCGCTAAGAATTGGGAACCAAGAAATTTAACTGTTGCAAAAGCATAAGATAATCAATAGAATTGCAAAACAGATTATGTAAAAAAAAGTTGTAGAATTGATATATCAGATGTCAAACTTCGTAGCGCTTATTTTTGACACTTAAAAACTAGTAACTAACAATAAGAGCATTTATTTAACAATAAGTTATTTATCTACATTTATATAATATATCACACGACAGGGTTTATTCGTTGAATTCCCTCCATTTCCAGTTCTTTATATAGGGCTATACAACTTCGAGAATAATTTCCCGGAGCATCTAGACCTTTCCCGTATGTTCGGCGCATGTGGGTCATCGCCAGACTGTCGCCTGACTTATTGCGGATGACTCACATCACATTATTAACGAAAGCAATTTTATAGCATATTATTTAGGTATATGTTTCATATTGACATATTATGGATAGTATATAAGCTTATTATAAAAATTTTAAACCCAGAAACGGTGAAACCGAGAGAAAATACTTCAACATAAAAGAAAAATTGGACAGGGGTTAACCTCAAGTTAAGATGGGACATTTTAGGATTTTCATTAGCAAAATTATGTTTGCTTAATATTAAAACTAAAAAAAATAATATTAAAAAGGATATACTGTAAGAAGTAAAATACATTTTTATTGAAAAAACGTAATGTAATAATTCCAACTCTATTAAACAAAATAATATCCATATCTATCACTGAAAGAAGAACAAACAGTTAGAAGTTAAAGAAGCGACCAAAATGACATTAACCAGCCAATAAAATTAACATCCGAATAGAATTCATGGACATCAGGATTTTCCACATCAACTGAAAGAAGATTTTCACCTAAAAAATAAATAAAATAAAACAGTAATCGACTTAAATTACTCTAGAGGGGCTCAGTGTACAAAAACAAGAGGAATAGCTAAACATAATAAGAATTTATTTGAAATTTTGGAAAAAATTACAAAGATTTTTTAAATTCGAAAAATAAAGTAAGTTATATTGAGATAACATTTGCTGAAAGGGCATAAATTGTAAATAACAATATTTTAACATCAAAAACAACATTGATTCAACAATTTAATGAAATTTTGGGAAAATATAAAAATTTTTGACATATTGCAGTGAATTGTGATGTTGATTGCTTATTTAATTGGCTCACAATACACAGCAGCTTGCCGGACTTGCTCAAATCGGGTTCGCCTTCCAGGAGCTCTTGTATCTTCAAGGTTACCCTCATAGGGTACGTAGCACAATAATAAAACAAAAGGTATTAGAAAAGAAATAAAACTAGCATTAACACCACAAACATGTACTTTACAAAAAAAAAAAAAATTCTACCTTATCAAGTATAAAGTAGTGTTGAGACACCTAATGTGCCTCAATTGTGAGGAAAACTTGGATAAATATTACTGATTCAAGGTGAAAAACCTCACTAATGAGCCCCGAACAAATTACTAATGTAAATATTTAGAAAAACTGTTACACTTATCAAATTACGTTATCCCAATTTTTAAACGTCAAACAGCACAACACTCTGTAAGCGCATGCAACCAAAATTTTAATTCATGCGCACATTGAACATGAAACAAATACATTTTTCCCACCAATTCTACTTTCTAAAATATCTTACTAATAAAAAACTTCAAAAGAAATCTGAAAATTTTCCTTAATATTCCTCTGATTACAAAATATTTTATAAACTAAAATATTACTGACTTTATTGAGCTCAACTATCTTACTAAATTATTTCTAAATACATAAATATAATTGCAAAAATATACATACATTAATTAATGTATACGTCACTTCACAAAAAAATTAGAGATTTCAGATAGGTCCCAAAAATCAAAATTACAAGTTTACAGACTCGTAATTATCGCAAATTAATTTTAACACAACAAAAAACACAAAATAACGCAAACCGAATTTAACTAAAATAACTGAATAAAAAAGAAGTTTCTATTCAGCGACAAGAACTTGGACCTATCTCTACGATAGCTGGTAAATCTCTACCTCTTCTCTCCGGAAATGGAAAATATCAGCATGCCTAACATAAATCAAAAGACCTGCAATTGCAATATACTTCCGCTAGACCTGGACTGCATACATCAATACAATTGTTCGAACAATCTACAGTCGTGGATAAAAATACACATTATAATACATTTTTCGAGAAATATTAAATATTGTTAAATATTTTTCTAGAATAAAATACACATAAATATATAGTCTTTTATAGTTTCTTTTAATTTTTTCTTCGGGGAAAAATTCACTGCATTATGTATTAATTAAAATGTATAATATAAATTAAAATAATTAAATAAACCTGGACAGTTATAAGAAAAATAGGGCTAATTTATGTTAGTTTGATCAAATTCCAAAAATGCATTTGTGAATTAAGAAGAAAAAGATTTCCAAAAAACGTATCACTTTTGTTTGAATTGAAAATGGTATAAAGCCAGTGACCCAAAAATAAGGGAATTCATTATTTTGACACTTGAATAGTAAACACGTACTACGCACTGTCAAATTTATTTTGGTTCGAACCTAAAAAAATAGGCGAACACATAAATAGTGTCAATTAAGTGTGATAGAAACAAAATAAAGATAACAATCAAAGAAGTTAGATACTGGCTAAATATAAATACGAGAATCAGAAAGAAAGAAGATTCCCAGAAAAGAAAGAGCCATCTGTCAAGGTCAGATAAATGCCAATTTAAGAACACGTTTTCCATAAACGTTAAATTATAAATATAGAAAAAAATTTAATTCAAAAATAGAAAATTCAATTACATACTAAGAGTCAATAAAATTTTTTTCTTGTTTGTCGATAATCCACGAACCTGATTTTAAATTAATAAATTCTGAAATAAAACTATAAAATTAAAAAAATACCTGAGATAATTAAATACCAATCCACGCGCACACGACAGAAAGAGCTAGCTGAGGGGAAAACTGAAAAGAAGATTACATCTACCCATCAAGAAATGTCAAATACATTTGCTACAACATTTATTGTTAAATAGTTAATTAACGAAGGAGATACTTGTTGAAACTTCATTATAACGCTAAGAAATAAGTAATTAAACTTCTAGTTTCAAAAATTCTTTTATTGTAAATACCACTACAATATTGTTTCGCCATACAATGGCTTCATCAGGTGGATGAAATACTGAATATGTACAATACAAGTTTGAATATTTATGTGAAAATTATTGGGGAAATGGTGGTGGAAAAATTTTTACAATCTTAAATTTAGTAGAGGGGTGTTGTTTAAATCTAGTTGGTCATTTAAAGCTAATCCTAAACTATTGTATCTATTAATTACTAAGTTTTCTAACAGGTTAAGTTTTTTACTTTTTTCTTGAATGTGTAAAATTTTGAAATTTATATTAAATCTATGATTGATATCTATACAATGACTTGCGAAAGTTGAATCTGTTTTCTTTTCTTTATGGCTTCTGTCGTGTTCTTTCTTCCTCATTTTGAATGTCCTCCCCGTTTGTCCTATGTATACCTTATTACAATCTTCGCATGTTAACTTATATACACCAGAGTTTGATTGTTTGTCTATTTTATCTTTGTTGTTTTTAATGATGTTCTGTATAGTATTGTCTGTTTTAAATGATATACCGTGTGGCCGCCATCGATAGCGCGATGCATGTATTAGTAAGTACTGGTCGACTATAATGGGCGTGCCAACTTGAAATGCCACACCGACAGCGGGCGTATTATAAGAATTCATTTTCGTGATATTTGTTTATCATTCTTTCGCAAAATTGCATACGGCGATAATAATCATCGGGAAAAGGAACTTGTGAACTTGTAAATTTGTATGAACGATATTTATTAGTACGTAAAATATTTTGAGCCGTTGTTTTGCTGATACCCAATTCGCTGGCAATTTATCGAGACGACATAGTGGGATTTACTTCGACTAAAGCACATACTCGAATTTCTATATCACTTATATTCTTATCCGGAACAACTTTACTTTTATTAGTTACTATAGAAAATGTAGTTTCGAACCTATTAACTGTCCTACGAATGGTGCTTGCATTGGGAATTTGACTTTTAGGGTAATTAGCTGCAAATAAAGCTCGAGTTACTTCCGCGGAATTACCACCGTAAAATTGTTTAATCATAAAGAGTTTTTGCTCCGGTGTATAATACTCCATTTTTTAAATGACCGTTACGTACACCAACAACGCGGTTTATTAAATAATGTGAGCGAGTAGTTCCCCTGACGATATAAACATTGCAACTAACACCCATATGCGGGAGCGACAGCTAATGCGCTTGCGCCACTACACCGTCTACATGTGAATTTATTGGACAAATACGACTGCATCATAGGGATGTGCGATATACTAGGCTCTCTTGTAATCCATTGGAACATTGTGTCTACTTCTTTACCGTTCTAACACACGGACACCTCTGTGTGTTTTGTTTACACTACAGGTTTCGCTATAGTGCAGACGCACGCTGCCACATGGTATGTTCGTTATTAAGTTTTTCAATGAAAGTACCAATTTTTTCCGACATTTTTCCTAAGTAAGTGATTGAATTATAGGAATTAATTATCTTGTATTTTAATTTTGGATTAACTAAGGAAAGGGTTTTAGATTTTTCTTGGCTATTTAGGATGTTATTGACAATATTTATAGAGTAACCATTGTTTAATACTATTGTGTATATTCTATTTAGTTCAAGGTCGAAGTTACTTTTACTCATAGGTACATGAATTAATCTATATACCATTGATTATGTATGCAGTATGCTGATAATTTGTGTGTTATAGGATGAAAAGAATTAGCGTGTATTGTGGTATCTGTATCTGTTGGTTTATTATAGCGAACTCGTGTTTATTAGTTTTGTGTGATATTGTTAAATCTAGAAAATTAATGCTTTTATTTATTTCTGTTTCCATAGTAAAATTTATTTTGGGGCGAATAGTGTTGATATAATTACGTAAAGTTTTTAATTGTCTATCTGAACCGTTAAAGCAAATTAATATGTCATCAACATACCTAAACCAATATACACAATTACCAAACAAGGGATGTGTACTAATTATAGTTTCTAAATTATTCATGAAAATTTCCGCTAATAAGGGGCTTAGTGGGTTTCCCATTGCTAGACCCTCTGTTTGTTTATAAAATTTCTTTTCAAATTGAAAATAATTTTGTTCCAGGCACGTTTCTAAGAGCTGTAAGATTTCGGTCTTTGTGACAATGTTCGTGTTTCTACGTTCTAGTTGTAAAGTAATTAAATCTATTACCTCCTGGGGTGGGATACTAGTGAACAAATTCGTGACATCAAAAGAAATGAGTTTACATTTGTTTGGTAATTGCAAGTTTGAAATGTTGTTAATTAATTCCTGGGAATTTTTAACGGAGAACTTAGATTTGAATTTAGTGTGTGTAAGAATTAAATCTATTAAGTGTTTGGACACATTTCTACGAGGTGCTTTTACGTACGATACTACTGGTCGTATAGGTGTATTTTCTTTATGTAGTTTAATTAAACCGTATAATTTGGGAGGTAGGGGATTCATAGTGGTTAATATACGTTTTTGAGTGTTATTAAAAAGAGAACCTGATTTTTCTATAGTTTGTTTAATCTGTTTTTGAAATTTGTTAGTAGGATCAGATTTAAGTTTTATGAATGATTTATTATCGAGGAATTCATGAACTTTATGTATGCAGTTTGATTCCGGAATTGCTATAACTGTATTTCCTTTATCATTTATTGTTACTGAAAAATAAAGATATTTAGTAAAATAATTTTTTTCTTATTGTATAAAACACATATACATAGTAGAAATAAATGTCTTCATAGTAATATATATGTATACTGAATACCATTCAGATAGGGAAATCTATACTTGTACGATGTAAAATGTTTATCTACTTACTATGGCGTGTTTATCTACTTACTATGGCTGGTCCATTAAAAAAAGGTTTTTCTTTTAATTAAAGTTTGCTTAAATAATCAATAAATATCGAACATCCTGTAAGAGACTTATTAAATGTTTAGACATTACTTAGAATCTTAAATCTTTCGTTGTTTTCAGTAGAAATATGACGTAGTTCTGATCAAATACGCCTGAGATATGTGGTTTTAAAAAGTACATTGAAAAAAACAAAAAATTTCACAAAAATCAAAATAATTCAAAAACGGTTAATTTTTACGAAAGAAACCTTAATATAAAGTGTTATAACACTTTACAAAGAATCTAAAATATAAAAAAAACATTCCATTTGAAATGTCGAAGATGTCTATGACTTCCGGTATAACCGTAAGTGGTTCACACCAAGTAGGCGTTAACATAAAAATCTTCTAACGAACGAGTTGCGTGAAAAATCCTGTATATGTATAAAAGTCTTGAATAGACATGAACACCTCAATCACAAATACAGGAGCGGAGATAGGTACACCTAATCTATTCGTCACTTGATAATTCCAGCGTGCGGAGGTCTACCGTTATTGGGCGATATCCGGTACCGATCAATCATCGAAACTCCTCCTACACCGTGTTCAAATCGCGTCACGTTTCGAACTATTTTAAATACTCCAGCTTTTTACGTTGGGTGATTTACTTCTATATACGTAATGAATATTCGTGTAATGAAAAACGGAACAGTTAAAACAGACGAGATTGTAAATATGTTCGATGGGCCAGTGATGATTCTGGATTTATTGGATAATCTGCGTATGTACAATGATGAGTTAACGAAGAAAATCTGCCATTATTTCGTACTTGTTAAGAATGTGTATCATGGTTCTAAGTGACATTTTATATGCTCGTGATGAGATCTTTAGAACGCAGATTGGTTTGTCTTGTCTATAGATTTATATATCTAATTTGTGTATTGTATTTGTAATAGTGATATACAGGGGAACTTCGAAATTATTTTGATAGTATGATTCGTAATTAATATGCTTTTCTCCAAGAAATTTAAGCAAGATTTCGGCTATAAAGAAATACAATAAATATTTAAAGACAAATTGTTTATAATCGAGCTCAATTATGACAAAATTAATTGTACAATTACGGTATATTGCGGTATATTATCTATTTTTATAGTACGAGTATAGAATCACAAGATATTTTAGTTTTTTATGAAAATCTTGTAAAAAATTAATTTAAAGGACTGACCACGACATAGCTTTAAATCCTTGATTTCGACAACCAAGTTGTCATCATCAGATGTAGAGAAAGTGTTGAAAATGGATGGGAAGCTGTAAATAACGACCAATTACGACGTCGATTTTTTCAAAAAATGCGAGAAATTGATCTTGTTGTTTTCCAGAGGATGATTGAACAAGTCAGAAGAAAACTGAGGACCATCGAAGATAATGGCCCACTATTAATAATTTGAAGATTAAATATTTATTGTTAATTGCTGTAATATATAGTTTATGCAGTAAAACAGTTTTGAGAAAATTACCAACATTTAAAATTTTTCCGAAAACTTTGATACCGTACGTTATATAACAAGTGTTCATTTGAAAAGTCAATCTAGGTTATTTTGAAATTTTGATAGAATAAGACGCAAATATATTAGTATGTGTTTGTTGTTCCGTAAACGTAAATCCAAATAACATTTGATATTGTCAATCACAAATATCATTTAGTGCATAAAATAATCGTGCGTCGATTCTGGTTTAAATAAATTGCTTCTCAGTTTTAAAATGGCTTTCACTGTAGAACATAAAATTTTTTTAGTCCAGGCTTATTTTCGAAGTGGTAATAAAATTGATGGTTTATGGGTCTATTCAGTTCAAGATTGCATGGTAGAATTTCAAGTTGAGTTTCCACATTTTGTAATAGATTATATACAATTTAAGAATACTTTGGATAGAACTTTAAAACTTTTTTCTGGAACTGGTAGTTTCTTAAGAAAATTAGACAGCGGAGCAGTTAAGAAACGTACACCTCAAGTTGTCAATCGTACAAGAATTGTTAGAAATTGATTACCCACATAGATTACAGTTTTGTAATTGCTTTGTAAATATGAACAATAATTTCGCAAAGAGTCATCTTTACTGATGAAGCATGGTTTTATAAAACGGGATACCTAAATTCAAATAATACAAGAATTTGTAGTAGTGAAAATCCACATGTAATTAATGAAGAATCGCTACATCCAGAGAAAATTGGTGTTTTGGGCAGCGATAAGCCAAAGGCGAATCATTGGACCAATATTTTTTCAGGGAACGTTAACTGCTCAAAGGTACCGTACGGAAATTTTACAACTATTTGTCAATCAATTGCATGATGATGAACTTCAAAATGCATATTTCCAACAAGACGGAGTACCTTGTCACTGTACTGCAGAATCTTTTGATTATTTAAGAGAATTTTTTGATGAGCGTATAATTGCTTGGCCTGCACGTATATGCGATTTAACACCTTGCGACTTCTTTTTGTGGCCTTATCTAAAAAATAACATATTTCGGACACCTATATTGAATTTGAATGATATGCTACAGAGAATCGAACAGAAATGCATTTAAATTAATAACAATCCAGTAATGTTGCAGGATATCGTGAGAAATTTTGAACGGAGGATTTTAAAGTGCATCGATCTTGAAGGACAACATTTTCAACATTTGTTATAGTTTTCAATAAATACCTATTATTTGTAGAGAACGGATGCAATTTCCATAAAACGCAATCGGCAATTGGAATTGTGTATAACGTCGCTCAGTACATCCCGGCGTAATTCAATGAAGTATTTGTTTGACTTACTTGGCCACCTGGTCGCAGCGATAACAATGGACAACCCAGCTATTGTATTCGGAGAATATATTCCATAAAACGCAATCGGCAATTGGAATTGTGTATAACGTCGCTCAGTACATCCCGGCGTAATTCAATGAAGTATTTGTTTGACTTACTCGGCCACCTGGTCTCGCACGATAACAATGAACAACCCAGCTATTGTATTCGGAGAATATAGTCATGTGGTAAGAATGTCCGTTCTCTAATTATTTGTTATTTATTTGTATGTATGAAACTGTCAAAATATACAACTTCGTAGGTTAAGTAGTAAATTTTAATTTACGACATCCTTCAAAATGTTCTCAGTAAATCACATGCTACTTGATTGACTTTTCAAATGAACACTTGTTATATGCATTAAATATAATTCAAGTTTCTTTTCAATTAATTATTAGATTATTTATATTAAATACACAAAAGCTTTTAATGTAATTTCAAGAACAATTGATTATATTCCTTATATTATGACGAATCAATAAAACGCACGAAAAAGCATTTTCTTATTGTGGCCAGTTGTAAAATGTCTAAAAAAATCACAATACAATCACGTAACTATCATAACAACGTCCGAAATATCATTAATATGGATTAACAACAAAGTCCTTAGTGTTCTTTGGAACGTATTCAATGTTTTTTAACAATAGTGTGTTTTTCACATTTTTCCACCTACATTTTTGTGGCTTGATTCAACTCTTTTCTCATTCAAAAAAGATTTAAAAGTTGTCCAACTATTATCTGTCATTTTGCCAAAAATATGTCGGCGAACATATTGTACCTCATATTTTCAAACCCAAGTGATTGATGATACGTTTTCACTTGTGTCGATCGTTGCGAAATAAATTTGCGTTTGATACATCTAAAAGAGAACAAATAATTGTGATAATTATAAAATAAAAATGCTGTAAATTTCAATATAATGAATATAATGATTCTAATTGATTGTAAGTTAAAAAGACTTTTAATTTAAGCATCAGTAAAGTATTAATAGAATTTGACAAATATGAATATTTAAATCGTTTTATATCCTTGTTTTCTTATACCCCTTTAAGATCTGAGTAACCTTCCCGATAATTTTTATTGCGCTGATTACGAGAAAAATAGTCAAAAAAATCCATAACGTCTAAAATTTTTTTTGCGTTAATATGCACTTTTTAACACTTTTATGTAATTGTTAATTTTTTTGTTTAATTTTTAATAAAATTTAACTTTTGTTTACTTGGAGTTTAAGATAAATAATTGCGTTAAAACCTAAACTAACCAAAAATTCTATAATAACTAGAGCCCGGACACGAGAGGCCCATAAAATGGGAAATACATTTTTATTTGTTCATTTTGCAGTTCAAGTTGAGTAAAGGAGTATTAATATTAACTAGCAGTACTGTCTCAAGGTTCTCTTCTGTAAAATGTGTTCTCGTTGAATGAAATATTTTCTATCCTTGTAGATAGAAAACGTCCTTTCTACATCGCCACTGACAGTTTCGTCGGCACTTATCCATAGCTACTGATTTGAAAGATGGCTTCTAATGCGTTCCACTGCTTTCGTGTAGCACTTAGAAACATAATATTTGTGTAAGGTGGATTCATCAGGAACATTTCGACCAGTATATTTTTGGAGAAATGTTTTGAAGGTGGGATTGTTAAGTTTATTTAATGGAATATTTGCCGCCATTAAAGTTTCATATTCTTCGTTAAAATTATCAGATTCCAACAGGTCTAATTTCTGTGTATGTGTTTGCGGATGCTAAGTGACATTTTACGTGCGATTTCTTGGAATTTTTTAACGATATTTTACAGACTTTGAATAAATTTAGGAATCATTGGCAATGGACATGCTATCAGTTTGATCCTTAATCCAACTTGCCATTGTTTGACGATGCAATTCTCGACGTTGTTCCATACCATATCTGAAAAAGTAAGTTAAACAATCCGAAATTGATGGAGACTGTGGCTTGTAATCTGAAACAGAAATAAGAAAAACACCCTAACCACAATATATAACAATAAATACTATATACGTATTTCGGCAACTAAGTTGCCATCTTCAGTAGAATAACCTTAAAACTGAAAAAAGAGTGTTAAACGTAGCGTTTTTGGCTAAGGTAAACCTTTGAAGATATGCTCTTCACCAAATCGCCAGTGGGATAACACAGGTTATTTTACTGAAGATGGCAACTTAGTTGCCGAAACACGTATATAGTATTTATTGTTATATATTGTGGTTAGGGTGTTTTTCTTATTTCTGTTTCAACTTAAACAATGTTCTGGGTCTAAATAAATTAAAATTTAAAAATGTATGCGTAAGTTATTGAAACTTAACGAAATTCACTGGACACTTACGTCAAAATACTTGGGAGAATAGATACGATGAAACGATATTAAACAGAATCTAATACAAAAATTACGAAGTACATACCTATGTAATTAACAGTTAAAACAATGAAAAAACGAAACTAACTCACCATACTTTATTTATCTTACGAAATAAAAACTAATTAATAATATAATTAATAAAAATCTTCACGCTTCTATCTACGTCCATGAGGAAAGGAATTTAACTCTTATATTGAGGTAATTGCGTCATAATTCAACGACAAGAAACAGATGTGCGGTTAACCGAACGAATAGTGCTTTTCAATAACTGCGTGTTGTACTTAGTGATAGTGATGTTATAGATTAATTTATATGGTCGATCGTAATTTCGGCCTAATACGTCCGGTCTCTTATAATAACAAAAGAAAGACAAATTAAATTATGGGGTGTCAAACACGCCACCATACTGTAAGCGTTAGATATAACGTAAATACAAAGTACGGCACATGCGCAGATCGTTTATTATCGTCAGTCGAGTCCATTTTTGCGCGGCAAGGGGTAGCCTGATATCAGCTGAGACGTCAGGATGTGTTCACATTAAATAAAATAAGTGTTGTCTTCCACACTTTTATAACATCAAGTTTTATTTTATTTTTCAACTACATAAAATGCGTCAAACTTTGTTTTATTTTTATTTTATTGTAGTCGAGTCCATTTTTGCGCGGCAAGGGGTAGCCTGATATCAGCTGAGGCGTCAGGATGTGTTCACATTAAATAAAATAAGTGTTGTCTTTCACACTTTTATAACATCAAGTTTAATTTTATTTTTCAACTACATAAAATGCGTCAAACTTTTTTATTTTTCCACCCCATAAAATGCCAAATATCTACGTCACTGGCAATTTTTGTTCGCACAGCTCTATTTTGGTTAACTATACTAGTACTTGAGTGTTAAATAGTTTATTTCCGATCTTCCCCGCCAATAAAAATCGTTTGTTTAATTGTAAATTTACTTATAGCTAATAGCACTAACTCGGTTATTAAAGCTTAAATTTTAGATTTGTTAAATATTGTTCTGAAAGAAATTTTGTTCAAATTATTATATTTTGTACAGAATGTCTGGCTTATATAGAATGAAAACTTGGACATAAATAAAAGACAGTAATGAAGAGCCTTTGCGGTCGTTATCTATGATAGCTTCTGGAATTTCGAGTAGAAATTATCTCCTTGGCACTCTTTTATTTACTACCGTACTAAGTGTCAGTAGTGAACTAGTTTAAGTGCAGCAATAATAGTAACATCCCTGAAGATGTACGCCCTTTGCAATAATAGACAAAACGTCGGTCAAAAAGGAAGGAGTTCCAATCACGAGTTTACACTCCCCAATCGCAATAGCAAGAAGTACAAGTTTTAAATTCGTTAAAATGAAGATAATTCCAAATACGATTGATCACACTGTATATTTATAAGAAGACATTTTCAAATACTTTAGTTTGCATCGTATATATTTTTGAAACCATTAAAACGATACATCTAAATTTATACAAATAGTAAATTAGCATTAAAAAATTCGCTAGCGGAAACCATGTCTACAACAAACAAACACATAATTAATTTTGATGATATCATCTACCTCGTCGCGTTGTCGTTTTGTATAATTAAACAAAACATCATCCAAGATACATACATCTTTGAAATCTGGTTTCGTAAAATATTTTTTGCGAAGTTTCGGGTATATACAAGGTGTGATGTAAAATAAACAAACAAACTAGAAAATAATCATATTTAGAATTATCCACATTAACCACACACACATCTCTTATATGGCATGTGACCGAAATTATAATATGCATATTTGCCTAGGACGGGTTAGTTGGAAACCTGTTGATGCGAGCATTTGGTTGTCCATCATCAATAGAACACACACGTGCATTCGTTTAAAGTTGGTCTTGACTATTAGCATAATTATATTGAGTGCTTATAGTTTTATAACTTGAAAGTGACAATTGTAAGATTTAGATTTTGTTAACAGATTTTAGAAATCGCTTAAAATCTGGAGAAGAAAAATTAATTTAAAAGTTCATCGACCTTTCAAAAATGCTGATGCCAATGTAATGCCTATCTTGTACATATATACCTAAATACTACAGACAGGATTCAAAGTGTATGTTAACGAATGGTATTGACGAGAATGTGAGTAGAATGTGTTTGTGGAGTTATATTTTTATTAACATTTCTAGGAATTAAAAACAAATCCAAATAAATTTTTAAAATTACAAAAATATGAAAAAATAGATTTTATATTCGGTATCGCATTGGTATTAATTGTGTTTTAAGAGCGAATTAAAAATGCACATTAATAAATTGAACTCGTTAGTTTTAATATTCAACATTTTATTACTGTTATAATTTTTTATTTTTATTTCTAAATTTAAATTACGAGTTTGGAGAAGATAAAACTGACTTGGAATTATTTATTTAAACTGTACGCTTTTAACATTCTCTTCAAAATGTCAAGTTAGTATCAGGTTGGTGTAAATTAATTGTTTTTGCTTTCTAGGATAAGAGTGCCTTCAAAAAAAAGTCTCGACTGTTCCTTGATCTCTGGTGTGTTGTTATAAATTCATGTTTCGTCCACGGTTACGAAACGGCGTAAAAATTCGTTCGGATTGTGATCACATCGCCAAACAATCCTTTGAAGTTGTCAAACAATTGTGTTTGTTGTCAATTGTGAACAGACACGGCATCCATCTTAAGAATAGGTTTTTCATATCCAAATATTTATGAAATATTGAAATAACTGATCCTTGTAGCGTCTTCAAGTTCACGCACCTTCATTTGCCGATCGTCCAATATCATACCGTAGATTTTATCGACCATTTCTTGTATGGTGACCTTAATTAGTCGACCAGAACATACACTGTCACTTGTGTTAGGACAACCGCACCGAAATTGAGTAAACCAGTGGTGGATGATTCCAATCGATGGTGAAGAGTTCCCATAATACTTTTCAAGCTTTTTTTGGGGGGTTGCCTGATGGTTTTGTTCGTGCAAAAAATAGTGTTTAATGAGCACACAAAATTCCCATTTTTTAAATTTTTACGAAAATGCTGGTAGACGTGTGTTTCAAATGGCTGTCACAACAAAACTATTTGACAGATCAGTCTAAAAATTAGAGTACGTTCTTTAGAGATATGCTTCTTGACAAGTACCATATTGGATTTGAGTTAGCAGCGCCATCTGTTCTAATTTTCAGGTACTTCTTTTCACCCTCGGATACATATAAAAACAACCTAAAATTGTCGATTAATATGGTGCTTTATCTTCAAAAACAGAAACCAACTCAGCAAGACATTGTTGTTGGGTTGATCCTCTCCGAAAGTTGTAAAAATTATTGCGCGAAAATTTTCTCTACGCAATTTAATTTTTCGGCCCACTTATAAATTTTAAAAATTCACTTTGACTAAATCCCTTGCCGTATCTTGATGAAGCTTTAGATTTCGGTTAACGAAAGATAGAGATTAATTTTGACACCTGAAGTTTTATTACTGGCGCCCTCTATGAGGCTATATGCAATACTAAAAAGACATCTTTGATATTATTTAATTAAATAGTTTTTGAATTTGTACAAAGATAGACAAAATAATTATTGACAAAAGAGAATCAAATGTCAAATAGTCAAAAACGAGCATTTCGTTTTTTGCGAGTTCCACAGAGGAGCTAATGCATTTTAAGCCGGCTACAATTATTTGTGCCGTTCACCTGAGAAAACGTAATTGGAGAGACTACATCACGAAAATGAATTTCTCGATTTAAGAAGGACCATTTTGACATTCTAAACATTGAAGAAGATTGTCTTGACGCTTTAATTCATGATAATCCACGCTAATTAACTAGGAATTTGACCATTATAATATATTGTATTGAATTATGCTAGTTCATCAACAACATCTACTGCTTTTGTACCACATTGTTACAGGTGACAAATAGTTAGAGACAAGAGGGTTGGCGTTACAGAGATAGTAAATTGGATTCTACCTTTGCTAATCATTGCATAGAACATAACCACAATTTCAATACAAATTTCTAGATATACAAAATTAGGGTTAGCTTTAAACGATCAAACTGAACTATGTAACACCCTTCTTCATACTTCTGAAGTGTCATTAGACTTGTAATCTATTAGGTTAAGTATATAATTACTTGTACAATTGTAGATTTACCATTATTCATTCACCTGGTGCAGTACAGTGCTACAATGCAATGTTGTAGTGGAAATCTACAATAAAACTTTTAAATCAATGTAAAAGCAATTATTGCCCCTTTTTTTAAATTTTTAACTTGAACGTCATAATTTTTATTTTCAGATTAGCTACCTGTAAACTAATATATAACCTATTTTTTAATGTACTTAGAATGTTCTGGCATGGTAAATTTCTTTATGAAATTTAATTGCAGAACTTAATAGTCGATTAGATGTAAAAATAGATTGTTCAAAAAGGACTTGCGTAGGATTTTTACTAATAATTATTAATACTTCTAGAATTAGCATCATATTCTTAAAATAACATAAAGTAATTTTCAAATTACCGAAGGATTAACGATATTTTTACATAGAGCTTCGATGATGCTGTAAATTATTAATTATTATCACATTTTGTTCCGTTTTTTTTTACCTATATTATATATTACTTATAAACTAATATGCTTTTTATTGCGTTTTTTTTATAAATAAATTATCTAATTTTTAACAATTCTGAACATAAAATTAATATAAAATTTAAATTTTATATAATTTTCAATCCTATAAAAACTCCTCTGAAATCGCCTAATAAACTATTATTAGCAACAGTGTGTAGCAGAGATCAGCATTGTTAAAAATAGAATCGAGTTTTTTTGTGAATAAGTGATAAATAGGTGTTAATTAGTGATCAATTAGTAAGGAATTGGTGGCATTGCATAGTTGATACCACAATATGTTCTTGTAAATATATGCAGAAACACATTAATATGTACAAGAATATATAAATTGTTGTATGTACAATGCTTGAATAAAAAGTTATTGTGTAGTATACGAGATGTAATCAAAAAAAATTGTTTATTGACCCAAGTGAAAAAGTTTGTATTCATTTCATCACGGTAATCGCCAGATTTTGTACCTATAAAAACAATGAAAATAATAGCAACAAAAATTTTAACAGATGTGATAAATTTAATTTTGTGTTTTCATATAGAGGGTCTATTTCAATAGAGGGTCTATTGTGGCCTAGTGCCAAAATTATGTTTTAGTGTCAATTGGTGTTTTTTAAGGCAGTTTGATTTTTCACGTATTTGTGACCTTTCAATCTTTCTTGTAGTAACTGTTTTGTTTGGCCTATGTATACTTTGTCACAGTCTTTGCAGGGTATGTTGTATATTGTGTGTGATTATTTTAGTGTGGGTGTTGAGTCTTTTAGTTTGGTGTGTAGGAATTTTATGTTTTTTCCGCTTTGGTGTGCTATTTTAAAATTAAATGGTTTAAATATATTGTCTAGTTTTTCGGATAATCCAGTTATATAGGGTGTGGGGATATATGTTAATTCATTTGTTTTATTTTTTTTGTTGTAAATTTTATTAAGTCTTTGTTTTATAATTTTAACAAAGACTTAATAAAATTTATAACAAAACTAACGGCCACAACAAAAACAATAAAACAAATGAATTAACATATATCCCCACACCCTATATAACTGGATTATCCGAAAAACTAGACAATATATTTAAACCATTTAATTTTAAAATAGCACACCAAAGCGGAAAAAACATAAAATTCCTACACACTAAACTAAAAGACTCAACACCCACACTAAAACAATCACACACAATATACAACATACCCTGCATAGACTGTGACAAAGTATACATAGGCCAAACAAAACAGTTACTACAAGTAAGATTGAAAGGTCACAAATACGCGAAAAATCAAACTGCCTTAAAAAAACACCAATTGACACTAAAACATAATTTTGATTTTGATAACACCAAAGTAATAACACAGCAAAAGAATACAAAAGCTAGGGAGGTCTTAGAAATGATCCATATTTTCAAAAACAGCAGAACAATCAACGACAGAAACGAAATTGGTGGACTTTCCAAACTCTATTACCCACTCATAAAACAATAAAATAATCAAACTCCCCCACACACACAAACACAAACAAAAGACACAGACACTCACAATATTCGAACCAGTGCAGTCGGTTCCCCTAAAAAAGGTCTCGGATAGCTCCGATGACACATGTTACACAGAATGAGTGTTTGAAACACAAAAAAAACGGTGAGTTTATTGTCATTCAATGTTCTTTACTGTATTAGTAGTATAATCTAAATTTTCAATTCATTTATACAGATGTAATCATTTTAATTTTTCCTTGCTCATTATTAATCTAAATTTAATTTTAATTGTTAATTTAATTGTTAATTCAGTCTCACAAAGGCAAATATGTTCTCACTTTTTCATTGTATTAATTCTTGTTTCTAGTTACTTGAAAAAGACTGAATAATAATAAAAGTCGAAACGTCGTAGAATAAAACATCAATATTCATTAAAGGTCGCTAAACCAATAAAAGTCTATTATTTTTAATATTAAGACACGGCCAATAAAATAAATAAGAAAAATAAAATTCTTATAAACACTAAATATATATATATATATATATATATATATATATATATATATATATCTGATTTAAATAGGAGTAAAGCATTTTGAATAAAACCCATTCTTCCACCAGCATGGATCATAATCAAACGATTACCTTTCGAAAGTGGTTTCTTCAGCCCAAGCAAAGAATTATCTGACCTTTCTTTTGATCGCGTATGTGTACTGTGAATGTAGGGTTCATCTGTAAATATTATGGGTCTGTTTTCATGTATGTAACTTTGCAATTGTTTTAAATATTTTATACGTTTTGCACGTATATCATATGATTCCATTAAACTTTTTCTCTTGTCAGCTTTTTTTTTTTTTTGCTATCTAGAAACAAATACAATATTTATTTCTTGTTTTATTATCGAAATACTATTATTTACTTAAATCCCATCTTTTTTAGCATCTTCGATAAAGTTGTAAGCCCACCCATAAATGGTATGCCGTTGGACTTCGTTTTTCATGTACATATATACAAGTTATAAATGATAGAACATATTGTGTTAGTATCTTGTGGGCAAAGTATGCTTTTCGTGCTTCTGTGAGGTCTTGTTTTATGTGGGGTACTAAATGAAACAACTTTTCCAATTTACATCCTTAGCTTCTTTAGCAATACTTCTGTATATCATATTATAAATTCCAACCACTCTGATTAACCTCTCTTTGTAATTTGTTAAAGGAATTATCGGATGCTTCTTCCTTCATGAATTTTAAAACGTTGGCAATAATTTCTCTGCCTTGGCTAGATATAACTTTGCCTTTTACGCCAACTTATTTCAATGACGAAGCCATCACTGTAAAAATAATATCTAATTATTTACTTAAATAAAATTTATACTCTTTAAACTTACTGATCGAATAATATAGAAATGTGTTTAAGTGTCTTGATAAAGACAATTATTTAAATAACGATAATTTACTAAATTCAAGGAAGTAACAATAAAACATAAACCCAAATATAACTTAATAGTAATCGGCACGCAACTGTTATAAAAACACCCCTAAACTGGATTAGATGGGATATAATAAACTCGCTCAATCCTAATATGTTCATAGAGCATTATGACGTATTTGCTATTCTATAAATGTTTTCACTCTTCAATAAATGGTCATCTCATGCCTACCATAAATTTACAGTGTAATAAAAAAAGCCAAGTTTATTAAAATTAATTTATTATTGCGTAATGCAGAGATAACAGCAGAGATTTTGTATTAAAATGAATTCACGTATAAAATTACATTTTAGACTTTTGGGAACTGGGTGTTCCAAAATTACTAACAAAAAGTCTAGCAAAATCGTCTAGAATTACAGAACCATACCCGATGGCGGTTGTAAAAACATTGTTCGCGAGTGAGTCAGTTACACATCAAATAAAACAGACGATCGGCAGGCAACAAGCTAATAGTCCTGCCTTCAATTCGAACACGGTTTAGAACGAGATCGCTTGTTCAGAAACTAAACATACATAGAGCGTATATTTACACGTTCCAAAAATAAGAGGCGATCGTTTTGGTCTTCGATATTTATAAAACAAGAAATTTGCATCACCAGCCTAATTATAACGGAAATTCCAGTTTAGAAAACGTATTTGCGCCAATTGGTTGTTCGAAACTTTATGGGATTAAATAATCTGATTATAACAACTATTGAAAGTAAAATAATGTGATGTAATAGTAAATTATTATAACACATTATTCTATTTTCAATTATTGTAATATATTTCGTAGAATTACGAGTATGAATTTCTAGTATAATAAAACTTATTTCAACATTTGCTATTGATATGGAAGTTAGTAATAAAATTTTCCTATAAAATTTCCAAAATACAAGAACAAATCATAATCTAGATCTACTAGGTTGGATCGCTATGAAAGATAACAATCTGAGTTTTGAGTTTCATAATCCCCTGGAAGGTCAACGCACTTGGCTCAACGTTTCCCTAAATTCCCGATTTCATCCCTGAAGTGGTTTTCTTTAAGACCCTAAAAAATTTAATACCAATATGTAAACTGGTTGAAAAATCGTCATTCTGAGGTACTTTTGCCTGCTAAAAACGATCCTGCCACTTAAACCCCATTAAAACTCATCGTTTACCCTCCAACGAACTCCAAAAAGGACTTCGTTCTGAACACTACATTTCGTCATAATTTGAAAATCCATACTTGCCAAACTATACATCTCCCGTCAAAATTAATGCTGAATTCGTTTTCTACACGCTTGAATCAGTTCATAAAAAATGTAATACCAATATGTGAACTGGTTGAAAAATTGAAAATTTCTTAAGGGTACCCCTTTAAAAATTTTCAATTTTCGTCATCTCATCGAATTTTTTTTAATTTATTATTCTTACGGAATTTTGCCTTCTAAAAACAATCCTGCCATTTAAAATCCATGAAAACTTGTAGTTTACCCTCCAACGTACGTCAAAATGGCTTCATTCTGAACACTACATTTCGTCATATTTTGAAAATCCGTACTTGCCAAACTATACATTTCCCGTCAAAATTAATGCCGAATTCGTTTTCTACGCGCTTGAATTAGTTCATAAAAAAATTAATACCAATATGTGACTGGTTGAAAAATTGGGAATTTCTTAATGGCTTCGTTCTGGGCACTACATTTCGTCATATTTTGAAAATTCGTAGGTGCCAAACTATACATTTCCCGTCAAAATTAATGCCGAATTTGATTTTCTACACCCTCGAATTATTTTATAAAAATAAATTAATACAATCACAGCCTTTGCAGCTAATATGTTATTTTCGGATTTCTCTAAATTTGTGGTTTTGTGTTTGCTATTATATTAAGATAGTACTTAAATGATTTTTATTGATAATGTCCGACTAAGGACAAATCCATCTGATTTCTTTAAAAACTTATTTTAAGTAATACGGTTCCATTATTTGTATAGCATTTAGAATAATATCATTTAACGTTGAAATATTTTCGAAACAATTAGCAAGCATAAAAAAATTAAATACTTATGACACGATTTCCATGAAGTGTTTACATTTTAAAAAGCTGCCCAGATGTACATATTCAAGTATATTTTTTGTACAAAAGACTTTTTATAACGTGAAAAAGAGACAGACAATATTCTATGTGAGAAAATAATTTCAAAATAGAATAAAAACTAATTACTTTAAAATACATTTTAAGAGAAAAATATTTTCTTTAATATTAAAATCGCAAAACAATTCCAGGCAAAAAGCCACTTAGAGTCTTCTGACATTCTTAGAGTCTTCTGGCCTACTTAGAGTCTTCTGACATACTTAGAGTCTTCTGACATTCTTAGAGTCTTCTGACCGACTTAGAGTCTTCTGACTACCGAGTCTTCTGACAACTGACCTACTTTTTATTAAATCAATTAGTGCAAACAATTCTTGGAATTCTCTAATGCTAGAACGTTGATTGGACATTACATGCGTACGCGATTGATCATTGGCGGTCGTAGTCCACGTTGAGTGCCGTTTCATTGACAAGCCACTCCGACAATTTGACATATGAAAATGATAAGGAAAGAGTATTCACGTACACTGGCCGTATGTCCAATGACAGCCTTTAATTCGTATTTAACTACCAATTAAATAGTAGTAATCTAAATATTAAATTATTTGTAGTTATTTCTTATTTGAAGTTTTATAATTGGAGTTTTAAATTAACGATTTCATTATTTAGAATACAAATGCATTTATAAATATGTAGATTCATTCAAGCAACATCGCACGGGCGCGTGTATACCGTGTGCACAACGTCGTGCGATCGATGGATATATAAGTAATGACTGGCCAACTGCAAGTATATTCGCCTTGCTTGAACACAATGAGCGACTGATAGGAATATTTAATGTGTTAGAGAGAGATTATTTGATTCGTACTTAGATCGTATGTAGAATGTGTTGGATAAAGAAATGGAACGCCCGTACAGTTAGACAGTAGAACAGATTGAATATACTCTCTCAACCCTAACCACATAAACTCGCTATTCGTCTTCGTCTTACTACATTGTGGTAGATCAATCACTCCCCGGCGTTCATACGGTATATATTTTGTCGGTGACCGTCGGCGGCGTCGGCCAACGTTGAGCGCACTTCGCTCATGGAATGTTACGGCAATGGGATGCTACTGGAATGAACCTCTATAATTACAAATTACATTTGTAGTTTACGTATTTTCATATTAAATATTTTCGAATAAGTTACAGTCTGTTTTCTTAAAAGACTGTCAACTGCATTTTATATATCTATGAATACAGTAGTTTCCGTTGATTTTATAACTGCGAAAATATTAATTTTGATGTTTATTGTTAAATGTCAATTATTAATCACTTCTATTATAACTTCGACTGCGATTGCAGCTAATACGTTATTATACATTTCACATCAAAATTAATGCCGAATTCGTTTTCTACGCCCTCGAATTAGTTCCTATAAATTTAATACCAATATGTCAACTGGTTGAAAAATTGGAAATTTCTCTTTAAAAATTTTCAATTTTCGTCATCTCACCGATTTTTTTGAAATTTGGGATTCTTATGTACTTTTGCCTTCTGTAAGCGATCCTGCCATTTAAATTCTAATAAAACACGTAGTTTACCCTCCAGTAAACGCCAAAATTGAGAAAATGTAGTTCAATTTTCAAGACACTTATGACCATGAACTCACTGTATATTTGGTTTTGCTTAAACGACTTCCAATAAAGAAAAGATAAAAGCGTTTTACTCTTTACCGCAATTTTCGATATTCTAATCCATAAAGTCAGAAAAATTTCTTGAAAGAGGAGTATTTTTGCTGGAAATTTCTTTGATTACGGTATGGTTAACATCCAGAAAACTATACATATTCTTAATTTACGCGAAAAGAGCTTTAGGTTTGATATAGGATAAGCCTCATTTTCTCAAACTTCAAAATTGATAGCACGACACCTCACCCAATTTTTCAACTACCCTCATAGTATTCTAAACTATATTTTATCGTACGTCAAATTATTCGTCACGACGTGTAGATTATGAAGCCCTAATAAAAATGCCTGTCGTTTTTTGTCCTTCTTGAGCAATTCAGCCTCAAAGTCCCAGTAACTTCAATTTTTACCTATTTCGAGGATTCCATCAAACAATATCATTTCCGTGCTTGAGCTTTCAATATGTTATACACACAGTTTGCCTCTAATCCTACACAATGAAACCAAATCATTTGAATATGACTTCGTTCTAAACCCTGGATTTTACCATAATTTAAATATTGATAGCTGCCAACCCGCACATTTCTTGCCAAAATTAATATGCCATCGAATTAGTTTAGAAAAAATTCAAACTCAACATGTAACCTGTTTTACAAACCGATCAAAAATCGAAAATTTCTTAAGATAACCGTCCAGGCAGAGATTTTTACAGACCTTTAAAGACACCAGGCTTTAATAACACTAGTCAACAAATTTTCATTTTGTTAAATTTTCCTTTAGAAGCTATGTGCAATTTTCGTTTCTTATATAGTTCTAACAAGAGTTATATAACAACAAATTTATTCTGGCATGTCAGGTTTTGGAAAAGAAATACTGAAGTAGGTTAATTAGGTAATGTATATTATATGGAGTTGTATTCTTCACTCGAAACACCTATAGGTCTTGGTACTGGAAAGACTTCCAAATGAAGTTCTGGACGAGTAGTAGAGATCAAACTAACACAACTAAAATTTTTCCTATTTTTGTTGGGGAAACCTGAAAGTTGACGTGCAGCCAAAGTAGGATTCAGTGGAATCCTCCGTTTGTTCTCGCCAAATCATAGGTCTTGCAAATGGCATAGCGCTTCTTTTTCCATTTGCCCAGCCACTCAGAGTAACAGCATAGCATGTTGGTGGGTAGTAAATTCTCCACGTACATAACAGAAACTGTTTGGATAATTTATGTAAGTACGCGACATTATGAAATAAATAGATATTACGCTATCACAAACCAACTCACATTGAATCAAAAGAGTCGTGTGTAACTCATTATACAGGCTGATTCAATTTCGGCCCTCACCACCTCTTATTATTGGAGATAGAGTATAGGTTTAAATTTGGCAAAGTTGTTAAATTTTGTGTTTGTTATAAATCCGTAAAGAAAATAGACCTGTAACAAATGACCTTCGTTATTTAAAAAAAAACGCGAAAACCCCATTTTCTTCTTTTACCTGTAGCACCGACATTTGGCCTTGTAGAGAAAATATAAAAACACATCCTTGTGGCCATTTCTAAACCTCTATCCAGTGGTGTACTCTAAATTTTTATACGACGTTTCTTTTCTTTCTGGCCATCATCAACTATCTAATTTCTTATAGGCGCCATATTGGATTTAGACATCTTCAGTAAGAGTTTTTTTTTCTGATTTCAACCATGTACCACATGCTGACTAAAGTTTTTGACATTAGGTTTTATTTGAAAGAATAAATTATAAGATTAAATAAGGTAGCCATGGAATTTCAATCTGTCAAACATTTCATTTATTGTTCATTAATAATACAAAAATGTCATACACTAACGAAGAGAAACGAGATATGACAAGTATTTTTTATTCTTCGAACCGAAATTCAACAGTAGCGAGTACAAGATATCTACAATTATATCCAGAACGACAACAGCCTCATCGTACCATTTTTCTAGTTCTGACAGAAATTTGGTCGAGAATGGATCGTTTACTAAGCCGCGTAATGGTCAAGACATCAGGAATTTAAATGAAAATCGACAAGATATTTTACAAATGGGAAATTAAAAGCGTGTTTTCAAATTTCATGTTAATCTTGTATTTTTATATATAAATAATAATCCATCAATTTCTACACGCGAAGTAGCTTCAGAATTAAATTTGTGCCAGTCCAGAGTTTGGAGAACTTTACATAAAAGTAGGTTTAAACCATACAGGATCCATGTTAGTCACTCTTTACTGCCTGGAGATAGTTTGAGAAGGCTAGAATATTGTAGTTGGTTAATGGGAAGGATAGAAAATGACGAAAATTTTTTAAACAAAATCATCTGGTCAGATGAAACAAAATTTACGAATTCTGGAATGTTCAACAGAAATACGGAGCACTATTGGGCAGTACAAAATTCCCGACAAAACAGGGCTAGAAGACCACAACATCGTTTTGGAATAAACGTCTGGATGGGTATTTTGGCAAATCGTCTCTTAGGACCAGTTATGTATGAAGAACATTTAAATGGAGAAAGATATTTAAACATTTTACGTACATACGTATCTGACTATCTTAACGACAATATCCCATTAAATCAATTACAATATTTATGGTGGCAACAAGATGGCGCACCAGCACACAATGCAACTGTTGTTAGAAATTTCTTAAATCAAGAGTTTGCAAACCGTTGGATTGGAAATAGGGGAGTTGTTGAATGGCCTGCGAGATCACCTGATTTAAGTCCGCTAGATTTTTTTTTATGGGGATATGTTAAAAATAATATTTATAAAGTAGATGCGCCACAAAACATTGAAGAATTACGAGACAGACTTCAGAATGCCTTCGATGCAGTTCCTAGAAGAACTATACAAAGGGCAGTACAAAATGCCAGAAGGCGTGCCCAATTGTGCATTACCGAAGATGGCCAGATAATTGAACATTTACTGTAATTGTTTATTGTTTACTTTTCTATGTATTTTTATTAATGTTTTTGTTATCTTGTACTCGCTACTGTTGAATTTCGTTTCGAAGAATAAAAAATACTTATCATATCTCGTTTCTCTTCGTTAGTGTATGACATTTTTGTATTATTAATGAACAATAAATGAAATGTTTGACAGATTGAAATTCCAAAGGCTACCTTATTTAATCTTATAATTTATTCTTTCAAATAAAACCTAATGTCAAAAACTTTAGTCAGCATGTGGTACATGGTTGAAATCTGAAAAAAAATCTCTTTCTGAGGATTTCTAAATCCAATATGGCGCCTATAAGAAATTAGATAGTTGATGATGGCCAGAAAGAAACGAAACGTCGTAATAAAATTTGGAGTACACCACTGGATAGAGGTTTAGAAATGGCCACAAGGATGTGTTTTTATTTTTTCTCTACAAGGCCAAATGTCGGTGCTACAGGTAAAAGAAGAAAATGAGGTTTTCGCGTTTTTTTTTTAAATCACGAAGGTCATTTGTAGGGAACGGACATTCTTACCACATGACTCAGCGTAATTCAATGAAGTATTTGTTAGTCTTTCCCGGCCATCTGGTCCGCTGCGATTACAATGATAACACACCTATTGTATTTGGAGGATAAATATCCATTAAACGCAATCGGCATCTCGAAATGTTTATAAACTTCGCCGAGTACATCCCGGCGTAATACAATGAAGTATTTGTGTTTGACTTTCTCGGCCACCAGCGTTAACAATGGACAACGGCTATTGTATTCTGAGAACTTAGTCATGTGGTAAGAATGTCCGTTCTCTAGTCATTTGTCACAGGTCTATTTTTTTTACGGATTTATAACAAACACAAAATTTAACAACTTTGCCAAATTTAAACCTATACTCTATCTCCAATAATAAGAGAGATCCACATGGTGAGGGCCGAAAATAAATTAGTCTGTATACCCACATAGCTAGATATCTACCAATTGTTAATTTGATTGGTTTCTGAGCAAAAAGGAACGTGGTTTGAGAGCTATGACGTAGGAAACACTCAAGAATATGTTCAGACATGTCCATTCAATGTTCGACAGAACAATATTTTTAATAGTTTCTTATATAAAAGTAACTTTGAAATTTTATAAAATTTTATGCGTTTTTTTGAAAAAAATTGCATAGAAAATATCTCAAAATCCTGACGTAATGGAAAAAATTTAAAATATGATTCAGAAGCAGGATAACAGAAGACGTAACTACACGTATTGGTGTATAAGAAAATCGAACTGTGTTGACCAGTGTAATTTTATTTACTCCTGAAATTATAAAGAACCTGACTATATCCAGAGCTACGGTTATAAAAACCATACCTTCTATGACATATTTAAAAAAATATATTAAAAAAAAACCATTCAATAATGATTGATTGTAGGATGATGTATTTAAGTTATATTAAATACATCACGTAATTATAAGAAAGGATGTTACAGTGTGATACGTTAATTGCAGAATAGATACCGTGTAATACATGCTTAATCGCCCATCCTTCTATCAGAAATTACAATCGACAATAATACAAAACAATTATAATTTCCATAATCAAAAACATCAAATTTATTCAAATTAGTCAAATGAACAGAATGAGACTATAAATATAAATAAACACTGTAAGCTAATTTTTTTCCTTATGTTAATATGCAGTGAGTCATGTTTGACGACTTCATGAAATCTTTTACATTATGAATACAAGCGCATATAACATCCATACACACGTATCGAACCTATACAAGCAAGGCTGCCTTTCAAGTATCATTAGCGGACAGTGTAACGCTTGTTGTGCTATTTTACCACAATCTCATGCACTCTTGACTGCGTTATGTCATTGGTAATTTTATATTTTGTATGCTGTTGCTGTTCATTGCTGCTACCGACATCGGATCACTTACTCGATTACCTTTTTTTTCCTCTTACGAACACAAGCTCTCTATTTGAGGTCTCTTATTTTTCCGATCTGATCTGAATCTAATTCAAAATGTCATTGAGGGTTTGGTCGCGATGAATCACGTTTTGAAATTTGTGATGGAAATATAAAAGAGCTCATACTTCATATATGTTTATGTTGAATTATAAAATGTATGTGTTATGTAACTTATGTATATCATAGACAGTTACACTTATTTTTTTTTTTAATAGCTTATGATCTTTATTCATTACTAAAGCTCGGATTATATGCTTGTTTTGAGAAAAATATGCACAAAATATTAACAAATATGCTCTAATATAGAAAAATATGCATCAATATGCTAAATTTTTTATAACATTCTAACAAAAAACCGAAGCCCATTCTACAAAACTAAGTTTTATTTTACATTTAAGGTGTGTTACATTACATAATATTTGTGTATAACACTATTAACAATATGTTTACAAAAGCTTAAAATATCCTCAGCCATTATAAATGCTACTTAAGAATATACATTTAGTAATATTTAGTGACTATTAATAATTAATAATACCTAACAATAAATACATAGTTATTTTATTATAAATTACCCACAATTTATCATCGTTATTATTGTATATACAAAAAAATGTTTCAAATAAAAGTTGTGTGGCTGATTAAATTTTCTTCACATACCTTCAAAAACACAGTGGCGGCGTGCAGGGGATACAAAAAATTTTTGCATTCTGCATATTACAAGATTTTCAACAATATACCCGCATCTTAAACCGTTTTCGAGATATTAAATGGTGAATATCGTAATTACTGTAATTAAGCAAAAATTTAACATATATAAAGTAAGCTATGAAAGTGACAACTATTATATTTGAAAAGTGATATTCCCTTAATAAAATAGTCGAAATTGTTTACAGTAAGGATGAAAGAGTGCGAATATTTACCTGTTTCATACAAAATAACAAAAATAAACGTTGTAGTGAAAAGAGCATATAGGATGTTATATCTAAATCATACAACACCATCAGAAACCACGTTAAAAAATATTTACCGAAAGGGAAATACAGTAGAACCTTGAAACCATGAACAGAAAAAATCCGAGATTTTTGATTGAATTTGTTTGCTATAAATGCTGAGCAAAATTGCTTTCTCTTGCAATCGTTTAAGTTTATAATATCTTCAGCATCCAAATTGTTTGTACGCGCCCAATCTAATGCCATAATTAATGCTTTCACGCCATCCGAATGCGGTACTTTAGGAATTTAAAGTTCTTAATTTATTAATAATTTATCGTCTTCATCATCTTCATATTCGCTTTCATATGTAACTGTGTCTTTATTCCATTCTTCAATATGAGTCTTTGTGTATTGGTCTATGGTCGGTTCACTATCAAAATTATTCAATAAAGTGATTGTTTCAGCTACAATTTCGGAAGTTTCTTCATTCATTTTCGTTGTAAAACACTTAAGGGGAGAGTATCTTCTTTGTCAGATTCGGTATTGTCACTGTCTGATAATATGCTATGCCAACATTTAGCGATAACAGATTGCTCCAATTTATCCCATGCAGCGGCTTGATTCAATACAGCATCCTTTAACGACAGATTTTTAAGAGCTTCTTGAATATTTTCTGTACTGGAAATTATAGAGGCCAGTAAACTTTTCCTATAATAAAGCTTAGTGAGCCGTAAGACGTTCTGATCCATCGGCTGTATCAATGGTGTTACGTTAGTAGGCATAAACATTGCAAATATTTTGCCATCACTTGTTTTTAATTGTGCTTCCGAGGGATGTGAAGGAGCGTTATCAAGAAGAAGGATGGCATATTCTCTGATGTTTTTACTGCGTAAAAAAGCTCCAACCTAAAATTATGAAAATCAACTACGGTATCTTTTTTTTGTTTGAACTTACCTCAGGAACGAACTGGTTAAAGAACCAGTCTTTAAAAATATCTTTCGTCATCCATGCATTTGCGTTGTTCTTGTAGACAACTGGATTGCAGAAATTTTTAAAGCATTTAGGCCGATTTGCTTTTTCAATTATGAGCGGCTTTAATTTGTGCGAGCCAGCTGCCTTTGTACAACCGAGGAATGTAATTCTTTGTTTCGCAATTTTCATTCCCGGAGCGTTTTTTTCAGCAAGTGAAACATAGGTCCTATCAGGCAACAGTTTCCAAAATAACCCAGTCTCGTCAGCATTATAGAGTTGATGTTCATTTAAATCAAATTCCGCAATTTTTTGTCTCAATTGTTGTTTAAATGGATCCACTAGATGTGGCTGAGATGCTAATTTTTCTCCGGTAATTTTCAAATGACGAATTCCGAAGCGCTTTTTAAAACGTTGGAGCCACCCATAACTGGCATTAAATTTATATGTACTTTGATGCACCTTATCATAAAAAAATAAAGCCTTTTGTCGAATTATTTCAACAGTAACCGGAATGTTTCTCTGGCGCTGTTTAAGTCCTGAATTTCCTGATATTTGACCATGCATCGTGTCATTTATTTATTGAATTTACAGATTCAGTCAAAAGCAGTTGTTGTTTCTAATTTCATAATTGTTGTCTATGAATATATTGTACTTCAAAGTTAGAATAATCATATTGAACTTGCTTGCTATTTTCCTTAATTAATAAAGTAATTAAAATGAAGTATTTAATTAAAAACTAATAACTTGGTCTCATATATTATGCACCAACCGTTCGCCACCAGATTTAATTGAAAGAACTCTTACGATCATTATGGAATATCCAGATAACTTTCTTTATTCGAACACTTTGTGACGTAAGTAGTAATTAATTAAAATAAATTATTGGTGTTTACCGTCAAATATAATTTCATTAATATTTTTGATCTCTCGTCCAAGATAGAAACTTGCGTTTATATAATTGGCTTGGTATGTTGCGTGAAGTCCCGATATAATCTTAGATTAATTTATGTTCAAATAAAAACGAGTTTGCTGATTGAGATAGTACTTAAATAATCGGTATTTATGACAACTTTACGAAATATCATTGAATAATTTCCACAAGAGAGAATAGAAACAGAATTAAATCTAGTGCTGGGTGATATGGCTTACGGTCGAGGAGTAAAACATTGTCATAAATTTCAATACTTTTTTTTTTAATTTAAATAGTATTTACAAAGGAATTTAACTCGTATTTTCTAAAAAGGCGAAAGAAGATAGACGACCTAAATCAATGTATCAGATAAATTTTTTAATACTCAAAGAAATATTAGAACAAGACTCTTTATCATGTATTTACAAAGGTCA
This sequence comes from Melolontha melolontha, assembly GCA_935421215.2. Taxonomy (NCBI): domain Eukaryota; kingdom Metazoa; phylum Arthropoda; class Insecta; order Coleoptera; family Scarabaeidae; genus Melolontha; species Melolontha melolontha. The sequence continues at coordinate 117,687,545 of OW285243.1, read as the reverse complement.
TTGGAAAATATTCAGATATTGCAGATACAGGGTGGCCCAAATTGACCGAAGGGGTTTTCATTCCTTATAACTTTTTTATTATAATTTTTTTTTTGTTTTCAGTATTTTGTGAAGAAGACTTAGGGAATTGGAAAATGTTTTGAAAGAGCACGAATATGCGAAGCAGAAAATGGCCACCACTTGCGAGATATAATTTTTCATAATTAAATTAAAAATATTCTCCATTAATATACTGTATTTAAAATTAAAAAAAATTAATAATTATGTCTTAAATAAGAAGTTATAATGAACTCAAACCCCTTCGGTCATTTTGGGCCACCCTGTATTAATAAACAAAGTATTCTCCCGAACACCTTCTCATATTTTGCTTATTTAAATAGCCAAAAAGATGGAACCAAGCCTCATCAGAAAAAAAGCATTTATCGAGAATGTCATTATTATTTACAAAGGCCGGATTATATGCAAAAAGAAAACTGAAAATATCCGCATAAATATGCAGATGTTTTAGCCTAAATATGCACTTCCTTATGAAAAATATGCAGGTAAAAAAATACTAGGGATGTTAGAAAATGGAATACTGTAGAAAAAATATTCTATTATTCAAATTTATTTAGAACATTTTACAACATAATTAACTATGAAAACAATTTACAATCACATATTTCTTAAAGTTTTCAACAGAAAAATTGTGACGCTTGTCTGAAAACATGTATTTATTGAAAAGGTTCGTTCTACGTCGACGCTTGTTATAGGAGTATATTTCAAATTAGAAATATCATCTATTGTCAACTCAATATTTTCTACTGAATCATCACACAAGATTTTAGCAATGTCCTTTAGCTTTTTAAATCCCGATTTTTTTCCTATTACACTTAAAAATTTTTCATACATGGACTGTCCCACTTCTCCTTTAACATCAAAACATGACTTTTCAAATTTGTTTATTATTTCAACGCTCTCGATTAGCGACATAAATTGTTTTTCCAACTGCAATATAGAAGTGGGAATAAAACTGTAATTGGCTTTAATAATCGCCAACTGTTGAGGTATTTCTTTACTCGAACACACCTTTTGGGCGTCTATCACAGATTGTGCATCCCTATCAAGATCCATAATAATTGTCTTTATTCCTTCATAATGATTTGCATGAAAAATAGCAGCCTCCAACCACGTTTCCCATCGTGTGATTACTGGTTGAGGAGGAAGCGGAACACCGGGTAGATGTTGTTTGTAAAACTGAACTCGTAATGGGGCCTTTAAAAATATTTTCTTAACACTACTAATTAAAGTATTTACTAAGGGACTTCTTTTGCAACACGATTTAGTCCGTGCGCCAAGCAAGTTGTGTGAATTAAATTTGGGTAAAAGATTTTCAAGTTGAAAGCTGCCTTCACCATGTATGGTACAGCATCCGTCAAAAACAATAGAATTTTCTCTGTTAGAACCGATTCCGGTAAGAAGAAAGTTGCCAGTTCTTCCTGTATAAATCTTGTTATTTTCAAATTATTTTCCTTTTCCAACTGTTTGGATGAAATTAAATAAGTTTTTGCTGGAACCGATACGTTAAGGATACCAATCAATAAATGAACTATGTATCGGCCCACACTATCAGTAGTTTCATCTACGCATATATAAAGATAATTGTTTGCGACAACTGTCTTAATGCTATTCAATGTTTCTGCATAGATACAGCGAATATAATTTTTTCTTAACTTGCTCTCGTCGGGAATGTTATATTTGCTGATATAGTTTTGCAAAAATATTTTGGAATCGTAACAGTTTTTGGTCGACCTTTACGTGATTTATCACTCACTGAGGCACGGCCATGACGAAATTCTGCAAACCATGACTTTGTTCTCTGTCTTCTCTGATGGTGCTTCATTACTAAAGACGGCAGACTATGTCCCCACACTGTCAAATTTAATAATACATGCATACAAAAATTTAACAGTGTATTAGATAAAAATGTAGATTTTACAAAATTAGGGCAACTTTTTACCAATACTGAAGATCCATTGTACAGATACAAAGAGCACTTTAACTATGCAAATATAACATCCTCAACGTCGAACAATCCTTCTCTGTATATAAACATATATATACGTCGCTACGTACGAACCTTTCCGAGACTAATACAGAAACATATATTATGGTGCAGTTTTTTCATCGCCGCACATCCGCATTTTTTTGCAACAATGTAAACATGTTGGGTAAGTTATTTATGTTTTTTCTTAACGTTTTGTATAGGGATTCGATATATTTATTTTTAAAAAATTTAACCGTGTATTATTAAATTTGACAGTGTGGGCACATAGTCTGCCGTCTTTATTCATTACCATAAGTTGACCGAAGCAATATAATGCATTCTTGTGGAGTTTGTAGAACCTTTTTTAAAATGGTAAAAAATCGTCCAACGAAAACCTTTACGTGTAATTTCCATTATTTTACAAACTCACTGTCTTAAAACTACTACTGTCAACAAACTACTGATTCAATTTCTAAGCTATCGCGGATTTCTCATTGACAAATGTCAAACTTTAAGAATATAGTGATTACATATGTCAAAAGCAGCATCTAGTGGTCGATTATAAAAATATAAAAGGTGTATAAACGGTATACAAAAATTGCCTTTTACATATACTTAAAAAGGTATATAACCCCTTACCACAATTATTAATCGTATCCTAAATACGTATTTCGACAACTAAGTTGTCATCATCAGTAGGTAAAAACCACTAATTAAAAAGTCGCACATACGATACGATTAATAATTGTGGTAAGGGGTTATATACCTTTTTAAGTTTTTACTTAACCACAGTCTCCAAGAAATTTTTACATATACCTATAGAATATACATTTTCAGCCAAAACTAGAAGTAAAGTCATATTGAAACATTTATAGAAGTCTATAATGATTAAACTTAGTATCTTCGATGTGTTATTGAAATCAAGGAAAACAAATGACATGCTAAACTTCACATTTATTTTTAAAGCAAATACATTGATGCATTCATATAGTATGTCTTGCAGTGCAACACAATTATTATTTAGAACTTGTGATGTCATTATTTATTTCTATTTCTTACGTGCGTTTGCGTAACTGTCTTAAATTATGAATGGTACATCAAAGTAATCATGAATTTTTACGACTCAACTCACGACCTCAAAATAGCAATAAAAGTAATACACTATTAATGTATATTCAAGAATTTTTGTTTTACGTTAACTTACAGTTACCACCATAGTATTTTTTTTATGTTTCCTATTAAACCCTAACCACAAATGACTTTATTTTTCTTGGCATTTTAAATTTTAAAATGACATTGATAAATTAGAACATTACAGTTATAATTTCAATAGAATCTATAAATGATTCATCGTTTGTTATCTTATATTTATTATAGCCGATTGCAATGTGTCGTTTTTGCCCAAATTCATCTTAAAAGGACATTCTTAGTTTATATGTCTAGATTCAAGAATTAAAATCGCTTTTTAAATTTAAAAAATATTTAATCTAGATGGTTTCAGGTGAACTTGTAATATCAATAGAATCTTATTTCTGTAAAATTAACCTGTATACTATCGAAATTCTCTGCATAAAAACTAGTAGCTTCCAACAATGTTCTCCATCAGTTATTACTGGAGAGCAAGGCAGTGACAAAGATGGAAGTTTTTCCATGTTAAGAGCTACTCTCAGTGGTGCTTTTCTAAAAACTTTTTTAAAAGCGGATACAAATCTATCAACTTTCGGAAAGGTGTCTCTGATATATTCACAGATTCTGTGGAGAGCATGTGCTACACAAGTAATATGCAGCATATTATAACGAGCCATCGAAAAAATTCATAATTGGAGTAGACTGTGAAATTGGGTTGGTACTTTAGCCACTTCCACATAATGACATTTATTATTTGACATTGAAACTATAAGTTTGTGTCAAATTTTTCAAAACTCTTATTAAGAAAATTAAATTTGTTTAGATGTAAATGGACAACATTTTCAACAACTTCTGTAGCTATATGTAAATTTTGATTATGATTTCGATATTAAATAAATTATTTGTTTTCTTTTTTGTTGTAGTATCATTTCAATGCCATAACCTTTTTTTACAATGAAACCAAATGAAACTATCAAGCATCAAGTAATGTGTCATTATGTGGAAGTGGCTAAAGTACCAACCCAATTTCACAGTCTACTCCAATTATGAATTTTTTCGATGGCTCGTTATACAGGGTGAGTTTTTTGAATGTTTAGCATTGGGATCTCAGAAACTACTGGAGATAGAAAAACGCTTAAATGGGGAAAGATGCGCAGTTTTACGACTTTGATTTAAAACTGCTTTTGTTTCTCCGATAACTTTCATGGCTTATTAGATATTCAAAAACTAAATTTTACGATTTTCTTTAAACATGCTAAGCATCGTTAATAGTAATTTTAGAGAAAAAGTGTTTAGACAAAAGTTTTAGATAATTTTACGCCACATAAAACTATGTAGCTAATATTTATTTTCGTTCACCATTATCGAGTTATGACACAAACTTGTGTTTTTTTTAAATGGAAACCATTAAAAAGCTTATTTTTTGCTGATTACAATGATATAAGGTTTGATATGGTTATTTTAAAAAATAAAGAGGATATAGACATTTTTATGGTTTTTATGGAAAACAATGGAATTTCGAACTGATAAAATACAAACCAAACGAAAACTTATTTTGAAATCTTATGTAGTAATAAAATGAAAACTATTAGAACTTTTATTAAGGGCACACAACATTATTAATGTTCAAAGATACCTCCATTATTATTAATACACAAATTGCATCTCTTCACAACAGAATTTGTAGCATTGCGGACCTATCGATGTTATTAAAAGCAACTAAGACAGCTGCTCTTAAATCGTCGATTGTTTCATATGTTCTTTTGTATACTGTGTCCTTTAGTACACCCCACAACAAAAAATCCAAAACTGATAAATCAGGGGATCTAGCCGGCGATTTAATGGGTGCATTTCGTCCTATCCATTGATTAGGGGAGTTCAAATTTAAATAATTTCTAACATTCAGTTGATTGTGCGGAGGCGCTCCATCATGTTGAAACCATTGCAGCATTGCTCGGGTTCTTAAATTTAAATTATCTAACATTTCCTCGAAATCTTGTTGTAAAAAATTAAGATAACGATTGCCAGTTAGTGATCCATCAAAAATAAAAGGAGGAAGAACAGTTGATCCTATAACACCACACCAAACATTAAACCCAAATTTAATTTGTGGTCTCCTATGTTCAACGTGAAGTGGATTTGTTTGAGATCATATGTGCTCATTGTGCCTATTAAATATTCCACAATTTGTGAAACGAGATTTATCAGTCCATAATATTTTCATTGAAAAGTGTGGATCGTTTTGACACTGATCTTTAAACCATCTACAAAAAGCTATTCGTCTGATGTTATCACCTTCATGTAAAGTTTGTGATACTGATAATTTGTAGGGACAAAATTTATGCTTCTTCAACACTCTGACAATAGTGCGTTGAGAGGAGCCCATTTCTGTTGAAATTTGTCGGGTCGATGTAGATGGATTCTGAGCGACACTTGCTAATATGTTTATTTCTCTATCTTCATCCATCCCTTTTTTTGATTTTGGTTTAACGAACGAACCATAATCTGCTAAATTATCCCATAATCTCTTAAAAGTAGGTAGCGACGACTGACGTCGATCAAAATAATTTTCAAAATAAACTTCAGCAGCTCTAGTAGAATTTTTCTGGCACTGAATGTAACATTCAACCATATCACGCTTTTCTACGTTAGAAAATTCCATAGCCAATACAAACTTATGATTAACGGCCGTTTGCACCGCTTATAGTTAAGTTACAATTAAATTAATTAATAGTTAATTGTCAATGTTTGACAATTAACTTGACTTAAAAGTAAAAATTAACAGCTCTCACTTCTGTGACTCAACGTGAAAGCAATGTTAGTATATTTATCTCGACTGCTCCAACGAACACTATTGTAACTCAGATTTTTCGTTTTTTGAATTACAAAACACCAAACTTTTTTTTTTAAGTTTTTATCTTATAATGTGAACAATCATAGAAATGTCTATATCCTCTTTATTTTTTAAAATAACCATATCAAACCTTATATCATTGTAATTAGCAAAAAATAAGCTTTTTAATGATGTCAAAACCAACTATGGTTTCCATTTAAAAAAACACAAGTTTGTGTCATAACTCGATAATGGTGAACGAAAAAGAAATATTAGCTACATAGTTTTATTTGGCGTAAAATTATCTAAAACTTTTGTCTGAACACTTTTTCTCTAAAATTACTATTAACGATGCTAAGCATGTTTAAAGAAACTCCTAAAATTTAGTTTTCTTTAAATATATCTAATAAGCCATGAAAGTTATCGGAGAAACAAAAGCAGTTTTAAATCAAAGTCGTAAAACTGCGCATCTTTCCCCATTTAAGCGTTTTTCTATATCCAGTAGTTTCTGAGATCCCAATGCTAAACGTTCAAAAAAACTCACCCTGTATATTATAAGTTGTTTCTATAATTTCAATAATTTCGAATCTTAAAAAATTGTGTATTTTAACGGAAAAATAAAATTGTCTTAATATAAAAAATTAATATGTATTTATTTTTTAAAAGTTGATTTTTAGTGCATATCCTAAATGTTTTCGGATGTATATTTTATATTTGCATGCATATTTTGAAGTTTTTCAGTGCTTAATTATTCTAAGCCTAAACTAATTACTAAACTGCCAATACGAATCTAATTATTCGAAAATATTCGTTCAAATCAAAGCGAACATGAACATACAGCATGTAAACTATTTGTTTATTTGTATTTCAAATTAAAATTTCTTTTATTGTTTCAGGTAAGCAGAGCTGAATTCATGAAAGATTCCGTAAGTAACACATGTGTAATTAACTAGTTTGTCGACGGTTAACATAATTTGCTAATTAATACATAACATAATCACTTTTAATGTAGACTTCGTCACAAAACTAGATCATGCTTTAAATTTCCAACTAGCTTAATGATTTAATATTCAATAAAAAAAAAATTTTAATGGCCTATTTTCCAAAATGAAGATGGTAATTGAATATTTTCTAACTAGCTATAATAAATTTATCGAAATGTACCTAGAAGACACACTCTGTAATTAAATAAAATAAAATAACAAACGACTTTCTATTACAGGTCTCAGAACTATCAATCTGTATCCGGATTTCTGGAAATAGCTACCTAAAAAACCCGCATTCAATTTCAAACTTTATTTAAATAAATAATAATTATTATTTTAATACCTTAATCTCATATATAAATACAGGTGCAGTCAGATATTTCGTTGCGATATTCCTAACTTTGGCATTGAGTCAAAACAAAATCAAATTCTGATGTCGCGCAAAGCTGTCGCGGGCATGATAAATATGTCATCACCATCGGATTTACGCTTGCATAATGCAGGAAATTCAACATTTCTCTGCCCGTTTCTCGTTGCAAAATTTTGATTTTGGCGCTTGGAAAATAGATGCAATGTAAAAAACAATTTGTTTTCGCAGAGTTGATCGTGATAAATAGATTTGTGTGACAGGTTACAAAACATTTACGTCGCTTCAGGATATCTGAATCATTTTTTTCCGATAAATTGTTATAAGTTGGCAATTATTTTTAAACATTACAAGATCTAGGTGTACGAGAGAACAATATATTTACAAAGTCTGTTAAATATCTTCAGCTTTTAAATATTATTTAGAAATTCTTCAATATAAGAATGACTGAACTAATTTACTTCCCTTTTTTTTTAATAACTTGTTTATCCTTTTAGTGTGAGATTTATTTTGCATTCTTAATTGGCCTTGTTTCGCCAACTAAAAATACTGATATGACTGGAAAAAATATATATTTTATTTTTCCACAAAGTCGCCATGCAATTCTATTTAAACTGTTATAAAAATATAACACTTTCAATCCTTGTTTAGACAAAAAGATCGAAATTTGTGGGGCTTTGATAAATATGCATCTCACTAAGGCTGGCCGATATTTTTTTGCCGTTTAATGTATGTAGGGTATTAGTTAAATTTTCATATTGTTCAGTCTAAAGTAAAATATGCCTGGACATTTTAATTTTGACGTATTGACCTTTTTTTTATAAAATTTGCCTACATATTTCTTGAAATCCACATTAATAAACTAGTTAGTCGGTGTCTCTTAGGTTTGATTTATGAAAAATCTAACTAGGCTTAATACACCGTTGTTTATAGACGCCAGGTTGATAGTAAATAAGAATTTCCACCCGTTGACAATGCCATTAACTTATGCAAACATTAGACAAGTTATTGCATTAACGATATATGTGTACTGTAAAATTAGAAATACCCTCACTACCGTTCAGGATACTTGGAATAATTTTCTAGCGTTTGGCACATTCGAAAGTGAGCAGAATCTAAAAGGTGAAAAGCAATAAATGCAGTTGATGATCGATTTATTGTGTTGAATACATTAAGCGGTCGGAGAGTAACAGCAGTTCATCTTCAACATCGCTTGCAAACAGACAACACGACGGCGGGTTGAAACAGGTGAAAAGACAATTAGGTAAAGATTTGAGGAAACTGGTGTGACTTCACAAAGACTGGCTATTGTTACATAGTCGTCGAAGAGCACGTCTTCAGTTTGCACGATTATATACGAATTGGACTCTTCAGCAATGGAGTGAAGATCTCTGTACACATGAGTCGCGTTTTTGACTAGGAATTGCCGATGGTCGAGACAGAGTGTGGAGAAGACGAACTAAGCGACATACCGATTGCTCCATCTCTGTCTTTTTATGGTGGTTCCGTTATAGTATGTGCAGGTATTTCAAAAGAAGCACGTACAGAGTTCATATTTAGAAAATTGTATTTTAAACGCTCACAGGCACGTGGAAGACATTTTGCAAGAAGCTGTTGTCCAATTTTCTCATTTTATTGGAGATGGCTTTGTTTTGATGCATGACAATGCCAAACCATACATAGGAAGAGTTGTTACTGAATACCTTAATGAAGTTAGAATTCGATAGAACACCTTTGGGAACTCCAAAGACGTATTCAGCGTCGTAATCCAGCAATGCCAGCAACTTTGCAAGAGATTAGCTCTTTTAAAAGAATTCGAAGCAATTCCTCAAATTTGGTAAATTCAATATTACCAAGGCGATTGAATAGTGTAATCCAGCCTCGAGGACATACAAATTATTAACATCCAGTTTAAAACTTATTAGAAGCTTCATGATCAGTTTTTCTAATTTAAGTAAAATTAATTTTTTCTGTTATATTTCTCAAATTAAATCTATTTTTGTTTTTGTATTGTCTTTTTTCTCTCTATTCCGTATGTTTCTCATTGGGAATGCGCAGTGCTTCAATAAAATTTAAATTTCTACAGTAATTAATAAGCATGTAGGTATTTTCGTAAAATTTCCAAGGTTGGCCAGGTTTTTTTGCCAATCAGTGTAATGCTTTTTCTGTTTCTGATGATGCCAGCTTAGTTATCGAAATACTTATTCAGAATTAAAGCTATATTCATCTAAGGGTTTTCGAAATTAGCTTTTAGAGCAATACTTTTCCTATTACTGATGATGACAACAAAGTTGTCGAAATAAGATTCAGAATTAAGGCTATATTGATCTAAGCGTTTTTGAAATTAGCTTTTAGAGCAATACGTTTTCTATTACTGATGATGGCAACAAAGTTGTCGAAATAAGACTCAGAATTAAAGCTATATTGATCTAAAGGTTTTCGAAATTAGGTTTTAGAACATTACTTTTTCTATTACTGATGATGACGCCAACGTTGTCGAAATAAGATTCAGAATTAAAGCTATATTGATCTAAAGGTTTTCGAAATTAGCTTTTAGAGCAGTACTTTTTTATATTACTGATTATGACAACAAAGTTGTCGAAATAAGATTCAGAATTAAAGCTATATTGATCTAAAGGTTTTCGAAATTAGCTTTTACAGCAATACTTTTCTATTACTGATGATGACAACAAACTTGTCGAAATAAGATTCAGATTTAAAGCTATATTTTGGAGTTAAATGTTTTCGCAATTAGCTTTTCGAGCAGTACTTTTTCTATTACTGATGATGACACCAAAGTTGTCGAAATAAGATTCAGATTTAAAGCTATATTGGGCTAAGGATTTTTTTTAAATTAGATTTTATAAATTAAGACAGTTTCCGATTTATTGAGATCATAGCGTTTAACGGATTAATATTACTTTACCACACCTTTTTGAAATAAAAGAAATCTTCGTAGTGTTTTAAAAAAAGCATAAAACCTCCTTAGCACACTAATATTTGTATCCTATATTCGTATTTCAGCAACCAAGTTACGATCTTCAGTATAAAGTGTCGTGTTCAACACTATTATTATTTCCTACTGAAGATGACAACTTAGTTTACGAACTGCATATATCTAATGTAAATGTTAGTGCGATAAGGGGACTTATATGTTTTTCAAGTTTTTGCCAAGGCATAATCTCCAACGAAATACTTTTCTTTGTGGTGTCATTCAAAATAAGTTACCAAATTTTTATGCGTCTATTTTTTCAATTTTTATATCAAAATGCGCTCTTTCAAACACAACCGAAGGTAAAATTATAATTATCCTAGAACGAGTAAAATACCTAATTATTTCCAGTAATGCAGTGTATTTCATTTCATGCATGGATTAAAAAATTACCATTTCTCCACTCTTCGAATGTTTAGTTTCCTTGTGGTGTTAGTAAAAACAATTCAGTGTTTATAATCGTGTGAAATGCAGGCGTACATTTCCTGTGAGATTTTTTACCTTTCTCCATCTCCATAACCGAAACCAAACAGAATCGAACAAGACCGTTTAATTAAATTAAACACAAAACGCTAGAAGGCATTAGAATGAAGTTATCCACTAACAAGTTTTTTAACTTAACATGTTTCTTGCTTTATTAGATGCTTTCTTTCCTGTTACTGCCTGGATTATTAGTAAAATTATATATTTACCCTATTTTTCTTTAGATATTTTCTATTATATCTTTATGTATATGTACGAGGGCCATTCGTAAAATAAGTTCCATTTGGTTATTAAAAAAACAACGATATATGTAGAGGTTTTTATTATATACAACTTTAAAGTTAATTTTTAAACATAGCTGACATTAAGGCGGAATCGGAAACCGAATTGTTTTAGTACTGTCCTCTTTCGGCAAATTCAGTAATTACTAATCTGCATTCTTAAATATAATATATAAATTATACCAATTCGACGAAATTATACAAACCATAGAAAATATAGTTACTTTATGTGCTACACTGTATACTTCCTCTTAAAACATGTTCATAAATCTTTCAAAACATTTTCTCATTATATTTATTGAAGCAATTTTCTGTATGTTAATATATCTTTCTCTCTCTCTCTCATTCTTCCAACTATTTCGACCTCGTCATATAATAATGATGAACTTGAACCTGTTTGCAATAAATATTGGGTTCATTTTTCAAATTAGCATAAAATTAAACATAGAACGATTGTTTATAAACAACATATTACACCAGTAAAATAATGATTGCCGATAGAGATACATGCTCAAACTCTGTTATACAATCACTAAAATAAAACATAAATGTTTGTTATTATTGGTGATTACACCAATATAATGACAGCTTAACTAAAGAACGCCAAAATTATGAATTTAACTTAAAATACCTTTAAAGTAGCTTCAAATATTGGAATTGTGAAACAGATTTTCGATGTTAAAATAGACTTTGAAATCGTTCATATATGATCAAATTATTATTTATTAATGAAATTGCGATATATTCTGTATTAAATTTCAAATTCAAAATGCCAAAAATCTAAGACATTCAATATTTTTTTAGTTTGTTTATAAAATTTATACAGCAATAAAAAAAAATTTCTGAAACCAATTTTAAAACTACTCCTCATAATAAGTATTAATAAGTAAAATAACATGAAAGTTATTAGTTGGAGAGTTCCCAAATTAGTAAGAGTAGAAAAAAAATTAATTTATTTAAAAATATTCTAGAAAATAAATTTATCTCATAACAATAGTTTGTTGTGTCGTATTGTATTTCAAAGTGTTTAAATAATTAAGACTGTGGACATCCATGGTGCATGTTATTAGCCTGCTTCTTGTCTAAAGATAAGTGTGAACCTATTCGAAACATATTCTTTAAAAAGAAAATGCCTGACTTCTATTAGTGTATAGTAATAACAAATATTATTCGAGTTCTTTGTATATTTTAATATTTTCGTCGTGTGAATTTTTAGTTTCGGAATTTTATGATTTCTGAAATTTTACGATTTTACTCAAAGATTCGTTAATATTTTGGCAAACATAACACATCAACTTGCGTTTATGAATAGTATTCAATTACTTACGACTCATTCATGAGTCATCGTCGCTAATTCTGTTCAGACTCTCAGTGATTCTAAATTTCGATTGGTGTTTTAGAATTATTTCAGTTAATTCCTCAAATATAATATGTTTATTATACTGCAACTTGTACTAAAAATATGTTGGATTTGTTGACGTTCAAAATGAAGTCAATCTTAGCTTATTAGACGAGTTAGCACTGCGAATATTCAGTCAATAACGTGCGCTTTTAAAAACTGCAAGGAGTTTAGCAGGTAATAAATGTAATTATTGATGTACTTGGTAGGAATAACACACTTGGATATATTTCACAAATTTTATTATATTTCTCTAACATATATGTTTCGGCTGTTATGCCATTCTCAAAGAGTTTCTTACAACTTACTAATAAATGTAAATAAACACTGCTTTTTCAGTATGCAGATGTATAAAGTGAATAAGATCGGTTAAATAATTGCAGCATCAGGTATGTTTCCATCTAACCGTATTTGCCATGAGGAAGAAATGTTCTTATATGCAAAGAACCACGGTTCAACACCTATTGGTGTAGTATCAGCATAATTAAAATAGTAATTGTAAATACTTGACGGAACTGTGGGCCCACTATCACAAAAAAATTGTTTTAAACAGGTAAAATCTGAATCTTTCGTTAACGCACCATCTATTTTAAGCAGTAACACTAATATTTCTTGCGTCGTTCAATGCATGTAGCTCTATTTGAACAGTGTCTATTATTCGCATTGACACCACTAATGACAACGAAGAATTTTGTAATTTTTGAAGTGCTTCCTTGTAATTGTTAATAAATAATTTGTTGCAATTTCTTTTGGCTTTCCTTCGTGACGGTTGTATAACTAGAGACTTCATTATTTGGAATTGCTAAAAATAATTAAAGGCTGCCTTTAACGATGTACCCCAACGTATAAAAAACGTCTGTGGAGATTCAAGGATGTCGGAGTATTATCTGCGAAATTCGCGAATACATTTTGTAGATTTGAGAAACATTGCATGCGATAATAAACCGGTTACTTCTGGATAACACCTTGGAATAGTTTCCACGACAAGATGTAATGCCTGGATTTTATACGTCATATGTAACAAGTTACCATAATATTGTTTAAGAGACTGTCCCACGGCAAAATTTGATGAAAATATTATTATTATTAAAGTTCTCTTTTTAATGAGCTTAAAAGTTTTGGCCATGTTTCGCCATATTTAGCGTAATTACATGATCCCTAATATGATAGAAATAATAAACACAGTAGTGATAAACATTTTGCGAATGATTTTTTAACTGATTTTGTTAGGTTTTTGGGGCTTAGTGTTAAATATTTATTTGAAGATAATTTTGGGCAAACATACTCGATGCCGAGAAGAACTAAGTATGGTAAAACAACTGATGAATTAATAAGAAGCAGAGACATTACGCAGATCGACAACGACAATTGGCTCGAGACTTTCAATTAGCCAGATAGCGAGGTTTTACGGGATCCTGACACGATTGGTTACGAACACAAGGAAATAGAATAGAAGTACGGCAGTAGAACCTGTTGCACCTCTATCAGCTACTGAAGAAACTTTACAAGAGTTAGGCTCTTTTTTAGTCTGTAGTCTGTTGTGTACTTTACTTGCAGGAGTGTTAGGTTTTTATATTGATAAAAGCGAATATCAAATATTGAATTGGTGCTGTTAAGCGTATTAGGTGTGAATATAACAATATAACTGTTGTTGCAAAATTTAGAACATTTCTAATTCAGAAAATGCCTACTATAGGTTTTGCCGATTTGAAGTCAGTTCTGGACTTTGGTATATGTTAACATAGATCATAGAAAGTCGTTATGGATTATTCTTCTACTCCATACTTTTGTAGCGACATATTACCTCATCAAAACATCCATGATATAGTAGTTTTTCGGTTCCAAGTCTAAATTTTAAAAAATGGGAGTAACAAGTAAGTAACCAGTGATTCAAATCGAACCATACTCTAGGAAGCAAACACAACAACACATATCTTAAAATTAGTATATATTTCGTCCAATAAGGTACACGATAAATAGATTTTAAGTGTAGTATAAAATATGGAAGAAATACATTATCTACATTTTCTTTAAAACTCCTTTTTCTACATATTTAACCTTCATAATAATCCAAATTTAATTTACAATTATAGTTTTTTTTTTCGGCAAATACATATTTTAATTTCGAAAATTTTTTTGTATGTGATTAATTAAAACAGATGAAATAAACCTATAAGCACCCCTTAATTATTTAAAAAACAGAAAATTCATCAAAGAACAAAAGACAACTAGACAAAATGCTCTAGAATTTTTTATAATTTTCAACCATAGATTGAGAACAAAAATTTTTTCACGCTATTCGGTACTAAATACAGGAATGCAAAATTATGAAATATAGCACATTGTTTAATTTTATAGCTGTTGAAACATTTTATTGTCCTCTACGAAGGCATCGATCAACTAAAAACGTTACTGAAGCAACGTAACTACTATTTAACCGAAAAAAAATATTTTTCTCATTATTTATAATAAAAAATTGGCAGCACTCGTATCTGAGATCAATGACCTATCAAAAAAAACATCAATTCACAAAACATGACTATCAAATTTATAGAGAAAATGAATTTTATTTCTTATAATTATGTCATTATAATTAACTCTCAGATGATAGTAAAGTTGCTGTTGGTCTTTTATAATTTGTTTATATATATTTGGTAGTGTTTAAATTAGAAAATTGGCAATTTTATATAATTATGGTATTAGTGTCTTAATTTTAATTTCGCATTTGCATAAATATGTCTCTAAATTAATAATTAATATTTTTTTTTTCCAAACAATAATTTTATCTAAAAGCGTTACTTTTGAAATCGTTCACATTATTTATAATTTTTTTAACACAGTCTCTTGCAAATTTGGCTCATTGACCGCCTATTCAATTACAATTCGTTTATTTGACCACAATTTTTTTTTAATTACGGCAGCATGCCAATCTATATAATTTTTCATGAAAATTGCTTACATCTTATAGTCTACAAATACAATAAAATTATAATCTTTAAAATATTATGTTATTTTTTGCCTCTTGTATTTCTTCTGCATCAATTTATTATAAAATTATAGAGGTTCCTCAATCCTTATTCTTTAATACATACTACCATTAATTTTTCCACCACTGTATATCTTTTATACAGAATTACTTAACTAAAAAAAAATTAAGGAAGTCCATTACAAGCATATTTATTATATGTCGACAGATATACTCACCCAACCCATCTCAATAACAATTATATGCCAGTAACATTAACACAGACTAAGTTATGGGATAGGCTAGGTAAGGCATGTCTGAATTATGACCAATTGTTAATTTTCGGAATTTAGGTAAACAATTTATACATGAAATCGCGCATTTCTGATCTATTGTATCATATATAAAAATAAATTGGGAACATGTAAAATCATAATTAGGATGTGAAGAAGCGTCATATACAGGCCGAAATGCCCAATAAATTCAGTAATGTTGGTGAGAGAATTGTTAAACAAAAGGTGAGTTAAAGAAATAGATCACCATTCGATCAGGAAGTTTGATTTAATTTAACGGTGCGTCAGTGGTTTTTAAATAGATTTTCCTGTGAACAACATATTTTCCAACTGTTAAAGTTACTGTTGCTTCACATATAGTTAAACAAGATAAAAATTTAGACATTTTCGAAAAATAAAAGTAACTTTTTGGTAGGAAATATAAGACCGTTATCATTTGTTATTATTATTTTTACAAGGGTATAGAATTATTAATTAATTCGTTGTAATAAATCGATTGTAATTACCAGAAATTATATTTTAAAATAAAAATTATAAAATTTTCAAACTTTAATTCAAAACTTAATTTTTTCCATGCTAGGCTAAGGAATAATATCCATCGTACACCTACTTCTTACATTAACGAATTTTATCGTTTAAATACCATACTTTTAGTGTCATTATAAGCTATTCTATTCCAATCCGAACTTCTCTTAAAAATTCTCTTCAAAAATTTTAAGATGGCAGATAGTAAATTGTGTTCTAAATAGGAAAGTCTCGTAGAAGTGTTTAAAACTTAGAAATCGTGAATAGTAACGAAATATCCCACAATACTATTTTAGGGCTAAATTTATTTTATATTGTGATTAATTTTTTTTTAAATAAACTTAAATATTTAAAAATTTTTTAGAAAAATATTCTTAGTTGTGATCGGTTATAATTTATTTAAAAAGGCAAAAGATCTGGAAAAATGGCAAGTAGCAATTACATTGAATTCAGCTCAGCATCTAAACTAAATTACGAAAGGAAAGCATATTAATGGGTGATCCAATTCCAGTTTCCTAATGTTTATTTTGGAAAGAACACACAAAATTTGGTATCATTCATTAATGATTACACATTATAATGATATTATTTATTTTTTCCTCTCCAGCTGCTTCTGCAAGTCCATTATTTTCTATATCGTATTCATTATTAACTGCATCAATATTTTCAATATCTATATTGTAACCATCATCTGGACTTCACTGCAAAATTACAAAATTGGTTGGGCCAATTCATTTATAACATGTACTGTTAAATGCAAATTTAATAAATCATCATTCAATACGAAATTCATTTTTTAATTTTAACTAATATAACCTACATTCAAAACAAAAAATAGGTTATGTTACTCTCCACTTATTTTGTTTTTGGTGACATGCAGAAAGAGATCGTTCACCCAACCCCAACATCATAATTCTGGTGAACGCAGCTAATATAACTTTTCTATTAAAGGTGTAATATTCCGCTTATATTGGTGGATAGTGAATTACATTTCGTCGAAAGAGCCGTGTGTAGATCTTTAGATATCCACATAGCCAGATGCCTATCAATTTTTAATTTGATTCCAGAGCGGAAATGATTTAAGTGATCTGACGTAGGAAACATGCAAGGACATATTCAGAACAAGGAGATGTTCAAACATGTCCACTTAATGTTCGACAGAACAATATTTTTAGTAGTATCTTCTTATATAAAAGTAACTTTGAAATTTTGTAAAATTTAATGTGTTCTTTAAAAAAAAAGTGTTTCAGAAACTATCTCAAAATCTCAACGTGATACAGCAAATTTTAAATCAGAATCAGCATGACAAAAGGCACAAACTACACTTGTTTGTGTAAAAGTAAAATGTAGGTTTTCACGGCCGTTTTCCATTGAACAATCGTCGTTCGGATTTAGCCCTAGTTTTTTATGTTGTTAAAAACTACACTTCACCCACGCCTAATACATTTCAAAAGAAGATTTCTTTAATATTAATTATATCTTATGGAAAAATAAGTAGAAATAAATACGAAATGAATAAAATTCAAAATATTATTTTTAAACAGCACGTTCGTAAATTAATTTTTGTTAATTATCTTCCAACCTAAACGAATAACTCACATTGGAAAACATTTCCGCGAAATTCCTATAAAAATTCGAGCAGATTAACATTTAGCTTACATTAAAGACATGCCTGTTAGTTTGTTTTTTCTTCTTCCGTAGCACATGCAATCGAAAAATATATTTTAAGCGCTTCACAAGTTTGCGAAACAAAAGCCTACAAAAATAAATAATTTTCTGTCTTCTTTTTCCAGGATATCCTTTGGTATGTGCAAACATTTCCAGATGTATATACATATATTTATAATTTTGTGTGTTACTAGTTGAAAATTGATTTAGACAATACGCTGTTGCCGAACGATCGTTTTGCAAAATAGTCCGCTTTCCGCTAAATGACGGTCAACTTCAATGGAAAATACAAGCATCGTTTCCACACAATGGACAATCACATTTACACGCTAATTGCTATGACCCACTTGCTGCGTTCATATAATAGTATCTGTTGTTATCGTTGGTGCCTTTAAAGTAAATAATTTGGTATCTTACCTATGCGTATTTCTTCATTTTAAATACCTACTATTGAAGAAACTAGGAAGTAGGCATAGTATTAAGTAGAAACCACTTATTTAATCCATTTGTCTGATGAACATATGCACATAAATTATTCTGAAGAAAGTACGAACACATGTAAAACACAAATAGATATATATATATATATATATATATATATATAGGTTAAAATAAATTGAAAACGGGCTATATTTCGTAATGAGTTTGTTGCTTCTTCGGGAGATAAAAATGTAGAGTTCAAAACATAAAAGTGACGTCCACAAACATTAAAATTGATTAAATTTAGTGTCTGTGTACGTCACTTTTATAATTAATAAATGAGTTTTAATTGATAGATCGCTTGCCCGTTTTTAATTTATTTTTTCTACAAACACCGTTAAAAGTTGACATTTTGACACGGCTAACTTTAATTAAAAATGCGATTTTATAGCATAGCGGGTTAAAAGTAGTACTTTTAACACTAGTGTTAAAAGTAAATTGACATGACAGTTTGTCAAAAATGACAACATATATTAAAATGATTAAAATCCTTAAAACAAAGACAGATGAGGAATAATTTTATTCCAAATTTATCGTTCACTTAAGCCAAAAATAAGACGTTTGACGGAATAGGCTACCTATTCACGTAAACACGTATAGTAGCTAGTTTATTTTAGTAAAATGCAAGTCATTCAAATTAAAATAAGTACTTTAAAAGATGGCTTATATACTAGATTTAGCTTTTAATTTTTACACAGCGGTACGTTGTAATATACTTTTTATTGTTCGTTTTCTTTTACTACCTCAAGTAGTTTTAAACACTAAATAAGATTAAATTTTTAAAGAAGACATTTTACGCATCGTATGAAGCTGGTAGAAGGCACTACGTCGTTAATGAACTTATAAGACTAGGAAGCTTATTTTTAGTACAAATCAAGTGCGTTGGACTCTTGATGAGCTGTTAAAAATAAAGCCTGATCCAAGAATAAACATTCGTGTCTTGACTTAATTTGAAAACAGAGTTGCAGTACTGAAAAAAACCTCAGTTACACTACACTGACTAGATAACAACATATAAAATCGAAAACATCCTTTCTAGTCTAAACAATTTAAGCATACCAAAAACAGCTTGCAACGAACGAAAAAAATGAGCGGAAAGAATAAATAAAATAGATATTGATTATATTACAGGTTAAAATAATAAATTTACTCGATATTTTTTTCAACTATTATTCATTGTTTACACTATACTGATTGGTTAAATTTCTCGTTTGTTAAATAACCTAATTAGGATCAGAAATCGGTTAAAATTTGTTTATCTTGATCTTAAATTATTGAAACGATAGTAATCTGCTGTTTTGAAGATATTATATTACTTCCTCTGTACCACAGTAATTACCGCTTCTACATACAGGGTTAGGCAAATGTATGGATTCATTCGAATCTCTTTGATATAGCTCCTTGATTTTAATAAAACTTTCAACAATTAATTAAATGCAAATCGGGGATTCGATGAGTATATATCCGAATCAGACTTCCGGTTTAGGCGGACAAGATTTTAACTTTTTTATTTTCAATGAAATACCGTGTATACTTTTACGAATTTCAGTAGGGAATTCAGCAATAATGAAGTTTGGCACCCTGTTGTTCAACAACGACAAAGATATTTAATTAAAACTAATACTTTAAAATCATGTTTATGTTTAGTAAGCCATGGAATTAAAATTCAGTACTTAAACTGTGTGTAGACGTCCAAATATTAATAATGGTTTAATTAACTGAAAAAGAACGAATTGAAATTCTGATGATGATTGGTTTTGGTGACCGTATCAGAACTCACGAAGAAGTATGCAATTTAATTAACAATTTGCACCAATATCGGCATCCAATATCACCTTTTTGCATTCATGGTACACTAGCTGGACAGAGATATTTAGATATTTTACGGGATCAGGTTGTTCCTAATATTGAGGAAGATGGGGAATTACCTGTAAGTGTTTGGTTCCAACAAGATGGAGCACCCCTTTACTATGCTCTTAACGTTCCAAGTTTTTTTAACGAAATATTCTCAAATCTATGGATTGATCGTAGAGGATTAATTTAATTGCCAACACGGTCTGCAGATTTAAATCTCCCAGATTTTTTCCTTTGCGGTCATTTTAAATCTGTGGTTTATACTAGACGATTGCATAATCTGGACGAGTTACGGCAGAGAATAATTGAGGAAATGCAATTAATTCGTCATTCAATAATTTGTTAACAGACTTGCATATTGTCAAGACGTGAACGATCATCATTTCGAAAGCTTTCTTAACTGATATTGATTTTGTTTATATGTATTTTTTGTGTTAATTTTTCTTATTATCAATAAAATTTGCGTTATTAGATTTAATTAAATATCTCTGTGGTTGTTGAATAAATGAGTGCCAAACCTTATTATTGCTGGACTACCAGAGCAAAGCTCTTTTGAAATTCGTAAAAATATACAGGGTATTTCATTTAAAATTAAAAGAAATTGACGTCGTTTCCGGCTAAACCGGTAGTCTGATTCGGATATAAATATACTCATCGAGTCGCCGATTTGCATTTAAGTAAATTCTGGAAAGTCTTATTAAAATCTAAGTAACCATATCAAAGATATTCGAATAGATCCAAACAGTCGCCTAACCCTGTATATAACAGACAATGTTTGTATATGTGTCCAGTATCTACTAAAAAACTACTGGACCAATTTACGAGCGATTTTTTGCAAAATAATCCGTGTCGTCCGGGGAAGGTTTAAAGCTATTAAATTCTCAATCTGACCAGTTGAAACAAAGTTAGGAGCCTAATAATATAATATCAATAGTAGCAGTACTATTATTTAAATATAGATGGCGCCACGAGACTACTTCTCACATTAAAGTTCACGAGGTGAGAAATACTGTAGCAAATTGTGGCTTTGAGGAATTACAACATTCACCCTACAGTCCCGACAATCACTGTGACTATTATCTCTTTTCAAAACTCAAAAAACATTTGATGTGGAAAACCCTGTGGTGTCGTATTTTGCAGAATTACCAATTTATTATTTTTTTTCGAAGGCATAGCGATATTAAAGAAACGTTGGAATAAGTTTGTTGGTGTTAACGGATCTTACGTGGAAAAATTTTTTGTTTTGTTTTCTAATATGTTTCCTTCATAGTTCTAGGTCAGGTAGATAACATTAAAAGTTCCACTCGGAACAAAGCATTGGCGAATGATTAATTTTGCTACAACACCAAAGGGCGACAGTCTATAAGTACACAAGATCAACTAAATTTTATCTCTTTTCATGTTCAGTTCTTTCAGTAAATCAGTCAATTTTACCAACACCAAGACCAAAGTGAAAATTCTACAGTTAATCTCCTAGATCTGATTTATAAAATTACATTAAAAATAACAAGCAAGAAATATAGAACCATTACCAAATAAGGATATTAATTCAATTTTATTTAAATTTATTTTTTTAAATATACCCATTTGTGAACAACAATCGACCATTCCACCATATCGAGTATTATAGGCAACTGCATTCGTAATATCTTAAGTGTTACTGGCAGAATTGTAGTGATTCATTCATTGCATACAAAAAGGTAAATTAGAACTTGAAACGTTAGGTCTTTATAATAGCACAAGTGTAAATATACAAAGATTCCAATGCCCTATGTAAATTTAAATTCAAATAGCATGCGCGAAGAAAACGGAATATGCATGTGCCAATGTATTTTATATACTTCCTACATCTACGGCGCTTTGAAGGCAATGGAGAATATAAATACATACATGCATTCCTTAACTAGTGAAAAGCAAACACATAAAGGTTAACTGAAATAATAGTGAGTGAAGATTTTTATATTGTAATTTAACGATTGTAACAAACATTTTATCGATTTTTTCTTTATTAAGATCTTTATTATTTAAACAATTATATTTGAATATACAATGGATTAGAGGTTAAATAATACATGCAGATAATATAAATCGTATCTTTAAAAACCTACGAATAGGTCGTAATAGATGCTATCAAAATCTTTGGTGTATAACAAAGTCAATTAATAATACTTATCACTAGAGAACGGATGCAATTTCCATAAAACGCAATCGGCAATTGGAATTGTGTATAACGTCGCTCAGTACATCCCGGCGTAATTCAATGAAGTATTTGTTTGACTTACTCGGCCACCTGGTCTCAAGCGATAACAATGGACAACCCAGCTATTGTATTCGGAGAATATAGTGTTCAGAATATAGTTTTCAGTGGTGTCGTGTACGTAGATAAAATAAATAAGTTTATCGTATTTTGTAAGAGAAATAGTTATTGAAAAATTGCAATAAATCAACCGTAAAACGTCACGTAGGATCGTTAAAGCACGAAAAAAGATTGAACCCGTTGGAATCTGACAATTTTAACGAAGAACTCTGTGAAACTTTTATGGCAGCTAATATTCCATTATTTAAATTGAACAATCCAATTTTGAAGACATTTCTGAAAAAATATACTGGTCGAAATGTTCCTGATGAATCAACTTTACGCAAATATTATGTTTCTAGGTGCTATACGAGAACAGTAGAACGCATTAGAAGCCATCTTTTAAATCAATACATATGGATAAGCGCCGACGAAACGGTGGATATGTTAGGACGCTGTGTGGTAAATGTTGTAGCTGGTGTACTACATCCAACTATTCCCTATAACTCATATGTAATAGCAACAAGTGTTATAAATAGAGTTGATGCGGAAACAGTTGCTGAAACCATTAAGGAGAATATGCAAAAAATGCTTCATTCGGACGCCACGTACAAAGAAAAAATACTTTTATTTGTCAGTGATAGTGCTGCGTATATGTTAAAAACAGGCAGACTATTGAAGAAAACATATCCTAATATGCTGCATATTACTTGTGTAGCACATGCTCTCCACAGAATCTGTGAATATATCAGAGACACTTTTCCGGAAGTTGATAGACTTGTATCAGCTTTTAAAAAAGTTTTCAGAAAAGCACCATTGAGAGTAGCTCTTTTCAGGGAAAAATTTCCATGTCTGTCACTGCCTCCCACTCCAGTAATAACTAGATGGGGAACATGGCTGGAAGCTACTAGTTATTATGCTGAGAATTTCGATAGTCTAAAACATTTCGTAACACTGCTAAAGGAGGATGCTAGAAGTATTGGTGAGTGCAAGGAGCTCACACAAATCCCAAATTTAAAAAAATCAGTTGTACTTTCTTCACGAACGCTTTGGAAAATTGCCAAAACTAATCACTTATTTTGAAAATCGAAATCTCAAATTAAATGACGGATTAACCACATTAGATGTGGCTGTTAATAATTTGAAAAGTATTCCAAGTGACTTCGGATGTGGCCTTCGGCAAAAGTTTGAAGCAATTCTTAATAGAAATCCAGATTTAATTACATTGCAGCAATTATGTATGGAGACATTTCCACAAAATCTAACGGCTAAATATGAAGAAATAAAAGAATATTTCCAGTATGCACCTATAACCAGTTGCGATGTAGAAAGGACGTTTTCTATTTATAAGGATGTACTTAATTCAAAGCGAACAAATTTGACAGAAGGAAACCTTGAGAAACTATTGCTAGTCAATATTAATACTCCTTTACTCAACTTGAACGACAAAATGAACAAATAAAAATGTTCCAATTATAGAAATAAAATTAAAAACTTTGAAAATACAACTTTTCAACAAATACATATGTATTTCGTAATTTTATAGATCACCACCCGTTTGTTTTCCAATTATATAAATAAAATTAAAAACTTTATAAATACAACTTTTCAACAAATAAATATGTATTTCGTAATTTTATAGATCACACCCGTTCGTTTTCCAATTATATAAATAAAATTAAATATTTTAGAAATACAGCCTTTCGCCAGTACTGCACTGGGTGGTAAGCGTGTCCGTTCTCTACTTATCACTAAAGCTCGGGTTATATCCATGCTAGAATTTGTGTGCATATTTTAATATTAATATGCTCGAAATATTGACAAACATGCTGTAATATAGAAAAATATGCATCAATATGCTAAATTTTTAATGTGAAATCTTTTTTTTCAAATGATTTAAAATACTTTCAGGATATTGTGAAGAACCTAGTCCAGGTGCATTTGCACGTAGCTACTATTTTCTTGGACAAATTCTTTTCAAACACGAGGAAAGAAGATTTACCTTTACAAGACCAGAAAAAAAGGAAACCCATTTTCTAAATCTACTACTTAATTTCCATATTTTTTTGCCATTAATAATAAATGTGTGTTTAAGAAAAATAAATATTTTTTATTCAAATTTTAGATATCCAATCCCGATATTTAAAAATAGTTGTGTATTAAAATATTTGTTCTATATTAAATTAAGGGGAAATTACAATATTTATTTCATTATTATTGTGTTTCTTTGCCACTGAATTCCATGCACAGAACTAAGATCATTTGTGTCAATCAGCTAACTGTAGAATGACAGTGAATATTATTCCTTGTTCAAACCATCGAAATTACATTAAACTTACTTGCTGTTAATATATTTTTCCAATAGCAAGCTAATTTTCGTTAGAATTTTGTCCTGCTGTTAGTTCGATTACAAAATTTTTGTTGTTACTTGTGATACAGCACATTTTGTGATACATAATTCTATTTCATCACTTGCCTTTATGTAATCATAAAATAACATTTTTTCAATGGATGCTACTAGAGTGAAAACATTTAAAGAATAGCACATACGTCATTACAAAGCTGCACGAATAAAAAGTGCCAGGGGCGTAGGTAATTTCGGGAGCAGAGGTATTAGAGGTGATTTTTGAAAAACTTTATAATTGTGAAAATTACGTTTTTTCATAAAACTACAATATTTTTAATGAATATTGATATTGGGGAAGCAATTTCTTATTTACAGAAGTATTAATGTGAATCTTTAAAACTATCTTGTTAGGAATATTGCTGTTGGTATAATTTAAATAAAATTAACTCAATAAATTTTTCGCTTCATAAACTTTCTTATTTTAGAGAATTATTTTGAACTCAGCGTAGCAGTTAAGGTTTATTTTACATTTATCAAATTAGAATTATTATAATTTGAAATAGATATTGGCTTATTCCAAGCTACAATAAAGATACATACAAATATTTCATGTTGCCTAGAGAGTATATCATAATTAATACAAGTTAACATCTATAAGATGAAATTATTTAGAAAATTTTATTTTTGCAAAGTAGTATTATAATACATATGCAATAAAAAACAATAACAGTGTAATACATGTATGTTAATACCAGTATATATATGTCGTATAATAAAGTAACAAATTTTTCTATTTTTTTTTAATTTGAAGTTAAAAAAACATAAACACCATCGTAAGCGGCACGCAACTATTATACAAACACCCCTAAAATGGATCAGATGGGATATAATGAACACGACCAACCCTAATATGTTCATAGCGCATTATGATATATGTGCTATTCTCTAAATGTTTTCACTATACCTGGCAATTTTGAAAGGATTCGCCAGGTAGTAACTAAGAAAAACCTACAACATTTGCAGTAAGGAAAGCTTTAAATCTGTCAATAACTTAATCGGCCAGAAATCTACGACAGCATAGTAACTTTCCTTTGTTGGAAAAATATCTTTTAATTTCATAACCGACTTACTTTCCACTTGTTTGGGCTAATTCAATGAACATGCTGTGTCTGTAACACTGGTTCTGCGATGACCAAACAAACAGAGGACAACAAATCTCCATCCGCATTTTCCATTGATAATAACATCATTTACATCAATAGACATCTAAAATTAATTATTAATATTTTTCATACTGACTTGTACATTTCCACAAAGCATGGCAGGATTGATCATAATCATGTTTTTTTTTACCAGGCTACTAGTAACGAGCCATCGAAAAAATTCATAATTGGAGTAGACTGTGAAATTGGGTTCGTACTTTAGCCACTTCCACATAATGACACATTACTTGATGCTTGACAGTTTCATTTGGTTTCATTGTAAAAAAAGGTTATGGCATTGATATGATATTACAACAAAAAAGAAAACAAATAATTTATTTAATATCGAAATCATAATCAAAATTTACATCTAGCTACAGAAGTTGTTGAATAATGTTGTCCATTTACATCTAAACACAAACCAACTCTTCTCCGCAATCCAGCAAAAACTTTATGCAGCATTTGCGGTGAGTTGTTGATCTCTTAACACTTTTCTGTTATGCGAATTCTCAGTTGTTCCAGATTATGAATTGGCGTTGAATAAATCGAATTTTTGATGTATGGCCGTACGAAAAAATCACATGTTTAAATCGCAAGACCTAGTTGGATATGGGATTTCAGTGTTCCTGCTTATTATTCTGTTATCAAAAAATTCTCTGAGATATTGAAGTGTTTCTCTGGTCGTATGTGCTGTTGCACCATCTTGTTGGAAATACCCATTTTGTAATTCCTCATCATCCAGTTGATTTGTGAATGAGCTGAGTATCTCATTGCGATATCGTGCAGCAGTAAGTGTACTTTCAAAAAAAATGGGACCCACCAATCTTCTTCGACATATTTCCAACCCAAACACCAACTTTTTGGGCATGAAATGTTTTTTCAACAAAAAATGAGGATTTTCGGAGGACCAACACCTCATATTCTGTGAATTAACATATACAGAAAAATAAAACCAGGCCTCATCCGTGAAAAAAACTGTGTTAAGGATATCCTGATTGTGTAGATTATTTTGAAACCATTGACAAAATTCCACTCGTCTTAAATAATCCACTGGATAAAGTTCATGAAAACATTGCAGCTTGTATGGATGACAATGTAAGACTTTTTTAAGAATGAATTGGCACGTACCATAAGATAAATTTTGGAGATTTTTTGAAATACGGGTTCTAGTAGTGGATGGATAAAAATCAATAGAACTTTTACAGGACGCTAAAGGGAACTTATTCGAGTGTGAATTTATAGTGGGAAAGGATATTTGATTGAAAATAATATTTAAAAAAATAAAAACAATTTACTAACCTCGCATTTTGTCCATTTTTCAAATCAGGAAAAAAAGGGCAATTTTCGGCTAATAGTGTCTTTCAAATTCCCTAATCTATTAAGTAAACATCACTCTTTCGTATTTTTGCTATATTAACCTTCAATTTGTTTAAATAATATTGTTAAAAAGATGTGAAAAATTGCTATTTTTCTACGGCATTTTCTCGTTCAAATTGACATAACTGTAACAACAGCAGTTACAAGCTATCAACTTAAACGTTTACATTAAAATGTTATTGACGCGATGTCTATCTATATCAATTTATTTTTTCCAATTGTCATATTTAAAGGCAGGCAATGACATAACCTGAACAGTTGAGAGGAGGGTATTCAAGTAAAAATCATATAAATTTTAATACATATATTAAACATAACCTGAAAAGTTGAGAGGAGGGTATTCAAGTAAAAATCATATAAATTTTAATACATATATTAAACTTTATCAATCATATACACATCAATTAATATTATCACTCACAAATTTATTAGCAAATGTAAAGAAAAAATACATCCTCGTTCTAAATCTTATTTCTATTTGATGATCAATTGTAAATTTAACAAAGTTATGTCGTCCATAACAAACGCCATTTTAAATTTGACAATTGGAAAAAATAAATTGATATAGATAGACATCGCGTCAGTAACATTTTAATGTAATCGTTTAAGTTGGTAGCTTAAAACTGGTGCTGTTAAAGTTATGTCAATTTGAAAATGAAAATGACGTATTAAAATAGACACTTTTTAATTACTTTTTAACAATGTTATTTAAACATATTGAATGTTCATATAGCAAAAATACTTAAGAGTGATGTTTATTTAATAGATTAGGGCATTCGAAAGATACTTTTAGCCCTAATTTGTGCGTTTGTTCGTGTATTGAAAATGGACGAAATGCTAGGTTAGTTTATTTTTTTTTAATATTATTTTTCTTCCAATTTCCTTTCCCACTATAAATTCACACTCAAATAAGTTCCCTTTACGTCCTGTAAAAGTTCTATTGATTTTTATCCAGCCACTTCCAGTACCCGTATTCTCAATTCTGGCCTAAATTTTTTTGTTGGGTCACTACTGAAATGGATGTTTTGGTATTTTCATAAATAATATGCTGAAGGGTTTCAATATTATCAGCTGTACGTTTAGATGGCCGTCCACTTCCAGTTTTTCGACCGACGCTACCAGTCTCTCTGAATAACTTTACACAATTTGTCAAGACATTGTAAAAATCATTGTAGTCAAACACTAATTCAGGATGTTCTTGACTAAAATCAGCCATGCATTCCGTAATTGAATACTGCCACTCGCCATTTACTTTCGCACCTGTACGGAAGTAACATTCGATAATTTTTGCTTTTTGTTGTATGCTGAATACCATTTTTTAAATAAATTTAATTTTCTTAATAAGAGTTTTGAAAAATTTGACACAAACTTATAGTTTCAATGTCAAATAATAAATGTCATTATGTGGAAGTGGCTAAAGTACCAACCCAATTTCACAGTCTATTCCAATTATGAATTTTTTCGATGGTTCGTTATAAGCATTTACCCCAAGGGCGAGGCAGTTGAGCAAGTAAGCTACCAACCATGCTGAATGAGATAATATGCTTTGTAATCAAAATATTATCAATTGCATTGTGAGGTTATGTTATATTGGTATTATTATAATTATTTCAAATTTGTTGAAACTTGTTAATAAAAATGATGTTATTATGAATAATACTGTATATAAACTTATTCATATCAGTTGCTTCAAGTCTTAAAACATAATATGTTTTAAATAAACGCAAATAAACTTTCGGTAAACGGGTCAAATGCATGTAAAAGAAATTTGTTCCGATAATTGACAGTATTATATCTCAGTGTGACCTCACATTAATACAGCTTATTATATTGTTAAACGAAAGTATTTTAAACCATAAAACAGTGAAACAAGATATTTCTATAAATCTTAACCATAAATAGATGCTTAAACTAATATGTCGATGCGTTTTTCCTTTCATCCAAACATAGTATTTTCAAAGATGTCACCTTGTGTTATGAAAGGCATACATTGGCTCTTCCTAATAGGTAGGTGCATGTGTTCATAGTGCAGTTCCATAGACTGTACGTCACGAGCGCTATATGCTCATTGCGACACAAAGGAGGAATGTCTAGATAAAGATCTACGACCCTGTTATAGGGCGGAACAAAAGGTGTACACCGATCGCATCAAGTGTACAGATACCGTATGGATTTCCAACAGTAAAAGGATCGCGATAGAGACAGAAATAAGTCTAGTTTTTTATCTACACATCTATTAAGTGTGAGTTCGTAAGCATACAATGATGTACAAAATTTTTAGTACAAAATCGTTGTATGTGTTGTTAGGAATTATATATTTCAGAATATTTCTTTATGAAGTCGAATTCATTGTGAATATACAAAGAATTATACAAAATATCTGTTAAATCAATTAAGTATAATAGAAGGAATTTTCAAAAAAAAAAATACCCAGGTAATGTATTAATTATTAAACCATTCAAAAATTATCAATGAACTCACGACACTAATAATATTTTTTCTATTTTGCGTTCGAAATGAACTCATTATGAAACTAAAAACAGTATCGAAATGAGCTCTATTTCGATACATTTTTTTTCATTTTTCAATGTTGGCGTTGTTCGAATACAGAAATAAATATCATTGCTGTCATATGATTTTAAGAATTTATGTACATTTGACAGATATGATATATGTTCGTATTTTACACAAACAACGTATGTTGTATACAATTGACAACAACATATACATGTTTCTATGTCACTCATGTTTATATTTTTAAATGAAATATCAAGTATTGTTAACGAAAATTAATAAATAATATATTATATAATATACTTCGCGGATAGCAAGATTTAAATTTGAAAATGTCAAGTATCAATGTGACCAACTGCATGCTTTATATAAAAATTAAACTCTGAACTTTCAAATTAAATAATTCCAATTTAAGCAATTTATTAATGTAAAAAACGCAAAATAGAAAAAATAGTATAAAAAACTCGTTTCATAAGGCCTTTTGCCGCACTCGCTCTTTAGAAAACTCGTTTTCTAAACTGATCTCGTGCGGCAAAATGGTGCCTTTACGAAACTCGGTTTTTAATATACTATTTCAGTATTTTTGGAGGCGTATTTTTTAAACATTTTTAAACATCGTAATTTATTTTTCAATACAATTTGCACCTGTATGGGAGATGTCTTTTTTTTATGTTTTGCATACTGTGACATAGAGGGCGCCACTAATCACCATTCGCTTTAATTACTTCCAGAATTCTTGCTTTCATGATGATTATGCAAGATTTAATAATTTTTAAATATATGCAACAGTCTAATCACTAAAGATGACTTAAAAAAAAAAATCGAAAAATTTTATTTAAAACAGAAAATTTACTTAAAAGTAGGTACTGTCGCGAGCAATAAAATCTGGTCGTCAATATCACTTCAAAATTTATTTAGATTGTCACAATTTATAAATTTTGCCCGCCTGATAATGCCTACGTCAATGAATTGTCAACGTGAATGAAATTTGACAAAGAAAAGATGACAATTATTGTTATCCATAATGATTATAAGTAGAGAACGGACATTCTTACCACATGACTCGGCATAATTCAATGAAGTATTTGTTAGACCATCTGGCCATCTGGTCGACAGCGATTACAATGGACAACACACCTATTGTATTCGGAGGATATATTCCATTAAACGCAATCGGCAATTGGAAATGTTTATAAACATCGCTGAGTACATTCCGGCGTAATACAATGAAGTATTTGTGTTTGATTTTCTCGGCCACCTGATTTCGCCAGCGTTAACAATGGACAACGGCTATTGTATTGGGAGAACTTAGTCATGTGGTAAGAATGTCCGTTCTCTAATTATAAGTTATGACACGGCAGACTATGTGCCAGACAGACAAGAATCATTTCACTATGTGTACTAAATATTGTTTTGGATACTATAATATAAATATGTTTTGAAGGTGCATCTGTTATTGCCAACAATACCACTTTTTCTTTAGAATAAATGTTTCGTTCATTGTTAGAAATACAAAATAATGTTTTTTTATTATTTTGATTTAGAACTGTAAAATATATGTTCAAATTCTGTTATCTCTTTGATAAATGCATGTATGGAAATTCAGGAAACTAAATATAAACTATAACTATAAGTACTATAACTACTGAATATATGTTTTTCTGCTCCGATATGTAAACAAAGCGAGAGGAATGAAAAATAATATTTAGTACAGATAGTGAAATGATTCTTTTCACCATGCACCGGGCGCATAGTCTGCCGTCTTTAGTTATGACATTTACGACAGTTATACAATGGAGCATTTGCCATTGTGTCAAAGCATGACTTTGACGATCCGAATTTGTAGCTCGCGACTGTACAATAAACCAATTTAATTTACTCCTACAAACGTCAGTACTAAAAATTAGCTTCCACCTTTGGTTAACCTAAATACAAAATTTCAGTGCGATGCGTGTAATATTGTAGCTACAACGAACTGTCAAAGTTGACAAGTTATCTTCGTGAAGAAACTTCGAAAAACAGTCAAGTCTTTAAAAGCTGTCTACCGTTTTATTCCAGCTGTATATGCAAAATATAAAAAGTACCCTAGCATCAGAGCTTCACTTTGCACAGGTATAAAATAATACGAATCCCCAATAAATTAATAATCAACCACGTAAATAGACATTGAATCCAGCAAGTTTGCATATTTCCAAAACGACGTGAAACGGGACAAATTCTTAAAATAATATTTTTATCTTTATTTATTGATTGACAATTACATCGGGTTGCTTAATATCTATATATTCTACATATATATATATATATATATATATATATATATATATATATATATATATATATATATATATATTTTACAGCTTTCTTTTTGTACCAATAATTTTGAAACTCCACTGTAAGTCTCTTATAAATCGTCTTTTATCGACACACTCCATAAACTCTAAAACGTACGTTTTCTTAGACAGGAAATATTGCTAACCTCGATGTCGCAATATCACAACACACAACACTCTCTTGTGTATACGATCCCATCACCGCTCTCTCTGTTCCTCCTTTCCAGCATCCTTGTTTCGCGTTATTTAGTTAAGTGGACATCTGCTATGCAAACTGCGTTTTTCAGCCGTGAACGGTCCGCTTATGCGGGCGGCAAATACTATAAATAAATCGTTTGTGTAACGAAATGCGTTATTATGGATGCATGCGAGGTATATAGATGGATTTGATGGAGTTTTTTGGGTAATTAGTTGACGAGTGCGTTGGTACTTCCGGTGGCGACTGAAGTAATTCGTGTAGGCTTTCGAATTCGTTATATACAGTTGCGTGAGAGTTTTTCTTCGTTCTTTTACAGTTATTACTGATCCACTCGTGCGCACATTCAAATAAATTCATAAAGTCAATTGCAATTAAAAATAGAAATATAAACAAAAATTCGTGCTTATTTGTACAGTCTTCTTAGAAATTCAACCTGAAAGTGTGAAATTTTCGCGAAACAGATGTAAAATTTAATCTACCTATGTCTTATGGAATAAACATTACCGATCATGGAAATCGAGACAAACCATCTGTTTCAAGAAAAGGCAAGAAAGACTAAGAATATTTAAAGATAAATTATTCTTTTTTCTTATAAATATATTAAAAATATCAAAATTAACAAAAAGCGTATTTTGACAACTTTCTTCTTACTGAGGATGACAACTTACTTGCCAAAATATTCACGTATATTAAATGTGGTAAGGAATGTTATACTTTTGGTTTAAGGTTTTTACTTAGCCCCAATCTCCAATGAAAGACGTTTTGAATTGATTCCTTTATTGAAAAATTCAACTTTATCTTCCACAATTTACATCAACTGCTGTTATGTGGAACTTCAACACCTATTTATCATGCCGATTGCAAACCATTACAAAATTTCCACGTGTTATATTAGCGTTCCTCAAGGCTCTCTTCTTGTTATTCATTAATGATTTACTTGAGGCGTTGTCGTGTCCTGAATTGGCTTACGCCGACGACTTAAAGATTAACAGATGCCTGACGGAAACCCGATGTTTTTGAAATGAACAGTACACAGTTAGTTTTTACGTAAAATTGTATTTTAATACACAAAATTGTTTGTCATTACTAGAGCAGACCAATTTCCGTGCGCGCCATGAGCGCCGGTATGGGAGTGTAATTCGTAATATATTAGAATATGCGATAGAATAGGGACGCAACATGAGCTTGTTACCGATATAAGTATAGAAGTAGAGACATTTATTCTATCAGAAATAATTAAATATACATTTGGTTTTCTGCTATTAAAGTAATATGCATAAACACACGAAAAATAAGAATAGTACATATTATAGCAGCGTTGTATGTACCGTGCTCGGTAATGTTTGATTCGCGTATTTATTCCAAAATGAAATAAATGAATCATTACTTGACAAGGTAAACGGCAGTGTACACACAATCATAGTTACACATAGTTCATGTATAAACTGTTGTCGATTAATTTTGTTATTATTGTGCTTCGAACTGCTTACGTGTTCTTTACAATGTGTTTTTGACCAACACATTAAATATGTATTGCACACTAAACATTTAATTTTTGAGCCATCGTATATTAAGTCCGGGAAATCCATAATAAACTTATTCACTTCGTCTGACAACGGTCGTTTTCTCGATTTATGTGTCGACGACATTTTATTACGTATGCTTACACTTACTTTAAATTGAATATCACCTATGAAAGATTATGTCGGGTAGGTGGTGTCCATCCTTCTGAATGCAGTTTTCCAGCCTTCGCAGAAAATAGGTCATCACCCAAGTCATCATTTCACCATTGATTGTAGCCACTTCTTTCCTGAGATTGTATCCTTAAGTTCTGTCAATATGCGGAGTTTGTGAGAATATACCCGCGACTTCAGGATACCCCACAAAAAAAAATCGCAAGTGCTCAAATCTGGAGATCTGGGCGGCTATTCTGCGTCGAACCACTTGCATAGACATACGAGCAATGTGTGCGGTGGCCTGTTGGAAGAAAACATTTTACAACTTTCAAAAACATCAGGTTCCTATCGGTCAGCCCTTATATGCGCGCTAATGGACAAGATGACGTAATTCTAACAGTTTGGCTGGGTTTTCTCGAAAAAAGGAACTTTTCGGTTTTAATTATAACATTAACAATGGCCTTTTTTACTTTCTAGTGTGACAGTCAAAGATGTAGGAGTGTTATTTGACAGTGGTCTAACCTTTGTCAACGGAATTACGGATATGTGTAGATTTGCTTCCGCGACTATTGGTTTTCTGATGCGTAGTTCCAAATATTTTTCCAACATGGAAACGATTAAGTATCTCGATTGTTCATTAGTTTGAAATAAACTGGAATTTGCTCAATAATTTGGCAGCCTATATAAACTTGTCATAAGGCGCGAGTAAAAATGTGCAGCTTTTCGTCTTAAAGTTTAAGGCTATTGGAAAGTATTCACCTAGAAATACCGATCACAATAGTCTACTTCGTGATCAGGCTTTAGTTTTGTTAGGTAATAGATGAGAAATCGCCAGCGCTAACTTCTTGTATGCATAATAGGATAGACTGTCGTCTCTCTTTAACTGAGAGGATTTGCTGATTTGCATCTTGAAACTCTATTTTCGTGTGCATGTAAATCTCAAGCTAAAATACTTTCGATGCCAAGTACTATAGTTTGTTGAAATCGAGTTATCAAGAAGAATCCCGAAATAAAAAAAAATACAATTTAAAAAAGTATAACGTTAGTAGGTTACATTTTTTGAACACTCTGTATATTTAAAAAATACTTGAAATAATGACTCTTCATCCCTAATTTTCATGTCTAAAATTTTATTACAATATCTTTTTTAATTTAACAGATATTGACCAGTTTCACACATTTGTCCACCACTGTATATACAAGTCGTGATGTGTGATTTATAAAATTAATTTGAAGCGTCCTATAGAAATCCTACAAAGGTATCAACTATGAATCTATATAAATTTATTGGGGATACAAGGGAGTCACGTATATATATGTTAATCTTAAATAAAATGATGCTTAGTTTTCGCCCTAATATTTGAAAACGTGTTTTCATCATCAATATTATTTACTTTTTATAATATTTTTAGTGATTATACTCTGTTTCATGTAAGAATACAGCGTTGGAAAGGAGAAAGCAACATTTCTAAAGCTCGCGCTTATTTATACAAGGCGCAAATAGTTACATAATTGGTTAAATATTTATGTTGGCTGAAGTAAAATTTACAAATTTCACATTATTAAAAAATATTACAGACTGCGAAATCGAGGTTAATTTTTCATGTTAATAAAAGTTGAGGTCATAAAAAGAAGTGATTGGAGATTAACGACATAAATTTAATTTTTTGTAGTATAAATTGAATACCAACTGTATTGTCATATGAAACGTCGTATAGACATGCTTTTAAGTCAGCAGTCTGTAGATTGTTATTCAAAAATATTTAAAATGAAAATAACTAACTATAAATGTAGTTTATAATACATTTCCACTACATGCTTAAAATACATATTCATGCATCTGAATTCTAAATATTAAAGTGGGTAGTTTAAAACATTGCAATTATAAAACTGCAAATCATAAATAAAAGCAAAATAATTTCATATCTAAATTACTCCTAAATAGGAAATTGAATGCGAATTAACGGTTGTCATGGGAACCTACGATCAGGCACCGTGGACTATGTATCTCTTATCATACGTTAAATTGCCGGAGTGGAAGTGGCTTAGCAACAGAACGGCAGACAACGTAGACGGCGGCCGCCAATAAGCATTCGCGTACGTATGCACTTACATCAGGTCAATGACCTAGCGTTAGAATGCATTCGAAAACAGAAGAACTGTTTTCGCTAAAGGATTTTATAAAAAGTAGGTCAGGAGACGGTTTTTTTTAGGTGTTTTTTTTTGCTCCGAATTCTTGCGATATTTTTCTCTGGTAAAACGTATTTTAAAGTAATTATTTTTATTCCGTTTTTGACATTATTTTTCTCACATAGAATATTGTTTTTCTCTTTTTATTCACGTTATAAAATGCTTTTGTATGAAAAATATACTTAAATGTGTATATACATCTGTGCACTTTCTTAATATGTAAACAATTTCTAGAATTTTAATTTAAATCGTGTCACAAGTATTTAGATTTTTTTGGTAATTGATTGACAAAATGTTATTATTTAAAATGTTATTATTCTAAATGAATTGTAAATAATACATCCAAGAAAATGTGGTATTAAATTTCTTAAAATGGGTTGTTAAATAAATCAGATCTAGTTCTGGCATTATATTAAAACGGAATATTAAAAAATACAGAAAGTATGTTAAAGAAATATTAAAATAAATCATTATATATAATTTATAAAACTAGTTTAAAACATCATATAGACATTCAACAAACGTATCACCTACGAATTTATATAAGTTACTCATAAATTTATTAGGGATACAAGTAGGTGACCATAATTGATATGCTAATCTTCCTCTTAATATATGTATATACCTGTATAAAAATCTAGAAATTCCTCAAATACGCGCATAGATTAGCGTATCTCCCAAAGCAAAAACTGGTTAAATTAGACGATTTATGAAACTTTTCTATTCAATAATATTGAATTATTTCGTCGGATTTCTAAATTTTATTTCCTAGATTAACACAAAAAATCTAGGTCATTCATATCAGAGAGTAAATAATTTAAATTTTAAAATGACACTATGATATTTTACGAGTATTATTGAACAGAAATATTGTGTACATATATAGAGATATTAAGTGTAAAAAATCGTTTCAGAAACTGTATAATGACAGGAAAATATATAAATACATAATATAATTTTGGATATGTTTTTAATTCGCATGTTTAATATAGCGGTTGGCTATAAATTTATTTATGTTTATAATACCAGTTTTTATATCAAGCTTAATATTATGTATACATATTACACAAAGTTTTATTTTGCATTTTAGTTTACATTACACCAATTCATTTTCTTTATAAACGTGCATTTTATGCAAATTACAGTGACCGTTTAATTTGTTTCGGAATCTTTAAATCAACAGGTATACAAATTGTGAATGATTTTGTACATCATGATACAAGGGATGTACAGTATTTATTGCTCCTAGCATAAGTAGGTGTTGAAATATAATTTCCATAGCAACGCAACGTATTTGTTATTTATGTGTCAAACGAGGTACCAAACCTGGTTTTTGTAACTTTATAACTTAAAAAGTTATATTAGATCAAAGCTGACGTTTCGCATAGATTTAGAAAAATGAACTTGCTGTTATTAAATATTTGCAAAATAAAGGTCTAACACCAAAACAAATTCATGAAGATATGGTTAGTGTTCTTGAAGATGATGCTGCATCGTATCAAGTAGTAAAGAACTGGTCTGGAGGGTTTTGATGCGGTAGAACAACTTGTGAACATGCCAAAGGTGCCTGTCAATTCGCAAACTGTTCGCACACAAGGAAATGTTGATCGCGTAACGGAGACAACAAGCCTTTCAAATTGGAATCCTAACCAACGACTATTTGGGACTTCAAGGTCTTTGCACGATGGGTGCTTCGAATATAGACACTGATTTTGTTTCTACGTCATACGTATTAACGATATCAATGTTTCCTTTGAAATTAGAACGTTCCTTTTTGCCACGCAACATTGTATCCAAACCACATTAACAGAAATCGATTGAAGAATGACGAACAGATAGAGGATGTCCAGAAATGTGTTTTACCGACCAGTAAAGTCGATAAGGGGAATCATCAAACCTAAGACGTCATATTCACGCCCGCCCATAAGAACACCGCGTCCGCTGAGAAGATATTGATTTTAACCTTCTCTTTCGCTAAAAATAAATGCTTCCGTTTTCTCAGAAACATAAGGACGATGACGATTTCAGCACTAAACTACCTGATTCATTAATCCCCTGTTCGATCTCAGTACCGTGCTACGGATTAGGACTAATGACATCGTAAATTACCTATTCAAGCTAATGAGGACTAAACTAATCCATTCTGTGCTAAAGAAAAATTCTGATAATCTAGACACTCTCTCTGTAAGGGATATTTTTTACATTCCAAAGAACGTATATTGTAAACGCAGAAAAAACCAACCATCACTACCCCATTCTACCGAAGAGGCTATGAATTTACTGAAAAATTTGGAAATCTGCACAATCAAGGAGGAAAACTTATTATTCATCAACGATGAAAGGAAGAAGATTGTAGTATTTTCTTGTTCTACCAATATCCGCTATTTATGTAACAGTGACAAAATTTACTTGCAAAATTCATGCTATACGAAATATTTTTTACAACTATTTACAATCCACATTCTCAGCAATGGACATTATATTCCTTTGGTGTTTTGTTTGCTTCCAGATAAAAAGTAGGATACAAAAATTTAATTGTCTCTTTAAAAACTAAGTGTAAAAGTCAGGGTTTTAATCTAAATCCAAAAATAGTGGTAGCAGACTTCGAAAGAGCCTTTCATAACGCGGTTGTTTACATGTGGATAGATGTTAAGTTAATTAGATGTCGCTTCCATCTTGCCCAATCATGGTTTAGAAAAATTCAAAACATGGGTTTAACTGCTGAATTTAAAGACAAAAATAGTGAAATAGGAAAACGGTTTAAATATGTTTTCGGGTTGCCATTTTTAAATCTAAGTGATGTCGGAGATTATTTCGTATTCGACTTTATAGAAATTCAACCAGATGACGAAAGGATAACTGCATTTTCTGACAATCTTGTGGAAAATTATATTGGAGAAGAAACATTTTTTTTCATCCGAATTGTGAGCAGAGCACACCACGACTATAGAACGAACTACAATCACATGCAAGTCTTTTCATTCAAGGTTCGATGGTAACTTCTATACCAATAATCCAAACATATTTTCCTTTATAGAAATTGTTAAACAATTTAAAATAGACTCTTAAATAAAACTTAAAAGTTTAAACGAGGCGTATCGTACATGTATGCCACCATTAGGTTCAGAAAAATATATGTATACAAGTTGTCCCGTATCGTTATGTTCAAATTTTAGGAGTGTAAAATAGACTTCATTTCAAGTAACAAAAACGCAAAACTTGTATATCCATTTTAATTTGTTTCAAAGTTACAGATCGATGAATGTGATAGTCAGATCATGAAAATGATTTAATCCTAAAGTCAATAAAAACTGATTTTATTTAAAAAAGTTCAATTAATAATATATTTTTGAAATGTCCACCTCCTTGTTGAATGCAGGCTTGTACCCGTAAGCCAACAGAAAAAGTACTTATCCGAATTTTGTACTTGTTTTGTCGGACTTGCTCGGCAGCTAGGTGA
Source organism: Melolontha melolontha (assembly GCA_935421215.2). Taxonomy (NCBI): domain Eukaryota; kingdom Metazoa; phylum Arthropoda; class Insecta; order Coleoptera; family Scarabaeidae; genus Melolontha; species Melolontha melolontha. Next base: position 117,647,671 of record OW285243.1, on the reverse strand, counting down.
ATACGATCCAACAACTCTTCTCTTGTGTTCGAAACCTGCGCGTAGACTAAATTTTTCATGTACCCCCATAAATAAAAGTCAAGGGGATTAAGATCAGGTGATCTGGGTGGCCATGCAACAGGATCACCTCGACCAATCCATCTTGGATAATTGACGTTAACTCAGTTTTGGACAGCAATTGCGAAATGTGGTGGTGCCCCATCCATGTGAAACATGTCTCGTCGAACATTCAGACATCCTCTAAAAGACCTGGCAGTTCGTCAATAAAAAATTGAAGGTAATTGTCCGCATTTAACCTCCCAGGAAGAACGACAGGACCAATCAACAAGTCATCGATTAGGGCCGCCCAAACGTTAATAGAAAATTCATGTTGAAATTTAGATGGGCGTATAGCTTTGGGATTTTCTGATGACCACCTGTGCAGGTTTCTCAGATTTTTAACACCACTTCTCGTGAACGTAGATTCATCTGTCCAGAGGACTGTTCTGCAGAAATTGAATTGAAGCCGTGACTGTCTTAATATCCAGGTAGAATAAACTAGACGAGCATAGTGGTCTGCTTCAAGCAAACCGTGTCCCCTTCGATAGTGATATGGATATAGGCCCTTACGTTTTAAAATTCGCCAAACTGTTATTCGTGGCACTCCTAGTTGTCTAGCGATTCGTCGTACACTGAGAGTTGGATCCCTTGTAATAATAGCTACTGCTTCTTCTTCTAAGTCTGCTGGTAAATTTACTCCTCGGTCGAAAAGATAATCACGCAGTCCGCATTCCCGAAATTGTCTGTGTACTTCCAGAAACGTTCTGTAATGAGGAATGCGCCTATCAGGAAACCGATGTCGGTATTCAATAACCGCTAATCACAGGCCTGTTATTGAATCGTATAACTTTTTTTTAAATAAAATCAGTTTGTATTGACTTTAGGATTACATTTTTTTTCATGATCTGACAATCACATTCATAGATCTGTAACTTTGAAACAAATAAAATGGATATGCAAGTTTTGCGTTTTTGTTACTTGAAATGAGGTCTACTTTACACTCCTAAAATTTGAACATAACGATACGGGACACTTTTATATGTATAATTCTTTTCATAATAACATTTTAATAATTATAAATATTTAAATATATAGAAATTTGTTTTAATCTCCGACAAGAAATTCCATATTTTTGTATATGTAAAAACTTTTTTTTTTTAATAATAATTATTTCAAATTACCTTGTGGTTTTTATTTTTGATATAAATTCATTTAAAATGTATCTAGTTCGGAGTTTACTGCCCAATTTAGGAAGAGATTAACGGGGGAGTAGATTGTGCCGAGTTCGGTTATGCGCGGCGTTAATCTGTTTAGTATCGGTGCCGAGTTTGTGCCGTCGGTGCCGAATTCGTATACGCTCAAACATAAGCATCATTTTTTGAGTAGGTATATGTAATCTGGTAATTTTCTAAGGACTGACTGCAATATCATATTAATTAGAAAACGAACGGTAAAGAGAAAGATAACGTTAATAAAATAAAATTAAAAAACCCTTACCACAATAGAATTTAATGATTCTAAATACGTATTTCTACAACCACGTTGTCATCTTCAGTAGAAAAAACCAGTGTAATACTTGAACGCACAAAAACACTCTCAGAAGGATTGTTCTGAACGTCTTCTAGTTTAACACTAGTGTTAAACTAGTGGAAAAAAACAGTGTAACACTTGAACGCACAAAAACACTCTCAGAAGGATTGTTCTGAACGTCTTCTAGTTTAACACTAGTGTTAAACTAGAAGACGTTCAGAACAATCCTTACACTGTTTTTTCTACTGAAGATGACAACGTTGTTGTAGAAATACGTATTTAGAATCATTAAATTCTATTGTGGTAAGGGCTTTTTAATTTTATTTTATTCACTTATAACCCACAGTCTCCGATTTGTTAGTGAAAGATAACGTTATTGACGTAGTTACTATATCGATACATACGAACATACAACGAACAATAAGAAACGGAATTTTAAAGAGGGTATTGATTGACTGATGTATTAAAGATGATAGTGATACTTATTTCTCATATAAGCAAAGCGAGTTTTTTTAAATCATTTTTTGAAGAAAAAAATCTAAATTTATAAACAAATTTAAACTTTCTATCACCTAGCGTTTTTGTTACATATATCAAACATATTTCAAAGATGAAACACACCGCCTTTAAGTAAAATTATTTGATATCTGTTAAACTGACCTGTCAAAAGCATCTTTATCTATCATGTAATAAGTATTAAGACATTTATTATTCCGAAAACTTTATTAAGTACATTGTTTCAATGCAAAATAACACCAGTTTGAATGCACTAGAATTTTACAACTTAAGCGATAAAATCAGCGACTGCTGTTTAAATACCATGCAGTTAGAGGAAATACCGGAAGTAACTTCAATATGCGAAATTACCAAGTTACCAAAAAATCAATTTAATAAGTAATTTACGTAAAATGTATAATTCGCACTGTTTTGATGGCTGTCACTGGTCGAACGCGATTACACAATTGACCTCTTCTTTGGAAACTAGTATCTCTCTTTCTCTTTTTAATAGTCTCGGGAGAGGTGCGGCCGGTGCAGATGGATGGGCACAAGCGATGTACCAACAATGGAAACTTTATCCATTTGCTTTCTCACACGTTCCAGTGAAACAGGAACAGGCTATGCATGTCACACGGCATCGCAACGATTGTAATTTGATAGATCATTTAGAGACCAAAAGGTTAGTAATAGCTTACTGGCCGTTACATAGATTACAATTCTCGGAATAAATTGTCTTTTACCATTATTGTACTTACATACACTGCCACTCGATAAAAACCGAATAGCAAAACTCGTACGTTATTGCATTGAAAGTATGAAATACTTTTCATTTTTATTTCGTTCTCCAAGCCTTTGTTACTAATAATGAGTTTACGAATTCTTTTATCAATCTTCTTTCAAATAAAAACTCAATAGATGTTTTCAATATATTCGGCAAGTTCAGTCTTTCTTGGTATTTCATTAAAATGTCAATCAAGAGCGTAATGAAATTGCATATTGATTATACTCCGTAGAGAGTGATTCAACAATAAAAAATAATTGACAACGTTGTTGGTTCGACTGGGTGAGATATGGAAAAATTTGATTTGATTATTTGCATTTATCTAAATTGCATCACCCATACATACTTAACATACATGTAATAATTCGAGTTTTATAGCGTTTTACTTCCGCATTTATTAAATTTAATGGTATATCTTCTGAGGTTAATTCCTCATTTTATTGTTATTTAAGCATTTAACTTAGTTCCTAAATGTAGTTTTTTTTTTAAATTATTATTCAATATTCTAGATTTCATTAACAAATTTGTTATTTGAATCAATATTTTTAATTAATATTCATGTATAATTGTATCAAAATTACTTAGATCACGTTAACATAATATGGAACATAGCTTTAAATCAATCCTATGAGAAGGCTAACTGGTGTATAAAAACATAATTTTATTGTGTATTCTAAGAAGTGATGAAAGCGGGGAAGAGATATAAATTAAAGACATAAAAATTATAAGAATTTACACCAAAAGCAATGCCATTGTAACTCATTAAATACTGGTATAAATTAGTATCTGTCCCAGAATAACGCCAGGATGTAAAATTTCTAGTTAAGATTTATTAAATTAGAACAAATTCACGGATTTTCTATAACTAATAAATTCTGTAGAAATAGGTAATTTTTTAAAATTAATTCTTCTTCATTTCTTGCGTCTACCACCGCGCATAGCTGTACGTGAACAATGTTGCACTATTCGCAGAGATTTCACCAACGACACCGAAGGATTTTCTAATTTTTCTATTACCTCCATTAATCCAACGTAATTGTTCTAAATAGTCTTTAAATCTGTTTTAACCTGATTTTTCCCTTGTTTTACAAAACGCGAATTTTTAACCAATCGCAATGTTTGAAATTGCTAATTAATAAAAATAGAATAAAGCGACTATTGACCACCGTGGTAAAAAGTCACTAATCGTAAATTTAGCACGGTAGTTAATATACACTTTGAGTGACGCTTAGATCTCAAATTAAATGTGACATATTTTCGATTAAGCTCGGGAAATAATCTTACTAAATATATCACGATATTGATAAATTAGCTACTAATTTTATAGCTAATAACTTTGTCGTGTGCTTCACAATCTGTTTCGACGTCATTTTGACATTAATAACACAGGCCTGCATTTTTCAACTCTTTGAATGTTGATTTAAAAATTTTAACTGTTTTCTAGTAATTGGGTAGCGCTGATTTCAAATCTGCTTTTATTTTTTTTGTATCACGTAAGGTTATTTTTCAAACCAGTAAAATAAAAAAATATGGAAGAAAGACGATTTATTTCATTTATAAGCTAGTTTTATATTATATTTAAAAAAATACAAAAATATACACATAGAAACTATTGGAAATAGTTATTTATTCTTTATGCTTCTTAAAAAAACGTTTTCGTTTTTCAGAAAAGCTTCGTTTGGTTGTTTTTCTGTCATATTCAGCTAAAGGAAGATCTGAAGGTAGTTTCTGAGGCAAGCAATTTTTTTTGTTTCAACCTAGACCCCAGTACTTCAGAAAGATCTTTTGAAAGTCCCAAATCTCTTACTAAATCATTCAGTTCGGCTTGTGAAAATAGCTGAGGTTGGTTTTGACCTGAGGTTGATGATCACTATCCATCTGTACAGAGCCGGAAGTTGAAGAGGTTTCAATATCTTCTTGTACTACTTTGGGAGGTATAGGTCTAGGTACTTGATCACTGTGAGGAACTGGTCTGATAGCTGATTTAATATTGTTTGGGTACAAAATATGTTTCAAAGTTTTTCTATTATGCCCCTTAAATATCACAAAGACAAAAGTAGCAATCTTCATGATGATTTTGCGGTTCTCTCCAAACCATCGGTATTCCAAAAGGAAGGCTTTTTCTATTCCCTTTGGTCCAATGTCTTAAACCTTCTTCACATACCTTACAAACAACGTGCGGTGCCCAATCTTTATCTTGATCTCCTAATTTGATTTTGAAATAAGCATAATATGCATTTTTCACAAATTCATCAATTGGTCCTTAAACTTTTTCAAGACGAAATATCCACAAATATAACAGAAATCATCTGGTTTATTTTTGCAACACCGGCTGGACATATTTTTAAGCAATGTTCATTTATCAAATACCACGCACAACACTAAAGACAAATTAATTTTACTTGTTTACTGATCGACACTCAGAGCTATAATGAAGTAAATGACATTAAAATATACATTTTGTTTGGAGTGATAAACTTGAAATCCTTCTTCGCAGTACTAATAAAGTGAAAGCATAATAAATAGGATTTAGCAGGTAAAAATTCCCGGAAATCTTGTCCAAAATTAATACATGTAATAAAAGATTTACATCAGGTAATGAGAGCCTATTTAACAAATTTCTTTAAAACCACAACAGAAAATCATTTTTGGGTTAATACCTAGAATTTGAAGTAGTACATTCATTTTAAAATGTATTAAAACGCCTATTATAAGATTTTTTTAATATTTTTTCTTTTTCTTTTGTGCAAAAAAAAATCTGTGGGTGGTAGAGACCAACTATATTTTAATTAGTTATTGCTATATAAAAACTGAGCTTAACAAACAAAAATCACGTCATCACAAATTTTATGCAGGCCTGTGTAATCAAAGACTAAAGCCCTCGAGGTAAAGTTCTCGGACTTTAATTAGATTATTAATGTCAAATTGACTCGAAATTTAGATGCAATAAAAATAGTGGAATATTTGTCAAGGTCTTGCTATATTACCAGTGACAATCTTGAAATTTTGACTGGCTTTCCTTCATAGATACAGCTTCTTTGGGATCGCATTTAAAGACCACTTTCAAAATATGTATTATAGTAAAATGCTGTCTTTAACCATGTTCCCCAACATGTAAGAATCGGATGTAGTTGTTCAGGAATATCGAGACACAGTCTGTGAAATTGGCGAACACGTTTTGGGAATTTGAGAAAGACAGGCTTTATACTTGCAATTAATGCATCTACACATCTGGATAACAGCTACGAATAGTTTTTGCCGTCAGATTTAAAGCATGGATTGTACACGTAATATGTAATAAGTAGAGAACGGACACGCTTACCACCCAGTGCAGTACTGGCGAAAGGCTGTATTTCTAAAATATTTAATTTTATTTATATAATTGGAAAACGAACGGGTGGTGATCTATAAAATTACGAAATACATATTTATTTGTTGAAAAGTTGTATTTTTAAAGTTTTTAATTTTATTTCTATAATTGGAACATTTTTATTTGTTCATTTTGTCGTTCAAGTTGAGTAAAGGAGTATTAATATTGACTAGCAATAGTTTCTCAAGATTTTCTTCTGTCAATTTTGTTCTCTTTGAATTAAGTACATCTTTATAAATAGAAAACGTCCTTTCTACATCGCAACTGGTTACAGGCATACTGGAAATATTCTTTTATTTCTTCATATTTAGCCGTTAGATTTTGTGGAATTGTCTCCATACACAATTGCTGCAATGTAATTAAATCTGGATTTCTATTAAGAATTGCTTCAAACTTTTGCCGAAGGCCACATCCGAAGTCACTTGGAATACTTTTCAAATTATTAACAGCCACATCTAATGTGGTTAATCGTGTGGTTAATAGTGTGGTCATTTAATTTGAGATTTCTATTTTCAAAATAAGTGATTAGTTTTGGCAATTTTCCAAAGTGTTCGTGAAGAAAGTACAACTGATTTTTTTAATTTGGGATTTGTGTGAGCTCCTTGCACTCACCAATACTTCTAGCATCCTCCTTTAGCAGTGTTACGAAATGTTTTAGACTATCGAAATTCTCAGCATAATAACTAGTAGCTTCCAGCCATGTTCCCCATCTAGTTATTACTGGAGTGGGAGGCAGTGACAGAGATGGAAATTTTTCCCTAAAATGAGCTACTCTCAATGGTGCTTTTCTGAAAACTTTTTTAAAATCTAATACAAGTCTATCAACTTCCGGAAAAGTGTCTCTGATATATTCACAGATTCTGTGGAGAGCATGTGCTACACAAGTAATATGCAGCATATTAGGATATGTTTTCTTCAATAGTCTGCCTGTTTTTAACATATACGCAGCACTATCACTGACAAATAAAAGTATTTTTTCTTTGTACGTGGCGTCCGAATGAAGCATTTTTTGCTTATTCTCCTTAATGGTTTCAGAAACTGTTTCCGCATCAACTCTATTTATAACACTTGTTGCTATTACATATGAGTTATAGGGAATAGTTGGATGTAGTACACCAGCTACAACATTTACCACACAGCGTCCTAACATATCCACCGTTTCGTCGGCGCTTATCCATATGTATTGATTTAAAAGATGGCTTCTAATGCGTTCTACTGTTCTCGTATAGCACCTAGAAACATAATATTTGCGTAAAGTTGATTCATCAGGAACATTTCGACCAGTATATTTTTGAAGAAATATTTTTAAAGTGGGATTACTAAGTTTATTTAATGGAATATTAGCCGCCATAAAAGTTTTACAGAGTTCGGATGTGTTTGCGATCCTAAGTGACGAATTTTTGACGATATTTTACGGATTTTGTAATAAATTTCGGAATCACTGACAATGGACATACAATCAGTATGACCGTCAATCCAACTCGCCATTGTTTTACAATGCCGTTCTCGACATTCTTCCATATCATGTCTGAAAAAGTAACTTAAACAATGCTCTAGATCTAAATAAATGAAAACTAAAAATGTGTGCGTAAGTTATTGAAACTGAACGAAATTCAATGCACACTTACGTCGAAATAATTGATAGAAATAGATTCAATCAAACGATATTAAACAGGATCTATCACAAAAATTACGATGTAATTAACAGTTAAAACTTTGTAAACAAGAAACTTACTCACAGCACTTTATTTATCTTACGAAATATAAACTAATAAATAAAATACATTATAAAAACCCCGCTTCTATCTACGCTCATGAAAACACTAAAAAAACACTATATTCTCCGAATACAATAGCTGGCTTGTCCATTGTTATCGCGGCGAGACCAGGTGTCCGAGTAAGTCAAACAAATACTTCATTGAATTACGCCGGGATGTACTGAGCGATGTTATACACAATTAAAATTGCCGATTGCGTTTTATGGAAATTGCATCCGGTCTCTAGTAATAAGTTAGCACAATATTTGTTTAGAGACCGGCCTACAGAGAGCATGTTTGCGATACCATCACTCAGAAACATTAACACTTGGTTCGTTGAAAGTTCAAACTTTTCCAGTGTATCTAACCCTAACACTGAAATTATAGCAGCATTACATTGTTGTACTCTTCTGCAAGCTAGTAAAATTGAAAGTGATTGATTTGGTTATATTGTACGTACTATAATATTAACACCCGATTTTTTTTGCAATATGTTGTTTCGCACACATATAACTATAGTTTCTTATTTTTCAATTGGGATTTAATCATATCTTCAATGCGTTCATGGAATGATGGTAGTAAAATTTAGAAATATTTTCTGGCTAGGTAACGTTCCTTTACCCTAATACTTCCAAAACGAACGAAATGATTTGTTGTTTACTAACTTAAACGGTACATTACACAATATGAAAGTTATGGACATAAATAATCTCGCTATTTTTTTTGCGATTATGCATTACGCTATTTACGTGTCTTTTGCAGTAAAATTTCTTTGAACACATTACACTTTATTATACGGCCATTGTACATTAAATCCGGAAATCTCTTAGTCAGTTATGAACTACATCATAAAACGGTCTCTTTGTAGCTATTTGTGACATTATTAAATAATTTTTTATCACTGTAAACCAGCTATTTGCTCGTAATTGTGTTCGGAGGACGTCTGACAAAATATATGTAAACGCTAGGACGAGCCGCCGGTGGTATGTTACTTGAATGAACCTTTTTACAATATTTCAGTCAGATGTGTAGAATTACATACATTTAAATAAGATACAAAAAAATCCAGTAGGAAAATTAAAAAATTAAAAAAAAAACTATTAAAATGTAAACATATTTTTCTTTAACATTTTCGGCGATATCCATATTTATATGCTATTTAATTAATATGAACTCTTAACAAAAACCAGTTTTGCATTACTGCAAGAAAGCTTTGTCATTAATTAGGACCTTTATAAGAAAGAAACGTTAAAAAGACATGTTAAACGATTTGATTCGTTTTTGTTTAATGTAATTAAAACGCTATAAGATAATTTTCACAGACGCAAATATTTCATTTTTTATTCATTTTTCTTTTCATTCACCGACTGTAATTTTATACAACAGGTCAGTGTCCGTTTGCATACATGTGTGTGTGTATTTGCTTGTTTGTTTGTGTGTGACACAGTTAAAATCCTCAACAAATACACACACTAATTACATCTGCAGATAGTCAAGTCGACCGATGATTATCTGTTAAACGCATCAAAGGTCTCTGATTTTATCATGAAGTTAGCGTAGGGAGGAACAGCGTGAGACCGCAAAGTGGAATAGTCATCACGGTCAGAGTGTTTGATGAGAGTTCTGCCTGTGTATGCCATCGCATATTCATACAGTATTGAGATAGGAGATAGTTCCGATAAGAATATGCGAGCAACCACGTTGGGTGTGGCCTAATAATAAGTTCATAACGTTAATTATTGAGAAAACTGCAAAATCAGGGGTGTATAATCTTAGTTTAACGTTTCCTGTTTTTGTATAGTTCGTAACTGATTTATATGTGAAGGCAGTTTATTTAATAAGATTGGCCATTCGTGATAAAGAAAATACTATAATCCTTAATACAATCACATAGAATGGTTTGCGTGCATTAATATGGACAGAAACATGTTCTAACAATTAACTTTTACACTAGTAGATATATGGCATAGTAGTAAACTGTACTCGACATGGAAGGTACAGACTATCGATAATCGCTTTTCGTATTCTACGCAGGCAAAGAAAAACGACTTAATAATTTTATAAAGTAATATGTATAGTTTGTTTTAACTTACGTAAATTTGACTAAATAGCAGATAAGCACTTTTATAGTACCCACTGCAGTGACGGCTTAATGGAACGTAAAAAATCTAAGATATTGTTGGTTACTTTAATAGTCGGAGTGATATTAAATTAATTGTGCCTAAGTAACCGAAATTTTCGTTAGTAGCAAAATATAAATTTTAAAGTAAGAAAGCATATACAGTAAATATCGTTTATAACGACGTTGAAGGGACCAACGAAATTCGGTCGTTATAAGAGTAGGTCGCTATATCCAAATACCAAATTATTATATAAACACATTTTATTTATCTTAGAGAATACACTTAAACAACGAAAATAATATTCTAGTTTTATAAAATACAAATAAAAAACATTTCCTTCTCAACTTATTTTACTAACAATTTAACACATATGTATACATATAATAATAATACATAGGCACGGACTGCATTGTACATACATGCATACATATTTAAATTTTAATAAAAAAATCTGTCATTTTGGTTTATTGTAATTTTTTGTTTTCCAAGAAGTGTTTTTCAATAATTTTTTCCAAATGGAGCAATGCAGAATCTGTTTTAGCGTCTTTCAAATTTTGATTAAATGTGAAAAAATGCTGAATCATTTCAACTGCTGAAAATGCATCCTTTATAGTAGGTGGTTGAAATTCCGTAGTTTCGTCCATTTTCACTTCATCGTTGTTTATTTCTAACTCCAAGTTTGCACTGGACCCAGCTAAAATTTCAATTTCCGTCATATCTACCTCCGTTTCGAGTTCTTCATCAACATTTGAAAAATTATCCCAACCCTCTTGTGTTTCCAAGTTAACTACAGGTAAAGTGCGGACCCATTCAGTTAAAGGTAAGTTATCTTCTTCCGTATCATTTTGTAGTTGAAGCCACTCGGCTAAGGGTAAATTATCGTCATCAAAAGAGTTTTCTGCTGTGTGTAAATTAAACCCAGCATGTGCAAAGGAATTTGCTATTGTCTGTTGAGAAACGCGATCCCAAGCTTTGGAAAGTAGAAAAATAGCCTGCAGGATATCTAGTTTTTGAGGAACACCATTCTCGTCAATGTCTTTTAAAAGCTTTATAATTTGAAGTTTTCTAAAATGTGTCTTTAGGGACTTTATTACACTCTGGTCCATCGGTTGAAGAACTGACGTGGTATTTGGTGGAAGGAAGGCAAGTTTTATAGCTTTTAAGTTTTGAATATTTGGATGAGCGGACAGTTGTCTAAAAGCAATAGGATTTTTCTTTTTTGCCGAATGAGTTTATTGTCCCATCGTACAATTATTTTTTCAAATAATGCTGATGTCATCCATGCTCTTTGGTTATTTTCATATTCAACAGGTAAAGATTTTATATTTTTAAAGCATCGAGGATGCTTAGCTTTGCCAATAACCACAAGTTTCATTTTTTCCGATCCAGTCATATTTGCTGCTACAAGATCAGTCAATCTATCCTTACTCAGTTTACCACCAATACATTTTTCCCCTTTAAATTTCATCGTTTTGTCTGGCATCATTCTGAAAAATAAACCAGTCTCATCTGCGTTGAATATTTCTTCGTCTGTATATTCTTTTCTTAAATTTGGCCACACTGTATTTAACCAGTCGTCACAAATCCCTTTAGGTACATCTATTGCTTCGCCACATATTTTACTAAAAACAATATTGTGTCTTTTTCGGAATCGTTGAATCCATCCAACTGTGCATTTAAAATCTTCTAACCCTAATCGTCGAGCAAAATCACTTGCTTTCTCTTGCAATATCGGACCGCTAATAGGAATGTTGTGGCTCCTCTGAATTTTGAACCATTCATATAGAGCCTCGTCTACTCTATACGCGTTACAAGATCTGATCTTTTTCGTTTGTAATGATGAAGATCTATTAATTAAATCCTCTATTTTATTCCGATTTTTCCAAATCGTGGAGATTGTTGAATGCGCCACCTAAATAAACAAGAATAATATTAGTATGCATGTTATTCTCATAGAAATCAAACAAAACTTACCTTATATTCTTTAGCAATATTAATATTAGAATTTCCAGCCTCCAAGCGCCTAATAATTGATGTTTTTTCTTCAATTGTAAATGCCTTTCGTTTCGCCATATCGACGTCGACAACGTACCTTCAATTCCTAGATAACTACTGAATAAATACGTTTATCTGTTGCATTTCGCCTTGCCTTTTCATAACGCTGTAATTCCCCTAGCCAATTCGAAACTTCCCCACCGTTTTCTTACTATGCGACGTGTCCGTCGTTATAAAAGATAATTTGATAAAAATTTCAAGCTATTTTTCGTCGTTATATTAGTTTCGTCGTAATATCGATATGTCGTTATATCAGATGTCGTTATAGACGATATTTACTGTATTTTATTATAAGAAAATGTGGTGATCTTTGGACGACAACAGGGAAAGTGAGCAATGTGAAATGAATAATGATATCTGTGACTAGTTGACAGGCAAATTAAATAGTGCCGCTAAAAGAATTCATCTGGTAGTTCCAAGCTAAGCAAATACTGTCAAATGTCTATAATTATTTACAAGAAGGAAATGCAAAGTTACAGAAAATGCCATTGTAGAAAGAACGTCGAAGTTAACTAGTTAACTACAGCACAGTTTATAAAATAGTGTAGCATGGTATTACAGAAAGAAGAGCTAGAAGTGATAAAGGATCTATAAAGAAAGTACCAAATTGGGACGTCGGTATCTATCGACGAACAGTATATAGTCTGTACAAGCAGGGTGCACTTGACGCATTAAATAACTTACAAAAGAAATTAAGGAAAATACCGAATTAGAAGCTCTTAAAACAACAATATGGCGAACATTAAAGCAAAATAGTTTCCGATTTGGGACAATTAACAAACGATGTGTTATAATATAATGGAGATACCACCAATTTAATACCATTATGTGAACTGGTTGAAAAATCGGAAATTTCTTAAGGGGTACCCCTTTAAAAATTTTCAATTTTCCTGCCGTTTAAAATCCATTACAACTCATAGTTTACCCTCCAACGTACGCCAAAATGACTTCATTCTGAACACTACATTTCGCCATATTTTAAAAATCCGTAGTTGCTAAACTATACATTGGGAAATGTACAGTTTAGCAACTAACGAACAACGAATTAGTTCATCAAAATTTTAATACCACTATGTGAACTGGTTTAAAAATCGGAAATTTCTTAAGGGGTACCCCTTCAAAAATTTTCAATTTTCACCATCTCACCGAATTTTTTGAAATTTGTTATTCTTGCGTACTTTTGCCTGCTAAAAACGATCCTGCCATTTAAAATCCATTAAAACTTATAGTTTACCCTCCAACGTACGCTAAAATGGCTTCATTCTGAACACTACATTTCGTCGCATTTTGAAAATCCGTAGTTGCCAAACTATACATTTTCCATCAAAATCAATGTCAAATTCGTTTTCTACGCGCTTGAATTAGCTCATAAAAAATTTAATACCAATATGTGAACTGGTTGAAAAATTGGAAATTTCTTTAAAAATTTTCAATTTTCTTCATCTCACCGAATTTTTTGAAATTTGTTACTCTTATGTACTTTTGCCTTCTAAAAATGATCCTGCCATTTAAAATCCAATAAAACTCATAGTTTACCCTCCAACGAACGCCAAAACGGCTTCGTTCTGAACACTACATTTCGTCATATTTTGAAAATCCGTACTTGCCAACCGTCAAAATTAATGCTGAATTCGTTTTCTACACGCTTGAATCAGTTCATAAAAAAATTAATACCAATATGTGAACTGGTTGAAAAATTGGAAATTTCTTAAGGGGTACCTACCCCTTTAAAAATTTTCAATTTTCGTCATCTTATCGAATTTTTTTAAATTTGTTATTCTTACGGAATTTTGCCTTCTAAAAACAATCCTGCCATTTAAAATCCATTACAACTCATAGTTTATACCCTCCAACGTACGCCAAAATGGCTTCATTCTGAACAATATATTTCGTCATATTTTGAGAATCCGTATTTGCCAAACTATACATTTCCCGTCAAAATTAATGCAGAATTCGTTTTCTACACGCTTGAATCAGTTCATAAAAAATTTAATACGAATATGTGAACTGGTTGAAAAATTGGAAATTTCTTTAAAAATTTTCAATTTTCGTCATCTCACCGAATTTTTTGAAATTTGTTCCTCTTTTGCACTTTTGCCTGCTAAAAACGATCCTGCCATTTAAAATCCAATAAAACTCATAGTTTACCCTCCAACGAACGCCAAAACGGCTTCGTTCTGAACACTACATTTCGTCATATTTTGAAAATCCGTACTTGCCAAACTATATATACATTTCCGGTCAAAATTAATGCTGAATTCGTTTTCTACACGCTTGAATCAGTTCATAAAAAATTTAATACCAATATGTGAGCTGGTTGAAAAATTGGAAATTTCTTTAAAAATTTTCAATTTTCGTCATCTCACCGAATTTTTTGAAATTTGTTCCTCTATTGCACTTTTGCCTGCTAAAAACCATCCTGCCATTTAAAATCCAATAAAACAAATAGTACAACGAACGCCAAAACGGCTTCGTTCTGGACACTACATTTCGTCATATTTTGGAAATCCGTACTTGCCAAACTATATATACATTTCCCGTCAAAATTAATGCTGAATTCGTTTTCTACACGCTTGAATCAGTTCATAAAAAATTTAATACCAATATGTGAACTGGTTGAAAAATTGGAAATTTCTTAATGGCTTCGTTCTGGGCACTACATTTCGTCATATTTTGAAAATTCGTAGGTGCCAAACTATACATTTCCCGGAAAATTAATGCCGAATTTGATTTTCTACACCCTCGAATTATTTTATAAAAATAAATTAATACAATCACAGTCTTTGCAGCTAATATGTTATTTTCGGATTTCTCTAAATTTGTGGTTTTGTCTTTGCTATTATATTAAGATAGTACTTAAATGATTTTTATTGATAATGTCCGACTAAGGACAAATCCATCTGATTTCTTTAAAAACTTATTTTAAGTAATACGGTTCCATTATTTGTATAGCATTTAGAATAATATCATCTAACGTTGAAATATTTTCGAAACAATTAGCAAGTATAAAAAAATTAAATACTTGTGACACGTTTTCCAGGAATTGTTTACATTTTAAAAAGCTGCCCAGATGTACATATTCAAGTATATTTTTTGTACAAAAGACTTTTTATAATGTGAAAAAGAGACAGACAATATTCTATGTGAGAAAATAATTTCAAAATAGAATAAAAACTAATTACTTTAAAATACATTTTAAGAGAAAAATATTTTCTTTAATATTAAAATCGCAAAACAATTCCAGGCAAAAAGCCACTTAGAGTCTTCTGACATTCTTAGAGTCTTCTGGCCTACTTAGAGTCTTCTGACATACTTAGAGTCTTCTGACATTCTTAGAGTCTTCTGACCGACTTAGAGTCTTCTGACATTTTTAGAGTCTTCTGACCGATTTAGAGTCTTCTGACTACTTAGAGTCTTCTGACTACTGACCTACTTTTTATTAAATCAATTAGTGCAAACAATTCTTGGAATTCTCTAATGCTAGAACGTTGATTGGACATTACATGCGTACGCTATTGATCATTGGCGGTCGTAGTCCACGTTGAGTGCGGTTTCATTGACAAGCCACTCCGACAGTTTGACATATGATCATGATAAGGAAATAGTATTCACGTACACTGGCCGTATGTCCAATGACAGCCTTTAATTCGTATTCAACTACCAATTAAATAGTAGTAATCTAAATATTAAATTATTTGTAGTTATTTCTTATTTGAAGTTTTATAATTGGAGTTTTAAATTAACGATTTCATTATTTAGAATACAAATGCATTTATAAATATGTAGATTCATTCAAGCAACATCGCACGGGCGCGTGTATATATATTTTGTCGGTTACCGTCGGCTGCGTCGGCCAACTTTGAGCGCACTTCGCTCATGGAATGTTACGGCAATGGGATGCTACTGGAATGAACCTCTATAATTATAAATTACATATTTGTAATTTACGTATTTTCATATTAAATATTTTTGAATAAGTTACAGTCTGTTTTCTTAAAAGACTGTCAACTGCATTTTATATATCTATGAATACAGTAGTTTCCGTTGATTTCATAACTGCGAAAATATTAATTTTGATGTTTATTGTTAAATGTCAATTATTAATCACTTCTATTATAACTTCGACTCCGATTGCAGTTAACGTTATTTTCGGATTTCTCTAAATTTGTGGTTTTTTCTTTGCTATTGCTTAACATTGTACCTAAATGATTTTTATTGATAACTATTTTTAAACCTGTTTTCTCAAGATTTTGTTTTTTTATGAACTATGGGTATGTAGTGTATTATATCTTTATATATATATATATATATATATATATATATATATATATATATATATATTTAATTATTTATTCTTTTATTATGCCATAAAACTATACTTGTACCTTTTTCCTTGGTTTATTTCGTGTAATTTTCTTTTTTTTTTTTTTGTTGTAACCGTTGCTTTGTGCTGTAGTTTTAATTATATTAATTTCTTTGTTATATTCTTATATTATTTAGAGCGATATTTATTATTCTTTTTAAAATAAATAGGTGTTGACTAAGAAACATCACAAAAAATTTATTATTTCTAATGATTAGTCAATTTCCTATAACATTTACGCAAATCATCTGGTCGTTACAAAAGCTAATATTAGCAACGGATGTATAATGTAAAATCAAATATACCATACGCGAAAGCATGCTACAAGTTTATTTACACGTTACTTCTCCTACTCCCTACCATTTTGACCTGCTTTATTATTGAAGCAAATTCGAAAACTGCACGAGGAAAGAGAATCAAAAAAGAAGAGCAAGAATTGCTGTGGGGCTGGGATTAAAATTGCATGAACAAAACTCGTTCGGAATTAAAAGGAATAAATCGGTTTTACATTCTTTTTTACTGTTCCTTATTATTTTTTTTTAAGCTGATGTCGACCGCTAATTTTCCAATTTTTTAAAGTCTTGAAACCGCGAAATAAATTGAGCGTTGCCTACTTAAAGAGTGCGTTTTTCGTTATCTTCTTTTGTGTATATTTCACTTGTGTTTACGGCGGTTTTACCAAGTTATTGATAAAAAAAATATGTGGTTTAATTATGACGTTTGAATATTATTAATTTTTATTTTGGTTAACAATTATAATTGCAGAAAGTACTAACAATAGGACAAGTTATTTTAATAATAAAAATAAAAATATTTCTTTACCCAAGAAATAAATACAATTCCATTACATGATAAAAATTAAATAATAGAAAAAACTTTAAATTATTTCTATAAACCGAACAGGCTAATGTATCCAGTAAAATAAGAAATAAAAAGCCTAAGTGAAAACAAAAATTAAATAAATAACAATTTTTTTCCATAAAACAAAAAAATTGTGAGGCTTCATCCATTCAGGTACAGTCGAAAGCAAAAAAAAGTAGACAAAATACAGGTTTCTGTAATAGACTTTCTCAAAATGATTAGTGTAACAGCTGCTTCAGTTAATATTTAGTTATCTATCAAAATTGACAAACTTACAGTTGATATTAAACTATTATAAAGATGCCTTCCATAAATGACTATGTATATTAAAGTCAATGTTATTACAGATTTGAGTAAAGGTTTCAAAATACCTGAAATTGCGGAAGGAAATAATACAAAATAAAAGCACGGCTTTTAAAATTATTAAAAAATGTGTAGAATTTCTGGTTCTGGCCGCAAAAGAATATTGACAGCTGACAGCAAGACCGCCATCTCCCAAATGTGCTTACTGAGAATCCATTTTCTTCAGTAGTGTATGCAGCTGATGTAAGTAACCCGGTTCTGTTTTTACCGCCCGATGAAGAATTAGAGAAGCTAATTTGCAGTGTCATAAAACTGCCGAAAAACTTAATTTGAATACGATCTATAAATGATATGCCCTTGAACATCTGGTAAATAACAGTTTTGGGAAACTGTGTGAATTCTCGTAGGGCAACCATGGTAGAATGGATCAGAGGCCATACAGATTGGTTGCATATTCGTAATGATACCGAGATATATTGCAGTGCCTGTTCATTGAGTTTAAGGCGTCCACAAAAGTGTAATGTGCAGAGACATGTTTCTTCGAAAACTCATCAAGATAACATATGACCATCTGCACCTGACACTTTTAACGAAGAACCGTGTGAAGCTTTCATGGCGGCCAATATCCCATTCAAAAAGCTTAACAATCCAGTCCTCAAGAGGTTTCTTACAAAATATACTGATCGCCATATACCAGATCAATCTACTTTACGTAAATACCACTTACCAAAATGTTATTTGAGAACCATTGAAAAAATACGAACCAATCTATCTGGTCGTTATCTTTGGGTAAGTGCAGACGAAACAACGGATGTAATGGGACGGTATGTGTCAAATGTAGTTGTTGGTATTCTTCATCCGACAACTTCATAGCAACCATACTTAATTACAACTAAAATATTGCCAGTCTTAAATGGTGAAACAGTTTCAGAAGTACTTGATCAATGTATTCATAATATTCTGTGATCGGATAACAATTTTAAAGACGAGATGCTAATATTTTTGACTGATGCTGCAGCTTATATGTTAAAAACAGGGAAGTTATTAAAGCAATGTTATCCCAATATGCTACACGTTACCTGTGCAGCACATGCGCAATAGTACATAGCACATAGTATGTGAATACATCAGGGGTCATTTTCCAAATGTTGATAAGTTAGTTCATAATTTAAAAAGATATTTCTCAAAGCTGAGACAAAAAGTTGATGCCATATTTAGCAGAAATCCAGATTAGAATATATTATATCAATTCCGTACAGAGTCGATTGAAAAATCTATACATTCGAAGTATGGTGCACTTTTGCAACATTTTAATAACGCACCCATTACCAGTTGTGATGTGAAACGGACATTTTTTATTTTTAAAGACGTTTAACATCTAAAAGATCTAATTTAACACAGGAACACCTTGAACAAATTTTAGTTGTTCATAGTAATGTTTTACACTTTCAATGATTCACAGAAAATACATAGTTTTGGGTTTTGTTCTTTGTAAAATATTTTTATTCAAAATTCGATATGCAATTTGCTTGTCAGCATTACTTTTGTTTGTTGTTACCAAACCGTTTATTACATTCGTTCTGTTGTGCATTGACAAATGCATATTAACTGCATATGTAGATATGTGCCACTTATGCAGGTGACCACACGTATCAATTTGTTCAAAACTCACGGATCGCTTACGGAAGCATCTATTGCGAATACAAGGCTGACGCATATGGGCGCTATGAATCATCAATCGCTCAAGTCCACTCTCTGATAATAACTCAGAACTAAAGCACTTATTAAAATATAAATGTTCTTTATTAAGACGTGACCAGCAAACAATAAAATTAATAGCTGATCGTAATTTAACACAATCTGCGGAATTTGATAATACACGGATGCATAATTTAATATCATCATTAGAGAACGGACACGCTTACCACCCAGTGCAGTACTGGCGAAAGGCTGTATTTCTAAAATATTAATTTTATTTATATAATTGGAAAACGAACTATAAAATTACGAAATACATATTGCAGTGGAATTTGCTTTGAAATTGCTTATTAATTTTTTATTCACACTACAGCTTATATCGCCGGCTAATCAGTCTAGTAGAATCCACGAACTGCCATCTCATGAATCGTTCCTTGCGGATCGGGATTAAATTTCGTTTTCCAAAATAAAACCATAAACACAAATAAAACACGAATCAGTTCCTTTATGTTGGTGTAATTAAAAATAAAAATAAAAAAAAATCCCTCTACAAAGTGTATAGGGTGCTAAAGCATCATCAAACAGTAGCAATGGAGGAAACACTCTTTGTGAATAATGACTCGCACACAGAGAAAAACCTCTTTTGAATCTCGATCAAACATAAAACTAATAAATACTAGTGAAATCTGTCAAGTTTAACCTCTAATGTGACCCCTTCAAACAAATATCAAAAACAAATAAGTTTTCAAAACTCACGAAAATTGAAATTTTGTCATGCGCCAAAATAACATAACAAGGTCAAACCCCACTACAGAAACTCCAACCTTGAATTCAAAATGTTCTCGAAATATTATTTTAAGAAAAAAAAACTTCCCTTACAAAAAACATGACAACTTTCGCTAATATCCATATACTACTTTCAAATATAAATTATTACAATAAATACATGAAATTATAATAATGAAAATAATCATGATATCAAATATATAAACAAAATATTTTTTTATCAACTTACATAGATCTGTGTGCGATTTTATAAAATACACGAGAGATATCTTTTTCACAAAATTTCAAATAAACATAAAACACTCGCATAAATCGAATTAAGATTAACTTGCACCTTACACTAAATGCAAAAACAAAATACAACCCGAATTTATACAACAAAGAATAAAATTGATTATTTTATCCTTTAATAAACCGAACACTTTAGCAGTCAAGATATCTCTAAATCAAAAATTAAATTTCCATATCCGCTTGTCCATTCCCACCATCTATAAAATCAAAATCTATACAGACAACACATTTTAACAAATACAATATCCGAAAAAGCGGCAAGTTCAATCCTTTGGACAACCTATATATACAAGGGCTAATCATAATTTCATACATTATAAAATTTATTTTATTTATAAAATAATATATATATATATAACGATCCCCGTCTGAAATAAATAAACATACAACTGAGATAGCTAATTTTTTTAAAATGTCCCTATTACTGAGTTCGATATAGTTCAATCATTTTCCTTACTTGTCCAAGGAAAATCCATAACATGATTCCCCGAAGTTATCCGAGAACAAAGTCAGAACATACCTGAGCTTTTTTCAAGGATAAACTTCAGCACAGCACTCGAGACAGTACCGCACCCTGTCTTAGTTCCCCGCACTAACTTGTTGTATTAGTGTTGAACAGGATCTTCATCGTTCTGATGCTGTAGTGTGATAAACGGATGCAATGCACTGATGTGATATCGTCCTTTTTTCTTACGTCCATCCATCGAATACAGCTCATACGTCACATTATTGAAGCATCTCGATATCCGATAAGGTCCTGTATAAGGCAGATCAAGCTTCTGACATTTGCCTTGATCTCTTCTGCCCAAACGATAACTTTTTACAATCACCACATCTCCAATATCAAATCTCGTTCTCGTCATAATCTGCTCATTTTGTTTATTTAGATATTTCTGTGCGTTTATTGTAATTCTTTGTGCAACTTGGTTTTTTAACTGTACCAGGTTGTCAACCCTTTCATTTTGTGTATTCCAGGGTCTGGCAGGTTTCGTCCCATACATCACAGTCGCAGGACATTCCAGTGTGACAGTATTGGGTGTGTTGTTGATGTTATCTTCGACATCTTGAACATGAGCAACCCATCCTGCATGATTTTCATAGGTTTTGATCCTTAGAAACTTTATTATTTCCTGAATGTATCTCTCACATGGATTCCCGCATGGATGACGTATGGAAGAGAAAGAAATTTCAATATTACGATCATGTAAAGCAGTCTTAAATCTATCATTATTAAAATACGAAGCATTATCAGCTAATACTCTATTCATTTTCCCTTGACGCATAATCCATGAATCAATACACTGTATAGAGGTATCTGTATTATATTGCGAAGTGGGAAATAATTTAACAAACTTAGAAAATACATCAACCATTACTAAAATATTTTTATATTCAAATTCTCCTGGAATAAGATTCCCTAAATAATCTATTGCTACCAATTCTAATTTCTCATGAGTAATTATACTCTTTACCTCATACTGACAGGTTCTATTCTTATGTTTGCCCAAACGACAAGTAATGCAATTTCTGACCACATCTTTAGCGATTATGCGATCTTTCTTAGCATAAAACGCCTCTCTAAACACCAACCATACTTTATATCCCCCTATATGTCCCAAACTTTCATGAATTTGCAACATCGTTTGCCTTGCATACACATCATTTACAGCAATATAACTTATTTCCCTAATCACTTTCATAATCAACCCCTCTTTCATAACAAAATTTTTATAATTATCTTTAGTGTTTAATTGTTCCCTTATTATATTAAATCTTTCATCTCGCTGGACCTGAAGGATCATCTCAAATTCATAATTCCCCGTAGCATAGTGTCTATTATATTCATTCAACTCTACATAATGAAATTTACTTTTACTGTTGTACATTCGTGACAACGCATCGGCAGAAACATTTAGAACGCCTTTAATATGCTTTATTTCAAAAGTATACTCTGACAACAATAGTGACCATCGATATACTCTATTATTTTTAAAACGTGTATTCAAAAGTGATGTCAAGGCAGCATGATCTGTCTCTACAACAAAGTTTTTTCCCAATAAATAATATCTGAGCTTTTGAATCGCGTGTACCACAGCCAACATTTCTTTTTCACTAATGGTATATTTAACCTCATAGCTTTTCAAAATACGAGAGATAAAACATATCGGTTGTTCTATCCCTTCGTCATCTATTTGAATTAAAACTCGGCTTATAGCGACATCACTAGCATCTACTCTTAAAATAAACTGTTTATTAAAATCTGGTAGTATTAATTTTAATTGATTATAAAACTCTTTCTTTAACTCCTCAAATGCATTCATTCTTAATTCTGTCCATTTAAACTTTTCATTCTTTTTAAGCATTTCATACAAAGGAACACTAATACGTGCCAGGTATGGTACAAAACGTTTATAATAGTTAACCATGCCTAAAAATCCTCTCAACATTCTTATATTCTTAGGTAGAGGATACTTCTTAATGAGTTCCAATCTACTCTCATCTACACTTATATATTTAGTACTTATATTATACCCCAAAAATTTAATTTCTTTCTTATAAAATTCACATTTACTCAAATTTACCTTTAACCCTTCTCTGGCTAATACTTCCATGATCTTCTCTACATGTTGTGAGTGTTCCTGCTCATCCCTGCTGTATATTAAAATATCGTCCACGTAATGAACCACAAACTCTTCATAAGGTTCTAAAATTTGTTGCATTGCTCTTATTAAAGCAGCTGCCGAACTGCTTAACCCATATGGTACAGTCCTAAATTGATATACTCGTCCATCTACCATAAATCCACAGTATTTTCTGGACTCCTTTTCTAATGGAACCAACCAAAAAGCACTTTTTAAGTCCAATTTACTATATATCCTTGCATTGTAACATTTCGCCAATAATGGTTCTATCGTAATAGGCGTCTCAAACTGAGGCTTTGTTCTTTCATTCAGTCGACGTGCATCTAGACATAATCGAATGTCTCCTGTTTTCTTTTTTACAACTACTAATGGATTAACATAACGCGTTTTACCAGTTTCAATAACACCATCTCTCAGCATCCTCTTGATTTCATCATTTACTTGTGATTGAATATTTTTAGGAATGGGATAATTTTTCACCTTAAATGGTCTCGTCTCATCTACCTCTAAGGAATGTTGGTAATTTCTGGCGATACTAGGAAATTTATTTACTAAATCTATATTCTTTTTAATTAAATTTTTTACTTCTACTTCCTTATCCTCTCTGCAGTCCAATTTCATCATATCTATATCTTCAGGGAACTCCACTTCTCCATTTTCTTCCTTACCCATATCTTGCATCATCATTACCTCCTTTTCTTCGAAATCCTCTTCTTCTATATTATTAATAATTTTTTCACCATCCTCTTCACACTCCTTAATCCATTCAACTTTCGTATTATTAATTATTATATCCCTTTTTTGTATATCTATTATTGCATTAATCTTATCTAATAAATCTACTCCTAGTATTCCATCCCTTCCTAATCCTTTTAATACTATAAATTCTCCCATGAACTTATTATTATCTATCATAAATTCAACAATAAAAACTTTATTCACTACTGTTAAAATTTTCTTTGTAGCTGTCACTATTGTAATTTTACTTGTGGGCATATATTTCCCCACATTACTTTTAATCAAACATTCAATCACATTCTCATCTAAAAATGACGTTTCACTTCCTGAATCAATTAAACAACTTAACTCTTTATCATTTATTTTTATTTTTATATGAGGTAAAACCGTATTTATTGCGTATTTCGACTGTTCATACAATGCATTACATTCATTCTTTTTGGTTGGTCTTTTTAAAAATCCTTACTACATGCTAATTCTACTTTACCCTGTTTATCGTTTGTTTCTAAATTAAAATTACATCGACTATCTTTAGGACGTGTCCCAGTATAATTTTTAACTTCTGCTAAATTTTCCTTTCTTATATCTTTACTATGATTATCATCTATTCTACCTGGTGAAGCCATTTGATTATTTCTATTACTATAGTTACTTACTCGCTGAGGACTTGAATATTTATTATTATTATTATTTTCTATTCTGGCATATGACGATCTATTAACACTGCGATCTATATAATTATTCTGATATCTTTTACCATATTCCATGTCATCTAATCTTTTCAAAAGTTCAATAAATTGTTGCATGTCACTTATATTTTGAATGGCTACTGCCTGACTAATTTGTGCATCAAAATGAGTACTTAATTGGCATATTAGATCTCTATCAGTGATTTTTGGTTGCAAATATTTTAAAATTGAGTGTCTCCTCATAACATACGACGCTCGTGACTCATTACTATTATTATTATATCTACCAACTAATAAATCATTTCTTACCCTCGTTTGTCTTGTTGTTCCCCAGAATTGACTGGTAAATCTGACCTCGAACTCCTCCATCGTCTTCACCTCATCCGAGATCATGTCCCACCAGGTCATTGCATCATCCTTGAAACAGTTCCCTATTTTCTGGAGCTTCTTTTGGTCCCCTGGCACATCCTCTAGACTTTCCTTTAATTTTTTTAGAAAACCCATGGGATTTGTATTTGCCATACCATAAAACTTCGGCAATGGTTCATTTTGTACTGGTACAGGGATGAACACAGGCACACTCTCTTCACTCTTCTCTTTTCTCACTTGTTCAATTTGTTTCTGCATATACGTTAGTTTCTGTTCCTGCCATTCTCTTTTTTCCTTTTCTTCTAAAAATTGATCTACGCTCCCAGTGTTTTGTGGTATGTTAGGTTCATTTATTAACGGAAGTGATTCATCTATTATGTCTTTATCTGTTTGTTTACTGCTATTTATAGGTACCATTTGATCTACTATCTCTTCCAATTTTCTCTCCATATCTACTTGTCGTTGTTTTATTTCCATTTGTTGTTGTTTTATTTCATTGTGATTTTGTTGCATCGTTTGTTTTATATCCATTATCATTTTCATCATAGCATGCATCATATCCATTATCCCTCTACTGTTACCACCTTCCTGTCCTGCTTCATGTATGGGATTTAGATTGAGGTTACTTATACCTGCACTCGCACCTTCTAATGACTCTTGACTGCCAATTAGTGGTGGCTGTCTCCATTCATTTACATTCGAAATACCATCCATTTTGCTTGTTATTGTTTACTATTTCTTCAATATAACTCTTTTAATTTAGTTATATTCACGTGACACTTTATACTCTCCAAATTTATAAATTATCTTGTATTTCCAAATTATTTGCTTAACTTCATTCGCCGACACGCTGGGCTGCCAAAATTGTGCAGTGGAATTTGCTTTGAAATTGCTTATTAATTTTTTATTCACACTACAGCTTATATCGCCGGCTAATCAGTCTAGTAGAATCCACGAACTGCCATCTCATGAATCGTTCCTTGCGGATCGGGATTAAATTTCGTTTTCCAAAATAAAACCATAAACACAAATAAAACACGAATCAGTTCCTTTATGTTGGTGTAATTAAAAATAAAAATAAAAAAAAATCCCTCTACAAAGTGTATAGGGTGCTAAAGCATCATCAAACAGTAGCAATGGAGGAAACACTCTTTGTGAATAATGACTCGCACACAGAGAAAAACCTCTTTTGAATCTCGATCAAACATAAAACTAATAAATACTAGTGAAATCTGTCAAGTTTAACCTCTAATGTGACCCCTTCAAACAAATATCAAAAACAAATAAGTTTTCAAAACTCACGAAAATTGAAATTTTGTCATGCGCCAAAATAACATAACAAGGTCAAACCCCACTACAGAAACTCCAACCTTGAATTCAAAATGTTCTCGAAATATTATTTTAAGAAAAAAAAACTTCCCTTACAAAAAACATGACAACTTTCGCTAATATCCATATACTACTTTCAAATATAAATTATTACAATAAATACATGAAATTATAATAATGAAAATAATCATGATATCAAATATATAAACAAAATATTTTTTTATCAACTTACATAGATCTGTGTGCGATTTTATAAAATACACGAGAGATATCTTTTTCACAAAATTTCAAATAAACATAAAACACTCGCATAAATCGAATTAAGATTAACTTGCACCTTACACTAAATGCAAAAACAAAATACAACCCGAATTTATACAACAAAGAATAAAATTGATTATTTTATCCTTTAATAAACCGAACACTTTAGCAGTCAAGATATCTCTAAATCAAAAATTAAATTTCCATATCCGCTTGTCCATTCCCACCATCTATAAAATCAAAATCTATACAGACAACACATTTTAACAAATACAATATCCGAAAAAGCGGCAAGTTCAATCCTTTGGACAACCTATATATACAAGGGCTAATCATAATTTCATACATTATAAAATTTATTTTATTTATAAAATAATATATATATATATAACGATCCCCGTCTGAAATAAATAAACATACAACTGAGATAGCTAATTTTTTTAAAATGTCCCTATTACTGAGTTCGATATAGTTCAATCATTTTCCTTACTTGTCCAAGGAAAATCCATAACAATATGTATTTGTTGAAAAGTTGTATTTTTAAAGTTTTTAATTTTATTTCTATAATTGGAACATTTTTATTTGTTAATTTTGTCGTTCGAGTTGAGTAAAGGAGTATTAATATTGACTAGCAATAGTTTCTCAAGGTTTTCTTCTGTCAATTTTGTTCTCTTTGAATTAAGTACATCCTTATAAATAGAAAACGTCCTTTCTACATCGCAACTGGTTATAGGTGCATACTGGATATATTCTTTTATTGCTTCATATTTAGCCGTTAGATTTTGTAGAATTGTCTCCATACGTAATTGCTGCAATGTAATTAAATCTGGATTTCTATTAAGAATTGCTTCAAACTTTTGCCGAAGGCCACATCCGAAGTCACTTGGAATACTTTTCAAATTATTAACAGCCACATCTAATGTGGTTAATCCGAACCTCCGTCATTTAATTTGAGACTTCAATTTTCAAAATAAGTGATTAGTTTTGGAAATTTTCCAAAGTGTTCGTGAAGAAAGTACAACTGATTTTTTAAATTTGGGATTTGTGTGAGCTCCTTGCACTCACCAATACTTCAAAGCATCCTCCTTTAGCAGTGTTACGAAATGTTTTAGACTATCGAAATTCTAAGCATAATAACTAGTAGCTTCCAGCCATGTTCCCCATCTAGTTATTACTGGAGTGGGAGGCAGTGACAGAGATGGAAATTTTTCCCTGAAAAGAGCTAAACTTTTTTAAAAGCTGATACAAGTCTATCAACTTCCGGAAAAGTGTCTCTGATATATTCACAGATTCTGTGGAGAGCATGTGCTACACAAGTAATATGCAGCATATTAGGATATGTTTTCTTCAATAGTCTGCCTGTTTTTAACATATACGCAGCACTATCACTGACAAATAAAAGTATTTTTTCTTTGTACGTGGCGTCCGAATGAAGCATTTTTTGCATATTCGCCTTAATGGTTTCAGCAACTGTTTCCGCATCAACTCTATTTATAACACTTGTTGCTATTACATATGAGTTATAGGGAATAGCTGGATGTAGTACACCAGCTACAACATTTACCACACAGCCTCCTAACATATCCACCGTTTCGTTGGCGCTTATCCATATGTATTGATTTAAAAGATGGCTTCTAATGCGTTCTACTGTTCTCGTATAGCACCTAGAAACATAATATTTGCGTAAAGTTGATTCATCAGGAACTTTTCGACCAGTATATTTTTTCAGAAATATTTTTAAAGTGGGATTGCTAAGTTTATTTAATGGAATATTAGCCGCCATAAAAGTTTTACAGAGTTCAGATGTGTTTGCGATCCTAAGTGACGAATTTTTGACGATATTTTACGGATTTTGTAATAAATTTCGGAATCACTGACAATGGACATACAATCAGTATGACCGTCAATCCAACTCGCCATTGTTTTACGATGCCGTTCTCGACGTTCTTCCGTATCATATCTGAAAAAGTAACTTAAACAATGCTCTATGTCTAAATAAATGAAAACTAATGTACGCGTAAGTTATTGAAATTGAACGAAATTCAATGCACACTTACGTATAAATAATTGGGAGAAGTAGATTCAATCAAGCGATATTAAACAGGATCTATCACAAAAATTACGATGTAATTAACAGTTAAAACTATGAAAACAAGAAACTTACTCCCAGCACTTTATTTATCTTACGAAATATAAACTAATAAATAAAATACATTATAAAAACCCCGCTTCTATCTACGCTCATGAAAACACTTTAAAAAACACTATATTCTCCGAATACAATAGCTGGCTTGTCCATTGTTATCGCGGCGAGACCAGGTGGCCGAGTAAGTCAAACAAATACTTCATTGAATTACGCCGGGATGTACTGAGCGACGTTATACACAATTCCAATTGCCGATTGCGTTTTATGGAAATTGCATCCGTTCTCTAATCATCATCATAAACAAGAAACAAGCAAGTTAAGGCATTTAAGAGATCATTAATAAAAAAGTAAAAAGTAATGGACCTAGATTTCAAATTTGAGGTACTTCGGAAACTGAACAGAAATCGAAGGATCTACAATAATTATAAAAAAAATATAGTTGCTTGTATTGTTCAAAAATAATTACATGAATTTAATCCTTAAAACTCGTAACTTCCTGGATAAAATCCGGTGATCTATAGAATCGAAGGCTTTATAAAAGTCAGTTAATATGACATGAACCTTGATTATCAACAATTTCACTGACAAATTGTGAAAAAGTGGCTAGATTAATGATAGTAGAACGACTAGGAAAAAAACTATTAAAATTTACCTATAATTGTATGTCTGAAAATAACGCGACTGTCTAAACTGTAAATAATTTAATATCAAATCTACGCCACTGTTTCTCCTCTGTTGCCGTTTACAACTTACGAAAATAAAACGATAATTCCTAGAGTTTGTACTACTTTTGGAATCTTAGCGTAATGTCGCACGTGCTCCTAACCGAAATGATTGTTGAGAATCACGTTAGATTTCAAGTCGCATTTGTGCAGTTATATTGGTGTGTTGCTCGCCTCAAGTCAATTCTTGCGCGCAAGAAATATTAAAATGGGTCAACATTGAATGCCGGACTTTTTTTCACGTGATTAAACGCTGCGATGCGAATCCGTTATTAATAATTTACGGTATAATATCACGACATGGGTGTACGTAGATGTCTGCGGGCTAATTATGCACTAATGGAACACAACACAAGTTTTTTATGTTACTTGCGACCAAATTGTATGAACACAGACCAATCCAAATACTGTAACATCAACTTAATTTTTAATTTAAATAATCGTGGAATAGGAAACACGGGAAAGAGATAATAATTTAATTTAAAATTCATTAATCATACTAAATTTCAATTTTTCTGATTCTTTAATGAACAGTTTCTCTCGCAAATTACAACACTTTTAATCATGGACGAATAATGACAAACGGATGTTAGCTATTCCAGCGTTCAAGTTACGTGTTATTAATAAGCGATAAATTTATAACATGCAAGTGGTACTTTGGATACTAATAATCTTATTCTGACGCCATGTCAATTACTTACAATCCTATAAAGCAACAACATTTATTTAAAATAGCTTTGTTGTAGCAAGCATACTCGTATACATGACTTTCAGAAAGTTTAAAACAATATATGTTCTGTATTTCGATTAGAGTTTTCAGTAAAATTTCTGAAGAATGCG
Organism: Melolontha melolontha; assembly: GCA_935421215.2. NCBI lineage: Eukaryota > Metazoa > Arthropoda > Insecta > Coleoptera > Scarabaeidae > Melolontha > Melolontha melolontha. The sequence goes on along the minus strand of OW285243.1, from coordinate 117,617,480 downwards.
AAGTATTACTATAAAATGACAGGACGATGTAAAACTTTTTATTCGAAATATACCCAAAATATAAAGTCTTTCTTTGGACACTGTGGTTAAGTAAAAACTTAAAAAAAGGTATATAACCCCTTACCACAATTATTAATCTTATCCTAAATACGTATTTCGACAACTAAGTTGTCATCATCAGTAGGTAAAACCACTAATCAAGGTGTCGCACATGGGGCACAGTAAAGCTAGAACACCGCTTACGCAACAACTACTTTACACGGCGTCCACGTATAGACTAATTTAAACATGCAAATATGTCTAACGAAAAAGATCGACAAATTTACCTCTCTTAGGGAAACGGCATTCACATATGTTTAAACTCCAATTTGAAATATATCGAACGAAAGATCGTCAAAAATTACCTCTCTTAAGGAAACGGCACTCAACATGTGTTAATACTTCAATTTATAACGTCGACGACTCTTTTATGGTTCTAAGAATGAAAAGAGACAAGTGAATGGAATCGGTGCTATATTACCGTTCATGGAATGTTGTTTGTTTTTAACGATATGAATGCTTTCGTAGGCGTCAAGATCGCGGGGGTTATTTATGCCCTTTAAAAGCTTTAACCCTTTAATCGACACATTGTGTAGTGTACTTAAAGCATGGTTGGCAACGTTAGATTTATCCGGTCTATTGTATTTAATATGTGATATGTGTTCTTTAAACCGGATTATTATTGGTCGTTTTGTTTGGCCTATATATTTCAAATTACAATCATCGCAACTAATTTCGTATATACCTGATTTAAAATTAACTCTATCTTTAGTATTCCCTAGGAGACTTTTGATAGTATTTTCGGACCGAAAGGCAACTTGGAGACCTCTTTCTTTCACAACTTTATTAATATTTTTCGTGATGGGGTGGTATGGTAAACACATGTACTGTTTCTCCTGGTTACTTTGAGATATCAAACTTGCGGATTCGCGAATTGTATTTTTTATTTTTGTTTTTCTAATTAATTTATTGATTATTTCTATGTCAAACCCATTATATGTCGCGATATTTTTAATGAAATCCAGTTCTATTTCATATCTCTCTTTTGTTAACGGAAAATTTAGTAACCGATTGACTAAGAAATTAAAGGAAGCTGTCTTATGTTGATAACTATGATTTGAATCCGCGATGATGAATGTATTAACATTGGTTTCTTTCCGGAAAAAGAAACCCAAAATATAGTTGAATATGGTAGGGATATAGCAGTTGCTCATGTATAGAGATGGCATTTTCAGAAAAGCACCATTGGGAGTAGCTCTTTACATGGAAAAAACTTTCATCTTTGTCACTGCCTACCACTCCAGTAATAACTAAATGGGAAACATGGTTGGAAGCTACTAGTTTTTATGCAGAGAATTTCGATAGTTTACAAAATTTCGTTAGGTGTTCAAATGACGATGTATTTCTGAGTGCAAGGAACTTAATACAAATTCCAAATTTAAAAAATCAGTTGTATTTTCTTCAGGAGCACTTTGGGAAATTTTCCAAAACTAATCACCTATTTGAAAATCAAAATCTCAAATTAAATGATGGATTAACTACATTTTATGTGGCTATTAATAATTTGAAAAATATTTCAAGTGTATTTCAAGTAGAAATCCAGATTTAATAACATTGCGAAAATTGTAAATGGGGACAATGCCTCAAAATCTAACTGCTAAATACGCTGAAATAAAAGAATATTTCCAGTATGCACCTATAACCAGTTGCGATGTAGAAAGGACGTTTTTTATCTACAGAACAAATTTTACAGTAGAGAACCTTGAAAAAGTATTGCTAGTTAATATTAATACTCCTTTACTCAACTTCAACTACAAAATGAACAAATAAAAATGTATTTAGTATTTTATAGATCACCACTCGTTTGTTTCCGAATTAACTGTTAAAATAATGAAAAAAGGGAACAAACTCACCGTACTTGATGTAACTTACGAAATATAAACTAATAAATAAAATCAATTATAAAAACTCCCCACGCTTCTATCTACGCCCATGAAGAAAGGAATTTAAGTGTAATATTGCAGTAATTGCGTCACAATTCAACGACAGAAAACAAATGTGCGGTTAACCGAATGAATTGCTATTCAATAACTGCATGTGCATTTAGCGATGTTATAGGCTATTTATATGATGGTCCATCGTAATTTCGGCCTGATGCGTCCGGTCTCCACTTATAACTGAAGATGATGTGATCAAGATAATGTCTACATTTCGTGAAGAACATACAACTGGCCGGGAAAAACTTCGCGATGCTAAATTCGTTTTTGCAAAAAGATTTTATACATATTATCAATGTTTACTGGGATTTCCTAATCTATGGAAGAGAGCGAGATTAATACCTGTCTATAAGAAATGTGATGCTTCATAGATTATTATTTTTTCAAATTTTCCAACAGTGTAATTTTATCGTGCTAATTTTTAATGTGAAATCTCATCTCTCTGCAATCCAACACTGATTTATGCTGGGCAGACTCACAGTAACGAACTTGACTACCATCAGTAATGTCGATGAAGTTCTTGAAGTTCTACATACCGACTTTTCAAGTGCTTTCGATATAATAGATCATGGCATCTCAAAAAGTTTGAGGATGGAAGGTTATTTGTCTAATAGTTTTTTTACAATGGGTATTATTCTTACGAATTTTTAACAACATCGGGTGTACCTCAGGGTTCGAATTTAGGCCCATTATTATTTATAACATACATAAAGACGATTTTCTTGGTATCCTCTTGGTCTTCTCTTGGTCCTTCATTGACTAGTTATATCAAGATATATTCTATTTTGTGGTACACTTATGTACGGGTCAACATTCTATGTCAGTGGTGTCGAAATAATAGCTTGAAATTAAAAATCAATAAATAAATGTTATAGGGCATTACCTATAGTTGAAAAAATGTAACTATTTCCTCATTATATAATATTGAAGAACAATTCCCTATGATTGAAATATCTAAATATTTCGGTTTGGTTTTTGCTCGACACCTTTAACTTTACGAATCAAATTGAATATGTTTCCACAATAGCTTTTAAACAATTAGGATTTCTAATAGGCAGTTCCAGACAATTTAGTAACTTGACGACTCTATCTAAAGTCGTTTTAGCATTTAGTACCTACTGCTTTGGAGGTAATAGACTTGAATGGAATTATATTTATCGATATATTTCGGACACTTTTAGATACTACCTCGTATAATAAAATGGCGAGTATTTTCAAAAGAATTTCTTACAAAATTTTCAGAGCTTCTAACTCATTGAACGCTCACTCTAAATATCAACACGCAATCATTGTAGAAGCCCATGATTAAAATACATTCTTCAAACTAAAAAAAAAATGTATATGCAATAGCCTTGCTAATTTACGAAAACTCGATGAATATTAATGAAACCAGTTTTCTAAGATACCTATGCTTGTCACCGACCTACCATTAAACTCTATCCTACTTTTTCCGCTAATTTATTAATGTATATGACGAAGTTTCACTTATTACAATAAATTTTTGAATGAATTATAATTTATAATAATGTTAACGACTTCTATTTCGTAGTCGACTAGTTCCAGGAAGTAGGTTAAGTCGATTGGAGAATAAAGATTTATACGGTGGAAATTAAGATTATATTGCAATAATTGTATTCTTAATAAATTGTGCAAATAAAATGTCTAAACAAGCAATTATACGTGTATATAGGTTAAAGGCATACCTTATTATATTTTCGATCACATAAATTTTATTCAAGGTTGTAACTATACCTTTTTTGTCTTAGCTTTTGTTAATTTACAATACTTGATTGTATAATTTTGGAAAGGAAAATTTTACTTATGATGACTCATATTTTTTTCGTAAATATGTATTTATGACAAGGATCCAAATTTACAAGATCAAATAGAATAATTTTAGGAGATATTTATTCAACATTTGCATGTTCATTTTACCACAGATTTCTATAGCTAATCAAAATTTACAGGTATATACATATATGGAAATATTTTGTTGATCTAGTAGCGGTGACATTATTAAGAAGGAGATATTTGGATTTTAAATATCGTATAATTTCGATCTAAGGTTGATTGGTCTAAAGAAGCTAGAAACGTCTTGAAACGCAATGCAGTGCGGCCCGGTGCGTTTTCCTAATGCAGAACCTATGATTTTCTTCCACAATTCGGGTCATTTTTTTCTAATTTCCTCACTTAGTTAAGCATGAACCTCAAGGTAGTAATGCTGATTAACAGTTTGACGTTAAGGTACACAATCCCATGTCTTTGTGTTATTTTTTGCCAAACTTGAACGGAAAAAAAAATAGTTTCTCGTTTCTTTATTATGGGTCAATTGAGTAGGATTATTCAATTGTAACAGTCTATGGTTGCGAATTAGTATATCAAAATGCCCAGAAATCGAAAACAATTAAATTATCACTAGCTAAGCTACAAACACCAAACAAATAAGAAGCGATTTAGAAGTTCCACCAAGTCAGAAATTTATAAGTACTGTTCGGGAAAAATAGATTTAATTGTGTTTTTAGTTTCATTTAGATATAAGCAAACAAATGTAGGTATATTTATGTTAATGTATTCAATCCTAGTTTTAAATTGTAAATATTGTATTCTCTACAAGGCCAAATGTCGGTGCTACAGGTAAAAGAAGAAAATGGGGTTTTCGCGTTTTTTTTTTAAGTAACGAAGGTCATTTGTCACAGGTCTATTTTCTTTACGGATTTATAACAAACACAAAATTTAACAACTTTGCCAAATTTAAACCTATACTCTTCTCCAATAATAAGCGAGATCCCCATGGTGAGGGACGAAAATGAATCACCTGTATTTTCCGTCGATTTGAATAATAATTCTTTTAAATTAAATGTAAAAAAAAACTTATTTGTAGTTTTCTTTAGATAAATTTGTGATATTCCAGGAAAATCAAAATCTTTTACTTTTCGTAAACATAAATTATTATTCATTACTCATTACATTATACGTACGTATATCAAAGAAAATTATAATAAACGAAACGTGTTTTTCGGTATTTACACATTCGTATTTTGCAATTTCAAAATGTAACAGGGTTCCTAGTTCCACGTTATAAATACATAAGATTTAAATATAGTAGTTTATAAAAACATAACAAGTAATGTAAGTAAGCAAGCAAATGTTCAGAGCAAGCAAACCACTAAGAGTAACATTAAACAGATGATATTCTAATTACAGCACCATACATAATCTTTATCTCACTAATACTACTACTGTATCGTAAAAGAGGGGTTTTTCTTCTACTATGATGTCATGAGACTGTTAAGACAATTCTTATTACTATCTTATTACTTACTAATACATATTTTTATTGCAAGGTTGACTTACAAAAGTTTATATTATTACTGGGTTTATTATTAATTAGAATTTTATTTAAAATTTATTTTAGGTTTATGTTTAAGAAGATATGGGGAGGACTGTAAATATATAATTTTGTTTATGGCTAATTTTGCGATGTTTTTTTGCGAAAAAGCGATGTTTTTTGATTAAGACAATTGTTATTATTATTTTACAAGATTGACTTACAATACTTTTGATTGTTACTGGATTTATTATTGATTACTAAAGCTCGGATTATATGCAAAATGCATATTGTTTGCTAGAAGGTATATCAACTCATAATTTTAGTTTTCTGGATTTATTTAATCTTTTTTTTTATCAAATAAGGCATTTTAAAAAGCATATTTCGTATATTTCTTCGACTTCAAAGCTATTCCATTATGTCTACACCATGATTAGCAAAATGAAGATTACCTAACAGTTCCTTACAATCGTTCAACGACTTTACAATCTAATAGCGTAATGAGATCATTAATAAAAATATTAAGTAATAATGGTCCTAGAGTAGATCCTTGGAGAACGCCTGACGATGGAGTATACTGCCTCGAGTGAAAACCATTGCGGTAGACATAACTAGATCTGTTACACAAATAAGAAGATACTAGTTGAAGTAGACCAGACGAGAAACTAAAAGCATACAACTTGGTTAATAGTAAGGAATGGCTAATAGAATTAGAATTTGTTATAATGGATCTACCTGCAATACAACCGTGTTGTTGTAAGGCCACCGCCAATTTACACTTGAAAATAATTTCTTGATACAACAAACTTTCAAAAATCTTCGCAAAATTTCTAATAATGTTAACAGGCCGATAACACAGGCCTGCATAAAATTTGTGATGACGTGATTTTTGTTTGTTAAGCTCAGTTTTTATATAGCAATAACTAATTAAAATACAGTTGGTCTCTACCACCCACAGATTTTTTTTGCACAAAGAAAAAAATATAAAAAAATCTTATAGGCTTTTAATACATTTTAAAATGAATGTACTACTTCAAATTCTAGGTATTAACCCAAAAATGATTTTCTGTTGTGGTTTTAAAGAAATTTGTTAAATAGGCTCTCATTACCTGATGTAAATCTTTTATTACATGCATTAATTTTGGACAAGATTTCCAGGAATTTTAACCTGCTAAATCCTATTTATTATGCTTTCACTTTATTAGTACTGCGAAGAAGGATTTCAAGTTTATCACTCAAACAAAATGTATATTTTAGTGTCATTTAATTCATTATAGCTCTGAGTGTCGATCAGTAAACAAGTAAAATTAATTTGTCTTTAGTGTTGTGCGTGGTATTTGATAAATAAACATTGCTTAAAAATATGTCTAGCCGGTGTTGCAAAAAACAAACCAGCTAATTTCTGTTATATTTGTGGATATTTCGTCTTGAAAAAGTTTAAGAGACCAATTGGTGAATTTGTGAAAAATGCATATTATGCTTATTTCAAAATCAAGTTAGGAGATCAAGATAAAGATTGGGCACCGCACGTTGTTTGTAAGGTATGTGAAGAAGGTTTAAGACATTGGACCAAAGGGAATAGAAAAAGCCTTTCTTTTGGAATACCGATGGTTTGGAGAGAACCGCAAAATCATCATGAAGATTGCTCCTTTTTGTCTTTGTGATATTAAGGGGCATAATAGGAAGACTTTGAAACATATTTTGTACCCAAACAATATTAAATCAGCTATCAGACCAGTTCCTCACAGTGATAATGTACCTTACCTATACCCCCCAAAGTACTACAAGAAGATATTGAAACCTCTTCAACTTCCGGCTCCGTACAGATGGATAGTGATTTTGAACCATCAACCTCAGGTCAAAACCAACCTCAGCTATTTTCACAAGCCGAACTGAATGATTTAGTAAGAGATTTGGGACTCTCAAAAGATCTTTCTGAAGTACTGGGGTCTAGGTTGAAACAAAAAAAATTGCTTGCCCCAGAAACTACCTTCTCTTGGTAGAGATCTTCCTTTAGCTGAATATGTCAGAAAAACAACCAAACGAAGCTTTTCTGAAAAACGAAAACGTTTTTTTAAGAAGCATAAAGAATAAATAACTATTTCTAATAGTTTCTATGTGTATATTTTTGTATTTTTTTTAATATAATATAAAACTAGCTTATAAATGAAATAAATCGTGTTTTTTCTATATTTTTTGATTTTACTGGTTTGAAAAATAACCTTACGTGATACAAAAAAAAATAAAAGCAGATTTGAAATCAGCGCTACCCAATTACTAGAAAACAGTTAAAATTTTTAAATCAACATTCAAAGAGTTGGAAAACGCAAGCCTGTGTAATTTAAAAGGTTAGATCTGACACCCTTTTTGAAAACTGGAATAACTTTGTTAATCTTCCACACGGCAGAAAACGAGGAAATAACTGTTAAGGGTTCACATAGCACTCCTGCACAATCTTTCATAAAAGATGATTCAGATGCTATAAAAAAAAGTCTTTAAAAAATAATGTAATACCAAATCAATTGGCATTTATTGCAACAAATTTTTCTGTAGTAGCAGAAACAATTTTGCAAATAAAAATATAAGAACTGCTTTTGACTGAATCTGTAAAATTCAATAAATAAACGCCGTAACGCATTGTCAACTATTACAGAAGCTGGAGAAATAATTTTTAAAAAGCTGAACTCAGTATTAGAAAAAAAATAAGGGATTTAAAGTTCTTTTAAATGTTTCTATTATTTTGAAAGGGGAAATTGTAGATGACATTAAATTAGAAACTTCATTGTAAGCGATTTAAAAAACGCGCCAATTACTTCCGTTCGATGTTGAACGACCTTTTTCCACATTCAAATACTTGCTAGCCGACAGAAAACATTCTTTTAAAATACAAAAATAGCATCTAATTGTCATTTTTTAAATAGTACCTATTATTGTAATAACTGGATAGATCATACATCATAAATCCTAAGTAAATAGATGTATTTATCGTTAGATATTATTAATAATTATATATTCTTTAATAGCATTTATAATGTCTAACGATATTTTAAATCTTTGTAAACATATTGTTAATAGAGTTACTCAAATATTATGCATATTTTGCATTTTTACATGCCTATTAATTTTTTATATTAATTATTATTCATTTAGCATTAATTTTCGTTTTATGTTTAAGAAGAATATGTGAGAACTTTAAATGTCGTATAATTTTATTCATGGTTAATTTTGAAAAGAGAAAGTGATGATGATCTTTGATTAAGTTAATTGTTATTACTGTTCTTACAATACTTTTAATTCTTATTTGTTTTATTATTAATTACTATTCGGTTGGCATTTATTTTCAGTTTATGTGTCACTATTTTTAATCATGCTTGTCTTCAGGCAATTTCATAATCTTTTGTATTTGTCTAGCAAGTGGTAATTATAAAATTACCAAAACGATTTCATTTGTACGTTGAGTTTAGTTAATTGCATCGTGCTCTATTTTAATGATAAGAGTATTTAGATACCAATTGATATTTAATGCAAATTATTTAGACAGCTTCGGGCGAAAATTCTGAATTAAACGATTTAGTTCTTGGTTGCATGATATATTTTTTATTAGGTTGTTTTTGACAGAACAAGGATATAAGAATAATGTCGTTACTACTTGATATATATAAAAAAATCATTCATAACATGGAATAAATATTAGATCTTGTACAGTAAACACCAAAAATAATATTTTTTCTTAATAAAATTGTAATATTAGTGTAAAGAACTTCGCATATCTTTAATTAAAAACCGGAAAAAGGTGTAAAACCTTTTACCATTCTAATATTCGTATATCATTTACGTATTTCTACAACTAAGTTGCCATCTTCAGTAGGAAGAAATATAGTGTTAAAAATGGACATTTACGGTTACTCTGGAGACATATATACAGTATGTCTGAGACTATATTCAATACTGTAATTACTTCTTACTGAATATGGCAACTTAATGGTCGAAATACGAATAAATTATGCAAATATTAGAGTGGTCTAGACGTCCACGTATACACTGTTTACATATTTCGACAAATAAGTTGCCATCATCAGTAGAAAGTAATAATAGTAGTAAACATGGGTTATACTAAAGCTAATATCCAGCAGTCTACGGTGCTGTTTTGATGCCGGTGTAACGTGAGTAATCCATGTTTCCTAGCCAGCAACAATTTGGCTTAAAATCATATCCCTTTCGACACTGTTTCTCTCGAGGAGAATCAAAGCAGTGGTTAAACGATTGATTTTGTGCAACTCTGTCATGTTTTATACGTAACATGAGCACAAATTGCAATCATCCAAGTACAATTTCATAGGCAATACTTCGTGAAACACGAGGAAACTCATTAAATAATGACGCAATCATGAAACGTTTGTTCCCAAGAACTTTTTCATCAAAAGTGGGTGAACTTTTCACCAACTTCGTCCATCATCGTGCACGTTTGAACGGTGATCTTTAAATGCTCAAACGCATTTTGTTCCCATTCCATCGCTCATTAAGTTTTTCCCGTACACTTGTCTAATCTGTTAAGGAAATTTATCCGCTTCCACATCCTTTGGAATTAAAAAAAAATAGTGACAGTCTGTATTTCACATTCGGCAGCATTTTCAATGTTGATATTTAATTTTGAAATATTAAAACGTACTTCTAAAATATATGTTTGGAATAAAAATCAAAGGAAAGGACTTATTTTTTATTTGTATATAGCACATGTCACCAGATGCACTTTTAAACAATCCGAGTGGACAAAGGAATTAACACACCCTGATTAATCACCGATTAGCGCTACCCCCGAGGTTAATTAATAGTAATTAAAGCTCAAAAGTAACTACACTTGTCAACTTTGTTATTAATGTTGAGATTTGTACGTTTAAACGAAGTACCAACTTACCTTTTAATCATTAGATAAGCTATATTACTGCCCTCTGTGTACAACTCAACGTGTTACAATTAATAAATAGATTAAAAAGAATTAATTGATTTTGTCATCAATTAACTCTAGGTTCCTCCGTCTTCTCGCTGTATCAAGTAAATCTGATTACATCTTGTCCCCGTATAATGTAATCATATCCCCGAAAAGACATAATCGAGCTCGTTAAAGAAACTTAGAAATGTTTCTCCTTTTATCTGTATTTTTCCGATCTGGGGCGTTGTAGCGTACCCTTGTTAATATTTTAGTTATCCGCCCGCACCGCTCAAAAATAATTGCATTACAAAATGGCGCCCGAGCAGGGACAAAGGACCTAAACCAGAGAGTCGGAGCCAGATTACTGCTACTTAAAGCTTCCGGACAGTTGCTCTCTTCAAGAGAAAGAAACCTTGCCAGAAAGCCAGATTCCTGCTTATTTTATACAGCCAGTATCTCAACAAGAAGGGAATTTCGACGTGGGGATGCGTAGGCGCAGATTACAACGATAGTTTCGCGGATAGTTAAGTCAAAGTATAGACACAGATAACGTACACGACACATGCGTTTATACACATAATAAATACCATATGATCATATATTTCTACCCTCTAGAAGGCAATGACATTTTTCTTTTTTAAACTTAAGTTGGTACCATAATTTAAGTTAACTTATTTTGCAGCGTGTGTGTGATATAGGTTATTTTATACTGATGACAGATTAGGTTTTGTCATTTTGACAAATAATTACATACAAACGTTTCAGTTGAAAAAATAAAAAGTTTAATAATAAAAACAGCTACAATAAATGTTCAAAGTGAGCTCCTTCATTTTCTATGCATAGCGCAACTCCTCGTCTCATATTATTGAAGGCATTCCTTAAATTATGTGGTGTAATTTCCTCACAGACATTTCGGATAGCATTAGTAAGTTCTTCAATTGTATGTCGACGATTCGTAAATACTCTATTTTTTAGATGTGGATAAATGAAATAGTCCATAATTGTTAAATCCGGAGATCGTGGTGGAAAGTCTACTATTCGATTATCAAAGAATTCATGCAATAATTCCATCGTTTCTCTTGTCTTATGGGCTGTTGCATTATCTTGCTGGAAATATCCCTCGCGGAGCTCATCATCATGTAATTGATTTACAAACGGTAGCAATAAATTATTATGATATCGTTCTGCATTTATCGTATTATTAAAGAATATTGGACCAATAATCCGTCTACGAGAAACAGCAAGCCAAACGCCTATTTTTTGTGAATGCAAAGGTGTTTCAAGAATTTCATGTGGATTTTCACTAGACCAGATGCGCATTGTTTGTTTATTTATATATCCTGATAAATAAAACCATGCTTCATCGGACCAGAAGGATTTGTCAAGAACGTCATCGTTATTAATCGTACCTAAGAACCACTGACAGTAATTAACTCTGGTTACATGATCGATTGGTAAAAGCTCTTGCACGCAATGAAATTTGTATGGAAATTTTTGTGTCTTTTTTAAGGATTCTCTGGCAGGTCCCATATGACAGTTGTGTTTGTTGTGAAAGCTTACGAATCGATTTCTTAGGTGATTGATTTATTCGTCCCTCAACATCTGCTATATTTTCAACTGTCCGCTTTAGTGGTCTACCAGCACCTGGTTTTCGAGACACAGACCCTGTTTCACGGAATTTAACCACTGACTTTTGAATTAATTGCCGCAAACTGTCATATGTTGGAAAATTTGGAAATTCTGCCCGAAATTCTTCTATACAAGGCTGCAAGGAGTACGACCATTCTCCATTTTCTAATTTTACACCATTCCTAAAGTATGATTCGATCAGAAAAACTTTATGATTTATTGTAAACATTTTTAAGTGTCAATTAATAAATACATTAATGACAGATGAGTTTTATTTATCAGAACATACACATAATGACAGATGTATTTTATTTGTCACTACCAACACGATATTTTCAAGAAATAATTTCATTGCTTGCTAGAGGGTAAATATAAATGATCATATTGTATAAACATCATGGAAAATCAATATACCGGGGTCTCTTCAAAAGTTCACTATTTGTGTTTGCGAGGAATAAAGTACTTGATGGGAATGCGTACTTTTTACACAATTGTGACTTTCTGGAACGAGGTTCGTTACAGTCTGAGGCATTTTAAACACGCAGAAACAAACGTATGGTCGTCCATAGTGGCGTCTGAGGCTAGTCAATAGGTGTAGGTATTAAGCGCGCATACGCGAAGTGGTGATTGCAACGCTGCAGTGTCCGTCTTTTAAAGCGACACATACTTAAAGAACACGCGTCGTATAATTAGAGAATGTGAAAACAATTACCAGTATTAACATAAAATCAATGTTTCATTATTTCTAAACACTGAAAATGTATTTATATAGTTGTAACATATGTTTGAGGAAATAAATAATAATGAGAATATATAAATTATGAGTATTGAAATGTAATCAATCTGAAACGTTAATTTACCATTTACACTAAAAGATATGTAGTATAATTAGCTGATATGTACATGTACAATAAGTTAAATGCATGCAGTTCATTATATATTATACATCTATGCATGTGATATGTAACCTTCATTTTTATAGTTCGTATTCATGAAGTGATAAAGTTTTATTATATTAAACATCTTTCTTGAATAAAAAAAGATAGTAAATGGGTGTCCTTCTAAGTAAAGATAATTTATATGTTTACACAGGCATATTGCTGTATTGTAATCCATTCAAATATAGTCACATATTTTCGTGTGTGTTTGTTGCGTTGCCTTCTGACTTAAAAATAAATTTAAAACAAGGTTTGAAATTTTGAGACAAAGATCTGAATGGTGCATATCGCAGTTGTAAATTTACGTTTTAATTATGCGTTCTTATAAACAAGGACGAAATTTTCCCTAACGATCCGAAGTTATCCTTAAATCGTTGAACAGCGTCAATTTTATTGATTAATTCGCCAAGTTCTCTTAACTTGTTTAAATTGAGATAACTTTTTAACTGTTATCTTAAGACATAATCTGGAAATCTCGTTTGTTAACTCTAGTATGCATATCTGGTACAATATCTACTTTTACATAAACCGGGCTTCACAAGTCGGTCTATTAAAACTCATTATAAAATGGAACAAAAATTTATTAAAATACAGCTACATTCAAGTTATTTCTAGGGACTGTATTTTTAAAGAGTTTTTAATTTATTTATATAATTGGAAAACAAACGTGTGGTGATCTATAAAATACGAAATACATTTTTATTTGTTCAGTTTGTAGTTCAAGTTCAGTAAAGGAGTATTAACTAGCTATACTTTCTCAAGGTTCTCTTCTATAAAATTTCTTCTCCTTTGATGAAATACATCCTTGTAGATATAAAACGTCCTTTCTACATCGCAACTGGTTATAGGTGCATACTTTGAGGCATTGTCCCCATGCACAATTGCCGCAATGTTATTAAATCTGGATTTCTATTAAAAACTGTGTCTAGCTTTTGCTGAAGGTCACATCCGAAGCCAATATTTTTCAAATTATTAATAGCTAATGTGGTTAATCCATCATTTAATTTGAGATCTTGATTTTCAAAATAAGTGAATAGTTTTGGCAAATTTCTAAAGCCTTCCTGAAGAAAGTACAACTGATTTTTTAAATTTGGAATTTGTATTAGTTCCTTGCGCTCAGAAATACTTCAAACATCGTCATTTAGACATGGAACGAAATTTTGTAAAAACTATCGAAATTCTCTGCATAAAAACTAGTAGCTTTCAACGATGCTCCCCATCTAGTTATTACTGGAGAGGAAGGCAGTGACAAAGATGGAAGTTTTTCCCTGTAAAGAGCTACTCTCAATGGTGCTTTTTTGAAAACTTCTTAAAAAGCGGATACAAGTCTATCAACTTCCGGAAAGGTGTCTCTGATATATTCACAGATTTTGTGGAGAGCATGCTAACCAAGTAATATGCAGCATATTAGGATATGTTTCCTTTAATAGTCTGCCTGTTTTTAACATAATGCAGCACTGTCACTGACAAATATAAGTATTTTTCCTTTGTACCTGTCGTCCGAATGAAGCATTTGGTGCATGTTCTCGTAAATGGTTTTAGCTACTGTTTCCGCATCAACTATATTTATAACTTTTGTTGCTATTACTTATACGTTATATGGAATAGTTGGATGTAGCACACCAACTACAACATTTAACACACAGCGTCCAAATATGTCGACAGTTTCGTCAGCACTGTCCATAGGTACTGATTTGAAAGATGGCTTCTAATGCGTTCTACTGCTTTCGTGTAGCACTTAGAAACATAATATTTGCTTAAGGTGGATTCATCAGGAACATTTCGATCAGTATATTTTTGGAGAAATGTTTTGAAGGTGATTAGAAATATTTGCGGCCATTAAAGTTTCATAGAGTTCTTCGTTAAAATTGTCAGATTCCAACTGGTCTAATTTCTGTGTATGTGTTTGCGATGCTAAGGGCGTTTTACGTGCGATTTCTTGAAATTTTACGATATTTTACAGACTTTGCAATAAATTTCCGAATCACTGGCAATGGACATACAATCAATTTGACTCTTAATCCAACTCGCCATTGTTTCACGATGCCATTCTCGACGTTGTTCCATAACATATCTGAAAAAGTAACTTAAACAATGTTCTAGATCTAAATAAATGAAAATTAAAAGTGTATGCTAAGTTATTGAAACTTAACGAAATTCACCGGACACTTACGTCGAAATAATTGGGAAAAGTAGATTCGATGAAACGATATTAAACAGGACCTATTACAAAAATTACTGAGTATGTAATTAATAGTTAAAATAATGAAAAAAAATTAACTCACCGTACTTTATTTATCTTACGAAATATATTAGCTAATAAATAAAATAAATTATAAAAACTCATCACGTTCTATCTACGCCCATGAAGAAAGGAATTCATCTGTAATATTGGAGTAATTGCGTCACAATTCAACGATAAAAAACAGATGTGCTATTAACCGAATGAATAGTGCTGTTCAATAACTGGGTGTTGTACTTAGCGATGTTATAGACTCTATCTATTATATAAAGACCTCAAATATTTAAATGAGTAATTACTAGGGAAACCCAAATATACAAGTGAAAACCCCAAAAATATACGAGTCAATATATGCACAAAAATGTTGAAAATATGCAAATAAACAAAATACTTTTAATACATAAAATTATTGATTCACTTAAAAATAAACAGACATTTTATTTTCTCTACATACTTACTGAACTAAACCTAAATATGCATTTATTACACAAAGCCGGTTGTCGTTAGTTGTAAAAACAGTAATCCACGAAATGTATCTCGACGTTCTCAATTAAAAAATCTCCTGTCTGAATATAAAAATTTATAAATGGAAAATCTCATTTCCACATCAACCGATGTAATAGGAGCGTTTTAAAAATTGCTTGATATTACAGGATCCAAATCAATGGATTCAGTAAATTCACCCTCTAAAATATTAGCTACTTGACTAAGAAACCGAAATCCACAATTTTTTTCCATCACATTTTTGAATTTTTGAAAAATTTTGTCAACCATTTTGCCTGGGACATTTTGAAAAGCTGTCTTAGATTGTTTTACTAGATCTACACTTCGGATTAATGGCAAATTAGATTCCTCAATTTATGTTATTGTTTTAGAAACAAAACTGTAGTTGGTTTTTTATAATTCATGTAATGAATCCTTTAAATTCATACGTCGTGTTTACTTCTGTCGTGTATAATTATACATTCTAACACTATAAATTTCATTATAATCAATTGTTACATAACCAGTAGTTTTTGTACACTGTCTGGTTAATTATGCGTTTTCGCCCGCGGTATGTTATATATTTTACGCTCTGTTTTCTCTCTATATCAACTACAAAGTGTACACCAATTAAAGTTAATTTTTATTCATTTGTTTCGTTTTTTCTTTTGCAGAAATTGCGAGGGTACGAGCCAGTTTATTTCAAATAAATGGTGTCAAAAAAGAGCCTTTGGTATTACCGGATCCAGATGGTGAAGTAACCACACTGACAGAAAAAGTTTATGTACCAGTGAAAGAACATCCAGATGTAAGTATACCAAAATATATTACGCGTAGTCTGTTCTTGTTATAATAATGTGAAATTAATAAGATATGTATGTCGATTTTTATCTTAGAAATATGTCCACCTCAAGGTAGATGTATGTATGTATATCCAAGTCTACCTTGAGAACTATAAATGTTTTTTTTATTACATAAAAGCAGCGTCACCACAGTGGTGAGTATGGCAAGGAGTATATTTGCTTCACATTTTACGCACTTAATGCTACAGCGGTAAGTGGCTTCTGGTTTTACTAACTTTTACCGTATACTTATCTAAAACGCAGTATGTTTGCTTATCGCCAGATGGCAGAGAATTTATTGTTAATCCTTACTCGAAGATACAGTGGGTGGCTAAATTACTCTGTTGAACATTTCAAAAGTTTTTTTTGTTCTCCCTGGAATACTTGAGGCTGTTTCTTATGTATTTTTGTATGCTGAATCAAGCTTTGACCTCAGAATTTCGATATCACGCTCCGATGATAAGCGAGGTCAAAATATAGTGATATCACTCAAAACAGGTAAGCCCTTACCACAATTAATAATCGTATCCTAAATACGTATTTCGACAACTAAGTTGTCATCATCAATAGGTAAAGCCACTAAACAAAGTTTTGAACATGGAGAGCACAGTAAAGCTAAAACACACTAGTCGGAAATTTCAAATTTAGCTGTTTAATGAACATGTCCAATTCACATTTCCGTGTATCAAACATCGCGAAGATGTCATCGACGTACCTAATCCAGACTCTGGGAATGTATTTAACATTATTTTAAAATTCTATTTCAAATTGACTCAGAAATAAATTAGCACAGTAATATTAATTGGACATGTTCGTTAAACAGCTAAATTTGAAATTTCCGACTATTAAAGTTACAATGGAAAAGGAAAATAATGATAAGATACCATTTCTAGATACATTAGTAATTAGAAATAAACATAAAATAGAAATCGATATTTTCCGGGAAGAAACCAATGTCAATAGATTCATCACTGCCGATTCAAATCATAGTTTTCAAGATAAGACAGCTTCTTTTAATTTCTTAGTTAATTGGTTACTAAACTTTCCGTTAACTAAAGGGAGATATGAAATAGAACTAGATTTCATTAAAAACATCTCGAAGTTTAATGGCTTTGACATAGAAATAATTAATAAATTATATTTGTTTATATGTGAGTGAAATAATGTCGGATAAAAAAAATAAATGGGTTGCGAAGTATCTACGACAGGAAGAACTGGAAGATATAATCGCACATCTCTCTGAAAGTGAAGATGATTATGATAGCATAAAGGAGAGCGACGAAGAATCAGAAATATATCAAGAAATTAGAAATTCTATATTAGCTATGCCTATTGAGTTTGAAGACGGGTTAGTGATTGAAGATAATAATATCGAGAATAACGATGAATACTCGGAAGAAGAAGAAGATCAAAGAAATGAAGAGGAAGTAGAAAACGAAGGAAGTGAGCTTGCTGAAGCTAGCGATAATTTGCAACATATGCAGAGGGATCCTAAGAAAGAAGCAAAAGAGCTAAAAGAAAGATATAAAAATATTTTATGGCGAAAAAAGATTTGATTATAGATGACAACGCTTTAACTTTCCGAGGAATAGCAAATTTTCCACCAGATATAGATAATTTGAGCAGTCCTTTGTCATTCTTTAAATATTTTTTTGATAAAGAACTTATTTTGACAATAGTAGAGCAAAGTAATCTATTCTCCATACAAAAGGATCCCAGTAAACCTGCCAAAATAACTGAGGAAGATTTAAACAAATATATTGGAATTTGTATATATATGTCGTTAGTGCGAATGCCTGATGTAAGAAGTTCTCCACACTTGGTTTTGACAAAATCAGAGAAGTCATGAGCTATAACAACTTTGTTAAAATCCGACAATATCTGCACTTTAATAACAACATAAAAATGAAGCCAAGGGATGATCCGGATCACGATCGACTGCATAAATTACGGCCGGCAATAAACAAATTGAATGATAAATTTCAATCCGTCCCACTACAACAATATCTTTGTGTCGACGAACAACTATGTGCAACAAAAAGCAGACACTATATAAAACAGTATCTACCGATGAAACCACACAAATGGGGATACAAATTGTATGTGCTTTGTGGGACAGACGGATTTTCGTACAAACTTGAAATTTACACCGGTGACGAAAATAATCTGAAGTATAGAAAACCAGAAGAGCCAGATTTAGGATCCAGTACAAATATTGTCATACGTTTATGCAGGAGCGTACCACATAATGAGAACTACAGAGTATATTTTGACAATTTCTATACGTCAATTCCTCTAATTGTTCACTTGGCTAAATGCGGTATACATTCTCTTGGAACAGTAAGAAGATCAAGAATTCCTAATTGCAAAATGATTAGTGACAAAGAAATGGCGAAGGAAAGGCGCGGCACTTGCCAAGAATATGTGGCGAATATCGAAGGAGTGGACATTTCTTCCGTTTTATGGAAAGATAATAAAACAGTATTACTTTTATCTTCTTTCACTGGACAATTACCCCTATCACAAGTAAAACGGTTTGACAAAAAAGAGAAGAAAACCGTCGAAATCTCATGCCCCAAAGTAAAAGAGTACAATAGACATATGGGGGGTGTCGACCTGCTAGATGGATTGATTGGTCGTTACAAGGTAGCAATGCGAACTAAAAAGTGGTACTTACGATTATTTTATCATTTGTTAGACATGACTATAATAAATTCATGGCTGTTGTATAGGAAAGTCAGTACGACTCGGAATGAGAAATATTTGCCTTTAGCACAATTCCGCGCTGAAATAGCATATTGTTTATGCAACCAAGGAAGTACATCTACACTTAAAAGAGGAAGGCCTAGTGACATTGAAAAAAGTGTTCAAGCCAAAAACACACGCTCTGCTACGACTGTCTACGTACCTTCAAAAGAAGTGCGTCAGGAATCCTATAGCCACTGGCCTACTCACGATGAAACGAGACAACGCTGCAAAAATCCAGGATGTAAATCTTTTTCTTTCATAAAGTGTTCCAAATGTTCTTTACACTTATGTCTTAATAAGCATAATAATTGTTTCTTGCAATTTCATACGAAATATTGACTTATATTCTTACATACTACTTCTGCACAATGTAGCAAATTTAATACATATACATTTATTTAAATAAAATGGATTTTTTTAATTATTTTTCCATATTTTTACACACAAAATTACATTGGAAATTTTTTTTTTCGGCGAAGAAAAAAAAATTGCGCAGTGTAGGGTTAATAGAGTTGTTTTTCGATCCGAAAACATCCTAGGTAATGCCAACGATAAAGTTAATTTAAATTTGAAATCAGGTATATACGAAATTAATTGCGACGATTGTAATTTTAAATATGTAGAGGTCAAACGAAGCGCCCAATAATCCGCTTTAAGATACACATATCACATACATATTAAATTTAATAGACCATAAAAATCGAGCGTCGCAAACCATGTATTGGACACGGATCATAGCGTCACGGCAAAAGGGTTAAAATTTGCCAAAAATATCAACAACCCCATAGATCTCGACGCATACGAAAGCATTCAAATCGTTAAAAACAAAATAAATACGTTTAACTAGCATAACGGTCCTATCCCATACAGTTGTCTTTTTTCATTCTTAGAAAAGAGGTAGAAAAAGTTAAGAACGTGAGAATAAATACATGGTGTTGCCGTTTTCTTAAGAGGGGTAAGTTGACGTAATTTCAGTTTGTGTATTTGTTTTAAATTCAATGTATACGTGGACGCCGTGTAAAGTTATGCGCGATTTTATGTGCTAGCTTTACTGTACCTCATGTTCAACACTTTGAGTCTTGTTTTACCTACTGATGATGACAACTTAGTTGTCGAAATACGTATTTAGAATACGATTATTAATTGTGGTAAGGGATTGGATTCATTATTTGAGTTTTTACTTAACCACAGTCTCCAAGGAAAGTCTTTCCATTATGATATTAATAAAAACTCAGTAAAAACGTCATTTCTAACCAAGTTGTTCGTGTTAAACAATCGGAAACGTATCATATATTTGATTAACAATAAACTTAAGAAATATGCACACAGTTTAAATTAATTTTCTAATTATTTACTTGTGAACTTTCTTTTATAAGTTCCACTAGGGGTTGCTCGTATGGCATTCCATCAATAGTCGGCTAAGATGTTTGAGCGCCATTTTCCGTTAAACCTTTTTTGCGATCGGGACAATATCTTGTTGAAATCTTTCTCCATGCTCGTCTGATCCTGATTCTCAGGAAATAAATCCAAATAAGTACGGAGAAAATTGAATTTTAGCGGCATGTTGAATCCTATAATATGGACGTTCTCTGATTTATTGTTCCCAAGGGAATAGTTGCAAATGTTTTCAAGTGCATCCCACTATCGTCTTTCAATGTCATTTTAAAATTGTCCAGAAGTTAGCATCTCAAAGCAATTGCCCTAATTTGGAGTCCAACAAAAATTCCCTTGTCTCACTTATATGTGCGAACTTCTGTTTTAAATATAAGAAAGCATCTGTATTTGGAGCCTTAACTAAATTTTTGATGAGCCTAACTTAATGCTAAGTGGAGCTCAAAATATTTTTTCTTTCTAAACGTGAATTATTAAAATTTTAAAATTACGAGTCCACAAATATCACAGGCCTTCATTTTTCAACTCTTTGAATGTTGATTTAAAAATTTGGCTAGCGCTGATTTCAAATCTGCTTTTATTTTTTTTGTATCACGTAAGGTTATTTTTCAAACCAGTAAAATCAAAAAATATAGAAAAAACACGATTTATTTCATTTATAAGCTAGTTTTATATTATATTAAAAATAATACGAAAATATACACATAGAAGCTATTAGAAATAGTTATTTATTCTTTATGCTTCTTAAAAAAACGTTTTCGTTTTTCAAAAAAGCTTCGTTTGGTTGTTTTTCTGTCATAATCAGCTAAAGGAAGATCTGAAGGTAGTTTCTAGGGCAAGCAAATTTTTTTGTTTCAACCTAGACCCCAGTACTTCAGAAAGAACTTTTGAAAGTCCCAAATCTCTTACTAAATCATTCAGTTCGGCTTGTAAAAATAGCTGAGGTTGGTTTTGACCTGAGGTTGATGGCTCAAAATCACTATCCATCTGTACGGAGCCGGAAGTTGAAGAGGTTTCAATATTTTCTTGTAGTACTTTGGGGGGTATAGGTATAGGTACATGATCACTGTGAGGAACTGGTCTGATAGCTGATTTAATATTGTTTGGGTACAAAATTTTTTTATTGTGCCCCTTAATATCACAAAGACAAAAGTAGCAATCTTCATGATGATTTTGCGGTTCTCTCCAAACCATCGGTATTCCAAAAGGAAGGCTTTTTCTATTCCCTTTGGTCCAATGTCTTAAACCTTCTTCACATTCCTTACAAACAACGTGCGGTGCCCAATCTTTATCTTGATCCCTAATTTGATTTTGAAATAAGCATAATATGCATTTTTCACAAATTCACCAATTGGTCTCTTAAACTTTTTCAAGACGAAATATCCACAAATATAACAGAAATCATCTGGTTTGTTTTTGCAACACCGGCTAGACATATTTTTAAGCAATGTTTATTTATCAAATACCACGCACAACACTAAAGACAAATTAATTTTACTTGTTTACTGATCGACACTCAGAGCTATAATGAAGTAAATAACATTAAAATATACATTTTGTTTGGAGTGATAAACTTGAAATCCTTCTTCGCAGTACTAATAAAGTGAAAGCATAATAAATAGGATTTAGCAGGAAAAATTCCCGGAAATCTTGTCCAAAATTAATACATGTAATAAAAGATTTACATCAGGTAATGAGAGCCTATTTAACAAATTTCTTTAAAACCACAACAGAAAATCATTTTTGGGTTAATACCTAGAATTTGAAGTAGTACATTCATTTTAAAATGTATTAAAACGCCTATTATAAGTTTTTTTTAATATTTTTTTCTTTTTCTTTTGTGCAAAAAAAAATCTGTGGGTGGTAGAGACCAACTGTATTTTAATTAGTTATTGCTATATAAAAACTGAGCTTAACAAACAAAAATCACGTCATCACAAATTTTATGCAGGCCTGTGTAATT
Organism: Melolontha melolontha; assembly: GCA_935421215.2. NCBI lineage: Eukaryota > Metazoa > Arthropoda > Insecta > Coleoptera > Scarabaeidae > Melolontha > Melolontha melolontha. Next base: position 117,594,949 of record OW285243.1, on the reverse strand, counting down.
GTACAAAAAAATTTTGCTGATTCGAATTTTTTAAAAGTTTGGTCAGTAATTTATGGAGGAAATAATATATCGAAAACGAACCTAATTTTTCGATGTTTAATTTTCTGTTTAACGAAACGTAATTTATTAATAAAATGCGAATAAATATTTCAGAACGACTTTATATCGGTTTTGTAAATGTTTGAGTTAGCCAAGGAATCAGAAACTAAAGTTTATTCTAACCTTTTCTATTTTTTGAAGTGAAATAACTAAATAATAAAAAAAAATAGTGGCTCCAGGTGTTGCAGATATTTCCACAAGAATATGCGTAACAAGTTAAAATTAGAAACAGGGCCACTGGATATTTTGTATATCTATACACTTTACAGTCTCTATAAGATGGTATCTATTAACCGGATTGTAGTCTGTTTATGTTGTTAGGCATGCTTGTTATAAATGTGCTGTTTATTTTCTTGTAAAATAATATGGATATACACTACATTCCGTGATAAAAGCAAGTTAAAAAAAACTTTCAATTCGTTATTTTACGTAATTTATATGAATATCAGATATATGCAACCCCAAGCGAAAGATACAGAAAATTTTTTTCGCGAGATTGCAAGTATACATTGTAAAACATTCGTTTTACATTTTTGCCGAGCTTCTTACCGATTTTCTACATCTATGTACGACATTTTGACAAGCTCACGTCTCCAATTTCATCTTACCCAATTTAATAATATGAACAGAAGTTTTCACCTGTTGATCTATGTTATATTTTTTGTCGCATGGTATCTGCTATAAATTAAAAACGTTAACGGTTTAAAACGACTGGGGATAGCCATACTCTCGTACCTCATAAAGTTTTTTTTTTCTTGAGAATGCAAACATAATAAAATAAATTGATTTATAATGGAAGATTTATAAAAGTGTTTATTTTGAATTCTTGAAACGCCTGGCAAAGATCTACACCATTCAAAATTCTTTCAATTATGCACAATATGCTATTTATTAAGGATATATGCAAATATTAATAAAAACTAAAAACGCATGTAATATACAAAATATGCGCTTTGCATATTTGGGTTACCTTCGTCATAACCTTATTTCTAGAATAAATAATTATTAAATAATATTTACTAAAATGTTTTGCGCTATCTAGACCACCTATGTTAATTTAAGGAATGTACAGGATGTAGACAAAAAATATTACTTTTTTCTATTTGTTTCAATGCGTACCACATCTTACGTAAATTGTTAACGTAAACATCACTCGCTTTTCTCATATTGCTTTTCCTTTGATTTTCAGTTCAACTTTGTGGGAAGGATCCTCGGACCCCGAGGAATGACAGCCAAACAGTTAGAACAGGAAACCGGTTGCAAAATAATGGTACGAGGGAAGGGCTCGATGAGAGACAAAAAGAAGGTGTGTAATATATGTTTGTTATTTCTGTTTGTGTGTATATAAATGCATTAGATCATTATTTGTACTTTATAAACGTTTTCGCGTCTCTATATATGTCGACGTTTATATTTATTCAACTGAAATATCCTGGGTAGGTCATTCTCAAGTTCTTTATTTTATTAAATCGATTAGCATCCGATATATTGCATTACTAATGACCTAAGTCAATTCTATATACGAGGAAGTATTCATAAGTTTTAAGTTGTTGATTTAATCCGCATAAAAATTGATAACGCTTCAACTTTAGACATTTATAATGTCTCTGATAATGTTACTAATGTAATATTTTGGTCGGCCTTCGAAGCCAAGTTTCTTCTACATTGATAACAATTACATATAATAAGTCACATTTAGCTAAGAAAGAATAATTTAAAAAGAGGTACAAAAACCCAAAATTAATACATTTACTACATTCACAATTAATAATCGAATCCTAAATACGTACTTCGACATTCGATAGCCAAGTTGTCATCCTCAGTAGATAGTGTTTCATGAGAATAATAATAATAATAATATATTTATTTGTTCAAAATTATACAAGTATATAGAACTCGTCAAGTATACATGTAAATATATAAAAACAAAATAAAACGTGACACAGACACCATATTAAAATTTTTTTGAATAAAATTCATCCAAAGAATAAAAAGATTGTACATATAAAAATTTTTCTAGTGTTTTCTTGAAGCACTTTTCCCTGCTCAAGTCCTTAATGTACTTTGGGATATGATTATAAATATTTAAGACCTGACTAGTTGCGTTCTTTTGTACCCTGGTCAGAGTTGTTTGTGGCACCGCAAAATAGACACTTTCCGTCCCGCGAGTACTGTACTTGTGATTTAAAACATACCTGCCAAACGCACTGCTCATACCCCTTCTCGCACATAAAGTATACTCGAGAATGTAGAGACCGGTAAGCGTAAGTATTTTTCTTTTTCTAAATATTTCTCGGCACGAGTCAGTAAATCCCAACTTAAAAATTGCACGAAGACATTTCTTCTGCAGAATAAAAAGTCTTCCCACATCCACACTGTTCCCCTAGAAGACTAAACCATACCGCAACCGCGATTCCACGTAAGCTCGATACGCACACAAACTGGCTTCACTGTTTACTGAGCCGGCGATAACCCTCAGGGCATAGTGAAATGGGGAAACAAATAACGTATATGGGACCTCCAATTCAGTTGTGAATCGATCCTTATGCCGAGAAACATTACTTCGGGCGACGAGGCTAGTACACCGTCTCCAAAGTTTACAACAAGATCTTCCCGCTGAGTAACAGCGAAATGGATGATTTGGGTCTTACCTACATTCAATTTAAGTTCGTTCACTCTGAACCATGCGCTCACAGAAGACAATGCCTGTGCAATGGTTTCCCTCAAGGCGTTTGTTTCCATTGATCTTATTGCCAATGAAACATCATCCGCAAAAAAGGCCATAGGATAATTAGATACTAGTGGTAACCCATTTATGTAAATTAAAAATAAAAGAGGCCCCAGCACGGATCCCTGTGGAACACCCCTGGTAACAGTGAGCCACCTAGACCCAATTCTGGTTCCCTCTCCATTCACTGCCACGACACTTTGTCTTCTGTTTTCTAGATAAGATTTAATTAGGCTCCAACAATTTCCCCTAAATCCCAAGTTCTCCAATCTCTCCAAAAGGATCTTGTGATTAACGCTATCAAAAGCCTTGGACAAGTCCATAAAAGTTCCTGCTACTTGCTCTTTGTTCGACCAGGCATCAAGTATTTCACAAACCACCTGAAATACGGCCGAACATGTCGATTTTCCAGTTTGATAACCATTCTGTCCATCTGTGATAAGTTTATGTTTGTTAAGGAACCCATTCATTCTTCTATATATCAATTTTTCAAACACCTTGGCCACATTCGAAATTAGTGCTATAGGTCTATAGTTTGTGATGTCATGAACATCTCCTTTCTTGTACACCGGACACACAACAGCCGTCTTCAAAGCATCCGGAAAGGTGGACGTCTCGAAAGATCTATTGACAATATGACACAGTGGGTCAGCCAGATGCCCTGCGACGGCCTTAAGTACGGGAACGGATATTTCGTCCTGTCCCGCAGACATGGTGTTCTTAAGTTCCATTATGGTGTTGAAGACCTCTGACGGTGTCGTCGGTTCCATAAAACACGTCTCCTTACAGGACATTTCTTCAAAGTGTGTAGGCTGTCTATCATCAATGTTAGCAGCTATACCCAGGAAATAACTGTTTTGGTATAGTCCAAGAGCTCTTTTTGATCTGTTATTTCAGCAACTTTAACAGTAGCCTGAAAATTCCGTTGCTCCTTCTTTCTCCCTGCCATGTTTTTCACCATGAGAAGATAGGTTAAGAATTTTTGAACCTAAAATATATTGACCTCAATAATAAGCACACGTTTAGAGCCGCCAGTGTACGAGATAAATACCCGTGTTAGGAAAGAAGACGCAAGTTTTTCACAAATTTTTTATTTATTTTTCAACGTAATCACCTTTTAGTACAATACACTTTTCCCAACGTTTCTGCCATTTCTTTAACCCCTCCAAAAAATACGATTTGTCAAACTCTGCAAAATACCACTTCTGTCTCGACGATAACCTCCTCGTTTGAGCTGAATCTTTTTCCCCCGAGCCACGTTTTCAGGTTGGGGAACAGAAAGAAGTCGCAGGGAGCCAAGTCAGGCGAGTACGGTGGGTGCGGCAGCAATTCGTAGTGCAGTTCATGCAACTTTGCCGCCACAATTCTGGATGAATGTGCTGGTGCATTATCGTGGTGAAACAGCACTTTTTTCTTAGCCAAATGGGGCCGTGTCTCCTTCAATTTTATATCGAATCTGTCCAATAATTCACTGTAGTACTGCCCCGTGACCGTTCTCCTTTCTGCAAAAGTCCATGAGGATTATTCCGTTGGAATCCCAAAAAATCGTGGCCATGACCTTTCCGGCCGATGGGACCGTCTTTGCCTTCTTCGGAGCAGATTCACCCCGAAAAATCCATTGTTTTGACTGTCGCTTGGACTCTGGCGTATAATAATGGATCCAGGTTTCATCAACGGTGACGACTCGACGCAAAAACTCCTGCGAATTTCTCTTAAAGAGGTCCAAACACTGCTTCGACATTGACAACCGTATCCGCTTGTTGTCCACCGTAAGCAATCGCGGCACCCATCGGGCCGACACCTTTCTCACCGATAACTTATCATGTAAAATATTAATTGCCGTTCCGTACGACACGCCTACGGCCTCTGCTACTTCGCGCACTTTCGTTCGGCGATCAGTGAAAATCATGTCGTGGACCTTTTCAACGATTTCCTCGGTAACCACGTCTGCCGGGCGGCCTGGGCGCTCCTCATCAAAAACAGATGTACGACCACGTTTAAATTCGTGTTACGGTTGTCATAGATGGTGAAGGGTCCCCATAGACAGCATCCAACTTCGCTTCTTCTTCGCTTTTATTTCTTCGCATGTTTTTCCATCCAAAAATAAAAAGCGAATTACGGATCGATATTGCTCTTTTTCCATTTTATCGAGAAACACGAAACACGTGTGATACAACTGGCTGCCAAATAAAAATTAACCTATGAATCAGTCTGAAATTTATTATGGTGTTGTCTGACAGATGGTAGTACACGACGGCAATGCCAACTACCCTCAACAGCGCCACCTGTCTTCAAACACGGGTACTTACTGATCTTCCCTCGTACTTCAATAACAGCTTGCTACGTTATAATCCTTACCCAAAATATCTAGAATAACAATAGCTTAATGCTGAGGATGACAACTTAGTTTCGAAATACGTATTTAGGATACGATTATTAATTGTGGTAATGGGTTATGTACCTTTTTAAAATGTTTACGTAACCAGAATCTCCCAAAAAATATTTTTCAAAAAAAAATAATGTTAATGCGTCATTGACAAGAATAAACTGACAATAATTTTATTAAACGAAGAACTAGATAATCATAATCTTTTGCAATGTTACTTATACGTACTTCTAAGAATTTAAATTAATAAATATTCTTTGCCCAAACAGTTTATGCTGTAACCATTGACAGACTTCTAAACTCATTGGAATTTATTAAAGAAAAGGCAAAATACGCATTCATTTTGATAATCATTGCCGATCCTACACAAATGAAAAATCTTGCATTTTATGTTGTACAATCCAATATATTTCGACAAAATTACATTTCACTCTCAAAAAATTACGGAAAATTGTTTTAAAACCAGAACTATGCCACCTAAATCCATGAATAGTAATTGCCTACTCGCAATGTACATATTTTGAATCACGTGATGGCGTGACTTTACCTGCGTTCCAAATATGACGTGTCCCGTACTTAGACAATTTTCGTCATGTCTTCAATTTCTTTGAAATTTGGTAGTCTTATGTTTTTTTTTTCCTCCTAAAAACTATCCTGTCATTTAAATTCCAATAGAGCTCATAGTTTACTCTCCAGCGGAGACCAAAGTTGACAAAAATATAGACCTATCTTCAACGGACCATACCTACGGATTCACACCGTATGTTGGACTTTGCTAAATGGCTTCTAATAGAGAAAAGATCGTTAGACGGCAATCTTCAATCTTCCAGTCCATAATATCGGAAAAACTTCTGGTATCTTATCTTGGATATCCAATTAAAACTTTTGTAAAAGTTAACTTGTGTGATCAACTCTATATTTCCACGAGAAATATTTAAAAACACATTAACACCGTCTCAGATAGAAAATTTTGAGATTTGATCGATCATCTTTTGCATTATCCTTTGTATTAAACATCTAGTCTGTGTAGCCTACTCGTTCGAATATGAAGTGACAAAATACATCTGAAACTTTTCCTGTTTTTTTATCTGAATATGCAATAAACCCCTTGTAAAAATTAAAGAAATTATACTGGCTATATTTAAGAAAAATTACCATTTTTTTTTTTTTGTAAATATGTACATACTTTCTGTAACAATTTTTCTTGTTTTTCTTTGTGGTACGTATATATTTGTTTAATATTTAATGGAAAAGATTTTAAAGAAAATATTGGTATTAAATGCAGAATTATTTTAAAAGAGATTGTTGTGTCAAATAATAAACTGTTATTTTAATTTTAATTTTTTTTACGTTTCATTTTATTTGTTTTAGATTATACATGATAAAATTAGGTAAAAAATAACATCTCGCGGAGATAAAAACATTATCAAATACTCGATGAAGGTTTATCTTTCCGTTTGTAAATATCTAGCCAAATGCCGCCTTTAGCTGCTATTAAGAAACTTTCCACATCGAATTTTATTGGCGTTTCTGTCTTGGGATTCAATCTGAGCTCAAATTCCGACAGCAGCTTGAATAACATTAACTTACTTTGAACCATTGCGAATCTTTTACCTAAAATAATGATTTAAGTCAGAAATTTAAATATTCAACAGTTACTTTTTGAAACATATCAAAACCCCGGCAACCTTTCTTAGTTACGTTGTCGTTCATATAATGCTGTCGACATGCCAAACGATGTGTATGTAACTCATATTTAAGTATTTTAACAAATTATTGGAGAATGATTGAAAAAACGAAATAAGAAATTTTATGGGTATAATATGAAATCCAATCTACGAAGGACATACTATAAGTAATGATCACTTAAGATTTCCATCATATGAGGAAAAATTTCTTCGTCGGATAACCTCATGTTTTCAAAAATTTACAATTTTATAACTGTCCAACTTGTAAATGTTAATCTTTGACAAGTTATTTATAACAAAAGGGTGGCTCTTATTTTTCAAGTTTCTTTTTTCTGACACTACTCCCCCAGTTTGGTTTCATTTCACTAAAAAATGAGCTGTTTGAAATTTGGTCTTTACTTTGAAAAGAAAAAAATCACATCAAATATGGAATTTATTTTTTAACACAAAAATATAGCACTGAAGTGCCTTGGAAATTTATGGCGATACTCAGATACAACCTGAAGCACAATACTGCTTTTGTTGTTCGTTTTTCATTAATAATTTATTGTAATCCTCCATAAACTTGATGTCCCTTTCAGTCAAATCGTTCACCATTTTCAATTTATTGACCAACTGTAGATCGTTGACCAAATCTTAAATTTCCTCCACTGTAAAGGGTCTGTCTTTAAAAACTCACAACTCAGATCAAATCTGGTACGGGGTTATCAAGTTTTACTAGAAACAAACTGCCCAATCCGATTGTTGATCATTACTGGGATTTGATCAATTCCTATTCGAACTCTCTAAAAAAATTTCTTTTGATGCTTCTGATGTCGCGTGATTCAATGCATTGACCATTTTAATTTTTGGTTCAGACGGCAAATTAGGATCGAAGAATGCTACAGATGCTACAAATCATTTTTTATTTTTTCTAAAGCGCCCCGTGATATATTAACATCAATAATCTGATATTTATGAACCTTTCAGGGAACCCTAAAATCTAAATACGGCGCTTTTGCTGCAGAAAGAGTACAAAACCGCATTTCGACATACGAACACTGACAAGGAAAATACAAATATCACAAATTACGTTCTCTTCTTGTGACGACAATTCAAATTGATCACGGAATATAACATTTTCAAGCAATAAATAGTTTTCGCCATCCACCTTGCGTGATGGACAGAATCTGGAGCACGGAAAGATACTCCACAAGATGGTGCTTCTCCAAGAAAGATCCCAGTTGTGTCTAAAAATTCTCTATAATCCTATCTACGCTGTTGTGCCATCGAAGTGACTCGAATAAAATCGAGAATTGGCGATCCCTGAACCTGGTCCTAGTGTTTTGCGATCTTTTCGTCTTCAATTTCACGTTGAAATTTATTAACATCAATTCTGGGCTAAGTAATTTGAAACGTTTTCGAGAATGGTACAGTCGAACCTGATCTTTTACCCAGCTTTTCCTCAAAAACGCTTGTAAGAATGATTGCTAACTGACTTGGAAGTAATACACTGCGACCTATGAGTCTACTGTGCATACTGGTGTACAATGTACATAATATAAAGTGCATTGAATTGAATTAAGAGGACTAAACTAAACCAATTAGTATTCTAGCTACATTAGTAAATGAATGAATTTGTCACTTAGAAGTAATCTTTTGCGAAGTTGACTAAAATATTTGATGATTTCCCTTTTGTATGGATTTTCCAATTTTAAAGGCCAGATGCACCTATTGTATGGATTTTCCAATTTTAAAGGCCAGATGCACCTGTTTCTCTTACCTGATTGAGACCAAATTTCACACAGCTTATTTTTAAATAGAATGGAACCAAAGGAGGGTAGCCCAAGGAAAATCAAAAATTACAAAAAAGAGCCATATCCTATTATAGCAACCATATTCAATTTTGTGTAGAAATTTTCAAGGCTAACTATACAGGCTGATTCATTTTCGGCCCTCACCATGGGGATCTCTCTTATTATTGGAGATAGAGTATAGGTTTAAATTTGGCAAAGTTGTTAAATTTTGTGTTTGTTATAAATTCGTAAGGAAAATCGACCTGTGACAAATGACCTTCGTTATTTAAAAAAAAAACGCGAAAACCCCATTTTCTTCTTTTACCTGTAGCACCGACATTTGGCCTTGTAGAGAAAAAGTAAAAACATCCTTGTGGCCATTTCTAAACCTCTATCCAGTGGTGTACTCCAAATTTTTATGCGACGTATCGTTTCTTTCTGGCCATCATCAACTATCTAATTTCTTATAGGCGCTTTGCCAAAATACCCATCCAAACGTTTATTCCAAAACGATGTTGTGGTCTTCTAGCCCTGTTTTGTCGGGGATTTTGTACTGCCCAATAGTGCTCCGTATTTCTGTTGAACATTCCAGAATTTGTAAATTTTGTTTCATCTGACCAGATGATTTTGCTTAAAAAATTTTCGTCATTTTCTATCCTTCCCATTAACCAATTACAATATTCTAGCCTTCTCAAATTATCTCCAGGCAGTAAAGAGTGACTAACATGGATCCTGTATGGTTTAAACCTACTTTTATGTAAAGTTCTCCAAACTCTGGACTGGCTCAAATTTAATTTTGACGCTACTTCGCGTGTAGAAATTGATGGATTATTATTTATCTATAAAAATACAAGATTAACATGAAATTTGCAAACACATGGATCCTGTATGGTTTAAACCTACTTTTATGTAAAGTTCTCCAAACTCTGGACTGGCACAAATTTAATTTTGACGCTACTTCGCGTGTAGAAATTGATGGATTATTATTTATCTATAAAAATACAAGATTAAAATGAAATTTGAAAACACGCTTTTAATTTACCATTTGTAAAATATCTTGTCGATTTTCATTTAAATTCCTGTTGTCTTGACCATTACGCGGCTTAGTAAACGATCCATTCTCGACCAAATTTCTGTCGAGATCTAGAAAAATGGTACGATGAGGCTGTTGTCGTTCTGGATATAATTGTAGATATCTTGTACTCGCTACTGTTGAATTTCGGTTCGAAGAATAAAAAATACTTATCATATCTCGTTTCTCTTCGTTAGTGTATGACATTTTTGTATTATTAATGAACAATAAATGAAATGTTTGACAGATTGAAATTCCATGGCTACCTTATTTAATCCTATAATTTATACTTTCAAATAAAACCTAATGTCAAAAACTTTAGTCAGCATGTGGTACATGGTTGAAATCAGAAAAGGAAACTCTTTCTGAAGATGTTTAAATCCAATATGGCGCCTATAAGAAATTAGATAGTTGATGATGGGCAGAAAGAAACGAAACGTCGTATAAAAATTTAAAGTACACCACTGGATAGAGGTTTAGAAATGGCCACAAAGACGTGTTTTTATTTTTTCTCTACAATGCCAAATGTCGGTGCTACAGGTAAAAGAAGAAAATGGGGTTTTCGCGTTTTTTTTTTAAATAACGAAGGTCATTTGTCACAGGTCTATTTTCTTTACGAATTTATAACAAACACAAAATTGAACAACTTTGCCAAATTTAAACCTATACTCTATCTCCAATAATAAGCGAGATCCCCATGGTGAGGGTCGAAAATGAATCAGCCTGTATATCATGACCCCCTTCTAATGAATATAATTATAAAAACAACGATGATAATTGCAATGTACTTACCTAAGCAAGTTCTCGGTCCCTCGTTGAATGGAAAATAAGTAAACTTTTCTATATTGTTCTTATTCTCGCCAAAAAATCGGGTCGGGTCAAAGCGCTGTGGATCCGGAAAGTATTTTTCATCATAGTGCAGTCCAAACATCGGTACTATAATCGATGTACCGGGTTCAACTGTTAAGGGTTTTCCCCCCTCTGTAACCGGTGGAAAGGTATACGTTTTTGTGCATACTTTGGACAAAGATGCTAACGGTGGATATTTCCTAAGCCCTTCTAAAGATATAAAAATAACTGAATATTAATAACCTGCAATTTATAAGATCGCCCAACCTGAAACCACTGCATCTAAATACGGTACTTCCTGAAAAACTTCGTACGGCAGATCGCCTTTGTATTTTTCAAGAAGTTCGTCGATTTCTTCCCTTAATCTAATTTGCACATCCATATTTGATGCTAACTCGTATAAGATAAAATTCAAAGCGGCAGAAGTCGTGCCGAAACCATCCAAAAATAACCCACCAATTTGGGCAATCATTTCGTCAATGGAACATTTTTCACCGTCGTGTTCTGATACCTGGTTAAAGAAATCGTTCAGTTTGATGGAATTTTCGTTTCTATATTGAAGAGTCTCTCTTGTCATTTGTCGAAATTTGTTCGTCACAGTGGTGGGTATCAAACTAAAAAAAAAACTCGTTCAAACTAGACAATCTACTTCGTATCGAATTGGTGGAGACTGCAGCTTGAAATCAACTGAAACACAAACAAGAGAAGTCCCGAACCAAAATATAAATTTAATACGTATTTCGCTAACTAAGTTGCCATCTTCAGTAGAACAATCTGAAAAGGAAATATGTATAGTATTAAGCGTAACAATATGCTCTTCATCAAATCGCTAGTGGAATAACACTAAATTCCTAACATTAAAAAATATATACCACTTAAATCTAGCGTAACAATTAGAGAAACGTGAAAAAATATGAAGAGTACAACTAATTATTTACTATAGTCACAATAAAGCATACAAACTGGACTACGACATTTGTCCATTGTCACAATTCATTAAATTACTCTTATTTCTATGTATATAAATACCTAATTCTCTATAATTATTTATTGTTCTAATTAATCTAAGTCTAAATCTCATACAGTCTGTGCCCCAAATATGTCGGGCAACGCTAGATTTTTCAGGTCTATTAAATCTAAAATGGGTAATATCTTCCTTGTAACGTTTGGTTTGTCCGTTGTATTTTTGATTACAATAGTTACAATTTATTTCATGGATACCAGATTTCTGTCCAACTTCAATATTATCTTTGGTGCTACCTAGAAGTGATTTTAATAAATTGTATGCTTTAAACGTTATTTGAAGACAATGATTTTTGAAGATACGGTAAACAAACAAACTTATCACCTTAATCTTTTTGAGGTGGTAAACTCTGGCTAAGATGAGTTCTTTTTCATATCTGTTTTTTTAACGGAAAACTTAACAACCGATGGATAAGAAAATTAAAGGACGCCATCTTTTGTTGGCATTTATGATTTGAAGCCGCGGTTATAAACTTGTTAACATTTGTGTCTAAAAATAGATGTTCTTGTATTGTGAATTCAATTATTGGGTATTTAGAATCTAATTTGATAAAAAGCCATCAAAATTACACAACTTTGTATTAAAGACCACAAAAATATCATCGACATACCTAATCCATACTTTAGGAAAATATTTAGCGTTTCTCTCAAGTTCCATATCAATCTGACTCATAGCCAAGTTCGCCATAAATGGAAGCAGTTCTGAGACATGCACAAAGTTAGCAACCTCAAGTATTTATTTATTTTCTCGCTTTAAATATTACTCTTAACAAATAAACTTTCTTTTTTCTTAAATATTTCAATATTTTAAAAATAGGTACAAAAGGGAAATAATGAACTTACATCAAATGGTACTAAGATTTCCAACGAATTTTGAATTAACAAACTATCTGGTTTCTCGGGCAAATTTTGAAGTCGTTTACCAACCATTTAGAAACCAATTATATCGATAAGTTAATATCCGTACAATAGGTCTCATCAAATTACCCGGTTTGTGAATTTTTGGCAAACAATACATTCTAGGTATATGTAGTTTATTTCAAATTATAAGAATATAACTTTGAACGGCTCTAATGCTTTTATTTCACCACCTGCGGCAATAACTACCTGGCCGATCAATACGATTATCTTTTACGCAAACAAACTGCTGAGGGCCGTAATGACAAAATTTAAGTAAATTGTAATTACTGCAATTTAGATGAAATAAAATAAAATTTAAAAATAATATAAGTAGTACCAACAGTTGTTAATTTGAATATATAGTTATTATATATAGTTAAATAGTCATAAAATTACAATTTAGATGAAATAAGTGCTTATATTTATTAAACAAAACTTAAGTAAATATAGTTAGGAGAGTTGGTATATATTACATCTAATATTGAGACTATTTATCATTTATTTTAATCTTTACTGCTGGATACATATTTGATTTTTCTCTCTTTACTTAACGAACATGTGGCGACCTTTTCCTGAAAGTGTTAGTGATTATGATGTGGATAGTGATAATACTGTTGCAGCACGACAGAGAAAGCATATATGAGATGATGCAAAACAGATCATTTTCAATGTCTATCATGCCCTGATGGAAGAAAATAACGAACTACAAACCCAGAACATTCAACGAACGTCGCAATTTACCGAGGTGCTTTTTGGAACAATATATAAAATAATTAAGAATAACGCTGGGCCTCGAAAGCAAAGAAGTGACAAAGGAGCACCGAGAAAAATTGAAGAGTATGAAATTGATACTATGTATTAGGCAGCAAGTATACTCCTTCTACAGAGGAAATGTTGTATCTACACTTGACTGCTTACATAAAAAAATCAGTGATGAGGCTATAAATATTCAGTGTTCTAAAGCAACCTTGTGGCGAACGCTAAAGAAAGCTGGTTTTAAGTTTAGCACTATAGACAAACGTCGCACAATTATGGAAAGCCAGAGGTTACAGAAACTTCGATATGAATACTTAACGGCAATTAGAAGGTATAGACAGGAAGGACGATTTATATGTTATTTAAACGAGACGTGGTATGACACCCTTGACACAATTTGCAAAGGTTGGGTGGATAGTTCAAGTATGTGTCAGTTGGACGCGCCGGTTTCGAGAGGGAAGAGAATAATCATTCTTCATGCTGGGTCAGAAAAAGGATGGATCGAATAGCCGCTATTATCTGCTAAAAATGTTAAATCCTCAAGTTTAGATTACCATGAAGATATGACCTCATCTATATTTGAAGAATGGTTTTGCGACACTTCGCTGCCAAATTTACCAAAAGATAGTGTAATAGTGATGGACAACGCTCCGTATCATTCTCGACAGCAAACCAAAGTTCCTACAAAATGTAATAATAAAAAAGATATTAAAACATTTTTAGAAGCAAATGATTTATATTTGAGGATCATTATACAAAAAAACAATTAATAGAGGTGATGAAGACAAAAGAATATTTAAAGGATTATTATGTGGATATCAGAGCCAAAGAAGCAGGACATACAATTTTGCGTTTACCACCATACCATTGCATTTTCAATCCCATTGAATTGATATGGGCCCAACTGAAAAATACCATAAGACGAACAAATCAAACACCGAAATTTAGTGAAAGCAGTGTAACACACATAAAAAATGCTATGGAACATAACATATAATTGCTGTAAATTAGACAAATGCTGTTAAACACGCAATAGCAAAAGAGGACGAATATATGCGCATGTACAAAATAGTAGCACCTTTGATTATAAATTTGCAATACGATTCAGACAGACACCGATTTGCAAGACGACTCAATCACAGATGATTTATGAAATGCGGTGACACGTAAAAATTTTATTGTGTATTACAAATAAATTAGCTTTATATATCTATATGTATCCACTACACATGTTGCCACACGATTTGTAATTTTTTCTTTGTATATAAACCCAATGTCCAGATATTTTTTATTATATACTTGAAATTAACAGCGTTTTATTATTATATTATAGGGCCCTAATTTATAGTCAATACGGCCCCTAGATTAATACGTTGCAAATAGGTAAACCGTACCCGTTCAATAAGGAGACCAGGTATAATAATTATCATCACAGAAGGTGGTGCAATAAAAGCATTAGAGCCGTTCAAAGTTATATTCTTATAATTTGAAATAAACTATACAAATAGATTACTTAGATTTAGTTTAAATTATTCATGATTTTTCTTTAATTTTTTCGCTAGGTTTAAGTAGTATATAAAGCTTTATTTTAATGTTAGAAATTTAGTGTTATCATCCCACTGCAAATTTAGTCAAGAGAATATCTACAAAGGTTACATCTAAAGTTTGACAATATTATTCTTTTTGAAATTATTCTACTGAAGATGGAAACTTAGTTGCCGAAATACGTATTTCGACCTTCTTGATTTATATTGCGATTAGGGATTTTTCTTGTTTCAGAATTAATTAATTCATCTTTATTAATTTATTCCAGTACAAAACGTACCGAAATGTCAGAAAATTGGACAAGGCTGGCATCAAAAATATGAGTAACTGTTTAATCCCATTGTACAGATTCGGTTCCATAATTTGCCTTCCCATAATTCGCATTTCGGCATTATCATCCTCGAAAGTCTTCGGATCAAAACCCATTGAACAATTTGCAACATTGTAAATGGTATATTTAGCAGCTAGTTCCATAGCTTGTATAGTACATTTCCCATTATGTTTTATTTTATCATTTAAGAATTTGATCATTCTATCGCCTGCTTGACCCATCAACGTATACATGTATTTTATCTGAAATTGTGGTGAACACGTGATTAATATTGATGAATACAAAATCATTGATATAACCAACTTTTCCACTTGAAAATTGAGGCGTGTGTAAATTGCGACGAACTTTCCATTTATCACCATTAGTACCAAAAGGATTTTGTCCAAAAATTGGATCAACCTTTTCATCAATCATCAAATCATTATCGTGGAAACTTGAGAAATTATTTACTACAACTTCTTTGATCAAACTTGGATCACGTATTAGAACTCCAGGTCTGTTAACAATGTAGACTCCAACATATGGTAGATTCGGAAATTTTCTGAAAGATCGTTTAGATACAGGGTTTGTTATGAAAACTGCAGAAACATATAAATATTAATTAAGATCGATTGAGACGTCGCGGAAATCTAAAAAGGAATTGAAGATTTTGTGGTAAGATTCCAAGATTTTGAAAAAATTAAAGAAGTTATGTAATTTAGGTATATCTTTTTAAAAAAGACATATTTCATATGGAGCATTAGAAAATAAAATTATAATTTTACAAACTAATTTTACAAGCGAATATATTTAGTGTTGTTTCGAATCTATATACCTGTGTGAACCGGCATTTTCATACTTAAAGTTAACGAAGATTAAACATTTTGTCCTGATTGATTCTCATACTGAAGATCTATTACCTAGCTCCTACAAGCTATTGATAGATTAACAAAAAATAAATCTTAAAATCCTTATAATTTTTCGATGATAAATTTTCCTGACCCAAAAAAAAATCAGAAGTGAAATCTTAAAATCAAACAACTTTTTCATATTTACGAACAAACACTACCAAAAACCAAAAAAAATTAAATTATATTTTAAGTTACTAAAAATCTAACACAATGTATAAACACAAAAAATATTTTTCACTCATTCATTAAAAATCATACTATGTATATATAATTCGAGTAATTCCAATTTATATATTGAAGAATTAGTTTGTTTTATGAATTAGTTTATTTTAAAATTTTTTTAAAAAATATCAGAACATAAATTGTGTTTATTTTGCTTACCTATAAATCTTTTGATAAGCCTCAAAGAATGTTTCCTTCTGGTAGACCACATCTTTCAAATTCCCAAACAGAAAATGAGGCTCTACATGTGGTATATTCAAATCTTTCCATTTGGTCAATGGAGCTGTCCAGTAAGAATACAATAATATGCCGATAATCACAATAGCTCCGAGTAGCCACCACATACTGCGCAATATAATTATGATTTTTTAAATGATCATGTGTTTTTATATTGCAATACACTTCTCTGACTATTTCTTATCGCTATCACTTTTGAGGAATCCGTGACAACACTCTCAACATTCTAATCTCAACTGAATGAATCATTGAACTTATACTAACAATTCGTTACATAAGCAATCAAGGTTATTTGCACTGACTTAGTATCGACTTTTTTCGGTTAGTTAGTTACGATTATATTTTTGTAATTAGAAAATGATAATTTATTTATCTTATTGTAATTTATTCGAAGCATCTTCGAAATTTATTCGAAGCATCTTCGAATTCCAAAATCACAAGTGTTATTAGCAAATAATTATATTTATATTTCATATCAAAATGTATATAGATAACATTTATTTGTATTATACAAAAAGAGCAAATCAGAAATACAATTCATGGGTCAGATCGGTTATATGAATACGCATTTGCACAATCTATTACCAGTTCCGTTTATTTTCGACAACGGACTGACTACAAGTTGTACCTCCTACATTCTTTAATGGACAGAACTTAATAATTCTAAACCAATTTAATTTCGTTAACAGTAGATGGCATTTGTTTAATAAATATAGAGATTTGCACCAGTTATTTGAATAAATTAGAAACTTTTTTAACTAAAATAAGTCTTTATTTTAGGCACTTCCTTAAACATAATCAAAATTCATAATCCATTTTATTAGTTACGTCATTTATAGCATAATATAATGGGGGATGAATTGTGTGCGGTCGTATCATTCATAATTAGTTGGAACCAAGATACGCCAAGAACCAAGATAATGATAATAATCCTCGTGTTGTATCACGGACATATTTCTACGGATAATTTGTATATTTGAATGGGAGAGTTAGTATTTTATAGAAATAATCCAAGGAAATCTGAAAAAGACGAACAAAGTTTCTAGTTAAGCAATTAATAATTTACAGAAAAAAAATGTTGAAAAGAAGTTAATAATAAATTAAAAATCAATTTTTAATATACACCGAAAGTATCACAATAATTTCGTAGTTTGGATTTTAAGATCGAATTCTTCTATTACTCGCTAAAATATAATCTCAAAAATTTTATTTTAGCTAATGCAATGTTGTTTTTCCGTCCGTTACTCTTGACATTATTACAAACGGCGGCTCGTGGTGGCTATCGGGATGTAGTTGGGCCGCGCTAACAATAATGAAATTATTTGATAATATAATAATTAGATGGTGCTGGCGAAGTTCCTTCAAAGGTCCAGGACGTGTGTGATGATGGTTAATTAAAATAAATATACTACAACTTACTTACTAAATAAATAAAACACATGTTGTCCTTAAAGTTTGTATTTATATTTACATAAGAAAGAAATGAAATTGGTATATTTAAAAGTAATTAAAACAAAAGTAATATATACACGAGGAGCGGTAATTAAGTAACTGAAAATTAACACAAAAATACTCTGAAACGTACGTTTAATTGAGCAGTAAATTAAGGATTAATTGAATACGATTAATATAAAATAATCTCTGTATAGAACAATACATAGTTACCTTTGATATGCGGCGATGGGCGGCCACGTGGTGCGTCGTATACCTGGACAGATATGCAGAGCGATGTTTGGCCGGAGGAACAAGAAATTATTAGTTAAATTAATATGGATTCGCTTAAAAGAATAATATATATTGAACAATACAAAATTACCTTTTAATTGCGGTGAGATGCAGGGGGCACGTGCATCGTGCCCAGCACTTGAACAGTACCGCGCGTAAGATGTGGATCTTACGAGAGTTGTAACGAGAAGATTTCTGATAGTTTTTGTGTCGATAGAAAAGGTCTAGAAAACGGTCTGTTTTATGATCTAAGTCGAAGAGAGGGGTCGATATCATGAATTCTAATTAATTAAGAAGCGGGACCTGAAGATGTGTTTTACCGATGGCATAAATATTATTAAGATAACGCTTGTGACGTAAGCTTTCTAATAATATGAAACACAACACATAAAGGAAGATGTATAATGCAATTAAAACAATAAAAAAAAAAGGAATGTAAGTAGAAAGAAATTCCACAGTAACGGTTGTTGGCGGGTCAGGTAGTAAGCGAAGGGTCTCGGTTAAGAATATAACAAAAGAGAAATACTTTCTCTTTGTACACGAATACACAGAAAAATGTCTTAAGTTAAAATATAATTTTAAAATCGAGATATTCAAAGAAGAAATATATTTAAAAATATATAAAATATTCTATATGCTAAGCGTAACAACATGTATACATAAAACGCTGTATTTATGTATTCATTATATTGAAAAATCTATGGTTATGAATATATTTGTTTCGTTTGTAAATATCTATCCAAATTCCTCCTTTAACAGCAACTAAAAAGCTTTGGACGTCGTAGTTTAGTGGTATTATAGTCTTTGGATTGAGTCTGAATTCAAATTCTGATACTAGCTTCAAACAGATCATCTTGGATTGGAGTAGTGCAAATCTCTTGCCTAAAAAAAATTAAGTTATACAGTTCTTTTTATGGATAATTTTTTTTGAAGTATGAAAGGTTTTAATGAAGTAATGCTTGGTAAAATTATAAATATATTATAGCTTATAAACTTTCGCAGCCGTTGTCCATAATCGCTCCTCAGATTTTCGACAGGTTTAGCATTGATTCCTCCTTAGTCAAGGAGGAAACAGTGCCAAGGACTCAATTCTGGCCAAAAATTTGAGAAGCTGTCATAATAAGTATATTACCTATGCAAGTCCTAGGCCCATCATTAAAAGGTAAATAAGTGCCCTTTTCAACATTTTCCTTATTTTCCCCTAAAAATCTTGTAGGATCAAAACGTTGAGCATCTGGATAGTATGCTTCATCCAAATGAATTCCATACAATGGTATTACAATGGGCGTATTTGGTGCAATCGTCAATGGTTGACCTAACTTGTTAACAGGTGGAAGGGTATAACTTTTCGCACACACTTTTGTTAAAGCTCCTAATGGTGGATGCGTTCTTAATCCTTCTAAAAATCCAAAATAGAGACGCCTTAATATTGCTCGTTATAATTTTTAATACATCTTGTAGTAAGCTCACCAGAAACGACTGCATCCAAATAAGGCATTTCCTGAAAAATTTCCAATGGAATATCTCCGTTACATTTGTGAAGAACTTCATCGACTTCTTCTCTTAATCTTGCTTGAATATCTGGATTCTTCGCCAATTCGTAAATGATAAAATTTATAGCGGCGGAATTGGTTGCGTATCCATCCAAAAATAGCCCTCCAATTTGAGTAACCATATCATCGATGGAACATTTTTGACCTTTATATTCTTGGATGCTGTCAAAAAAATCATTTAAGACGATGGAATTTTCTTGTCTGTACAAGAGGTTTTCTTTAACTATCCTTCTTAATTTATTAGTGACATCTATAGGTATTAAACTAAAAATAACGTAATTTGTAATTAGTAGACAGCAATGTTTACATTAACATTTACTTCGCAATTATACGTCGAACTAAATCATTTTAAAAACACTGTAACGTGATCCGCTTTGAATTTTTTTTTTACACTTTGCTTTTGACAGACAGCTGCAAACTGTGTTTTTTTAAATTGCACTATACTTTTTTTTTCCTTATTCAAATCTATTACTTTTTCTGAATATGAAACTAAACAACGATATCCTTGTATGAAAAAAAATCGAGAAATTGAAGGTTTTTTTTTAGTTCGATTTATTCTGGTTTTTCCGAACACAGAGATTTCTTAAATGCATTTTAAATACTCTATTTAATTATTTTTTTTTCATTTTTATTACCAGCAAACGTGTGTACCTTTTAAAATCACTTACATTCAATACTATGTAGCCCATAAAGGATTACAAACCAATGTTATCAGTGAGCGGTGGGTCAACAACAACATTTACAGTGTTTATTTTAAAAATTTAAAAATCAAGCAGTCATATTGAACGATAAAAGTGCATTCCAAATTTTCGAAGAGAGCTGTGACATCTGTCAGTCACACATTCATTATAACATTTTCAACGATTTATTTCTAAATTTTGTTATTGAAATGGATAATGGCGAATGTCTGGATGCGATTCAAGCATATTTTGAATGCGGAACAAATTCTGCAGCTGCTTTGCGACTTTATGGAAATCGTTTTCCTGACAGACTGCGTCCAAGTGCCGATAAGTTTGGAAGGCTCGTGCGAAATTTACGAAATTTTGGATCATTCAAAAAAACGAAAATAAACGCACGTGTAATTCAAGATCAAAATTTAGAATTAAGTGTCTTGCTCTATGTGGAAGAAAACCCTAATACGTCTACGCGAGAAATTGCTCACTACATGCAGGTATCACATTCTACAGTTCAGTACATTCTGAAGAAGCACAAGTTCTTTCCTTATAAACCACGGAAGGTGCATGCTCTCGGTGAAGACGACCCTCAACGAAGGGTTCAATTCTGCGCGGTTTTCATGAATAAACTAAGGGAAGATCCAATTTTTTATCGTCGTGTGTTGTGGTCAGATGAATCCACTTTTGGGCAAAATTGTGTATTCAACAGAAATAATCATCGCCATTGGAGCACTGAAAATAACCATGTTGTGATGCAACACAATTTTCAAAATCGGTTCAGTGTAAATGTATGGTGTGGCATTTTAGGCGATAGAGTAGTAGGGCCTTTTTTTGTGGAGGGTAATCTAAACCAAGAAAAGTATAATAATTTGTTACGCAATGAATTAGGCGATTATTTAGATGAGTTGCCACTTGCTGAGTTAAACACGGTGGTGTTCCAACAGGACGGTGCCACACCCCATAATGCACGAATGAATACTGATTTTCTAAATAATTATTTTGGCGTCAGATGGATGGGCACTTACGGACCTATTCGATGGCCTGCTAGATCGCGAGATCTGAATGCACTGGATTTCTTTCTGTGGTCTTACATTCAAGATCATGTCTATTTGACTCCACCTGATACCAGAGATGATTTAGTAAGAAGGATAGTACAAGTATGTCATGAAATACCACTAAATCTTATATTAAACGCAGCAGTTGGAGTTAATAGGTGTCAAATGTGTCTGGAACAAAATGGGGCCAATTTCGAACATTTGATTCATTAAAATATATGATAGCTTGATTTCTGTAAATTTCGTAGTTTTTTTTAATAATAAAAAATTTGTCACTCAATTTAATGGAGGTGTCTTCAGGAAATAAATGTTTATTAGAATAAGTAAAAAAAAATATGTAGTACAATTTAAAAAAAAAATTTTACTACTGTCTGTCAAAAACGAAATGTCAAATTTTTTTTTTTTTTTAAACAGGTTACAGTGCTTTAAAAACGATTTAGTTTGACATATCATTCATTAAAATCAGATAAAATACAAGGAAGCTACAGCCCCAAAGGTTTTTCATAATACACCCGGTATATATATATATATATATATATATATATATATATATATATATATATATATATATAATATTTTCGTGACCTTGGTATGATAAGGTAAACTTAATAAGTCCGCGATTAAAGGTCTGGTTCATTACTTCAAAGTATATATATTTAAAACAACCCTACATGTTTCGGCAATGATGCCTTTGTCAAGGGAGGAAAAAATATAAATGACAGAATATAAATGTCAAAATTTTGACATTTCTATTCTGTCATTTATATTTTATATATATATATATATATATATATATATATATATATATAAGGCCCAAGAAAAAAAGGTTGAGTTTTGATGATTTAGACAGTATTGGTTCTTTAAATCAGTTATAATTAATTAGGTCAAATCCCGTATAAAAATAAAACATACGTACCTAACAGACAAAAACTTAGACAGCCAAGGTAGTATAAATAAAAATATATGCTTTATTGGACTCGTATCTACAATTTGTCGACCCATGTTTCGCAGTTCCGCGTTATCATCTTCAAAAGTCTTAGGATCAATACCCATTGAACAATTCCCAACGTTATAAATCGTATATTTGGATGCCAAGTCTAACGTCTCCATGGTACATTTCTCATTTTTGTTTACTTTGTCGTTCAAAAATCGAACCATCCTATCTCCACCTTGATTTATTAAAGAATACATGTGCCTAATCTAAATTTCGCGAAGTAAAAATTCTCAATAAATCAATTTAATTTAATAAAATATAATAACAAACCTTTCCACTAGAAAATTGTGAGCTGTGAGCTCCACGACGGATCCACTGTTCACCTCGTTGATTGACCGGATTCGAGCCGAAGATAAGATCCATTTTTTCATCAATTAACCTGTCGTTGTCGTGAAAGCTCAAAAAATTATTTACTAAAACTTCCTTGATCAGATTTGGATCGCGTAGAAGAATTCCTGGTCTGTTGACGATGAAGACACCTACGTAGGGAGAATCAGGAAATTCCCTAATGATAATGAAGACACAAGAAGTTATTTTAAGAAGATATATTGAAACTTTAGATTACAAATAACTTAAAATCACGACTACATAATAGTAATCCGAATTGAACTCTGAAACAGACAGAAACAAGAAAAATGCCTAACGACAATATAATTTAATAAAATCTAAATACAATTTCGGCAACTAAATTGCCATCTTCAGTAGAACAATTTGAAAAAGAAAAATTGTGTTAAATATAGCGTCTTCAGTTAAGGTACAACCTTTGAAGCAATCGTCCCCAAATGCCTTCTTTAGCATTTTGGATACTTTTCGGCAGTCTTACACCAAAATTAAAGCAGAATTTAATAGTTTTCTCAAATCGATTGTGATCTCAAATCTAATACAAATAGATACAGCAGACCGATTTTCATGTGGCCGGTGGGAGAATTTGTACGTGCGTCAAGTAAGGGTCAGTGTTAGATAGAGACAGTATTCGGAAAAATGAAATTCAAACTCTTTGTGTTGGGACGTAGTAAGGGATAAATTCAGAAAATCACATTGTTGAACATGTTTATAATGGTTTGTATTTCACTAAATTAAGGCAAATAGAAGTAAAATAAAACGCATAGTTTCATGTAACATGTTTAATTAAAATGTCTTACCTTACCTACTAGCTAATAGCGTACTAACATCACATTAAGGGGATGACTGAATAAGATTGTTAGCTACACTTAACGGTAGAAAGGCTTAGGATTAAGTAAAACTAATTTGGATAATTAACTGAATTATTGGCAAATAATGTTTATGCTAATCTCTTTCTCATTATAATCACATTGTAAACTTTCTATATGTACAAAAGAACAGTATATTCTTCAACGAGCGTAGGCGAGTGTTGTAATAACATTATTTAATAGTCGTGGAGAAAAGAATATTATTAATACTAATATTATTGGAAATAACAATGAAAATAATAATTACAATAAGAAATAATACATAAATACTCAAAAATAATTATAGGAGAAAACAATAATGAACAATAACTAAGTTTCAAAAAAATTACGGTAAATTATACATATAATTATATAAAAAGTTATGCAGAATCACTATCACTGACTTCCTCTTCGCTCTCCGATTCAGAGTCTTCACCCAAATTCATAATGAACTGGTCTGTAACTTCGTCTATGAGAGGTTCCGCTTCCAAAAACTTTTGCTCCCACTTTATCGCGTGGTCACAACATTTATTCCATTCAGCAGCACTAAATTCATCAAAAAAGTTATCACATAACTGTTGAACATATCTAATAGTGAATGATACATTTTTTTGTGCCACATATTGTATAAGAGATGCCTATACTAACTCAATCGGATTTAAATCTGGGTGGTATGGCGGTAATCGCAAAACACTACTGCCACGTTGTGTTAACATTTCATCTATCTCGAACGTTTTAAATGTTGGCTTATGTACTTTAATAATATTATATAAATCGGGCTTGAGCATGTTATTGTCGAAGTAAATATTTTTAGACCTTAACCAGTCTATCATAACTGATTTCCTGCTATTAGAATTCGGTGGTTTATCTTTTTGGACATTATGATAAGGAGCATTGTCAATTACTAGGACAGATTTTGGAGGCAGGTTTGGAATTAATTTTTCTAACAACCATTTTTTGTAATTTTCATAATTCATCTCGTGATGATAATCTCCCGTTGTGGTATTAGACTTAAAAATCAATTTAGCATTCGGAATGAATCCCGTCTCGCAGCCAGCATGAACAATAATTAGTCTTAGACATTTTGATATAGGCCTTGCTAATCCTTCATTGGAAGTGTCACTCCAACAAGTAGCCACGGTATGAGAACTGTGGATGTAAGTTTCATCCATATATATAATCGGTCTTTTTTCATTTCTGTAGCTTTGAATGGTACGCAAATAAGACACTCTTAACCGACGAATGTCGTGCTTTTCCATTAACAACTTTCTGTTGGTTTTTGTTTTTCTCCAACGAAAGCCCATATCTTTTACTACTTTCCGAAGAGAATCTATTCCTCCAGTGTATCCTGTTTCTTTAAATTTTCTTAGAATGTTTGGCATTGTAGGCACAATTTTGTCAAAAGTAAAGGTATTTAAAATTGTTCTACGCAGCACACCTTTATCTGCATCGTCTAAGTCGGTTTTGGGCTTGGTTCTTTTTTTAATTTTTCTTTAGCGATGTAAAAGATGAACCGGCACCTGCGTTTATTTCACTTTTTTTCTTTAACAATCCGTCTAATACTTCTCTCAGAAACACCCGTTGCGGCAATAACGCGTTCATATAACTGATCTAATGGAATTTTGAGTACCCCTGAAGTTTTTTCTTCTTGCATATATTTAAATACATTTGAGATCACTTCACGAGTTTGACTGTGTAAAACACATTTTTTTAATTTACTTTTAAACTCCATTACTCACTACCTTAATACGGCACTGCACTACTGTGTTATCGCTTAAAACGATGTAAACACTGAATGCCAGAGGTTCCCCTACCTATGAATTTCGTGCGCATCTCGAGGGCGGTACTTCTAACCGGCCACATGAAAATCGGGCTGCTGTACAACAATGAAACATTGTGCGTCAACAAAGAATGTTTTCACTTACAGTTCATTTCATAATATTATAACGATCCGACTTAAAAAAAAATTATCATTAATTACGAATATACTGCAAAATTATAACGTAATGGCTTAACGAGCCTTCCAGCCTTAAATATATATAAAAAACTTGAATAGATTTATTTTAGATTTTAGAAAGCGCAGGTAGTGCCCTGTGAAAGTTGAAAACGTGGAGACAATGGTGGAGACAGGGTAGCGCAAGTAAATACATAGTTCTTAATGTACGTAGCGTTTCAAAAGACAGAATTATTGTGCAAAAAAATACCTGTCATTAGGACGGGAGTGTCATATGGTACTGTGTATAAACTTGACTTTATACACCAAAAAAAAAATTAATAACATCGAATTTGATACTATAAGGCGTACAAAGATAATGAATTTCTCACTAAATCCGTCTCTGAAAGATAATCGTGACCAATCGGCATCTCGAGGGGATTAGAAGGGTTTTATTTACCTGTCCATTCTTTGTATAATAGGGTGATGGTAAATCTCGATAAGTCGAGTCGTTATAATGTAAAATTAACTATACAATGACACCGCTTGGTATATTAACTCACAAATGGAGTTTCTTTACCTGCGTCATACAAATTGCGGGAACTTTTGGATACCACCCCGTATATTAAAATTAAAACGGTACTAAAATATTCATGTATTCACTTAAAAACATTTTAGAATTTTCTGTATTGGTCCTACCTGTATATTTTTTGATATGCTTGAAAAATTGCCTGCTTCTGATAGATGACATCGCGAAAATTGCCCAAGAGAAAATGCGGCCGAATGTGTGGTACCTTCAGCTTCTTCCATTTCGAAAATGAGGAAGACCAAAGAAGGTATATTAAAACGTGGACGATAACAGCACATGCTAACACTAGCCACATCTCAAACAACATTAAATTGAATTAATATATCTTGTACACTATGATAATAATAGGAACATTTCTTATCATTTGGCCTTAGAAGTCAACGCGTGATATGTCTGTAAATCTCACGCACATTTATCGCGTAAAAGTAAAGGTCATTCGTTTCAAATTACCCAGTCAGAGTTGGAAAAAGACTGTTGTTCATTTTTCTTGAATTATTTTGGATAGATTTTTTTTGAGTCCTTTATCAAAAGGAGTTAAGAATTATTTTTGCTTAAAAATAAAACATCTTTTAATAAATATTAATAATAGCAGTCTCCATAACTAGGCTTGTAGACCCTTGGGGTAACAACAAAGTTACTTGTTATAACATGAGCCGTTCGGTACACTAGGATGGTAATGTGGCTAGCGCTACTCCAAATATTACCTCAGAGTACCTACTACATTGCGCTGTATAAGAAACGCATGCATCAGCCCGAAATTACGATGGACTATATAAATAGTCTATAACATCGCTAAGTACAACACGCACACTATTCATTCGGTTAACTGCACATCTGTTTTTTTGTCGTTGAATTGTGACGCAATTCAATATTACAGTTAAATTCCTTTCTTCATTCGTAGATAGAAGCGTAAGGAGTTTTTATAATTTATTTTATTTATTAGTTTGTATTTCGTAAGATAAATAAAGTACGGTGAGTTAGTTTCTTTTTTTTTCATTGTTTTAACTGTTAATTACATACTTAATTACGTAATTTTTGCAATAGATCCTGTTTAATATCGTTTCATCAACTACTTCTCCCAATTATTTTGACGTAAGTGTCCAGTGAATTACGTTTAAGTTTCAATAACATACGCATACATTTTTAATTTTCATTTATTTAGATCTAGAACATTGTTTAAGTTACTTTTTCAGATATGATATGGAAGAACGTCGAGAATTGCATCGTGAAATAATAATATTTAATTATGCTTTACTCCCTTGTATCCCGAACAAATTTATGAGTAATTTATATAGATTCATAGCTGATACCTTTGTAGAAACTCTAGATGGCGCGCAAAACTATACAGGCTGATTCATTTTCGGCCCTCACCATGGGGATCTCGCTTATTATTGGAGATAGAGTATAGGTTTAAATTTGGCAAAGTTGTTAAATTTTGTTATAAATCCGTAAAGAAAATAGACCTGTTACAAATGACCTTCGTTATTTAAAAAAAAAACGCGAAAACCCCATTTTCTTCTTTTACCTGTAGCACCGACATTTGGCCTTGTAGAGAAAATATAAAAACACATCCTTGTGGCCATTTCTAAACCTCTATCCAGTGGTGTACTCTAAATTTTTATACGACATTTCGTTTCTTTCTGGCTATCATCAACTATCTAATTTCTTATAGGCGCCATATTAGATTTAGACATCTTCAGAAAGAGTTTTTTTTTCTGATTTGAACCATGTACCACATGCTGACTAAAGTTTTTGACATTAGGTTTTATTTGAAAGAATAAATTATAAGATTAAATAAGGTAGCCATGGAATTTCAATCTGTCAAACATTTCATTTATTGTTCATTAATAATACAAAAATGTCATACACTAACGAAGAGAAACGAGATATGATAAGTATTTTTTATTCTTCGAACCGAAATTCAACAGTAGCGAGTACAAGATATCTACAATTATATCCAGAACGACAACAGCCTCATCGTACCATTTTTCTAGATCTCGACAGAAATTTGGTCGAGAATGGATCGTTTACTAAGCCGCGTAGTGGTCAAGACAACAGGAATTTAAATGAAAATCGACAAGATATTTTACAAATGGTAAATTAAAAGCGTGATTTCATCAATTTCGACACGCGAAGTAGCGTCAGAATTAAATTTGTGCCAGTCCAGAGTTTGGAGAACTTTACATAAAAGTAGGTTTAAACCATACAGGATCCATGTTAGTCACTCTTTACTGCCTGGAGATAATTTGAGAAGGCTAGAATATTGTAATTGGTTAATGGGAAGTATAGAAAATGACGAAAGCTTTTAAGCAAAATCATCTGGTCAGATGAAACAAAATTTACAAATTCTGGAATGTTCAACAGAAATACGGAGCACTATTGGGCAGTACAAAATCCCCGTCAAATCAGGCCTAGAAGACCACAACAACGTTTTGGAATAAACGTTTGGATGGGTATTTTGGCAAATCGTCTCTTAGGACCAGTTATGTATGAAGAACATTTAAATGGAGAAAGATATTTAAACATTTTACGTACATACGTATCTGACTATCTTAACGACAATATCCCATTAAATAAATTACAATATTTATGGTGGCAACAAGATGGCGCACCAGCACACAATACAGCTGTTGTTAGAAATTTCTTAAATCAAGAGTTTGCAAACCGTTGGATTGGAAATAGGGAAGTTGTTGAATGGCCTTCGAGATCACCTGATTTAAGTCCGCTAGATTTTTTTTTATGGGGATATGTTAAGAATAATATTTATAAATTAGATGCGCCACAAAACATTGAAGAATTACGAGACAGACTTCAGAATGCCTTCGATGCAGTTCCTAGAAGAACTATACAAAGGGCAGTACAAAATGCCAGAAGGCGTGCCCAATTGTGCATTACCGAAGATGGCCAGATAATTGAACATTTACTGTAATTGTTTATTGTTTACTTTTCTATGTATTTTTATTAATGTTTTTGTTATCTTGTACTCGCTACTGTTGAATTTCGTTTCGAAGAATAAAAGATACTTATCATATCTCGTTTCTCTTCGTTAGTGTATGACATTTTTGTATTATCAATGAACAATAAATGAAATGTTTGACAGATTGAAATTCGAAAGGCTACCTTATTTAATCTTATAATTTATTCTTTCAAATAAAACCTAATGTCAAAAGCTATAGTCAGCATGTGGTACATGGTTGAAATCAGAAAAAAAAACTCTTTCTGAAGATGTCTGAATCCAATATGGCGCCTATAAGAAATTAGATAGTTGATGATGACCAAAAAGAAACGAAACGTCGTATAGAAATTTAGAGTACACCACTGGATAGAGGTTTAGAAATGACCACAAGGATGTGTTTTTATTTTTTCTCTACAAGGCCAAATGTCGGTGCTACAGGTAAAAGAAGAAAATGGGGTTTTTGCGTTTTTTTTTTTAATAACGAAGGTCATTTGTCGCAGGTCTATTTTCTTTACGGATTTATAACAAACACAAAATTTAACAACTTTGCCAAATTTAAACCAATACTCTATCTCCAATAATAAGAGAGATCCCCATGGTGAGGGCCGAAAATGAATCAGCCTGTATATTGACGATACATCTATTGAAAACAATTTATTATTTTTCAAATAATAATTTTTCTAATATAAATTGATTCTGATCTTATTGTTTAACTTCAAGGGTTATTATTTCCGCTTTATACTTTTATTCAAAACCAATCCAATCACTTTTAAATGTTATCTAAGGATTTCTTTACCATAAAATATTTATTTTTACCAAGTCATAGTCAGATTTTAAAATAACTATTTTTAATACTTTTCTATCTTGAAACAAGCCATGCCAAAAATAATAACGATTCAACATTGTTCTTCGTGAGTAAATTAAACACAAATATTATCTTGGTCGATGACTGCAATTAAATCTTTACTTTATGCATTAAACGCATTTATATTATACGTACATCGTGAGCCAGAATTGAAATGAATTTATAAAACATACTGTATTATAAGTGCATATTGTAACCTATAAAAATAGCCAATCCGCTGTGACAAAATCTATCGTGTCATCAAGCATACTAATGACATCCTGGCGTATGTCCAAGCTTATTTTTCTTAAGGTGAATAATATACCTGAACGTGCTACTCTGGCTAACTTCATCTAAAAATAATACCATTCAAATTTTATACGATCAACTTTATATCAAGCGATGTCTACAATGTTTTTTTTAGGGATTGATTCACGTGGAACTGTTGAAACGGTATTTTAAAGATTGCTAGAATATTTTATTAACGCTGTCTAGATAAAACACACAGATATAATGTTTATGAAAATAAAATTCGTTGCTAAAGTAATTAAGTTTTTAAAATATTTTTTTCTATTTTGCGTTCGAAATGAACTCATTATGAAACCCAAAACAGTATCGAAATGAGCTTAATTTCGATACGCATTTTTTCATTTTTCAATGTTGGCGTTGTTCGAACACAGAAATAAATATCATTGCTGTCATTTGATTTTAAGAATTTAAGTACATTTGACAGATATGATATATGTTCGTACTCTACACAAACAGCGTATATTGTATACAATTGACAACAAGATATATTAGTTTCTATGTCACTCATGTTTATATTTTTTAATAAAATATCAAGTAATGTTAACGAAAATTAATAAATAATATGCAATATAATATACTTTCTGGGTAGCAAGATTTGACAATGTCAAGTATCAATTTGACCAACTGCATGCTTTATATAAAAATTAAACTAAAAAAATAGTTAATTAAAGACACGAGCTTGCTTGTCTCTTTAATGAATTTTAATGAAAATAATATCATTAATTCCTTGAATAAATACTTTACAATGATATCTCACATGATATGGCTTAGATAGCTTTAACACTAGTGATTTAAATTTCGCTATAAAATATGTCAATGTTAATACTTAAAATTATAAATTAGTACTTAAATTGAGGCAAATTGAGATTTATTAGTTTTTTTGGCCACCGAATTTATAATAATTTCATCGGTAGTTTTTAGTTTTTTTTACCTAAATATGTTTCTTTTTTAATTTACAGGAAGATCATAACAGAGGGAAACCAAATTGGGAACACCTATCAGATGAATTACACGTTTTACTGACGGTAGAAGACACAGAAAACAGAGCACACATGAAATTGGAACGTGCTGTTGAGGAAGTAAAAAAATTATTAATACCAGTAAGTATTCAATAACGGTATTTTATAAATAAGAAATTTAAGAATAATCCTTTCAAATTATACATTTAAATCGGCGATGTTTCAATGATCAAAAAGTATGTAAGGAAAATATATTCTAAAAGATATTTTGCTTAAGAAATCTCTTGGGATATCATCAATTCATTAAACCAAGTTCAAGTCAAATTTATATTATTAATAATAACAACTATATCAATATAAAAAGTACATAAAATAACACTTAACAAATAAATAACTATAATAACAATATTAATAACAAGTGTTCATTTGAAAAGTCAATCTAGGTTACTTTGAAATTTTGATAGAATAAGACGCAAATATATTAATATGTGTTTGTTGTTGCGTAAATGTAAATCCAAATGACATTTGATAATGTCAATCACAAATATCAGTTAGTGCATAAGATAATCGTGCGTCGATTCTGGTTTAAATAAATTGCTTCTCAGTTTTAAAATGGCTTTCACTTTAGAACATAAAATTTTTTTAGTCCAGGCTTATTTTCGAAGTGGTAATAAAATTGATGGTTTATGGGTTTATTCAGTTCAAGATTGCATGGTAGAATTTCAAGTTGAGTTTCCACATTTTGTAATAGATTATATACAATTTAAGAATACTTTGGACAAATCTTTAAAACTTTTTTCTGAAACTGGTAGTCTCTTAAGAAAATCTGGCAGCGGAGCAGTTAAGAAACGTACACCTCAAGTTGTCAATCGTGTTGAAGAAATAATGGAAAATGAACCACAAACATCTGTTCGACATTTGAGTCAACAAATAAACCTTTCTGTTGGTACAACTCACAAATTATTAAAAAAAGATATGCAAATGTATCCATACCGTGTCACAGCAGTACAAGAATTGTTAGAAATTGATTACCCACGTAGACTACAGTTTTGTAATTGGTTTGTAAATATGAACAATAATGGAGAACTTTCGCAAAGAGTCGTCTTTACTAATGAAGCACGGTTTTATAAAACGGGATACCTAAATTCACAAAATACAAGAATTTGGAGTAGTGAAAATCCACATGTAATTAATGAAGAATCGCTACATCCAGAGAAAATTGGTGTTTGGGTAGCGATAAGCCAAAGGCGAATCATTGGATCAATTTTTTTTTCAGGGAGCGTTAACTACTCAAAGGTACCGTACGGAAATTTTACAACCATTTGTCAATCACAGTTGCATGATGATGAACTACAAAATGCATATTTCCAACAAGACGGAGCACCTTGTCACTGTACTGCAGAATGTTTGGATTATTTAAGAGAATTTTTGATGAGCGTATAATTAGTCGAAATACTGAAATTGCCTGGCCTGCACGTTCATGCGATTTAACACCTTGCGACTTCTTTTTGTGGCCTTATCTAAAAAATAACATATTTCGAACACCTATATTGAATTTGAATGATATGCTACAGAGAATCGACAAGAAATGCATGGAAATTAATAACAATCCAGTAATGTTGCAGAATATCATCAGAAATTTTGAACGGAGGATTTTAAAGTGCATTGATCTTGAAGGACAACATTTTCAACATTTGTTATAGTTTTCAATAAATACCTATTATTTGTTATTTATTTGTATGTGTGAAACTGTCAAAATATACGACTTCGTAGGTTAAGTAGTAAATTTTAATTTACGACATACTTCAAAATGTTCTCAGTAAATCACATGCTACTAGATTGACTTTTCAAATGAACACTTGTTATTTATTTATAGATACATTTATTACTGCGATATTTATTTGACGGTGATTACTGGTTGAATGAATCATATCTTCTTTGACTGCTTTTATATGCCTCGGAGATTTTCTCGGCCCTTCCTTTCTGATCTCTTCGGGAAAATTATACGACGTGCTGACACGGCCCGTGATGCACATTACATTATTTAGTGCCGGTTAATAAATTGACCCGCTACGTCCGCAAAAAGAAAAGAACTAGAAGATCGTAGAACAGTCAACTTGTTTGTCGGAAGTTTTTAGTAAAATGAGAAAAAAAAACACCGACACAATATCATTTTTCACCATGACAATGCAAGGCACTGACACGACACAAATAATTCAATATTTGATCGGTCAAAACATCGAATTGATAAGTTTTCGTGCTCAGCGATTTTTAACGCCAGAAGAAGCAGTTAATTCGTTAAAATGCATGTTTTGTAGTTGGAATGGAAAAAGTGCTGCGAAAACTAGTTCAAATTTATGCAAAAGTGCATAGATCTTCGCGGAGAATATTTTAAAAAAATTCAGACCATTTTCAATTATAAATATTTGTTCATATTTGTTATTCCGAAAACTTATTTATCTCCTAAATTTGCACAAAAAATTTTGTTCTCTTACACCCAGAAACATCATTCTTAAATAATATTGTAAACTTCCAATAAAAGAATCCAAATTTAATAAATTAACATAACTATGTGACACTATTGAAACGTAGTTGAATATCATGCTTATGCATAGGTATGTGAACATTATCAAGGAGACACATTTCATGTGGGGCAATCATGTAATATGGATGTATATAATTTCTAAGTTCTAATTTTAATATTAAAATAGATTCTGAATTTAAATTACTCAGACATTGCATATCTTACTCATCAACGGTATTTGAATAATATAGAAATAAGTTAGATGCTAAGGCGCGGAAATCTCAAGGAAGCAAATAAATTTAATAGAGATGCACTTTGAACGCCCACCACATAACCTATAAATATATGTCGGATATAAATAGGTTGATAGAGTTTTTGATGTCGCATAAGAACTAGAACATTTAATATTGGAATATTTAAATAAACATATACACATTCCATGTTATACAGGGTGAGTAAATATTCACTCTTCAACTCTTGGATAGATATATGTACTACAATTGAAGCGCTCGGGGGGTAATAAGCCACATTATCTTAATTTTGAGAAAAGCTAGAATGTATTATTATGATTAAATCCTGAAATTCTGTTCAATTTTTTGGTATGTAAATGCGGCTATCGGTCTCTTTAAAATCCCATGACGAAGATTGCTTTTTTATTTTTCAAATAAAATAAGAAAAACTGAATAAAATGTGGCTTGTTACTTTTTTTCAGTCAAAGAAGTTGAACAGTTCTTAAGTTTTAAAAGCTACGGATAAGTAATGGGCACCTGAGTTGTCAAGTAATTTTTTTATTAAGAATTATAAAATGCTATTTTTATTGGATTAGCTTCAACAAAAAGAAACGTGTGGTATGAGCATTATTTATCTGCACCATCTATGTTCTCGACTTGGTCGTCACATTCTTCAGTAGGCGTAACGTCCTGTACTCCAATATTTATATAAAAATCGTGGTACACTAATGGAATGTATGGCAGGAGTACCTTCAAGTTCTTTAATTTTATTTCTTTAATTTTAACTGGACCGTTGTATTTTTTTTTAACTGTATTAAGATCCATCACTTGAGGAATTTTCTGTCCCCTTTTACCAACATTTACCGGCTTGAAATCTTCGTTCAAAATATGTTTAATAAATATTTTGATAGGATTATCAGCTTCAAACTTAAAACAGCGTACATTGGCAAAGTCTACGTTTTCTTTGTCCTCAGTAAACTGTTTCCTGTTTATTGATTTGCCTATTTCGTCAAAAGAGAAAAAGTCATTTTGTGTCATTTCATACACAGTAAATGGATTTTTAGTTCTTGATTCTTTTAGTACTTGTACGCATTCTTCTGATGAGTAAACCTGATTTATGTATTTCTTATGTTTTTCTATGGCCGCAAAATCACGAAAGGAAGGCAGATGCGTATGTCCAGCCACAAGGAAGCGATGTTCTATAGATTTGTAGACATTATTTCTAACCAAGTGAAGCCACAAAGCCATGAGAGTCCAATTTTTATTTTGTCCACCACAGTTGTCAGTCAATGAGATGTTTGTTGGGTGTTGGGGGGTTGTCATTAATGTATTTTAAAATGCAGCTGGCGATCTCATCACCTCCTCTTTTGGCAACATTCTCGGTCCACATGTACATGTAACCTTTTCCAGTATTACCTTCGTGTATTCCCATATTGTACATCCAGGATTTTCGTAAGTAAAACGCTTTACCAACGGTAAGTTGTGGAATCGGTAGCGCTTGCTGTAAGTCGAAAGATATTACGTCCAGCAAATTGTTTTCTTCTTTTGATCTTCACATTTCATTTTTTAAGTTGGTCTGCATCGCCTCCGCTCTTCTTTGGTGTAGCTCCAAACTTATTTTGATGTCTTGAACTTTTTGTTCACTATCTTTATGAGATTCGAGCAAAGTATTCATCGCATGTTGCACACGTATCGCTCCTAGGAAGCTTGAAGCCGATATTATATTCAGAGCAAAATATCCTGCAATATCTGTCTTCTTTAACAGAATTAATATTACGTGCTTTACACCAAGAAATGTAATACTTTTTATACAGCAACGATATTGACAAATCGTGGTCAATATAGCTTCTATGTGGATTTTGCTTGCGGCTATAATGACTGCAATATTTTGGAATAGATTTGATATGGTCATGAACTGATTGCACCATTACTTCCGGCAACCTGTTCTTTTTGTTCTTATGTCTACCACGCCCATCAGATTTTGGAGTATTAAGTCCGTCCCTGATTTGTTTGCAAACATTATAAACTCGTCTTCTATTATTTTGTAAACCATGGACTGACAAAAATTCTTCTTTACACACTTCATGGTCTTTCCCCTTCGTCTTAACATAGTATTTAAATGTGGTAGATCATGATGACTTTTGCTTTTTTGTTTTTTTGGGGTATTTACGTTTTTTACCTACACTTTTAATAATGTCGAATAAGTACGCGTTTTGTCTATCAAACGTTTGTAAATTTCAAAATGAATGAAAATTATTTTGTTCCTCCCCTTCTAATGATTCCCTGCATTTTTTTGTTACAACTGCAAGGGGGTCCTAATGATTAGAGTCTTTTTTCGCACCCTTTAGGGTGGTATACCCATAGCCCATATTTCTCCTCTGTTGAGCTTTCACCTTCTTTCTGCATTAAATGTTTGTTTGTCTTTGCCTTGATGGCGCTTTTTTTGGCGGAGTTGCTACATATGCCCTAGTAGGACCCTCTTTCTAAAACAACCATAAAAAATGCTGTCAAAATACCACATAAATTAAATTTGGTAAAATCAGTAACAAGCCATAAATTGTTTAGTTGTTAGATTATTTTTTCCTATGTTTTGTAACCTAGCTAGTACTGTAATGAGTTTACATGGATTAACACTGGCAAATCAAAGTACTGATTTTAACATTACACTTTCACTAGCAAAACCAAGGCCACCAAAGCCAAAAATATTAGTAGAAAAATTTTGTTAAAAAGGGAATAAGCCACATCAAACTTTACTTACCTCTGATTCACAAACGCTGCTGCTTTCATTATTGCTACTTGTATAAATATAATCCTTGTCCTTAATACTATTATCTGTTTCGCTCGAAATGTCACTGTCACTACTATTTTCTTCACTACAAATTAACTTTCTTTTAGATGTCACATAGCTTCCATCCGACATGTTGAATTTATGTGGCTTGTTACGTTTTTACTCCAAATTTGCCTTGAAGTTGACTTGGATCAAGAACGTAGCCATGGACTTGTGGCGCGATCTTTTTACTAGTAGCGGTAATAATTTCACTGAGGCTTGTTACCTTTTTAAATAGAATAGTTACATTGAAAACGAGATTTTCGATAACTTGTGGCTTATTACTATTTTCCCCCGAGCGCTTCAATTAAAGATAAGACAAAAATGGTAAAATTGAAATAAAAAATTTACATTTTTTAAAAATTTAACAAATCCAAATACATACAAGAAAACATGTAATATTACAAAAATAAAAATTATTTGGGTTGACCGAAGCGAAACGGAAACAAAACATTTAATTCCTTAAATTGAAATTTTCTCATTATCCACGAAGCAATAGCAGATTACTTCGTGGATCCAAGCAATAACTTCATCCACTGCGGCAGGCACAGCAAAATAAATCTTTTCATTTATGTATCCCCACAGCCACAAATATATTGGACTTGAATCCAGTATATTTTAGTCGCACTGAAGTGCCCACGCTATTGGACCACCCCAACCAATAAATTTATTAGGAAAACGATGTTTCAAAATTTCCCGCATTTCTAATGTAGCATGGCAGACGCTCCATCGTGTTTAAAAAGCATTATTGCATGTTCTTGTAAAGGAATATCCTCTAACAGACTTGGCAAAGTGTTCTCGCAAAAGTTACTGTAATTTTCACGATTCAGTATTCTTGGCAGAAAATGTGGGCCGGTGATTCTTTTTCTCAAAATACCTATCTTAACATTCACAGACCAACGTCTTTGCTGATTCCGCCAACATACAATATGAGGATGCTCATAGTGCCAATAATGACGGTTGTTGTGATTTAAAACTGCTTGTTGGTTGAAATGAGTTTCTCATGATCTGCTGTACAAATGGTTGGCAGCACGGGCGTTATCATAATAAGCGCCCAAAACTTTTATCATGTCGACGTATTCTCTATTAGTTTACCCTGCCATTTTGAATTTAAAAATATTTTTGAAGCTTTCGATAGTCAATAAAGGATACAAGTCAAATACACATAATAACCAGAGAGCCGACACAAGCGGCGATTTATAGCCCGTAGGCGTCTGCCTTATATTCGCAATAAGTTTGTTTCAACAATTTGATACGTGTGGTCACCTACATAAGTGGCACATACCTACATATGCAGTTAATATGTATGTGTCAATGCACAACATAGCGAATGTAATAAACGGTTTGGTAACCGGCAGCAACTACTGCTGAAACAAAAGTAATGCTGACAAGCTAATTGCGTATCGAATTTTGAATAAAAACAATTTACAAAGTAAATTCAAAACTATGTATTTTCTGTGAAACATTGAAAGTGTAAAACATTACTATGAACAACTAAAATTTGTTCAAGGCGTTTCTGTGTTAAATTAGTTCTTTTAGATGTTAAAGCGTCTATAGAAAATATCCGTTCCACATCACAACTGGTGATGGGTGCGTGATTACAATATTGCAAAAGTGCACCATACTTCGAATGAATAGATTTTTCAATCGCCTCTGTGCGGAATTTATATAATATATTCAAATCTGAAATTCTGCTATAATTGAATGCCTAATCTCTTCCTTTCTTTGTTAAGAGCTTATCGTTTCTTTTACCAAATTTATGTGCATACACACATTTTATTTGTAGAATAATTAGAGTAAAATTACTTTCGGATGAGACTGAAGATGCGCGAGCGATGACGTTACAAAAATACTGAACACCTTAAAAACATTGAGCAGTCTTGACAATATAGGCGGCAGTTTTAAATTTAAATCATATTTAGTTATATTAAACCATAATAATTATGTTTTGTTGTCGATTTTAAATAAACTTATTACTTCGCGAAGAATAAAATAATTATTAAATCAATTGGTATTATGTAACAAATTTTTTATAAATTGTATTTTACAATGAAATATTTCTTTTTATAGTGCTTTCACATTTAAGTCTTTGTATTTACAAATTATTATTATATTAATCCATATTTTATAATATGGTTTTCATTAACCTTAATTTTGTTTTTTCTCATTATAATTTTACTCCTAACCAAAATCTCACTTTAGAGACATTAAAAGAAGATAAATACACAAGCATGTGCCTAGAAAAATTTTTGTATTTATTAAAACAAATATACATACATACAATGTATAATCAAATATTTATT
This sequence comes from Melolontha melolontha, assembly GCA_935421215.2. Classification (NCBI taxonomy): domain Eukaryota; kingdom Metazoa; phylum Arthropoda; class Insecta; order Coleoptera; family Scarabaeidae; genus Melolontha; species Melolontha melolontha. The sequence goes on along the minus strand of OW285243.1, from coordinate 117,555,783 downwards.
TTCGCTGATGACAAAATTCATATAATATATTTTGAAACATTTAAAATCTTCAGTCTTCATCGCTTGAAAAATCGTAGAAATCATCTTCAGAGTCATTATTGACATTAATAATAAATTCTTCACAGAAATCATCCATTATGTGCTCCTTCATAATGTAATCTTTTTCTACACCTTCTACATGTCGACAAGTTTCTGACCATTCCTCTACCTTGATGTTTGAAAATTCTTCTCTCGCCAATTTTTCAACATCATTTATATGAAATGTAACATTTCTTGATGCAACCCGATTCTTTACAATGCCCCAGATTTTTTCAATCAGGTTTAGTTCTGGGTGGTATGGTGGCAATCTCAGGACGGTGTGGCCTTTTTTTGCAAATATACCATCTATGCTGTACTGTATAGTTTTGGCTTGTGAAATTTTACTAAATTGTACAACTCCGGTTTAGTACAATTTGCATCGTAAGTTATGCCCCTTTCGTTTAGCCACTGTATCATATCACACTTTCTACTGGCTGATGGATGTTTATATGACATAACATTATGGTAGCTGGGATTATCCACAACAATCACAGAATTATCAGGCAAATTAGGAATTAAAGATGTTTCTAACCATTTTTTATAATTTATGAAGTTCATGTCGTCATGGTAGTCGCCACTTTTTTGACCTGATTTGAAAATTAATAACGCATCATTAACAAAACCCTCTGCAGAACCAGCATGAACAATTATTAAACGCTTCCCTTTTGAAATTGGACACTTTAATCCTTCATTAGATTGATCGACCCATCCAAAAGGAGATGTATGCCCTGCATGTATGTAAGTTTCATCTAAAAATTACTTATGTACTTTAAATATGTACTAAATAGATTTTCTAAATGCTTTTTATACCTGTATATATTATTGGACGTCCTTGGGTACGATAATTTGATATTTTGCGGATGTAAGAACACCTCAGCTCTCTTATGTCAAACCGCTCCATTAAAATCTTACGGTTATCAGTAGTTTTTTTCCATCTAGCAAATAAAAAGTTTAGAGTGATATTACTAAAAATAATAAAAAAAAGTACCTGAATCCTATTCGCAGCAATAATTTCCTGAAAAATGATAGCCCTCCTGCAAAACCGATTCCTTCATCATCGTGAATTTTATTAGAAACGGCTTTTATTATGGGTCTTCTCTTTTCAGTCACATGAAAATTATGTATAATTCTGCGAATAATTTCTTCCCCACAGTTATCGACAGTAGATTTTGGTGATGGTTCTGGTGGTTTTATTTTTGTCGATAAGAATGAATTTACTTTTCTTGTTTCAACAGCATGACCTTTTGCTTCTGCAACTGTATCTAGCAGCTGACCTATAAATGATGAACAACATCAATTATAATTTTGAATTTGTTTTAAAAAAAGTAATATTATTACAGGTTAAATATTATGTATCCACCTAATTTGTAAATATATTTACCTGTCACACCTTGTTTTTTAAAATAGTTATATACATTAAAAATTATTTCACGAGATTGTTCAAGAATAACTTTTCTCTTTTTCGAACAAGGGCTCACTTCCTCCAGGATAGAGTTTGTTGCCATATCAGACATTTTACCCTGTGTAAATAAATACAACTAAATTTTCAGGAATTTTATGATAAGTATATTTCTACTTACAAGAGGATGCATTCTTACTCTTGAATAGCTTTGAAAAAAAATTAATTAATAGATAAAACACAACAATAATATTACAAATAGGAAAACTCTCAATGTACGTACAACACCACTACGAAACACACCGATCAAATGCCTGGTACCGACTGACAAATAATCGATAAACGTTTGTGGCTCGTATAGTACACGGATTTATACTTCTAGCTGTTTCTCTCATTTATGAGGTGGCTCTCTTTCTAATTACTAAAATGTGTTTCTGCGCCAGTCTCATCCGAAAATGATTTTACTCTACCATCGTCGTTTGATAAAGCTACAGTGTTACCGAAACGCGTCACGTTTTTGTACACGTTTAGTAAATATACATTTTATATAGTGAAGATTAAACAAATTAATTGTTTTGTTTTATTTTACATCGTAACAACAAAGAACTCTAACGAAACATATTATAAAATTATTTTTTTATTTCTCCTTTGTTAATTGTATTATTTCCTTCCAGCAAGCAGATGGTGAAGATGAACTAAAGAAAAGACAATTAATGGAATTAGCTATTATAAATGGAACATACAGAGATTCCAGTTCAAAGGCTGCATCAGTAGTAGGTAAGTAAAGCTGGGTCATCATAGATTTCAGCTTCATATTTTTAAAAATAAAATATTTAATTAAACATCTAAAATGCATATATAGCATTAGCTCCCACGTTTCTATCTTCCCTAGCTTGCGATGACGAATGGAGACGGGTAGCAGTCGCCGCAGCGGACGCCTCACGACTTCTGAATCCCGCAATCCCCGGACTCGCGACGCCGCTGCGCACGCCCACCGCTCCACTGGGAGCGCCATTGATTCTCTCACCGCGCATGTCCGTTCCGACGACGGCAGCGTCCATACTGAACGGATCCGCGCCACCCGGCTCGATTCTGTCGACGGGGGATCCCCACGGACTTCTGTACACGCCGTACGGAGCGGAATACACGAATTACGCCGCTTTGGCTGCAACGCCATTGCTTACTGAATACGCAACAGCGGATCATTCCGGTGGGTTATTTGCACGTTGACTAGGTTTCTTTTATTAGATAGGCTCGTTTACTTCAATATAATAATTATTATGATATGGGTACTATTATAAATGTTATGTTATGTATAATAGTTTACAAATGCATATTTATAGATATATATATGCGCATATGATGTCGTTAGCTTTGAAGAAGCAGCTATCTAAGAATTAGTGGCAGAAAGATACTGGAATATTCAACGTAAATTTTTATTGTATTAAACAAGATAGACTGTTAACAAATTTTGCTTGAATTAAGGGAGAATTACACATTTAATACTATTTTTATATACAAGCTTATTCAATTGTTCCGCAATACTTAAATATTTTTGATACCATAGAAATTTTCAAAAAGTTTTTTTTTATTTTAAGAAAACTATTGTAAGAACATATTTCTAATCTACACGTTGTTCATGTTATCATGGAAACTGTATTCAATTTGATTTTTTTGAATGAAATACCCTATTTATTTTTACGTAGCTGAAATCCTCGTGAGATTTTAAAGTACTTTTGTGTATACAATTTTGCTCCATTCTTAAGATATTTACATTTAGACACTAGCTCAATTTTATGTCAGAATTCTAGATTGTTAACCATAAAACTTTTGTTTGAAAAATCTTTATGATTTCAAAAATATTTAAGTGTTCCGGAACATTTGAATAACCCTGTATATAATGGGGTTCCTACAGCCTACGCTGCATCCTTCGACCCCCAATCGTCCCCACCCATGGCTCTTATCTCTCATGATTTAATCTATCCTTTCATTCCATGTCATAACGGGTCTTTCCCTTCTTCTTTGGTTTTGTGGTCCATACTGGAGTCCTTTTTGGCTTTGGATTCCCCTTCATTCTCATGTGCTTACCAAAGTAATTATCTAGTTTTTGTTCCATTGGTGCTTGAATATACTCTTCTAGTTCGTCTTCTTATTTCTTCATTTGGTATTCACTCCTATTTGGATATTCGACGTGCTCTCCTTAGAATGTCCATCTCCACAGTATTTGCGACCATTCTATATTTTGTGGACGTTTGCCAACATTCTGAGGCATCAGTTAAAATTGGCTAAACCACATCATTATTTTAGTTGTTAGCTTAATATTGTTTGGCCATAATAGGGAGGTTAGCATACGAATACATTTCTTGGTTTGCTGTATTAGATCTTGTATGGCCTTTTTTGACGTTGTATTCCGTGCATTTCACTGATTTGCAGTTCTGGATTCTCTTGTCTTTCCCCTACTACAAACGCTCAATTCTTTTTCATATTCGTATACAATTTCCACGTCTTATATTCTTCTTGGAGTTTTCTAAACATGTAATCAGTATGTTCTTCGCCACGAGCTATAATTATTTGATCGTCAGTAAATAGAAGGGTTATTAAGCATTGGTTTTCTATCTGAATCCCCATTCCTACAGCGTTTCTTCTCCAATTATCTAGCGCTTATTGAATATATATTTTAAGCAAGGTAGATGAAAGGTTACAACCCTGCTTAAGTCCTTTTGTCGCACGGAAAGGATGTCTAAATATTGTGTAAAATTTGGAAACAGTATTTCACATCCATTTAATATTAAGTAATTATTAGAATAAACTGGTATATTCATGACAAACCAAAACAAATGAAAAAATGATTTACGAATACGAAAGAGATGTTTTTAATAATGTCTTATTGTATGCACGACATTTTTGAAATCCCAAATACATACATGCAGTTGCTATGGTATGGTTTCAAACTGTTACTTTATTCAGTAAAAATTAATTTAGAAAACCCTTGCCAAAATACAGCTTTAATTCCTGATTACATGTTTCGCCAACTAAGCTTCCATCATCAGTAATATGCCCTAGCAGTGCCAACGCTCGGAGTGTAAATATATTTTTTCCACTACTGATGATTGCAACCTAATTATCGAAATACGTAATTTGTTTACAAACAAAATAGTCGTCTACGTCCGGTCTGTCATTGTTTCATGCAAATCCTGTCAGATTTTGTTCGCATATACCACTTGTTATTTCTATTTTATCTAACCTCAGCTTATGTTATTAAATCCCTAATTCAAATTTTTTTACTATCATTTAATTTATTTCAGTTTCTTTAATTTACTCTATTTAGGGCCTTTCTACTTCAATTTGAATATATGTGAATTTGCTTTCATATTTTCTGATTTGATTGAATTGTTGAAATAACTTTTCAAAATTATCTTTTTATTACCCTATCTTAAGTATAACCTCATCTATATATAAACACCACAGTAAAATTATATTTTTGAACAATTCTAACAAAATTCATTTTAAATAAATTCAATATCATGCATATCTATTTTTAAAGAAATCTTGATTTTCTATCTAAGACCTCAATTATATAAATAACAATGGATTTTAGACATGCTTACCCTACAAAATTATCGCCTTAATCGATTCCTTTTCCACATCAAATTTACCCAAAACTATTAGGAAATCAAATATGTATAGAAATTACTACATATATCGTTTGTGTAATTCTAATATCTGTTACATGTTAGGAATAGTATCATAAAACCATTCAAAATTCCTTACGTGAATTTCATAAATGAAATTTGATGTGATTTCTTAAATATTACTGTCAATTTCCATATTAGATAGACTACAGCCGACTTTATTTTATTGAATACAAAAGCTTCACAAAAATAACCTATTTTTAAACATTTGATATTTCAATGTATTTCGTATTTTTACAAAAAATAATCATTTAAAACTTTAAAAGTATAAAAATTTTATACTTTTTTTTATATACCCTTTTTTTCTCATTCCTGCCTGGTTAACTGTTGGGTACGTTTCATGATCAGAAAAAGACTAAATTTTAAATTACCAAGAAATTCATTTTAAAATCTGACAGATTTCGAAGTACTTTATTAAATTAACCATTCAAAAACAAACAGAAAAAAGTAAATAATTATTCACTTGAATCTCTAATATTTTATTCATTGGAAAATATGACTGGTGTAATAGCGATTAATAAAGATATCTATTAAAGAAAAAATTAAGAATTATTCGCTTGAATTTGGAACATATTATTCATTGAAAATTGTAGAAGTAATTAATGAAGTTAGCCACTTTAAAAATAACATTATATTCACCAAATATTTCTCTCTTAATAATATGCTTTTCATTTTGATTAAATAATCAAATTTTCTAAATATATACATTTTTTTTAAATTAGTTTAAGCTTTATAAATATATAAGTTTGAATAAAATTAAGGAATACTGCAAAGCATTAATTCTATTAGATCCCAGTGATTCCTAATATAAACTGAATGTGTATCAAATTTATCGATAAATTGTAAGTTATAGAAACATAACCTCTAAGCTTGTGACGTTTACCGTACCAAAAGTATTTGTATTTTATGATTCTGAATTGTTTAAATAAGGTGAAATTAGTGTTTAAAATATGAAATATGAGCCATTAGTGTTCGTTCTACTTAATGTAAAAACTATTTTATCTTGAATATTCCAGTATTTTTCCCATTTAGAATTTCTTATTTTTTATTATCAATATTATTATTATAATTTTTAGGTATATACATTACATATGTATAATTTTAGTCAGTTTTTGTTACAACTGTGATACTTTGAAAACCACAAAACGTAAGTCGAAAGAATAAATTTGCTTTGCTTAATTTATATACCTACGGATTCGTGGTTAATTAAAAAAAAAGGAAAAACAGAAATAGAGAATTCTAATATTAAAATGATTATACCATTAGATCCAGATATTTCGAAATAGAAAATTTATTATTTTTGGAATTGCAAAAGGATATAAAAAAATAGTAATGTTAACTTGCCTTAACAGGTTTTGAATGTAATATAATTCCTCACACGTTGGATTATATTTTATAAGATTTTCATTCATCAAAATATGAATATTGTAATGTAACAAGTATTTATAATTAAATATTTTTTCTAATTTGCTTGCTATAATAATGCTATTAAAACACCGAAAATAATTCTTTTATAATCTTTATTATATATAAACAAATGGTTTGTTAATCTAGTACAATTTCACTTTTCAAGGGTGGTAATTTCATGTTAAAATCAAACGTCCAAGTTGAATTGTCAAATACAGTTAAACATTAAATAAATTGTCCCTAAAACGGGTTTAAATTTAAATTTAGAATGTTGTTATTAAAAAATAAACAGTTAAAGCATTTTACGATACAATCTCTGAAGTCCATCATTTTTCAAATTATATAAACTGCTTCTTATAATTGATTCACGGTTTAATCTAAAGTAAATTATTCAGATTGTTTTCGGCAGTTTTTCTCTAATTTCAAGTAAGGTACGGTCGCGGTCACATAAAAGCGACCGGCACTTTTTCCTATTGTATACATCATGTCACTTAATAATGAAAAAAGTCAAATATTATTTAATTTGTCATTAGTGTCATTACTCATTACTTACAAAGCCAAAATTTATGAAAAAAAACACAAAATGTCAAATTAGTGGTCGCCTTTATGTAACCGCGACCGTACATTTTTGCATTAAATTTAATAAGTATGAAGTATTCAAAAGAAATTTGAGAAATTTTAAATTGATTTCAAATGTCATAGTGTATTGCCAATCATCGCGAAAATTCTCAAATATTGAAATTACAAATATTTACGTAGAGGAGGCTATAGAAGAGGCAAATTAGAAAAAATAACCTAAAAATTAGGTCTTTAAGATCATCTCGATTTGCTTGTCAGCTGTTCTTTGTTGTTTAACATACTATTTTATTTCCGTGGCAATTCTTAATTTATATATATTCAAAATTGCAATTATACATTTTGAAGAATATTACCTCTGGTCAGCAATAGTCATTTTTTCCCTGTAGATTTCCATAAATATATATATAATATATAAAAATTAATATATTTTAATAAATATTGACTACATCACATGTTTTTGTAGATATTTTTATTATTTTAAATATAAATATGATGTTTTAAAGTTTTAAAAATTTACAATCTATTCTGTACATTATTTTTATTATTATTATTATTATTATTATTATTATTATTATTATAGTAAGATCTAGCTTAGATTTTTACAAAAGAAATGCATTTACATTTTTTATGTTACCTCAATTGTTTTATTTTTATTTTATTTTTAATTTGTTCATAATTATAATTGTTTTTTTTTAAATCAATTACTACTAGTTTCACAAAGTTTATTAGATGTTATAATGTAGTGCAATAGGTTGTTTGACTTTCGATAGGGAGAAGAAACAATTTTATTTTTCGTTTTTCTCCAAAAAAAAAAAATTTTTTGAGAGCCTAAATCTAGCTAATGTGTACTTTTAGTATTTAAAATATATTCGCTTTTATTTGTTCAGCTGATTATTATGATTTATATGATATATATATGATGTATAGTTAGTTTTTTTATATTTTATTATATACATGTGTATAATTTGTATATTTTAGATTTAAGTAATTTACTATTTATGTTTCTCTGAGGAAAAGGTACCCAAACTTTGACAGATATAAAAAATTAACGAAAACACTACAGAAAAGAAAAACTAATTTAACAAAAAGATATTTTATGTACCTGAAAATGAATGCAACTGTTCATAAAAAATTACTAAAAAAAAAACCGTAATTTTTTTTAATGAATTCCACTGTGATCGCTATGCAGTTCTATTAAATCGTAAATATTTTTTATTTGATCATTTGCTATTGTATTAAATAATTAATTATAATTAGTATTCTGTAAGGATTAGTTGTGACATTTTTAATGTATAATTTTATATAATTTTTTTTTTATTTACACACGAAGAAATGGTCAAAACACACACCAACGATTTAACTATTGAGACATCTTCAAATTGAAAATAAACGAACAACTTCAAAATGAGATTAATAATTTTCAAATTCAGACTGAACAAATTCGAAATGAAAACAAGTAATTTGAAAAATAAAATTATTTAATTAACCACTTATTAATTCTGAATAGTTAAATATATGAACAAAATTACTAATTTTAGAAAATTGCATATCCTGCGTCGGGAATAAATCTTTGAATGTGTGCCTGAATATTTTGCACATTTGTTGATATTTATTGCATCTAGGTTGGCGTTGTACAATATTTTCTAATTGTTGCAGATGAAACTCTATTTGACTTACATTTGCTCTGCGTTCGCCCTGATACGTTTGCGCAATGTTGTGAGATTCATAATTCATAACAATTCATGATATGAAGGTTATGTTACCTTATGAAATTGTCAAAATTGGCTTATAAAATTATAATAAAGCATTAAAAGATTGAACTAATATTTTACTTAAAGTAAATTAAATAATCCTTAATATAAATATGTTAATGTAGTGAAAAATTATTGTGACTTTATTCTATTATTTGTATATAACTACCAATTCATTTTCTAAAAAAAAATTTGTTTCACATGACAAAATGAAATTCAAAATTGAAAATATTTCTTTAATTAATATACCTACATGATTTAGCGATAAATAAAAAGTGGGAAATGTAAAATATAAAATTGAACTACCCAAGTTAAAAATGCATATAATACAATAAAAATTGATTACAAAGATATTATTAATCCAATGCAATATTTGTTCTTTCATGTCACTGTCTGCATTAACATGGATAATAAATTCCCCAGGATCTTCACAATCTGTAACAACTTCCCTATCCCATCATTTCTGTATCTCTTCTTTGGTACGTTTTATAGTGTTATTCCAAATTTCCGGAGTAATTGTTTTCAAAGCGTCTTGCCATATCAACTTTGAATTGCGTCTGCTGATGGAAATACAAGTTCTGCACCATCAATAAAACCATCAGTATTACCAGCATGTAATATAATGAGTCCAAAAAAATAGCGTCTTTCTTATAGTGTATTTCTTATAGTGTCTTTTTTTATAGCGTCTTTCTTATAGTGTCTTTCTTATAGTGTCCTTCTTATAGTGTCTTTCTTATAATGTCTTTCTTATAGTGTCCTTCTTATAGTGTCTTCCTTATAGGTGTCTTTCTTATAGTGTCTATCTTATAGTGTCTATCTTATAGTGTCTTTCTTATTGTGTCTTTCTTATAATGGAAGCCAATGTTTCGATGTATTTTCCAAAGTGATATTTGACTACGTACAAAAATTTCTCTTTCACATAATACAGAACGTAAAGATTTTAACGTAATATGTTGTTCTGCAAATATACCAAAATTGTATTGTAGTTCTATTAATGTTTTACGAAACTTACTGTTTCTGTAACTGCATGTAACAAACAGCATTTCGAATCGCGCACTCGGTAAAATTGTCGATATCAACGACAGATTTCTTCTTGTCACGCTTTCGTTTTGGACTTGCAAATGGATTGCCTTTTTCAACATCAGAAGAGATCTTATTAACGGATCTAAGGCTTACTCCTAATGTTGCTGATACACGCTATAAAAAATGTTATTGCAATAGCGTGTATTGTATGAAAAAGATCAAATTTACCTCTCTTACTGCAGTTATAGACAGCAACGGTCCACCGTTATCACGTTCCGCTTTGACATTTTTTTGCAATTACTACAAAATGCTTTCGATATAATTATTTATGAAAATAATTGTTTTGTAGAATGTAACGTTAAAAACGGTGAAAAAATCATAAAAACAGGACCAAACAAAACGAGAGATATATATAAACTAAATGTCAAAGCATTATATTGAATATTATTTTTTATGATCATAATAACCCTAGGTATCAGTCCATAAAATTTGTGGCATATATTTAAAATCACCCTGTATATGTTGATACTTAACAGTCACTTAAATTATTAAATTGCATACGAGTTAAACCTTCGGGTGAAGAAATAGGCGATAAGTTGTGTGTTGCCGAGTTAATAACTGCTTGAATATCATCGGGAATCTAGTTTTCATCCATTGATTCGTCAATCTTCGCCACAATTCACAAAATGCAACAATTTTGCACAAAACTATTGTTTGTTTGACGTGTTTGTTCTTTAGCAACCATTAATTTGATTCTCACGTTGAAAAAAGCAAATACAAATCTTGAAAAAAATTCTAAGCGATCGTAGAAAAAACGATGTTAATAGCTTTTGCGGGAAAGCAATTTCGAAATTCATACAGGCACCAAAACACGCTTCACTCGTTTCGGTAACTCCTGCATTCGATTCGGAATTGTTATCTTCCCACACTTGTTATAAAAATAACTATTTCTAATATAATCTGCTCATTCTTTTTAACGTAAAACGACATCGTCAAGCAATTGTAAAATAATGACTTACAGGTTGGACATTTGTGGCGTTACTAAGAAATTATAACAAATCTCAATTTGAAGTTGTAAAGTTATAATAAAACGTGTACTTGATCAAATATATTCAATTCTCCGCGAACGTGTCAAAACTTGGGTACCTTTTCGAACAAGCAGGCATTAGATGTCGTTTGTCTTTGCTTAAAAAAAAAAAACGAAAAAAAAAAACAAGAAACTATAAGTAGGACTCTATGATTTCCATTCAAAATGGGAGACTGCTTAGTATGATTTTTGTATGTTTAAAAAGAGATGTTTGTGTAGGTGCAGCAATGGCTGCAAAGCAGCGAAGGAATTGGCCTCAGATCAGGGAACACCCTTACCAAAGGGCTGGCGCTCTGTCTTGAACAAAAGGTTAGTCTTCGATTTTATTTTGTTCTTTATTTTCTATGTTCAGGTTGCTCGTCGAAGCTGGATTTCTAATCTATTATATTATATCGAGGGAATTCAGAAAGAAGATAACATTTTATTGGCATGTCAAAGTTAAAAATGACCGGTGACAGATATACAAACGTTGGTAATATTATTTACAATGCAAACGTACCAGTTAGCACCAGCACAGTATCGATTCTCAGTATACATGTTATTTGCATAGTTTTTTTTTCAGCCTAAATGCCCTTGTACCAAGTTACCAGTGATGCAATTGTAAAATCCTGTGAATTATCCAAGGAATCACGATAAAATCTCTTTTTCTTCCATGGCTGCATTTTGCTAGATAGTCTAAGCCTTTTAGGGTTTAACAATCAAAACTGGTCCATTAATTGCCTTCTTCTAAATCTTAGAACTATATTCTCATCTAAAGTCCTAAAGTACCAAACATAATAACATTAACTTAGGCGCAATGCTCAGCTTTCATCATAAAACACTACACGAGTTCAAACGGCTTAGTTCTCCTCAATTTTCAGACGAGATATTCATTATCAAGAGTTGAAGAGTTTCTGCATTCTCGGCAAGGTGGATTCTGGCTTTGCTTTTGTCAAGAGCCATTCTAATTTCACTTTTAACATTTGCTATTTCAAGATCTTTATGTAGTAGGTGACTGTCATGATTTGCCATGTCACGTAACACTTTATTTCAGAAAGATTTGTATAAAATAAATCTTTGGCACATTCCCAAAACCATAGATCCACATTGCTTTCAAAATCTGTTTATATACATATATTATGTTATTGTTATCTATGTATTAACAACTTGGCGTTTTTTCAAGAAGGCAATAGTGTTATCTATATTCTAAATTGAGTTCTGTTCTTTTCTTATAAATGCGTTCTTTCTATTGACTGTCCTGCATTAAATCATTCCGAGATATTTGGCACTGTGGCGCCATTAATATCTAATAATGATATCTTTTTATTAATAAAATTAACATCCATAGACTTATTTTCATTAAAATTAATTCACCGTTGTTCAATCCCAATCAAGATTAAGTTTTGTCGCCTAGAAGCAATACAGTGTCGTCAACGAATTTGGTTATAATAACTACTTGCAAGTCGATGTTTCGCTAATATATTAAAGGTAAAGAGTATAGAGCCAAAAACACGGACCTGTGGTACACTAGATTTTATCTCTTTCAAATTAGAATATTCATCTTATTTTTTTTTTATCCTTAAAAAGTTTGCCTGAAATGTATAATGATGAGATCTCTACGTATCGTTCTGTACTTTATCGAAGACCTGTACCACATCAAAAGAGACTAGAGCAGACTTGCTTCAAGAGCACATTCAATTTGATCAGTGATACGATGTACCTGAAGTGTGGTTGAATGTTTTTGCCCGAATTTTTTAATTTAACACTTTCTCAAATATAGTGATATAATTGTCACCAGGGAGATAAGCTTGTAACATTATTTAACTCCATTTGTTGGTTTGCCGCGGTTTTCCAGCATAATTACTTCAGCTACTTTCCAACAAGGTGAAATACATTTCTGCATTGAAAAGATACATAATCATGAACATGCCTTTTCTGAGCAGATACTTTCGAATTACGCCTAGGACAAATTCAGAATTCGAAATTTCCTTATTTACTTCTATCGTGAAAACTACAGAAAATATGTACTGCAAACTTTATCCAAACAAACCAGGATATCTATACACAATTTCCACAACTTTGAATAGGTAATACTCAAAAGCAGGACAATTGCTTCTTAAAGGCGAAAGTGGTCCAGATAGGCACAACCTTCTAATACAAAATTGAGAAACTTTAACCCAGTTGGTCTTTAGGAAAATGAAAATAATAAAATATATTATATCTATTCTTCGTCAAAATGGGTATACCAATTTCAAAAATATTATCGTGATCCATTATCTCTGTTTCAATTAGAACCAACATATCTTAAAGATGGACAACGAAAGGATAGTCAAAATGGCACGCCAAGGAAAACCTAAAGCATCCAGACCACCAGGAGGACCCCTGAAAAGATGACGAGACAGCTGGTCACCAATCTCCCAAGAACGGGAAGACGACCGAACATAAGAGAAAGAAGTAGAAGATTACCTCTGTGATTTTTTATTTAATTTGAGAGACAGCCTAGTTCAGTTGGAAGGTGCTATATGCAATCACTGGTATCAAATTTTAACTTACGCAGATAATATTACATAATGGATTGTCAATATTCCAAAAGGATGAAAAAAAGGTCCCAAAAAATCCTACCTAAAAATAAAAATAAATACGTGGTGAGGATGGATCGATGGATACTTCGGAAGTCAGTGGCGATCAATTTGTCTTCAAGAAAATTTTCTTCTTTTGCTACTCAGTTTTTATGCTAAATAATAATTAATAACAATGGAGAAATTGGGAAAATGCATCACCAGCTTAATGAAACCTTTTAAGGCCAAGACAACTTGAAGAATGTCACAGCTAAATTTCTACCAAGCAATAATTGAACCAAATACATTCTATGGTAGCTAATTATTTGCACTGCATAGAAGTTATACAACTAAAAGAACTTTTAATGACAAAAATACTGGAAGAATGGGAAAAGACCACAAACTCAGAGATAACCTCTTTTAATTAGAAAACGAACGAAGAATTACACAGATTAGAATGTCACTGTATTGACTTGTTAACATTTACAATACCCATTCAGTTTCTGCGTAATCTTTTCATAAGTTATAAACTACATTATGCGATCGAACTCTTAAAATAGGCTACAGAAGATATTTTTGTCGTTTACCACCCAATTAGGTTGAAATCATTCGAGTATTATCTTCGTTTTGTGATTATTCAAACGTGTTGGTGTTAATGGTACACAGATCTCTTTACAAAGCTTTAATTTTTTTTTTAATTGACATTTAACGAAAGGCAAACATAATTTTTATTTTATTCGATGCAAATATTACGAAAAGCTTCATTGCTTCTGGAACCGCAATTCTTGGCACTGCATGCTTGAAACTTTATCTTGACTGAAGTTTCGTCCATTGTTGCCAGGGGAGATCTTCAGGGTTGCTAACACTATTGCTGGCACTAAAGATTGAAACAGTCTTCATTGCAGCAACAATAGTTAATAGCCCTGAAGATCGTCAGCTAAGATGGCAGCAGTTCCAACTTGGAATCCCAGAAGCAATCATAAGTAACGTCCGCGCAAGCCTACAAGCCCGATTACGAAAAGTTTCTTTGCGTTTGACAGCCATCCATAATTTTTGCAATACTTACCATAATTAATCGATTCCGACCATCCCCTGTTTTACAAAACTTAAATTAATATGTCCAAGTCATTCTCTTTAACTAACCCAATACGTACTTATGCTGTCACCTTTCGTAAAATCAGCATTGACTAAAATTAAAATTATGGAATTGTACGTTTCCTGTGCCAATAAAATACAACTTATTTTACCATTTATTTTAACAACTCTTCAGTATTTTACATTTGAGTTTTAGAAAGAAAAGATTCAAACGGGTTGTGACAGATATTTTTATTTTATAATTATTATTTTAGCTCTCTTTTTTTGATATTCTTACATGTCCTTAAGTTCTTCCCTTTTAAGTTCTTCTATTCTTTTCAATTTTGTGGATCATTGAAAAGGTGAAGAAGGATTTTTTTATCTTGTTACCGTTTACAATTTTTTTTATTACGTAATTTTTACATTTTACAATATATTTGAATTAAAATATATTCAAAAAATATATTGTAAAAGAGTTTTTAATAATTAATACTCATTCGTGCAAACTAGTCTGTCGATTGCACCTTTTTTTATGACAGTTTATAACTTCTACTAGTCAGCAAAATTTCAGGAGAACAAAAACGTATATTTTTTCTTAATATTATGAAAATATATAGTACAAAATCTATATCTACTTCTTATGAACTTATGGTTAATTTCAAGGCATCTTTTAGTGGTTAATATGTGTGCTACAACGATTATTTACCAAATTTAAATAATAATAACGTTAAGTAATTTGAAGCTATTGTTTTTCATATATAGTGCGATCGAAAAGTCACGCACATCAAAATAAATGTACACATATTATTTTACAACTTTTATAGCTTTTTAAACACTTAAGGATTGAGCCACAGAAAAAGTTTTGTTATTAATATTTTCACAATTATGTAAGAGCTTCCTATTATCGCCCTTTCGTGCTTCAAATTGGATACAAATTCTAAAATAAAATTAATTTTAACTTCACCTCTTAATAAAGTTGTTATTATTGAAATATTGATTTGAATATCTTTAAAAATATTTTAATAATTTACGAGTAGTACACATACCTCTGCAGTTATATAAATATACTTTATAAATAAACAATTTCAAAATTAAGAAAAACCAAAGCCACTAATTGTTTTCAAAACTTCATGAACGTCGAATGACTTATCAATTTACCCCTAATACTTAATTCTGTGTGGTGTTTATATCCTTCTTTCCTTTTCAAAAAAAAAATGAAAATAAATTCTTTTATTTTTATTTCTATTTTATGTATTGTTTATGGTGCTACCTTCGTTAGAACAAATACGGTATTTTATTTAAATAAGTTATAGTAAATAAATATACATACTTCATTGTATTGTCGTATTGTCGAATAAAACTTGTTTGAAGTGGTCTAAAAAAAAAGTATATATTTAAAAAATATATATTTTTTTTTTCAAATTTTTCATTTATATAAAACACTTTAAACGTGGCAAAACAGCGACACAGAAAAATAAATTAAAACAAGTTTCGACAGGCTTGATAATCCACTCGGCCATGATGTTGTGTTTTGTTTTATTTTTTATTAAATATTATTGGTAGTTTTATATACGTAGATATTATATATATATATATAGCTATAATGATATATTTTTTGTATTTTGTTGACTTGCGCCAATGTGGAAGAAAAAATATATTTATAAAAAAAGAAAACTGTTGATCTTTTTTTTTTAATCTTCTTTTAAACCCTCATTTACAATTTGTCTCTACTTACAAACAAAATGGCTGCAATTTGCATTAATTCGATAATTATATAACTACCATTAATATATTAATTACTATTATTAACAGTGTACAGGGCGCATCAAGAAATTTTTTGATCGATTTATAGAACGTCGGAGTTAATTTGAATTTTAAATATATATGTTTATACAGAGTGTTGCAAAAAAGTAGGTCAATCCGTTAAACATATATTCTTTGGGCTTAAATAATGCGACTTACTTTATGTCACTTTCTATTTGAACGCTTTTTTAATATACAGGGTGTCAAAACAAACTTTTTAAATAGTACTTATTAATAACTGGGATATTTTGACTTATTCTACTCTCTATTGTATTTTTTATTGTTCTTAAAATTGTTTGTTTTAATTTATGTCATGGACTTTATAAAATAAATAAAATTGTTAAAAAAAAGCACAACACTGAGTCAAATAAATAAAAATACCTCAAACAACACCGGAGATATTAATAAATATACTTTTTAAAAATTTTACTTTAAACCCTGTATATTGAAAAAAAGGCGTTTAAATAGAAAATGCCATAAGGAAAGTCGTATTATTTTATCCCAAAGAATGTATGGTTAACGGATTGACCTACTTTTTTATGACACTCTGTATATTAGCATTTTACTAATATTACATATATAAATATTTGATTTCTAACATAGTTCGTACTAATTCAAATCAACTCAACGCACGCAATGAAAAAGGAAATATTTTTTGTAAGTTTGTTAAAAAATTTTTGGCACACTCTGTATACACACTTATATTACATACATAATATAGTAACTAATTCCACTTGGCCAAGTTCACTAATTTTATTTAACGAATGACCTTTGTTCTCATAGCACTATATTAAAATGTACAGAATAACCAACATAATTAACAATTAACACTTTTTTTGTACAGATTAATACTACACCTTCGCCAATCAAAAATAGTCGCAAAAATTAATCACATCGTCTTTTTACAGCTTACTTTAATTTTAATATGGCTACATCGAGCATTTTTCTATAATTGTTTATAATTATAATATATGTATTCAATTCTATTTCCATACATAAAATATTTATGTACAGACAGCGTAATTCGCTAATTTTATATTTGAAATTGTTTGGGTTCATGCACATCATTTGTAAATATTCATTTTATTATACACGTATGTATAATAGTATATTTCATCTTTCTCATTTTGAAAAGGTAGCTCTATTGCGTCTAAGAACTAATTGTAAAACACTATTACATATACACTACCGGTCGAAAGTATTTGGGCACCCCATAAAATCATAGTATTAGCAGAAATAATTAAAAATACAAACAAAAATGTGAAAATATACACAAAAAGTAAAAAACATTTACAATTTTTAATTTTTGTCTCATCTACGAGGGGTATTAATATATTCTTAGCCTACTATTAAAAAAATTTAAAGTTGGGACTTAGAATATTTTATTATTCAACATAGTCTCTTAATTTAAATTAATACACTTAATACAGCGATCCTGCAATGCCTTTAACTCTTCTAAAAAAAAGATTCATCTTGGTCTCCAAACTAGCCCACCACAGCTTCTATTACCTTTTCGTTACACAAGAATTGACGTCCTTTTAAACTTTTTTTTAAATAATTTCAGCCCAATTCGACGATCTGATAATATCATGTAGTAAACTGCGTCGATATTTTAGGAGGTGGACATCATCTTCGCATATGATGGGCATTGTTCGCCAAGTATGTTAGGCATATCTTCGTAAATTTACTTACCACTTAACCTCTTCAAATACAAGTATTTTATGATGCCTCGGTACTCCAACTTATGGATTTTCACATTTGCATCGACATGTTTTCTTTCAAAAATTTACTGGACAGCAATACTACAACTTCTTGACATAGGATAGTGGCATTTTAAAATGTCATTATTTCTTGCCATTATAACAAGATTTTGTTCAAGGAAAATGGTCTGGGCTAACTAGATTTTTTTTATAACAGCGGCGCATATTCTTGGCATTCTGATTATTAATTTAGCCAATATTATTGGTGCTATTTGTGTCCATGCTTTTTGTAGCTAACTCCACATATCAGCAGCGGATGTTAGTACTGATTTCCACATCTTCCGATCGAGTTCTTCCCTTCGTAGCTCGATTGGATTAAAAAAAAATCTATCGCCTCACAATGGTACAGGCGTTTTTTGAGTTTTTGAATTGGCTCCAAATTTGTCTGCACTAATTAACGTGAGCCGATTTTGTTCGTCGGTTAGAAGATGCGAAACTAACTTTCCGACACCCAGTTCATCATGTAGAATTATTTGGATTGAGGTCATTGAAATACTCATGGATGCCTCAATTTCACGATATGTCACATGTCTATCTTCGTTTTAATCAGGCGACCCACACCATCGATGTTTTTCTGGGCGACTGGACTTGTCCTAGGATCATCACTGATTATGGTGCGTCCACGTTGGAATTCACAGTGCCTTCATCTTCAAAAACAGAAACCATTTCAAGAAAACATTGTTGTTGAGCTAATCCTCTCCGAAAGTTGTCAAAAAATTATTACACGAAAATTTTTTCGATTCAATTTTTCGGGCAACTTATAAACTAAAAATTCACTATGACTAATTCATTTACCGTATCTTGATGAAATTTTAGATTTAAGTTCACGAAATATTGATATTAGTTTTGACACCTGGCGTTTTTTTTTCGGGCGCCATCTATGAGGCTATATGCAAAACTAAAATGACATCCCTCGCAACACAGGTCAACAAATTTAAACTTTTTTGAACATTGATGAAAATAGGTGTATGTAAAGTAGTTTTTGGTCCTAAATCAAAATTTGTATATTAAATACTGTAACACATACAGTTTCTTTGTTACAATTGATTGTATTGCACACAAGACAGAATCAAACAAATTTACTGAAACATAAATGTGTTCTTAATGGTTTTCTCTCGTGGCAATTCTACCTATATCGTTTATAGCCAATAATGTCAATAAACTCATGATATAAAGGACAAACAGGTACTTGCGAATGGGACGTGGTTGTCCGTTTCTGAGAGGTGTTTTAATAACTACCTACCCAAATAAAATACAAAAACAACATTTTCATTAATGTTACAAAAATAATGTCGACCTATGTAATTAATACAATATTCATACAAATTTACAAATTAAAAAACTATTTAATTATACAACAATACGACATATATCCAATAATTATTTTTTTCAAAGCACACTCCTAGAAGCTAAAAACGCTACCAAAATATGCATAAATTTGGAGAAACTTTAGAACTTATCGTAATTAAATATTTAACGGGTTTTTCAATAGGGTCATAACATTTTGTATTTGAATAAAACACAAAATAATTTAGATATCCTGCTGAAATTTTTTCCAGGCGTAGTATAGCAAGCGCCAATTAAGTTGGCGCGAGGAGGGGGTGCGCGGAAGCCGGTTTTAAAAACGTCCACCCCCACTACTCAAGTAATTGTCAGAATACATTTGTCATTGACGTTTGACGGAACATAATGTCTTTGCTAGGGGATCATAAAGTGACACACGCTCAGAGGTTAGAATTATCTGACACTTGTGTAAAACCAAATTCAAATCTCCCCACTACTTTTAATCCTGCGCGAACTTACCCCTCCTCGCGCCAACTTAATTGGCGTTTGCTATACGCGTGTTAAATATTGATATCGTTCATATGACCACCGCAAGCACATTTGCAGCTATTAATTCTTTAGAGCCAATTTTCCACCACTCTTCCAACAACACATGTTGGCCGAAACGTTGGCAATTTCGTTCGATATTGTTCCAGAGTTTCTATAGCGTTGTTGGGTTGTTGGCATAAACCAACGACTTGACGTGACCCCCATAAAAATAAATCTAATGGCAATCACATGAGTGAGGTGGCCATTCTACCGGACCATTTATCAAGATTACCGAATTTTCCCTTCAATAGATCAATTGTTTGACCAGCTATGTGGCATGTGGCACCATCTTGTTGGAACACACATCACCGATGTCAAGTCCATTCAATTCTGACCAAAAATAGTCTTCCAACATGGCACGAAAGCCAATTCCATTGATGGTAACATGACGATCATTTTCGTCGACGAAAAAATACACCTCCGACATTAAAATCCACGCCACACAGTCAATTTTGTAAATGCAATTGAGTCCATTGAAGCGCATGTGGGTTTGTTGCTGTCTAGCAACGTATATCTTGCTTATTGACGAAGCCATTAAGCCAAAAACGAGCTTCATCGCTGAAGATGATTTTTCGATGAAATTCAGGATTTTCCTCAAACTTTTGCAGAGCTCAATCGGGGAAATTTCGCCGCTTCAAATGATCAAGAGGCTTCACTTCTTGAATTAATTTGATCTTATAAGGGTGTAAGCCAAGATCTTTACACAATATTCGCCACAACGTAGACTGCGAGATTCCCAATTCCTGTGAACGGTGTAGGATCGACTGATTTGGTTCCTTTTGAATTGAATACGATATTTTTGGTAGTTCGACCGGGTGTTTTGTCTCACTGGCACAAGATGTTTCAATAGTGAATATATTAATTCGAACTTATACACTATAGCACGCACTGGCGGTCTAGTGGGGCGATTATTACGACCGAAAATTGAAGTAAGTAAAGTTGCGATTACCAACTCAGAATTTCGGTACTAATTTTTAATAATTTCCAAACGTTGTTCGTTCGTGAATTTCATGACAAAAATGTAAACCTTGAGTGACTTTTTGACATTGACAATAAAAAAATTTAAGGGTGCGGTTGTATTTAAATACAAAATTTTTATGCGCCTATTGAAAAATCAAATATAACTAACGTGCTTTCAAAAACTTTCCTTATTAGAGACGGTTATGCGTTTTTGAATGCGGAAAGTTTTTGAAGACACTTTACAATTCCTTTAAAATGTGTCCTCTGTATGGAACAATATCTTGTTTTAAGAACCAAGCAAATTCTTTTAAATTGTTTAATTTTTGCGACACACAATTCTACAATAATTTTCTTTTAAACATTCACCCATTCAATGCGTGTTGACTACTTAATAATTGCACTTGTACTGTTTAGCTCTTTCACCAAAAATCTTTCAAACTCTCAATTTTAATGTACATGCTATAGAACATTTTTCATTCTTTCACAGAAAAGCTATACACATGATAGATAATGTATATCTTTCACACTTATAATTGCATACTTATTTTTTTTAATATCTTTTATGTGTTTGGTAATTGGCTTTTTTTTCACTAATTACTCCAGCCTGGTTCAAATGATAACAATATATTTCAATTTATTTTCAAAGTTTTATGATCAGTAAAAGTATTTTTAGTTATAAGATGCCATTAGTGATTATAATTTTAAAAAGATGCTCGTATTAGAAGTCCAAAATTTAATTGTTAATATTTTGGAAATTATTAATACTTCGTAAAATTTCATTTTAAATAGGCGTGTGGCCCTTAGAAGAAGATTTAAAATTATGTAAAAGCTTGGATAGTATTTCTGAATGGTTGAAAAAACTTTCACGTCATTATTAGCATTTTAGAGCAGATTTTTTTGGAAGAGATCGAATGTTAGACGACGGAACAAGCCTTACAAAATGAATGTGCATTATTGAAGAAATTCTATTTTTACATCTATAATCGATAGATAACCATAATCTTAAAATCTTCCGAATATTTTGGGAATTAATATTCTAATATTTTTAATTTTATTTTCAATTAAAAAAGTAAATTCACAGAGAAGAAAATAATTAAAAGAGGATATCAATATATGAAATACTGGGAAAAGTAGAATTGTTATTTTTCGCCACATTCCAGAGTTCTACTCAGTACAAGTTAATATGTACAAGTGCTTTCAATATACATCGCGTTTTGTAAAGAACTGATATATAGGTTGCAAATTAATTGCATTTTCGCGAAGTAATATAAATGTAAATATTACTCTCTTCATTTGACGACGCTAATTATTCGAACTTCTTAATTGAAAAATTAACGGCGAATTTTTTTTTAATTAAAAAATTCGAATAATTAGCATCGTAAAATGTAAAAAGCATATTTACAACTCATATATGTGTTTATAACATCAAAAGTTCAACCGCCTCGCGTCGAGATCTACGCTTGTAACTGGGAGCGTCTCGTAAAAAAAAAACTTTTCGCAAACATCTCTTACAATAAGTAATTTCTTTGTTAATACTTAAATATTATCGGACTGTATATATTAACAAAAATGCTGAGTTTTAATTTCATACACCTGATATGTTTTGAAAACGTTTGTACGTCAGTATATATTAACTTATATTGAGTAGAATTCTGAAATGTGGGTAAAAATCTGCCAACTCTAATTATAACAAATAAAAGTATTGGTAATCGTTTTTTTTTCCACGCTAGAGAGACAAATTTATTTCTTATAATTTACGGAACCTAAACTCGTGTATACAAGGTGAAATAATTAAATAACAAGATTTTTTCTTATTTACTTTATTCACAAATTTTTTTGTGGTGTTTGTATAGTGATCCATTAAGAAGGTGAGAGTGTAGAAATGTTTAATTTAACTCGAGATTCGAACCTTCGACCAATAAAACATTTCTGAGTCTCCCCAAGGAGACCAGTTGAATAGTATAACGAAATTAAGGTTACACGTGCCTTCACAATAGGTTCTTCGAACGATATTCCCAACTCGAAAAGTTCCGTTGAAACTCTTTCGAAAGTTATACGCTTAAGAATGCGTATTACGGTCGTTTCAATGTCCTTAACGCCTTCGAAATGGGTTCCTTTTTTTCTGACCTTTAACCCTTCACCTTGGGAAAGAGGAAGAAATGGCAAGAAGCAAGATCAGGGCTGTACAGTAGAAGCACATGAGCAAAAAAACTCGTTAAATTAATGTTGAATGCGACAGCTCATTGATACGCTAATCACTCACACTAACCATTCATTCTCAGATAATTTCACAAAGTAACCCACACCCCAACACATGTTTTTCCGTATGCGTTGTTTTTGGACGTTGTCTCTCTAACGGTTTCTCGCCCTTATTTAAAACGATTCGCCCATTCCTAAACACGACTTTTCTTCGAAAAACATTTCGCCATACACACTTGCAATTTTCTTCAAATTTCAACCGAATTTTCGCCAAATTTCACCTAATTTTTTTTATTTTTTCGATTGAGATTCAACCACATTCCCGATAATGTATATTACGAAAACCAAAAAGGGAATTTGCAAGCACAAAAAGTCTTGTTATTTAACTTACTACACCTCGTAAGTAAAATACTTAGATATATTGAAAAAATAGCATTACCGTGAAGACAACGGACTGAAAAAGCACCATATTATTAATCTCTGCTTATTGAAAAATATATTAATTATTGGCTAATTGTTTAATCCAATAAAACCCAGTATTATAATTCAAAGTTGAAGAGATTTATATAAAAGACGTTCCAAAATAGAAAATGTATCAACACTTGTCTGAGCATAAAATGGTATAATGCTATATTAAGAACGGATATGCTCAAAATACATCCATGAATGTGACTAATTTTGATAATGAGCGATTTGGTCTCTAATACACTATATAGAATATTGATTTTAATTTTAAAAACTAACAAAATTAATATGGTAGGGGAGATTTTTATATTATCTACCCTAGCATTTATTCTAGCGTTTTTCTAATAAGGCTGTATCTTCTAAAAAAAATCTTTCGATAAATCTTTTAAATTTAGGAAAGAGATGATAATCACTTGGTGTCAAGTTAGAGCTGTAGGGTGAATATAAATCCACAGTCGTTGATTATTTCACAGAGTTACCGAGCATTGTAAACTTTGCAATTGTTATGGAGGAGCAAACTTTTGGGGCCTTTTCTGCTATATAGCAGTTTTCAAATTTCTAATTGTTTTCTTATATGCTTTTCATGTAATTGTACCATTTTTCTTGGTGTATTTAATTAACAAGATTCCTTCTGTATCCCAAAATACCTTCGCCATTAGTTTTCCATATGAATTTTCCGTCCTTGCAGAATTCTTGAATTCTTATCTTGTTGGTAGGTTCCAAGAATACACCCAGATCTAATCACCTGTTATAATTCTCGAGAAAAGGTTTTTATCGTCAGCTAAAACACTCAAAGTTTTCCCCACAAATTTGTTGCCGGCACAATTTTTGATCGGGAGTAAACAATTTGAAATCCAACGGGCTGACGCTTTGCAAATTCCTAAATCATCGTGTAAAATTTTTAATACTGTGTCTTCTGGTTTCTCATTTCAACAGAAATATTTTACACGCTCTATCTTCGATCTGCTAAAACCTGTGCATCGACTCTCATAATGTTTTCCTTAGTTCTTGCTTCGATAAATCTTCCCCATCTTTCGGATCGTCTTGAATTGATTCCATACCCCCATCGAAATAGCTTAGATCAAAATTTTACTGTAAAATATAACGGCATATCTTCCTTCCACACGTTAGTTATATTTTTAGGTACATTTCCTTTTTGCGCCAAGAATTTTATCTCGCTTCTATGTTATAACTGAATTTAACTCATACCAACGAGGAATTGTTGACTGACGTGGTGCTTCATTACCGAAAACAGGAACCAACTCAGCGAGGCATTCTTGTTCAGATAATTTGTCTTCGAAAATTATAAAAAATTATTGAATAAAACACTTGGTATATTTGTTTCACAAAATGTATTTAAAATATCTCTGACATATGTTTCGACTTATTCAGTCATTCTCGAAGAGTCATGTAAACTAAGTAAAAAGTATACTCCTACCAATATTTACGCGTATTTTTTTGAAAAGGTTTATTACAGCATCGATTGTGGGGGTGTTTGAAAAATCCAACTGCGTGTTTGTGACCTGTCTGTTGAGATTTATGGCTTTTTTAATTTCTAAAATTTCTAAGAAGTCAAGCCTTTTACCCTTATTACAAGAGTGTAAAAGTTTGAAATTATTAGCATTAAACAAATGAGAATTTTGAATACAGTGTTCCGCGAATCCCGTAACCATATTGCCATGTAAAATAGAACTTCTATGTTCTTTGATACGTTCTTTTATAGAGCGTCCTGATTGGCCAATGTATACCGCGTCACAATCACTGCAAGTTAATTCATACACCCCTGACTTATCACGCAATTCTGTTTTTCCTTTATTGTTAACTAGAATATTACCTAAATTGCATTTATTTACTAGGATGACATTTAGGTAATATTCTAGTTAACATTAAAGGAAAAACAGAATTGCGTGATAAGTCAGGGGTGTATGAATTAACTTGCAGTGATTATGACGCGGTATACATTGGCCAATCAGGACGCTCTATAAAAGAACGTATCAAAGAACATAGAAGTTCTATTCTACATGGCAATATGGTTACGGGATTCGCGGAACACTATATTCAAAATTCTCATTTGTTTAATACTAATAATTTCAAACTTTTACACTCTTGTAATAAGGGTACAACTTGACTTCTTAGAAATTTTAGAAATTAAAAAAGCCATAAATCTCAACAGACAGGTCACAAACACGCAGTTGGATTTTTCAAACACCCCCACAATCGATGCTGTAATAAACCTTTTCAAAAAATAACGCATAAATATTGGTAGGAGTATACTTTTTACTTAGTTTACATGACTCTTCGAGAATGACTGAATAAGTCGAAACATATGTCAGACATATTTTAAATACATTTTGTGAAACAAATATACCAAGCGTTTTATTTAGTAAATTATTCATTATGTTTCACCAAGAGCCAACCGTGAATTCTATACATTATATTAAAAATTATTGCTTGAAAATTGAATTCCATTTTTCGACTAACTTGTCAACTTTAACAGTTCGTTGTAGCTACAACACTACTGATGAACGCTACAACTAATGATGGAGGTTAATTTTTAGTATTGACATTTGATTAGTGGCGTCCTCTATGTCCCAATATGGAAAACATACAAAACATCTCTCTTATAAGTTCATATAACGTATGCTATTTGACAGCAAAAGTTTAGCTATTGTTACTTAATTTCTTCATGGCTAAGTAGATAATATAAAAATCTCATCGGGTATTTTGGAACTTTCGTGTCATTTCTATTGGAATAATCTCACCATTATTTTTAAGATAATCAACAATAATTTAATCCTGTAGATAATTAATACTTAATTCCCGAATATTGTCCATAAATTAATTCAATTTATATTTAAACGCATTCCCCCGGTATTAAACACAAAATGGCATCTTATCTAATCAAACGACGCTGGAGTAAAATATATTCGATTCACAATATTCATTCAAAGACAAAAAAATAATCCAAAATTAATCGATTTTATTATTATTTGTTTTTTAATATAATTAATATTTGCTCGCGGACGAAGCTATAAAACAAAATTACTAACAAACTGTTTTTTCTTTTCTTTTCTTGTTAACCCCCGATTGCCCGCGACCTGTAGGCTTGGAGTGCTAACCCAGAGTCACCTGTTGCGACTCCACTAACTAAGGACGCCGGATCAATCCACCTGCGGTAGCGGTACGTCTAATAACACACATCACTAACAACCAACCACTTCCCAGCACCACCCTAAATACTAAATGGACCACTCTTCATCTTGGTACACATAAAATATAATGTACGTTTTTTTTTTGTTTAACTTTTATTAATAATCTCAAATAACATGCCTTGTACACTGGATAACAATACAACTAACTAATCATTATTTTAACGGCAGGATTAAATCTACTTTTTTTTTAATTAAACAGGAAATTTTATGTTGGTAACTTTGGGATATGAAGTTGGTGCCACGTTGCTATGTACATAATTAGTACCAACTTAAGTTATTATTAATTTTTTTAGGTTATGTATCTTGAACGTCACTATATTCTATTTTTATTTTGTGTGTTAGTTGTATCCAGTGTACACAAAAATATACAAGTTTCAAATACGCTCGTGCATATGTAATATGCATTTTGGCTTAAATACACTTTAAATAAAATTCGTACAGGACATCTTAAAAAATTAATTTGACTAAAAAGAAAATATGCGTGTACTATTAGTAATTAATCGTAGCAAAAACAAAGCGAAAGAAATTAGTTAGGAATGGAATTAGGTGCATGTATTTGTAAATTAATATTAATTTTACGTAAAATTGACAATTCATTTGGTGTAATACAATTACAGATACCTGTATCTAATGGTAATTAATTAACTAACTTCTCTCAATATTTAGTATACTACTAATGACTAGGGCTGGCGAATTTGCATCAACATCCAGTGGCGGACGCATAAAAGTTTACACGTAAAATAAATAGTAAGAAATAAATAATAAATCGTGCTGAAAACGCTTACCGTAATCAAAAGTCTTCCGTGAAATCACAAAGTGAGATATCTTTCCACAGTTCTTTCAGTCAAGTTAGTGCAACGTGCGGGCGGAATAAATGTTTTTTAAATGCCGAAAACAACTATCCTACTTTCTAATGATTTTATATTTGCAAATTTAAAATAATCTTTGAAACAACTTAATGGATATTTAGACGTACCTTCACAAATTTGTCTTAAGATGAGAAAATCGGAATCTTTGTCTAAAACACTTACAAATTTTTCTAGTACATTAATTTTTTCGCCTTCTGCAACGCATAGCGGTGCGTTAACATCATCCACAATTTGAAGAGAATCCTCTAACGACATCGAAACATTTTGTAATCTTTCAATTCCCTTCGGCTAGTCCGAAATAATTGTTGTGTATAGTTCGTAAATCACTTTTCACTTGAGTGAGTATCTTGTAATATTACTTGACTTTTCTTGATAGCGCAGCTACTTTCGGATCGAATTTTTTTAAATAACCTTTATATCCTTAAATAACACATAAATAGTGTCGTTTGCCACTATTTATATATGAATGGTGTTTGCTATTGACGTGACGTTGACAATCCCTTTTGGACAAATATATTAAAGGTATATTACAAAGTAGACATTGAATTTTAGCGCCATCATAAAATAAGTCCGGCATTTCTACTATAACGTTTTCAACAGTGTCCGAAATTGGTCGTTTCCGCTACGTATGTAACTGCGACATTTTTGAAACAAACGTAGAACTAGGAAATAGTACTTAGCGCAGCATACATGTGTATATACAACAGATCCCGATCAGAGTCGATGTAATACTATCGAGCTTATACCACTGGCTGTTGGTGCCATTAGCCAACTCAGCTAATGACCACATTATGTATGTATAACATTGAGGTTAGGTACTGTACGAATTTTTAAAAGTTAATATACTAATCTAAGTGTAAAAGTACAAAGTTGTTGATAAAAGTGCCAATATTGTAAAAAAAAAATTTAATCAAAATGAAAAAATACTGTGCCTTGAAAGAAATCTATTTTAAGTAACGTGTTATCCATTCATAAATGCTTAACGACCCTAAATAATGCTAAGGAAAAAAATCTTATTACTACATTGTGAATTTTAACCAGATTTACAGAAGCTGGTGTTTAGAGAAACTGAGTCTTCCAAGTATATGCTTTTTTAATGATTATGCAATAAAGCAAAATATGTATTTATTTTTGCGATTTTACTTGTTGACTGTGATCTGTTGGATTATGTTTATATTAAAAATTCTTTCACTGTATTAATTTGTTGGTACAGTGTTTTTAAAATTGGGTTCAATACGATACAACATGATAAATATTGGCTATTGTTAAGATGTTGTGAAGTAAAAGTATTTGGAAAAAACCCGAGGAACCATAAGAGGGATCCCAAAGGAACAACTTTGCCTTATAAAGTTATAGTGGGAAACGTATTCTTAACCTGCAAAAAAATAAAAACCATTGAACTAACCTTAGATTTCGTATATTTTCAACACCACATTTCGGATAATCGTGTTATTTATTTATATCACTTGAACAAACGTGAATTTTTGTTACCACAATCTTCATTTTGTTTAAATATTCTGGTAAAAGTCCGTTTCCCCCTATAAGTTTATAAGGCAAAGTTGTTTTTTTCGAGGTCCTTTAATCGTTCCACAGATTTTCTTCGAAATACTTTCGTTTGAAGCGATCTTGACAATAGCTTAAATATTACTTTGTTATAAATATATTCTAAAAATAAGATACGCACTTTATACATGGATGACACAAACAATAAATAATAAACAATAAAATAAGGTAGGTACATTTTTATATTATATATATAAATATGTAGATATATATAATATTGTAATTATTGTAATATTACTTAAAGGTGACTTAAAACTTTGAATCCCATAGTGCTATTACTTAAGATCTGTTTCTATGTATGATATTATTAATTTAGTGATTTTATATAATATATATATTATACACTTATATATTACATAAATAAAAAAAAATTAAAAAAATATATATACACATATAGTATATATACAGAAATCAAAAACAAGTTATTAATGTGTTAAATATACAGGGTTAGTTTAAAGTTTGTAGACGCCGATTTACTGTCGTTTATTTTGATTTTTAGGAAATAATTTGTTGATATAAAAGTTTTTTTAATGTAATTTTTTTTATTTATTTGTGAATATCATATTTTTTCTTCAATTTTAAGTTACGCATTTTTGCATTTATTTTTTTAATAGAAACTTATTAATTTCAGTCTACCATTCGGTAAAGCATTTTTTCTCTTTGGTATAGTACATATTTAACGCTTGAAAACCGAAATTTTTTTTCTGTTGAAATCCATGTGAAATTGAGTAATTAATTATGATGAGAATTATATAATTACTTTTGTGATGAACATTATTTGGTAAAACAAATATTAACGATATTAAATCGCTGTCTTCATAGTTTTAACTAAACCTGTATAAAATAATGCATAACTTAAAAATCATCGAAATCTATTTTATATAATTATATATATTTATATATAGAAATATCGTGCATACAAGGAAAGCAATAACTTTACACATATTAATTATATATTTAATTGTTTGTTTTTTCTTCTATATGATGTTATAATAGAAATTTTATTGTTTAAGAAATCGTGTTGAAAAAATTAACATTTTCCTAATTTTATATTCCGACATACTCATATTATCCGAATCATTATTGTATTAAAATGGTTTTAAAAATATTGAGATACATTCATAACGAATTTTAGAAGGTCGTATTTTGCGCACCAAAAAAGGAATTTAAATATCCAATCAACCAACTTTTCATCAACAGCATTTGCTTCTAACATTGTCAAAAAGTAGATCTCATTTTTTTAAGAGAAAACAACTACGAAATATTACGTTTACGATGAATTTGTCTTAACACAAAATTTGACTTTGCCTTTTTCCTAAATTTTGTTTTTAATGCATTAAACTTCAACTACAGTGTATTTAGATTACCATATTTGACATATTACCATTATTAAATTTTAAATTTTTAAATTTTAAATATTTAAATTATTAAAATTACCATCTTTGAATTATAAATAAGACGTATTGACCAATTATTTTAATTTCATTCCAAAAAAAGGTTCACAATTGTTTTTTTACACCGAATATCTGAAAAAAATTGTAAGAAAAATATGTAGCATGTCACATATTGGTAAAAATGTTGTAAGGATTCCATTCAAATATTAATTACGAATACAACCCTGCTGGCCTAGTGGTTAAATGCTGAAGCATATTTCGTATTTCAATAACTAAATTGCCATCATCAGTAGAAAATAGTCACACTGCTTAAAATGAGCTCAGAGTAAAACTAACGCACAAAAATCGCGGAATACTTTACTAGACGTTTGCGTATAGACTACTCAACACTGCGACTTCCTACTGAAGATGACAACTTGGTGTTGAAACGCGTATGTATATACAAATATTTGTGTGGTTGTGGTTTTTTAGATCCCTTGCTACCAATACACTAATATTTGTATCCTATATACGTGTTTCGACAACTAAGTTCTCATCTTCAGTGGGAACTGTTTAACATAGGCTTACCGTGAAAGTAACTTACAAAAATCGCGAAATACTCTACTAGACGTTCACGTACAGGCTAACTGGTTAACACTGCTACTTGCTAACACTTGCTACTGAAGATCACAACTTAGTTATTGAAATGCCTATGTAAGATACAAATATTAATGTGATTATACCACCAATACACTAATATTTGTATCTTACATGCCTATTTCGATAGCTAAGTTGCTATCATCAGTAGAAAGTAGTCACAGTGTTTAACATGACCTCACAGTAAAATTAACGCTCAAAGATCGCGAAATACTTTATTAGACGTTTACATATAGACTATTCAACACTGCGACTTCCTACTGAAGATGACAATTTGGATGTTGAAATGCGTATGTAGGATACAAATATTTGTATGGTTAGGGTTTTTTGAACCTTTTTTTAATTTTTATCCACATGTTAAAAGGCTGAATTGTCCTTACTACCCCCTTTTTATGTGTAAAATCATTGACAAACGTAAATATTTCGAATTTCCTATAGACAAAATATATCTTGAAAAAAATTTAATTTTTAAAATAGTTCAAAAATAATTCTAAAAAAATCAAACAATAATATTTGATTTTTTTAGAATTCTTTTATATTATAAAAGAAAAATTTGTTGATTTTCAATATATTAATTGGGTTTTGATTTTTTTTTCAAATTAAAACAAAGAATTATATTAAATTATTATCCACATAGTCCAATTTTAATTCTATATATATTTTTTTTATTTATAAACTTGGACAAATAAATAACAAATAAAATATTAATTTTTTGCTAGATGATTGTTTAAAACCCAAAGTTCTATATCTTTCATAAACACTAAGCGAACTTGAAATGAAATATGTTTCTTTTTTCGTGCGCATAAAATTTTAAATTATTTTTTTATTAAAAAATAATTTTCGAAAAGCAATTAAGATGATGACATGTAAAATTATTGGAAAGATACCACATACATCCGTGAATCTCATTTATAATTCAGTCCGCCGTATGTATTAGCACTGAACAAAATCCACTATCATCAATAAACCTGGACAAAACAAAGGGAAAACGACATTAAGTTGTAATGTAACAATTTAAAAAAATAATATTTTTTCACACAAATAAAATATCTGTAAAATACCGCTTTTAAATTGAATGCTTTGATTGTGTTGTGATATATCAATATTCGGATTTCGGGCACATAATCTGAATATTTTTATTTAAATTGTAACATGTACACAAGTCGCAAACAATAATGTCGTATCGGTATATATTTTCGTTTGTCCAGATTTAAATCATCAATATCTAATGCAAATGATAAATTTGAAGTTATTAAATATATAATAAAGTAAGCGGAGAAATTGTCAGAAACCTTGTATGTATTAGTTTCTCTTCCCCATATTCTGCTAAACGTAATCCTAAGAGGAAGTTCTCTGTGTTTAGTCACATGATTCTTGTGTCATTTGCTTTGAACTTCCGCATTAAAATATTTAATACAAACACATTCATATAGATAGATATATATTTAGAATAGAATTTTTGTTGTTCACTAATTTCAATATAACTAGTCTATTTTATAATAATATAATACGAAAATTTTATCATCCAACATTTCTGCATTTTCAAATTATATACAGGGTGACATATTTTTTTTTATTGTATACTCAATATTTCACCGGTAATATTTTTAATGTATCTAATTATAATACAAAAACCTATAAGAAATTCGTTAATTCATGGTTTTTATTATATATTGTATACGTACTGAAATTTCACACCCTGTATACTTTCTCGCACAAATATGGATATAACAAACCAATCTCTCTTATATCAGATCTATTTTCATCATCCGTCCAAAGTTATTATCCGTGTACGGGGCCCCATTTTTTACCAATTACTGTAAGTATTTGAAAAAAAAATTATACAGTACTTATACAGTAGCAAATACTGAGAAACGTACCGTACGTGGTATAATGATCAAATAATATTTATATTAAAAAAATACTCACATTTTTGCAGAGTGTGTTGAGAATGGCTAATATGTTCCATGTGTTATGCTATTGTACAAATCTTAATAAAACTTGCATATAAAAACATTGTTTATACAGACAAGTGATCAAATAGTGTTAAAAATTTGCAAAGAAAAACGTTAAAAATATTATTCTTTCAAAATCGTGTGTAAAAAAATGTTTTTTTTTACACATTTGTATAGCTTTTTACTATCTTTAAAATTTATAAAACTATAAGAATGGTGGTATATATTCATTTACAAAACTAGATCATAAGTTATAAATTTGTTCAGTCGGCCATTTTAAAAATTAGAATATCGGAAATTAGTGGTCCTTGTATAGGAATTGAAATTCAAACAATTGTTAACCTCATTCAAAATCAGATAAGTAACAAGCAAATTATAAAAATTGAAAATAACTAATTTTAAAGTACTTGGAAAAACTTCATTTACGAATATAAGGTTTCATAAGCACGTGTAATTAACTAATTTGAAACATTAGCTATGATTAGAAACAGATCGTGTCAGTGAGGTCAAAAAAAAAAATTTCTGATAGTTATTAGTAAAGGCCGTTTGACACGGCCATAACTTTTGTTATAAAATTTACAACAAAAAATATTAAATCTATTTGTAAAATTAATAATAGCGTGTCACACACAAATTTTATATAAAATATTATTAGAAAATTTATAGGATTGGTTTTATAAATTATAAAATAAAGAATAAAAAGTGGCCAATAAAACTGTCCGTAAGGGCGATGGCGAGGTTAGGTTAGGTATCACGTGGGAAGTTGGCTTTAAAACATCAAACAAATAATATCCAAAACATATTACGGAACTTGAAATGCGCATGCTTACTAAATTTTTCAAATCGTGTCAGTTTTATTTTTTCTTACAATTTTATTTTACAACTTTGAAGGTCAAATTGCATAGTATTTTATAATATTTTTTATTGTAAATTTTATAACAAAATTTATGCCGTGTCAAACGGCCTTAAGACAGTGAGATCAAATTTGTTTTAACAAGGGAGTTAAAAAAAAATAAGTATGTCAATTGAAACAGGGTTAGAATATTTTCAACTCAAATTAATCCCTCATTTATTTTACATATCCCTTAGTAGACAAAATCTTTCTTCCAACCACATATTTCGAATTATTAACGCTAAATATTTTCGTTATATACAAAGGTCATTAAAAAAATGAATATTTCTCTCAGATATTTGTTAGTTAAGACAACAAAATCAAATTTATTTTACACTTACTATGATACCTAAATTACTTCGCTACATAAGATAATAAAAGCAGTTTAAAAAATAATCATGTAATTGAAACTGAAGTTAGAATGGGTTAGAATCTTTCTAACCTAAAGCTTTTATCGACAAAATCTATTTTTCAACCACATATTTCGAATTATTAACTGCTAAAAACATTTCCATTATACGAGGGTCATCCAAAAAATAAATATTTTTTTTCAGATATTTCTTAGTTAAAACAACATTATGATTATTGTTAAACCTATATTACTTATCTGCATGAGATAATAAAAGGAATTTAAAAAATAATCATGTAATTGAAACTGAAGTTAGAAGGTGGGTTAGAATCTTTCTAACCCAAATTAATCCTTCATTTATTCTATATAGCTTTTCGTCGACAGAATCTTCTCCCCATCCACATATTTCGAATTATTAACTCTTAAACATTTTCATTATACGAGGGTCGTCCAAAAAATTAATATTTTTCTCAAATTAGACAGCGAAATAAAATTTGTTTTACACTATGATACCTATATTACTTCTCTACATAAAGTAAAAGTTTTAAAAAATTATCATGTTAATTGAAATAGGAGTTTGAAGGTGATTAGACTCTTTCTAACCCAAATTTATCCCTCATTTATTTTATATACCTCTTTGTAGACAAAATCTTTCTTCTAAACACATATTTCGAATTATTAACGCTAAATATTTTCGTTATATACAAAGGTCATTAAAAAAATGAATATTTCTCTCAGATATTTGTTAGTTAAGACAACAAAATCAAATTTATTTTACACTTACTATGATACCTAAATTACTTCGCTACATAAGATAATAAAAGCAGTTTAAAAAATAATCATGTAATTGAAACTGAAGTTAGAAGGTGGGTTAGAATCTTTCTAACCCAAATTAATCCTTCATTTATTCTATATAGCTTTTCGTCGACAGAATCTTCTCCCCAACCACATATTTCGAATTATTAATTAACTCTTAAACATTTTCATTATACGAGGGTCGTCCAAAAAATAAATATTTTTCTCAAATTAGTTAGACAGCGAAATAAAATTTGTTTTACACTATGATACCTATATTACTTCTCTACATAAAGTAAAAGTTTAAAAAAATTATCATGTTAATTGAAATAGGAGTTAGAAGGTGATTAGACTCTTTCTAACCCAAATTTATCCCTCATTTATGTTATATAGGCTCTTTGTAGACAAAATCTTTCTTCTAAACACATATTTTGAATTTATTAACTCCTAAACATTTTCGTTATATACGAAGCTTACCCAAAAAATAAATATTTTACTCAGATATGTATGAGTCAAGGAAGCGAAATAAAATTTGTTTTACACTTACTATGATACCTATACTAGTTCTCTACATAAGATAATAATATTTAAACAATAATAATTACGTAATTGAAACAGAAGAAATTAGAAGCCGGATTAGAATCTTTCTAACCCAAATTAATCCTTCATTTATTTTACATACCGCTTTGGTCTATAAAATATTTCTTCTAACCACATACTTCGAATTATTAATTTCTAAACATTTACATAATACGATCATCTTTCGTTCATATAAGATTTATATGTTCCAACTTATGGTTATGGGTTTCACAGCAGTAACTATCAGTAGGAATATAATTTTTATAAACTTAAACATTTGTATTTTATTAGTAATCAATTTAAAACTATTTGCCAGCCCTGTATAAACAGTCTATTATAGTTCAATCAGCCAAGTAATAAACTCAGTGTATGTGCTTATAACATGGAACGTCACTAATCAATGTGCAATAACAAAACACTCTGTTAATTAATTTATGTAATTGTTTTTAAAAGGAAGGATAAAGTTAACGTGCAATGCTGTATTTTAATATAAAAAAAAATGATTAATACTGTTAAAGTTTTTCTCTTTTAATATTTTTTTTCTTTGTTCGCATTTTGATATACGTGTAACATGCGTTTCTATTTTAATAGTAATTTAAGGTACTTATTAGGATGTTAATTGAACGTAGAGAGATATTTTAATGTTGTTTATTTCTTAAATAATCGCTAATGAATTTCCATCATGATAACTGTACCGAACTAAAAGGTTTTCGACTATCTTGGTAGGAATTCATTTAATTTTTTCACGTGTTAATTGTGCTAATTCTACGATATTATATTTACTTTTTTTTTTTTAATTAAGTGTAAGGCATTACAAAATATATACATATATACTTTTAATTACAATAATTACTATTTTGGTAGCTTTGTGAAGATTTATATGTTTTAATTTATATAATTATTAATTGTGTGTCATATTAATTATATAGCATATATATATATTTAGCTATTTATGTTGTAATACGGTAATTGTACTAGTTGGAAGTTGCGATAGTTTAAAAGAATTCACCGAATAGAATACAATATACGTATTTTTAATTTAAAGAGAAAAGTTTAAAAGATGAAGGAGATTATTTCAATTATTATGGTATGTATTAATTTTAACTTGTGTGTAATAAAAAATCTAACAAAACTCACTACGTTTTTTCTTTTTTTTTTAACAATAACCTAACTTTAACACATTGTAAGCTTTCCAATTTATAACTTCACTAAATTTAATGAAATTTGATTAATTTATTTTAAATCTTGTAAAAGTAGACTTCCTGTTTGTCATCTGCTTTATACAATTGATTACATTACATTACAATACGATTCATATTCATAATCAACAAAAAAAATAATAAAAAACGAATTGTATTAAATACCAGTGGCTATTTATGTATGGTATGTATGTGGCGCCATCTAACATATCCATCGTAAAGTTTTAACATTTTTAACGATGGAAGTATTCAGAACGTTTTGTCATGCGAATGCTATTTATTTAGATTTTCGACGTGGACCATCTAACAGGTTAGACAGCAAATTTCCTATGACATCTTGCAAATTTATGTTTTACACTTGTATCATATTATTTGTCCAAATTATAGAGAAGTCCATGCGACAGTAATATTTTTCAAGGCACAGGACATGACGCGCCATCTATTGTATTTATTTTTATACACTTGCTTGACATTTCCCCATAAACTCAAACATACATTTACGTCTCACAATATTTATTTTATCCTACATCGTATTCTTGGATTTCCCGGAGTCATTTCAGTCCGGAAAATTAAACTACAAAATTAAAATACCGGACTACAATTTTTATAAGATTTATAACGAGTGATCATTAAAATTTTCGCTCAAGTAAGCTATGTACACAAAAAGTATGTCCTAACTTAAGTTATTAGAGGAGATCTGTCATTATAATTTCAAACGTCATGATTGTTAAAAAATAATTTGAAATGCCGACTTTTATATTAAATATATTTATAATTTTTATATAACGTAATAGAATATTATAAAAAATGTGTAAAATGTTGACCATTCTCCACCAAGCATAATCGCACTCTATTTCGTAGAGCATTGAAAACATTGATCAGTATTGCGGTGAGTTATTGATGTGTTCACATTTTTCTATGATTTTATGTTATAGATTATTAATTGGTGTTTAATAAATAATATTCTTTATATATGGCACAAAAAAATCCATGACTGTTAAATCACACGATCGTGGTGGATATGGAATCGCTGTATTTCTACTTATTATCCTATCGCCATAAAATTGTTGCAAAAACTGAATATTTTCAAGTGTAACGTGAGATGTAGCCCCATCCTGTTGAAAATATCCGACCTGGAGTTCATCATTAGTCAATTGATTAGTAAAAACACTGAGAATTTCGTTACGATATTTCTCCGATGTTATCGTGCCCTCCTATTAATCGGTGACGACTCATACCTACCCATACGCCTATTTTTTCTGGATGTAGAGGAACTTCTCTGTAGAAATGAGGATTTTCACTGGACCACATACGCATATTTCGCGAATTAACATAACCTTTCAAATAAAACCAAGCTTCATCGGTGAAAAAAGTATGATTTAAAATATTGTCTGTCATTGTTTGAATAAACCATTGGCAAAATTGTGTTCTTTTTTCATAATCCGTAGGTAATAGATTTTGTACAGAAGTTAATTTATATGGATACATGTGCAAGTCCTTTTTTAAAATTTTTTCACATGTTCCATACGAAAGCCCTACTTGTTGCGAAACTCTGCGAATAGATGTTTGAGGAGATTCGTTAATAATTTGTCTGACATTTTCAATTACGCCGCGACTTCTCTTGAGAGGAGGACCGCTTCCTTTTTTCCTTAAAATACTGCCTGTTTGACGAAAAAGATTTACACAATGCATTAGCGTATCACGGAAAGTTTTATAGCTAGGAACAGTATTTGGATATCTCTCTTCAAACTCCGCAAGGCAATTTTCTATTGAATGCTGCCAAATACCATCAATTTTTTGAGATGTCAGGAAGTAACATTCTACCATACACGCTTTATGCATATCATTAAAGGTCATTACTTTTTCTTTTGATGAAACTTTAAAATATATATTTGACACTGATAGATGTTTGAAATAACATCTTAATGACTAAAGCTACGACATAATTTTTATATACACGGCCAGCTACGAGTGAAAATTTTAATGATCGCTCGTTACAAACAAAAATACATTAAATACTATCGATAATATGTGCAAGTACAATTAGAATTCCCCTCCAATGTTAATTGGAAAAGGAACGAACAGTTGGCTAAAATAGGTTTAAAAACTTAGACTACACCGGCTTCTACACTTAGCACTAAACAGCTTCCTAGAAATCGTTTTCAGAACGGTAAAGCTGTGATAACTCATTTCGAAAGTTCGACGTTCATTTTACACAAGTATAAGCAAACACCAATTAAGTTGGCGCGAGGAGGGTTAATTTCGCGCAGGATTAAAAGTAGTGGGGAGATTTGTATTTGGTTTTACATCAAATGTCAGATAATTCTAACCTCTGAGCGTGTATCACATTATGATCCCCCTTGCAAAGACATGTTCCGTCAAACGTCAATGGCAAATGTATTCTGACAATTACTTGAGTAGTGGGGGTGGACGTTTTTAAAAACGGCTTCTGCGCACCCCCTCTTCGCGCCAAGTATTGGCGCTTGCTATACAGAACTATTAAATGATACGTTTATAGAAGTGAAAGGAAGTTAGAATTATGGCGACTTAGCCAACGATTCTCAAGCCCAGAAGAAGTGGTTGCTGCTTTCAAAATGCATGTTTTGAAAATACTTTAATCGCAATAGAAAAAGTGCTGTGAAATCGTTTCAAAGGCATGCGAAAATGCATCAATCACAAAGAATATTTTGAAAAATAAAATTACATTTTAAAATATGAGTAATAAATAGAATTATATTTACCAATTTTATTTAATTTTGTGAATATACCTTGGAAAGCTTCCTTTGTTAAAAGAATACCAGGAAAAATCATTCTTTGAAGTTAAACATTAATGATATAAATACATAGAATATACGATATAATTAAATCTATGTTTAGGGTAGGTTAATAGGTTTCTAGAAACAATAAGTAAACAAGTAACTGGTCAAGTAGAATAGAAAAGATTTGCAAATAATTGACGAATCAATATATTAACCGACGATATTACTGTATTTATAAAGAACTTCAAATAATGATATCTAATTATGTGGATCTAATATTGTATGTTCTAATTATTGAAAAAATAAACCTCTAGCGCACTAAATATATTAGTAATTATAATCTAATTAATTTCATATTTTATTAACTGCATTAAATTAAGAAAATATGTCTTACTTAAAACATAAACAAACTTGACCCATAACCCATAAAGACTGACACCAAAAAACAAGATGGTGAATAATGAAGCTAATTTCACTCAATTTAAAAATTGTTTTTTAAACTATGCTAAATTTATTTTTAAAAATCTAACATTTTAAACAACATTCCAGTATCGCCTAGGAAATAATGCGTTTATTATTTTGTATTTTAGTAGCACACAGGAATCTGTGAGCTATAACAAAAAACTGTAGCTGAGTTTTCACGCACGAACATTCATTTTATACAAGTACATTTTAGTTGAGCAATTGTAAAAGTCAATAACATCGCTTCAAGTAAAAATCATTTAGTAAATCAAGTAATGTTATTAAAAGTCAGTTCAGTAATATATATTTTATATAAACGCTGCAACAACACTTAAATCTAATCCATAGTCAAATAATAAGTATTAAAGTAAACAAACATGTAACTTAAGGTTATGTTAGTCAATTGCAGGTGAAGTGAATAGTTTCTTGCGTAGATTAGTAAAATTTCCTAAAGAAAATTTTGATTCATGTATACATACAACAAGTTAAATAATCATGAATTACATAATAAAGAATTTCTAATTAACGTGTTTTTTATTTGTTACCTATTCCCTTAGGATATTGATAACATGTCTTGCGTCTTACGTATAAAATATGGGATTACTTACATAAATATTAAGTTCGACAAAGAAATAAAGTTTAAATAT
The DNA here is from genome assembly GCA_935421215.2 of Melolontha melolontha. Taxonomy (NCBI): domain Eukaryota; kingdom Metazoa; phylum Arthropoda; class Insecta; order Coleoptera; family Scarabaeidae; genus Melolontha; species Melolontha melolontha. Next base: position 117,514,786 of record OW285243.1, on the reverse strand, counting down.
ACAGATGTTGAGAAGTAAAGTTATCTGTATCACACTCTCAGGAATTTTTTTGACTAAGCTAATCATTCACATCGATCAAAATCAGTTGCATGTAAGACCAAATAATTTCATTTGAGTATTTTGATTTTATTGTAGCTTAACGGTGCCTTTCCTCTTAAAGTTTATTAGGATAAATTGCTTCCCTAAAGGTGCTCTAAACGCCCCAATTTTGCAAAAATCGGTGGCGGAAGTATACTTTATCTTAGCCCCAGATTGAAATCTGCTTCATTTAAAGTCTCTTTAAATCAGTGATAATAATTTCATCATTGTTCATAGCCCTGTTCGCGTAGATTATGTAAAACAAATATCTTGTACTGACGCCATATGCAATTGATTTTTCAAAGCGGTCGGGAAATTTTCATAAGACACACCTAAAGAAAATTTAAAACATCGTAAATCGATATTTCTCATATACATATTTGTTGTTTGAACTAATTTCTATTATATTTTGAATATCTTTCACAATATCATCTATTAACACTGTTGGTGCTATTTAGTTTTAAAATGCTACCGCGTTGAAAAAACTTTTGAACCAGTCAATTGCAATTACATTGAAATACACCGACGGCTACTTATATTCTGATCGGAATGAAGACACGGATGCAGTGAATAAGTCCATGTCCAAACTTCGTTTTGCATTTCCTCTACGAAAGTGGGTCTCTTATAATCAGTGTTGCCAGGTTAAAGAAATTAAATTCACTAGATCTGACGCTAAAAACTAGCCAAATTTGCAATGTTTTTCACCAGACACAATTATTTTTAACAGTGACTATTGAGTCTTTTTGTCGTTGCAGAGTAGATTAGTAGTTATGATAATAGAAACTGATAATTGATAATTTGTATTATTACAGTGAAATAAAATAGCTGAATACTAATGCTTCTGTGTAGAAGATTAAATTCGCTTCTTGAAATCACAAGCAATAATTCAGAAATTCACCAAATTTGCCGATTTTTGTACAAGTTTTCACCAACTCACCAGTTCGACCCTATAATCACGATATGGTGGAATTTCACCATACCTGGCAACACTGCACCAGTTTGATTCTATAATCACGAGATATGAGGTTTGTTCGAGCCTATCAGTTCCGAGTAGTTCTGATCTGTTCCAGAATTTGAAATTTGCATCGTACTGCCCATGACCGCAAGTTCAGAATGGTTCAAATTCTGATTTTGTTAAAGGGTTCGAACGCTCAAATTTAGAGGAATTCTGATAACATTAATAACAAAAAAAGAACTAAACAAGCGCCATTATGTACCTTCTTGATCGCGAAACCTTTGTTCGTATGGTCACGTATGGTATTCATGTTTGTACCTATGTATTTAATACCAAACATGTCTATTTTAACAAACTGCAATAAATTCATTTGTTTTATTGACTAGATAAATAATAATTTCAAATGCAACGTACCTTTGAGAACGAAGAATCAATTCGCAGTTAAATTTGTAGTGAAATAAGTTTTAAAATAAAAGAAATTAATAACACACAAAATGATTAATTTATGATAAACGTAAATGAACAAAAACACAAAAAACAGCAAAATATAACCAAAATTCTGCAATAATAGTTTAACCTAAGAGTTAAATGTGGTTAAAATAGCGCGAACAAATTCACGCATGCTCAAGAATTTCAAATACTTGGTCTCTGCCGAGAACGGTTTTAGAATTTTAAATCCTTGGAGGTTCGAACATAATACTAATAGTTCGCGGAATTTGTAATTCCAGAACTTCCTGGTTCGAACAAACCTATGGTCAAATCTCGCCAAAACTCATAAAGATTAATGTAAAAACACAACACAAGAATGACAGGTAAATAAGCGCATGCGCAAACATGAACATTGCTGTCAATCTAGAAATAATGAAATGTCCTAAATATTCTCTTGCCAATGCTGCGGACACATGATACTATGTGAGCAAAAAGTTGGCAGCATTGGTTTTAGTATTAAAGAAAGTTGGTGGTGATCTGACAACTACTTCACTGACATTCACTACGCACTTATAAACAATGCGCATTACGTCAAGTCAATGTAAGGTGCTGGTCATTCTAACCTGAGTTAAATTTTAAAATGAAAAACACTAGAAAAGTGAAACCAACTATTTCAGTCTTTTTGGCTCACATAGTATTGCTCACCCATACTGTATGTAATTTTCCAGTTCAACAATGTTTACCTTAATTTTTGTTTAATAAAAATCTAAAATTTACTGAAACTGCACAAAAGATGTTATTAAAAATAAAATCATTGCAATGAATTAATTACATTTTAAAGAATATGTTAATATAAATTAAAAACAATTAAAATTTTACAAAAATATTTATTTAAATAAAAACTAATTATCTAAAACAGGTACTTTGAAATGTCTAAAAGTTTTCTTTATTCTATCTTTATTTTTATTGTACCATTTGAGCCATTCCTCAAGATGTGGATTATTATGATCACCTCTCCCTTCTAACTGCTGGCAGTATGCTTCACGTATCACCTTAAAACAATGACTGTTATGGTATGGTACGCACGTTAATGGATCTATATATTTCGCAGGTAAGCTGTATAGAAAGAAATCATCAGTAAAACATAAATTGGAATTTAAATTATAAGTAAAATACCTTGTAATGGAACATTTAACTTTTCTAGGATATTTCAGTCGTGGTTTCACATTAAATATTTTATTAAAGGTCTCGTCGTTGGGATCATTTAGAATTGTAATTAGTGTCCGTTCACTATATCGATCTTTTGTCTCTTTATTATCCTGATCTTGGGATTCTTGTTTTCTACAATAAATATTGAAATATACTTAAATATATATATATATATATATATATTTTCACATACAACTCTTCAGTTATTTCTTCTACGACTGGAAACCGTAATGAATGATATTGTATCGTTGGACCATTAAATATTTTCTTCACTGGTCTTTTGGTTTTTTTTTCACTCTCCAATTTTTGATATCTTTCTATAATAAAGCAAAAAAAAAAACATGTAAATAGACTATTTACAATTACAGATGAGGCACATCATAAGCATACATCATAATCTTGTCACACAGAGCATGTCATAAGCATACATCATAATCGTGTCACACAGCATTGCTAAGTTTTGCTTATATTTTTCCATTGACGAACACTTTTCAGGTTATGATACAGAAACAGAAAACACGAATATTGACTTATTACACTCCGACAAAATTGTAAAGGTAGGTAACATATAAATGTAGCAATATCAGGACCCGCATATTAGCAACTTGCATTCTTGTAAGTTTTTGCACCTGATATTACTGACTATGACATCGCTCAACTGGAATCGAACATAGACTATAATATATATGTCACATGCACACTGCTTAACAAATACCTAAAGATTGAAGATTTTCTTGTTCAGTAAGTTTAGCTTCTTTAAGAAGTTCTTCTTGTGTAGGAATCCATTCTTCTTCCCGTGGTCTCTTAATTTTTTTCTTTTGTTCTTGATTCCTAACTTTAATTCTATGTGCTGTTGCTGCAGATTTGGCAGCTGTTGATTTTCTAATAGACTTGCGTTCTACAAACAATTATCATGCAATATAATACATTAACTAAATAAATTTCAGTATAACCTCCTCTATCAATAATAAGATGCGGATCTATTTTAGGTTTCGATACAGGTGGTTTAGGTTTTGCAACCTTTACTTTCTGTTTATTTTGCTGTGGTGCCGGTTCCTGTAAGGTATATATGTATTGTATTTAAAATACTCTTCTAATATACGATAATTTTTAACCTTATATGCCTTTGTGACAAGTCGTCGCTTTTTCTTTTGACTTTCCTCTTCATTATCAGAAACAGGTTCATCGTTTTCATCTATACTAAAATCTGAATCAACTACGTCTTCACCCTCTTCTTCAGCTCTGCAAAGAATATTTATGATTAAGTACATTTAATAAAACAACAAAATATTACTCGTATTCATGATCACTTGCTGTCTCTACAAAACCTCCATAATTTAATTTGTAAAAATCATCTTGACACTCTTCTTCTTCATCAAGCAATTTTGCCAAACGATTACCAGCATTTGCTCGTCTTTCCCGCTGCATTTTTCTTCTGTTTGAATCTTTTCAAGCAAAAGATGAAAACTTATTAGGTTATATGTTTTGAAAAGTCATGTAGATTTCAAATTGTTATATATTATTTCAGTAACTTGACGCCAATATGTCACAGAATCTTCTGTTATTCTGAAACTATTATTTAAATGATAAAAATGTGATCGGCCCTTTCAAACCAGAATAAACAAATTGACAAATTTGTTCAAACAAATATTTTATTATGCTTGAATGCAACCAACAATGCATTACATTTTCGCTGTTCCATCTAGGAAAGAATCGTGGAATCAAGTTATTGTAGTTTTTAGAATTTGGACTAGATGACTTAGAAATCAGCTTTTCATTGATTTATAATAATTTATAACGGGTATTAAGGAACATTCGAAGTCAAGTGAGCTCTGAACAAAAAATCATATATCTTTACTTAAGTATTAATATACTAATTTGATAACCTATAAAATTGTATTAAGTAAATGTATCAATCTATCTCAGATATGACTTCATATTTTCAAGGCCTACTTTGACTTCGAATGTTTCTGAACACCCGTTATAATTTTTATTTTACTTTCGAACTTATCCAAAACATTGAAGTTACAATACAAAATGACACACCAATCACGTAGCCACCTGGTAGACAAAATGCTAACCAAATTTTTGTTGAAATGATGTAATGTTTAAAATTATTTATTACTTTGATTACACAAATACAATTTTATAGAGTTTGAAACAAAGTTTTTAATTAAGCTTGATAACAATTATAATGAAATACACTTATATTTTTTAAATAATATAAACTAATAACAGATTTAGTTACAAGTTTGTTGGTAGGATGGCGCAAATTATAATTGAATGGACGGTTTAAGCTATTTACAAATTCTTTCATAGTATAATCCATTATTTGTTGTTATTGAAGATAATCCGAAATCTAAAAGATAAGTTTTACCAAAAACAGTATTTTTGTATTAGAGGAAGAAATTACAATAATATGAGCTTTGGCCAAGCTACTTCCGTTCTATAGTAACCACTATTGTTAATGCTTGGATCTTGTTTATAAAGTTTATAATATCGAAGGTTAATTTTCTTCAAATGATTCTAAAGTACATTATATTGCGGGGGAATACCACGCTCTGTTTTATATCACAATTTTAGTGACCTGTTAAACCTGTTTCTTCAGTCTTGTAAAATCGCGAAACTTTTCTTTATTATAGAAATTTTAGTGTTTTTATATTTGTTGACTATAATTGTTTGCGAATTAAGAATGATATATCAAGGTATTAGCTTTGCTATTGTCGTTGGCTTTGCTCTCGGCAGTGCTCTATATTATTATTTAAAAAACCAGCAGCCACATCAAAACATTTATAACCAGTATTATGTGAACAAACGTAAAATAACTTATAGACCATCAAGAATAGAGACGCCATCTTCACAAACGTATTAAAAACTAATAATTCTTTTATATTTAAAATATGTAATGTTATATTTATTACAGATCTAGGAAAGGTGATCAAAAAGGCCAAGAGTGTTTGATCTGCTTAAAATCGCTAACACAGAATAAAACTACCTTAAAATGTGGTCATACATTCCACGATAATTGTATTAGAAGATGGTTTAGAGATTCGAAGTGTAACAGATGCCCAATATGTTCTAAATCGAACGATGAGGAATGTGTTATTTGTTGTGAACTCCTGATTAATAATTCAAAACGTATACATTGTGGTCACACATTCCACGATCATTGTATTAGAAAATGGTTTAAAACTTCGAAGAGCACCAGATGTCCACTGTGTTGTAAATCAAATGAAGAAGAATGTCTTATTTGTTACGAACCTGTGATTAACAATTTGAATTGTTTACATTGTGGCCATATATTTCACAATTACTGTATTAAAAAATGGTTTAAGGAATCTAAGACTTGCCCTTTGGGCTGCTCTGAATAATATTTATAATTTTTAACAAGCAGGAATATAATTTTTTTTGCTTTTTGTAAAAGGTAAAATTTTATGTAATAATTCGAAGCTAGTTTTATACCCAATAATAGATAATTATATATATTTACAATTATTCAAAGAAAGGTTATATTAAGATTGCGATTTCATAATGTGACTAATGCTTTTATTAATTCTATTAAAAGTTTATAATGTAAATATTTCTATTGAAATGTAATTTCTATTATAATTATATTTAGGTACATATACTGATAAATATTCATATGAACCTTACATGTTACTCTTTAAAAAGAGTATTAAATGTACTTCTAGAATAAATTAAGTATACTGCTTTACAAAAGCAGCAGTCTTTTACAATAAACATTTGTAAAGGTAGGCATGTTGTCTAATTAAGATCTTTAAAATTTTAAGTGGTATCCATATATTATTTATATATTTAATATTTTCAAACATTGGTGAAATAGGAAATAACTTTTAAAAATTTTGTAACGTGTTCACTAATTAACTACTTAACATATTATTTAAGTCCAATTTATTTGCAACCAATTAATTTATTATAAAATAAATTGTCTGCTAATTAGTAATAACATATTTAAATATGAGTTTGTCTAATAGATTTACCATTCCACCCAATTTACAAAAAAGAAGTGATTATAATTGAAGGGGCAAGTGGATGAAGGGGTTAACACGTTCGCTGCCGGACATATATTATTATACACAGTGGGTGCCGAAAAGAGTTTTAAAAATAAAACAACTTTTGCTTGATGATAGTTTAATTTTTGTTTAATTTATATACATTTTTATATTTTTTTTTCTAATAAAAAAAGTTAAAAAAATGTATGATATGTTGATACAGCGGCATATTGCTGAAAATAATATATTGTAGTGCCACATGTATCACCATATGATACAAGTGTTATTTTAAAATATGTTATCAGAACTAGTAGAACAGTACTAACAGTAAAATATAATTTTGTGGACACCACTTCTTGTTTAACAACAACAGAATACTCACTAGGTCTACTTACTTACTTACTTACTAATACATTAACAACTTTTTTGCATAAAAAAAATCGGTAAAAATAAAAATAAACTGATTATTCTATCAAAAAAGTTAAAAAAATGCTTCCATATTCGTATTTATTCTGCATGGTATTCCCGAAAGCAAGGCTCCATGCATAATCCAGGGGAATCAGGACATGCACTACAGAAAAACTGCATTAATTTTTGAATTTTTTTCCTATAACACATTTTGCACCTTTTCCGCATGGATTTCCCAGAAGCCTGATTGCGGTATCTTGATGGTAAATGCGGATTCCCTGATGGTTGTACAGGTGTCGGTGTCTGTAGGAAAACTTTATTGGACAGCAGTTGCTGTATAACAGATAGCCGATAATCAAAAAAAGTTATTTTGCTTCCGCTATACTTATTGTACATTAAAAAGCTGTTGAATAATAACATGGATATATAATGTATAAACATCTTTTTATACCAGCGAATCGTTTTCCTTTCGCTGGGGTAGTAAGCAAGCATCTGATCCTGACGATCGATTCCCGACATATACTTATTGTACATTACAACAGCTTTGGGCTTTATTTGATTGTCACCTCGTCGTCCTTCAACTTCTATATTTTCACGTAGACAAAACCAGAACATCTCGTTTGTCATGCCATTTTGCAACTGCGACCCCTTCATTGTACATTGTAACTGAATCCCCCTTTTTCAATTTAGTCTGGACAAGATCTTTTGGATTATCTCGTCTATCCTTTCGAAGCGTGCCAGTAACATAGGTGTCTTTGGAAAGAAGTTGTTTAGCTAATGTTGTACTATTATAAAAATTATCCATATATATGGAATATCCTTTCCCCAACTTTCCTTCCATCAATGCCAGTACGATATTTGCTGCATGACCCTTTCCACCTAAGTCATCCGCAGCACCAGTATATAATAAACATCGTAATACCATCCCATTTGGTTCAGTAAGCAGGTATTTTGGCAGGCATTTTGGCATTCAAATAGTTTTGCACAGGTCTTATCTTCTGCATTCTATCATTGGAGACTGCTTCTCCATGATCAGGATTTCTGGAAAAATGCAGACAACGCATAATTATTAAAAACCTATTTCTACTAATGTATTTTGGGAAACATGGAATTGAAAACAGCTCATGTTGCCTCCAGTAGTCTTGCATGCGGTTCATTTGGATTGTGCCCATATGAAGCCACAAACTCACAAACATTTTGAGTTCAGGCAAATGTAATGGCTTCCAGTTGGTAATCCTGGCATGTTCTCTTGGTCCCATTGAAAATAATTGCTCGGCATAAACATTTGTCTCATCAACTACATTGGCTAGAAAATTATCATCTACTAGCAATGAGAAATAGTCAATCGGTGACGAATTTGGTGCGGGTACAAGAAGGCCAGGGTCACCAGAGAAGGGAATATCTTTGAGGTCAGAAAGCCTACTCCATCCAGTTCTAATAGGTGTTATAACCGCAGCAGGTACAGCTCCAGAGACATCTGCAACCAAAATGGCATATTACGAAGCAGTATCAACGGATGATTTTGGTACCGCTTGTAATTTACAAAAAAAAAATATTTTGTACATCATTTGATTGGAAAGCTTTGACTTTATAATTTCTGTTATCTTCTAGACAAACTTTTTGAAAGGTTATAAAACCGACATCTAATTGTGTTGTAATTACTCATTTAAAACAACTTGGTTCACATGAAAGTAACAAGAACTTAATAGTGAGTAACTTACCCTCCGTATTATTATCTGAACTGACGTCGCTTGAAAAGTCATCTAAATAACTCTCGTCATCATCTGGGAGCTCAAATTCACTTCCGCTGTCGGAAAACAGTTTATTAGCTTCATCTTCGAGCTCCTCCGTTGTTAAAGGTCTTTTATTTTCCAAGTTTACACACTGTCTTTTAGGCCTAGAAGGACCTGCAACTTGATCGTCTCTAGGATCCATAGCAAAACCGCTACCCAAAAACCAAACACGTGTAAATTGTTACTATTATGAACCGCAAGGGCCGAGACGAAAACATGCACCCACCACAAAAGCCGACAGAATACTGGACTCGAATACTTTCACGTTGCGATGTAACACCTGCTGATACATCGGCACTGCCCGAGGATACCCGATGTATCAACATATGATACATCGGCAGCGAACGTGTTAAGTAACATTTTCATAAAAATCTACTTTTTGTTATGGATGATGGTGTTATGTGCACATCTAACTATACTTAACAGTTTTTGACTCTACTATCAATATTTAAAGAGATATGAGATGTTCAGAAGGGGTTGTTACAACAACTGTAAAAATTGCTATAGAAGAAAGTGCTATGTGCCCATAGGCACAGTATTATTGTATTTTTGTGATGTTAGCAGCTTGTCAAGTAAATTAGGACTAGTACATAAAAAGAAAAACACGTTAAACGAAAAAATTCCGTTTAGAGATGGCATTAGGTGGATTCGGGTTGAAGAGTTTGGAAGGTACTTATATAAGGAATCATACGACGAATATACGCCCTTCAAGAAAGTTTCACTGTTCAAAAACTCGCCTCATGAAGATGATGTACCTCCTACTGATATTGACTTCCCTAGAATCCTCCACAAAACCGGAACTGTATCAAACAAAAGATTTCCAACCATTCGTGAACAGTTACCGTTCATTCTACCTTCATTCATACCGTGCTACTTATAAATAATGGTATTTTCTGTTCAACATTTTGAATTGTGACACAACAGTGGCATCTAAAAGATATTAATATTACTATGACTCCTATTAATAAATATTGAAGTCTTACGTTTATGATTCATATAAGTTCTTCAATAATTCTTTACCTATTAATGTATTATATTTCATTATTTCTTTAGTATCTATCTGCATCAAAGCATTACATGTTTCTGTCCTTTTCTTGGGATACTAACGTTTCAGTTCATATAAAATGGTAGGTAAGTATATTTGCTTTATTCTACATCATCGTCTATGTGTTTAGTTCTATATAGCAACAAGGACAAAAAGGTGTGAGAGATAAATAATGCCTTAATACAAAAAATCGCGGTCTAATGTACACCTACTAACTAGAAAATAATTTTTCTTTATTCGAATCCGGCCCTCGCAGTTGAATATACGGGCGTCCACCTCTAATTCATCAATAATTCTCTTTACCAACTAATTACATATATTGTTCCATCGGTATTTGTCAGTGCCACACACAATTTTAAAGAAGAAAAATATTCTATTGGACACACTACATAAAGCTATTTGTTTTATTACGATTTTTGTTTTATTATGAACATAATATTTTCAAAAGAAGTTTAATGTTCAAAGTATTTAATTTTAATCAAATTTTAATTAATGCGGCAAAGGTTTGTCGACATATTCAACGTAAAGGCTATTATTGATATCCTTTAAAAAAAACATACTCGTATGTGCGGCTGTGTATGTTTATGTTTTGGTAAGAAAACTATCTATGTATAGGAACTCATGTTAAAAGTATGCTTCGGAATTTTGTCGATTTTTTGCAGGTCAATGAACTTAAATTACAGCTGTATTTCGGTAAATATAGAATAAACAAAGATATGAACCGACTTTAACTACATTTTGGCCTTAAAAATTTGGAAACTTTGAATGAATTATACAAAGAAATTTCTTTTTTGATTTCCAGTTAAGACATTTATACGTATTCTTCAGAATCGCATAGCTCGGGCGCTATTCAACGGTCATCCTGTTTTTGACTAATATTAGCATTAAATTTATTTGCACTTCGTTAATGGCTAATCCATTCTTCCCTTCTAGGCATTGAAACCACTTTCCTGCCTTTGAGAAAATGGTGAAATAGTTAACGAGCAAGTTGTTTTCTATATACAATCTGCACAATGACTGTTCGAGTTTTTCGCTGTTTATCATTCATTTTTACTCCTTACTTATAATTATCTGGTACAATACATATTATGAAGAACAGTAAAAGACTAAATTTAATAAATAATGGCATAACCAGAAAAAATTTCGAATAAATGTCATTAAAAAACTACAAATCGTAATGGACGCACCGTATTTAGAACGCAGGTGACATCACAGTCACGTGACTCGAAATACGTTACACGATAAGGATCGAGCAATCCTATTAGATGTTCACTGTTTCTTTGTGTTTTTATTTTGTTTAGATGATGATGTAGTAGCGGAAGACACAGTGCCTCATATTCGTCACTTTAATTAGTGATTTTTACCTACTGATGATGACAACTTAGTTATTGAAATACGTATTTAGGATTATTAATTGTTGTAAGGGGTTTTATACCCTATTTGATTCCTATATTTATTTAAATAACCTCATAAAAAGATCCTTCTTTTTTCTTTTTTCGTTCTTTTTTCAAATTACGTTTGCTGCGTTAAGTTTATACTCAAAGTTATTATTTTTTGGGTCTTTTTAATGTTCACTACTTTTCATCCGACCTTCTCTAACCTTCTCCTTCTCTACCCGGATACTTAACATTGCCCAAAATTTGCAATGAAATGTCGTTAAAAATAAATAAAATAAAAGAAATATTAACACAATTTATAATTTACAGAACCAGAAAATACTCCTTAGATTTCGGAAATGATACTGATCACCTTATAGTATTAATGAAACTAAATACGATTTGCAAAAGTATTCTTTTAAATTTTTTCATGTTTAGCATTGTGAACAGGGCAGTACAGCCGTCTTCAAATAGACAGATTAAAAAAATGAATTCTTCCATAGGAGAGGTTTGTAAAAATATTAAAATTTCATATACAGGCTGAATCGTGAGGAATCGACCAAACTGTAGGAGTGTATTCTACAGGTGAAAGTAATGTAAAAAAACTCAAATGTTGCTATCCGATTTTTATTTGTTTTCGAGTTATAGCGTAATTAAAAATAAACAAAATTTCATACATTGAAGTTTTTGTATTTTATTGGTATTATCGTTCTTTATAATATATTTTCAAAAATACCGCCATTCATTTCAAAACATTTTTTACATCGTCTACCAAGGGCGCTGGTTGCGTTCCTGATTGCGTCAGGTTGATGTTTGATATTGTCAGCAGCATTCATAATCCGTTGAATTAGTGCATCACGAGTGTCTACTTTTACTTGATACACTTCATTTTTTAACCAGCCCCATAAACAATAATCGAGTGGCGTGAGGTCTGGAGACCTAGGAGGCCAACCAATGTGACTACCACGTCCAATCCAACTCCCTGGAAACCTTTCAGCCAAATGTTGCCTAACTGCACGAGCGTAATGTGCAGGCGCTCCATCGTGCTGGTAGAAGATTTGGATTCTGATGTTGATGGGAACATCTTCTAGCAGTCCGTGCAGTTCATTTTCTAAAAAATGTAAATAGGTGTCTCCCGTGAGGCGATTCTCAAAAATGTAAGGACCAATTAAAAAACCATCGATCATACCACACCACACGTTTACCGAAAATTTATGTTCAAAGTTACTTTCGACTGTTGCGTGTGGATTTTCGTCTGACCATACATGCTGGTTATGACAATTATTAATACCGCCACGGGTGAATGTCGCTTCATCCGTAAACACTATACGCGATACAAAACGAGGATTATCATTGATCCATCGTCAAAATTCCATACGTCTACGATTATCATCTCGTTGTAGGTGCTGTACTCTTTGTACATGGTACGGACGTAAGCCATGCTCGTGGAGTGTTTTTATCTCCCTTGTTTGTGGAATGCCCAATTGAATACTAATTCTCCGTGAGCTGGTAGTTGCGTCTTCTTCTACTACATCCAGAATATCTTCTACTTCTTGTAATTGTTGTCGACTGCCTCGTTCAGATATTATGTTTACACTGGGAAGCTTTCCGGTCGCGCACAATTCGTTGAATACACTAATAAATACAGTTTTATTAGGATGTCTGTGATGTGGAAACCGTTGACGATATTCATTAGCAGCAGCTGTAGCATTCCCATCACATAATCCATAAACAAACACCATATTAGCATATTCTAAATTAGAATAAGTGTGTGTCATTTTAGTTTGTTACACTATAGTCGTACAAACGTCAAGTCAATGTCACAATACCCGAACACAATGTTATAATTTACTCCAAGGTATAGGGAACATTTTTTATGATGGCAGCGCCCTCACTATATCAACGATGAACTAGAGGTAGTGACATTAGACGCATTAGGCATACAAACCACTCTACACTATTTCTCGACTGCTTTCAATGTCACTACCGCTAGTTCGGAAAACCACGAACAGGTAGCGCTTCAGCTAGGAAGACTTCCCTATAATGAATTGCTACCGGGGTTTCACTGTTTTTACGAATACATACATAAACATGGTACACTAAATCTACATTTTTAATTACGCTATAACTCGAAAACAAATAAAAATCGGATAACAACATTTGAGTTTTTTTACATTACTTTCACCAGTAGAATACACTCCTTGAGTTTGGTCGATTCCTCAAGACTCACCTGTATATATAAAAATCTTAGTCAATATTTTTAGATACTAATTTCAATGCTGAATGCATTTATAATAAAATTGTACAGTTATATCTTAACTTACCGTCATTCTATTTATTAATAAAAATAAAGCTAAAAATTCAAAACATTGTACATATACATACTTGTTTTTAAATTTCTACAAAATGTGTACAAATATCAACGTTTTACACTGTATCTCTCTCATAAATTCGCTTAGACTGCCAACACAAGCAATTTATAAAATGAAAGTTGGTAACACGTTCCGTCCAGTGAAACACGCGCAAACTTTCACGGAAGTGCTACTTGTCCTTTATTTTCCATTCTTTTGTTTTTGTAATTGTTAAAAGCACATCTTAATTTCGACGAAATGGCTTACCCAGCGATCGGACTTGCTGTAATACTTGGATTTGCTATAGGTGCGGCTGTATATATTATACTTACAAACAATGATACCCATCGATATGGCGGCCATCAACATTCCGAACGGCGTGCTAACGAACCCGTCATAAGTTTACCACCACGAAGGTAATTGTGTATTTTAAATTTAGTTTTAAATACTGAATTATATATATATATATATATATATACATATTTTAGAACCCAAAGACGTCGGAAATTACGGTCATGCAATATTTGCAGTAAAAATATAAATAACAACATAGTAAATTTCGACTGCGGCCATGTTTATCACACCCATTGTCTTAAAACACGTTTTAGAGAATTATTTGGGGGCAATGATTCCCAGCGTCTAGCATGCATATTGTGTTATAAATCAACAAGTGAACTAGACCCATGTTGTATTTGCTATGAAGATTTAATTATTGATCAAGTTAAACTTCCATGTGGTCATATGTTTCATAAAAATTGCATAAAGGAATGGTCGAAGACATCACCAACTTGTCCATTGGATCGTATACCACATAACTTATCTTTTTTATAAGTAATTGATCTTTTACATATATAGAATAAGTGAATTAAGTTTAAATTAATTAAGACCAAATAAGATTAATTGTTAAGAAAGTATAATAATTTAAGGTGTAAATGTTAAACATTTATGTAAATAAAATGAATTTTTTTGTATACAGTTAGGATTATATAACTATAACCTTGAAAAGCTGTCTTCTCCAATTTCTAATCGATGAATGCGCTATCTATGAATAGATAGACATATTTATTATGAGAAATAATTTCGAATCGCAGATAAAAGTAGTAGAAAATCACAAAGATTAACAATGTGTTATAAATATGCAACTCTGCTAGAATTGTTAACACTAGAATTGGCTAACACAAGTACTTTCCAACATCAAAATGCTTAGCGCTTGTAAAATTGTAACCATTTATGACGCATATCTACTCATCGCCTCCTATGCGATTTTTAGGCGAAATTCTTTGGTAAATTTTGGTTTTCGAGTTGGTGTGATGTTATAAAGAGGAAAAACGATCTCGTTTTCCTCGAAAAATAGATGAATAATCTTGATTTGTATATTATAAAACATAAGATCCAATAAAATAACTGAGAAAAATAAAATAATCTGAGAATATTAATATATGATGGTGTATTTTGACATATTTTAAAGCTTATACTATGTGACAAATGATGGCAGCACTTTGCAACAAAATATAAATTAGATATAACCTATAGCAAAAATAAATTAAACTTTAGAAAACTATTTGATAATTATAATTAATTAATAATTTATAATTGATAGTTTTGAATAAAATATTGAATCGATTCTGCCTTTACTTGATGTAAATCCATATCAAACGATAAAAACACACAATGTTGTATTAGATTTACACTTTATTTAATAATAATAATAATAACTATATAACAGCTGTTTCACCGTACAACGGTTTCTTCGATACTCAAAAAGGGATAAGTTTAATCTATATCTTAAGGTAGTACACTCTGAGTTAGTATATAGACTTCACCCGATAGAATTTGATGTGTTAGATACTAATGTTAGATCACAAATTAGTGTATTAATTAATAGGAAATTTGTTAAACAGAGTAGGAAAATAGATGCTTTAATCGCTAATAAACCGACCTGTAATAATATCAAACAAGAGAAATTTTCAGATCACATATTTTTTCCTAGATTTTATAATCTCAGTAATGTCGTATTTAACAACAAAGAGAAAGAAATTTTAAATAAAGGCTTTAATTATAATTTAACACCAGATATTAACACTAAATCACTAGAACATTTAGCAGTTGAAACCGAATTAGCGTTATCGGAGAGCAATAATTTAATAAATAAATATCAAGCAAGTAAGATTATTAAAAATATTAATATTAAACAGACATTTAACCAAGAATTTAAAACAGTAAAAGATATTAGTGTCAAAATGAAGGATAATAATTTGATTTTCACAAGAGCAGACAAAGGCAAAACGATTATTGCAATTTCTAAACAGGAATACACACTTAAAACTATTAATTTTTTAGATCCTAACAAATACGTGTTAATTAAAAAAGACCCTACTCAATCGTTCCAATCTCAGATTATTAATGCTATTAAGTCCTCGTCGACCCTATTTACTAATATCGAAAAATTTAAACTAAAGGTAATGAACCCACAACCCCCCAAACTATATTCATTAATTAAATTACACAAACAAAACTTCCCCATAAGACCAGTAGTTTCATATATCACAGCCCCAGCAGTTAAATTATCTAAAAATCTCATAAATATAATTATTAAACACACAAAATTTAAACCACATTACAGCGTTAAAAATAGCTATGAATTAGTTAATAAGATTAAAGAGGTTAATTTACCGAATAATGCGAAACTAATATCGTTTGATGTACAAAACCTATTTCCTAGTGTTCCTCCTAAAGAAGCCAATTTGCTAATTAAGAATATGCTAGAAAATAATAGAACCAACCCCACCATAACAGAAGAAATTTTATTTTTACTTTCAATTTGTGTTGATCAAAATTATTTTGTGTTTAATGATAATATTTACAGTTGTAAAGACGGATTAATAATGGGCAACCCACTTAGCCCGTTATTAGCGGATATTTTTATAGATAACCTTGAGACCACTATATTTAATAACAGTGAATTAGTTAAGAACATTTTATTTTGGCATAGGTACGTAGATGATATCTTAATTTGTTATACAGGTACAGATAGACAACTTAATAAACTTGAAGAATTTATCAACTCAATACATAAAAACATTAAGTTCACAATAGAGAAAGAACAGAATAATAGCATTAACTTTTTAGATTTAACGATTAAGAGAAACAATAACTTACTAAAATTCTCGATATACCATAAAGTATCGCACACAGACACAACAATACATAATAAATCAATGCACCCAATTCAACATAAATTAGCAGCATTCTATAGTATGATTCATAGACTATTAAATATACCCATGTCAATAGAAGACTTTAATTCAGAATACAACATTATAAAACAGATTGCAATCAATAATGGTTATGACCCGAATATAATAGATAAAATAATATCCAAAAAACGAGAAACTAAAGCAATACAAGATATATATCCGATTACTAAAGATCATGACAGGAAATTTAAAATTATTACTTACCTAGGCAGACAAAATAAACCATTGGAAAAATTTTTAAGAAAACAAAATATAAACATTGCATATAAAACCAACAACCATATTAGTAACTACATCAAAAACAATAAAAGTAAAACAGCACATCATAATAAGTCAGGTGTGTATAAACTAACTTGTGGCACATGTACTAAAACATATATCGGGCAAACAGGTAGAACGTTCAAAAAGCGCATATACGAGCATTATTATTCGTTTAGAAATGGGAAAACAGATTCAGCATACTCCAACCATTTAATTGAAGAAAGCCATAGTTTTAATAATAATTTCAAGATCCTACACGAAGAAAACAAAAGTAAGAAACTCGATTTATTAGAAGCAATGCAAATTAATAAACAAAAATTTTCAAATAAATTATTAAATGACAAAACAGAGCTTAATTCCTCCCCTCTGTTGAATTTATTTCCTATTTGTGATTGAAATATTTTGTTAGATATGTGTCACTTATATAATTTATGTTATCTATTTGTATCCCTACTAAAAGAGGCGGGTAAAAATATTTCGGTTTCCAATTTCTGAGAATACCATTAAGTAATAAAATAATATAAAAAAAAAAAAAAAAAAAAAAAAAAAAAAAATATTTACGTTTAAGTAAAATGTTTTATAGTACCGCTTGCTATATCCGAAGAAACCGTTGTACGGTGAAACAGCTGTTATATAGTTATTATTATTATTATTAAATAAAGTGTAAATCTAATACAACATTGTGTGTTTTTATCGTTTGAATAAAATACCTTGTATCTACACGCATTTTATAGATTGTTAGCTTTGTAAGGTTGAACGTAATTAGCAGAGAGCGGACTTAAGCGATTGAATGACAAAATGATAATGATAAAACGTCCTGGCGGTCCGACAAACCAAGTTTGTACTAGTACAAACTTGGTTTGTCGGATTGTAGTTATTAATGCATCACATAAGGCGACATTGACATGTAAAAATGAGATTTAATATTCATTAATTCTCATTTGCAGTAAGTTCAGAATGTTAACAATAGCACATTATGTCTATTCATTCTTAAATTATAATTTACAGTAGCTGGTAAGACGGAATATACATATATATATATTATTTCGTTAGACTTCGTTCAAATAATCGCTTAAAAAATCCGCAATTTTACAAATGCTAAGCATTTTGAAGTTGGAAAATACCTGTTTTGGCCACAATTCTAGGAGAGTTGTATATTTATGATACATTGTTAATCTTTGTGATTTTCTACCGTAACTACTTTTATCTGCGATTCGAAATTATTTCTCACAATAAATATGTGTATCTATTCATAGATAGCGCATACATCGATTAGAAATTGGAGAAGACAAGTTTTCAAGGTTATAGTTATATAATCGTAACGGTATACAAAAAAATTCATTTTATTTACATAAATGTTTAACATTTACACCTTAAATTATTATATTTTTTTAACAATTAACCTTATTTGGTCTTAATTAATTTAAACTTAATTCACTTATTCTATATATGTAAAAGATCAATTACTTATAAAAAAGATAAGTTATGTGGTATACGATCCAATGGACAAGTTGGTGATGTCTTCGACCATTCCTTTATGCAATTTTTATGAAACATATGACCACATGGAAGTTTAACTTGATCAGTAATTAAATCTTCACAGCAAATACAACATTGGTCTAGTTCACTTGTTGATTTATAACAGAATATGCATGCTGGACGCTGAGAATCATTGCCCCCAAATAATTCTCTAAAACGTCTTTTAAGACAATTGGTGTGATAAACATGGCCGCAGTCGAAATTTACTATGTTCTTATTTATATTTTTACTGCAAATATTAAATGACCGTAATTTCCGACGTCTTTGGGTTCTAAAATATATATATATATGATTCAGTATATAAAACTAAATTTAAAATACACAATTACCTTGGTGAAGGTGGAGGTAAATTTATAACGGGTTCGTTAACACGAAATTTGGAATGTTGATGGCCGCCATATCGATCGGTATCCTTGTTTGCAAGTATAATATATACAGCCGCACCTATAGCAAATCCAAGTATTAAAGCAAGTCCGATCGCTGGATAAGCCATTTCGTCGAGATTAAGATGTGCTTCTAATAATTACATAAACAAAAGAATGGAAAATAAAGAACAAGTAACACTTCGCGAAAGTTTGCGCGTGTTTCACTGGACGGAGCGTGTTACCAACCATAGGTAAGAGATGTTGCCAACTTTCATTTTATAAATTGCTTATGTTGGTAGTCTAAGTGAATTTATGAGATACAGTCTGCAATGTTGATATTTGTACACATTTTCTAGAAATTTAAAAACAAGTATGTATATGTATTATGTTTTGAATTTTTAGCTTTTTTTTATTAATGAATAAAATGACGGTTAAGATATAACTGGACAATTATTATAAATGCATACAGCATTGAAATTAGGATCTAAAAATATTGACTAAGATTTTTATATGTGAAATTTTAATATTTTTACAAACCTGTGCTATGGAAGTATTCATTTTTTTAATCATGTGCCTATTTGAAGACGACTGTACGCCCTGCTCATAATGCTAAACATGAAAAAATTTTAGAAAATACTTTTGCAAATCGTGTTATTAGTTCCAAGTGATCCGTATCATTTTCGAAATCTAAGGAGTATTTTCTGGTTCTGTAAATTATAAATTGTGTTAATATCTCCTTTATTTTATTATTTTTAACGACATTTCATTGCAGATTTTAGACAATGTTAAGTATCCGGGTACTCAAAGTTATCCGATGAAAAGTAGTGAACATTAAAAAGACCCAAAAAATAACAACTTTGAGTATAAACTTAACGCCGCAAACGTGATTTGAAAAAAAAACAATTATCTTTTTATGAGGTTATTTAAATAAATATAGGATTCAAATAAGGTATAAAACCCCTTAGCACAATTAATAATCGTATCCTAAATACGTATTTCAATAACTAAGTTGTCATCATCAGTAGTTAAAATCACTAATTAAAGTGTCAAACATGGGCACAGTAAAATTAACTGTGTCTTCTGTCACTGCATCATCTAAACAAAATGAAAATGCAAGGGAACAGTAAACATCTAATAGGATTGCTCGATCCTTATCGTGTAACGTGTTTCGAGTCACGTGACTGTGATGTCACCTGCGTACTAAATACGATTGTATTGTCCATTACGATTTGTAGTTTTTTAATGACATTTATTTGAAATTTTTTCTGGTTTTGTCATTACTTATTAAATTTAGTCTTTTATTGTTCTTCATAGTATGTATTGTAAATGTTAATTATAAGTAAGAAGGAAAAAGGAATGATAAACAGTGAAAATGCCGAGCAGTCATTGTGCAGTTTGTACATAGAAAACAACTTGCTCGTTAACTAAATTAAATAATGAAAATATCATATTTCACCGTTTTTTCAAAGGCAAGAATGTGGTTTCAATTACTATAAGGGAATAATGGATTAACCATTGACGAAGGGCAAATAAATTCAATGCTAATATTAGACAAACACAGGATAACCGTTAAATAGCACCCGAGCTATGCGAATCTGAAGAATACGTGTAAAAGTCTAACTGAAAATCAAAAAAGAAATTTCTTTATACAGGCTGTCCAGAAACTCTCCTGACAAACGAAGACCGGAGTTTCCTCAGATAATTTTAAGACAATTAAACCCAAATTCACCTAGTCCGAAAATGCTTCCTAAGGAAGCTAGAGTTCTTTGAAGATGGCGCCTTGTATTTATTTTTTTTTAAATTCCTCCAAAACGCTTCTATTTAGAAAAACAAAAACTGGTATGCTTATTTATCCTCCAGAGATGAATCGATTCCATCAATTGCGAATTTCTAGTACCGGTCATAGGCGTCCGTTTTGGGTAGGTCAACGGTTATTTTAAGGCATAACTTTTTTGTCTTTAACTTTTAAGCATTTGTGACACTAGATTATTAAATTTTCAGGTATTGCAGTACTAAAAGGTACTCTTACTTTAAGTCGGTAGGATACACCGTTTTCTAGAAAAATCGATTTGTAAATTTTTCGTTTTTTCTTCATTAAAGTTCAATTTTTTATTTTTTGCTGAACTGCCAACAGAAGTAAAACCTACGTTTTTCATTGTCAAATTGTTGTCAGTTCGCGAAGTTTATCTTTTCATTTTTTACTTTGTGTTATTCAAACACAACGATTTCAATTTAAAAAAAAATGGTTTTTACTAATGAGGAATACGCCGATATGCATTTAGTTTATGGCGAAATGAGGTGTAACGCTCGAGCGGCGCAACGTAGATACGCTGAAAAATTTCCCAATCGTCAGCATCCCACTCACTCAACATTTACAGCTCTTCATCAACGATTAAGAGAAACAGGTTCAGTGGTCCCAAAAAATAATGAAACAGGGAGACATAATGATGTAACAGCAGAACATGAAGATGTTATTTTAATGGAAGTTGAGGAAAATCCAGAAATTAGCGTTCGAAGACTATCTGCCATGTACCCCACAATTTCAAAATCTTCCGTAGGAAATATCTTACACAAAGAAAATTTATATCCATTTCATTTTACAAAGGTGCAAGCACTGCTAGAAGGCGATTTTCCTGCTCGCGTAGAATTCGCTAGATGGTTACAAAATCAGAAAAATCAAGATGAAGATTTCTTCAGGAACATTTTGTTTGGTGACGAAGCTACATTCTAAATGGAATTTTTAATGTACATAATGCACATTATTATTCGTACGTTGGTGACAATCCCCACGTTGTTCAAGAATTTAAGCATCAGCATAGGTTTAGCATAAACGTCTGGATAGGAGTAGTTGACGATTATCTACTTGGACCTGTGGAATTACCTGCTCGTTTAAATGGTGCTGATTACTTACATTTCCTGCAAAATATTTTACCTGATTTGTTAGATGAGGTGCGTTTAAATATTCGGCAAAACTTATGGTTTCTACAGGACGGCTGTCCGGCCCACTTTAGCAGGAATGTACGAGACTTCCTAGATAATAACTACGAAGACCATTGGATTGGAAGAGGCGGTCCAGTTGCTTGGCCAGCAAGGTCGCCGGATTTGAATCCTTGCGATTATTGTGTTTGGGGATACATAAAAGCATTTGTTTATTCCGTTCCGATACAAAATCGTGCACAACTCTGGCTAAGGATACAAGATGTTTGCAACGAATTTAGAAATAACTTTGGAATTTTTGCAAGAATTCGGCGTTCTCTAAGCAAAAGGGTAAACTTATGCATAGAGACTAATGGTCATCACATCGAGCAACTTTTGTAACAATCTACCTTTGATACTTGTTCTTTTTTTGTTAGTTTCGTTCCATTGTAATAAATAATTCGTTTTTAATTTATTAAATTAATTTTCATCCATGCCTTGATAGTCCAAGCCAACTTCGTCGCTAAAAATAAGTAGGTACATAATAAATTGAACTTTAATGAAGAAAAAACGAAAAATTTACAAATCGATTTTTCTAGAAAACGGTGTATCCTACCAACTTAAAGTAAGAGTACATTTTCGTACTGGAATACCTGAAAATTTAATAATCTAGTGTCACAAATGCTTAAAAGTTAAAGACAAAAAAGTTATGCCTTAAAATAACCGTTGACCTACCCAAAACGGACGCCTATGACCGGTACTAGAAATTCGCAATTGATGGAATCGATTCATCTCTGGAGGATAAATAAGCATACCAGTTTTTGTTTTTCTAAATAGAAGCGTTTTGGAGGAATTTTAAAAAAAATAAATACAAGGCGCCATCTTCAAAGAACTCTAGCTCCCCTAGGAAGCATTTTCGGACTAGGTGAATTTGGGTTTAATTGTAAAATTATCAGAGGAATCTCCGGTCTTCGTTTGTCAGGAGAGTTTCTGGACAGCCTGTATAATTCATTCAACGTTTCCAAATTTTTAGGGCCAAAATGTAGTTAAAGTCGGTTCATATCTTTGTTTATTCTATATTTACCGAAATGCAGCTGTAATTCAAGTTCATTGACCTGCAAAAAAAATCGACAAAATTCCGGAGCATACTTTTGACATGAGTTCCTTATTCATAGTTTTCTTACCAAAACATACATATACTTATAATAATAAAGGATTACATTACGTTTCAGATCATACAACAGCTTATTAGTGAGTGGACACGTTTTCTTTATTAAAAATGCCTTACCGATTTTCATCTCAAGAGTATGCGGACATGGATTTTGTGTATGGCTACTGTAACGGCAGTGCACGTCAAGCAGTTATTGAATACCGACATCGGTTTCCCGATAGGCGTATCCCTCATTACAGAACGTTTCTGGAAGTACACACACAATTTCGGGAAAGCGGACTGTGTGATTTATCTTTTCGACCGGGGAGTAAATTTGCCTGCAGACTTAGAGGAACAAGCAGTAGCTATTGTTACAAGGGATCCAACTCTCAGTGTACGTCGAATCGCTACACAACTAGAAGTGCCACGAACGACAGTTTGGCGAATTTTAAAACGTGAGGGCTTATATCCATATCACTATCGCAGGGGACACAGTTTGCTTGAGGCAGACCACTATGCTCGTTTAGTTTATTCTACCTGGATATTAAGACAGTCACGGCTTCCTTTTAATTTCTGCAGAACAGTCCTCTGGACAGATGAATCTACGTTCACGAGAAGTGGTGTTACAAATCTGAGAAATCTGCACGGGTGGTTATCAGAAAATCCCAAAGCTATACGCCCATCTAAATTTCTACATGATTGTTCTATTAACGTTTGGGCGGCTCTAATCGATGACTTGTTGATTGGTCCTGTCGTTCTTCCTGGGAGGTTGAATGCGGACAATTACCTTCAATTTCTTGACGAACAGCCAGGTCTTTTAGAGGATGTCCCACTGAATGTTCAACGAGACATGTGGTTTCACATGGATGTGGCACCACCACATTTCGGAATTGCTGTCCGAAATTGGGTTAACGTGAATTATCCAAGATGGATTGGTCGAGGTGGTTCTGTTGCATGGCCACCGAGATCAGCCGATCTTAATCCCCTTGACTTTTGTTGATGGAGGTACATGAAAAATTTAGTCTACGCGCAAGTTTCGAACACAAGAGAAGAGTTGTTGGATTCACATGGCAGCCGAGCAAATCCGACAAAACAAGTAACGGATAATTACTTCTTGTGTTGGATTACGGACACAAGCCTGCCTTCAACAAGGAGGTGGACATTTCGAAAATATTATTAATTAACCTTTTTTTAATAAAATCAGTTTTTATTGACTTTAGGATTACATTATTTTTCATGATCTAAAAATCACATTCATAGATCTGTAACATTGAAACAAATAAAAATAGATATGTATAAGTTTTGCGTTTTTGTTACTTCAAATGAAGTCTACTTTACACTCCTAAAATTTGAACATAACGATACGGGACACTTGTATATTGGTATTTGTTTAAACTTTGTAAAAACATTGATTTGGTGTAAAATACTAATTCATTTAAAACTCGTTCGTAGTCAGTTTCATAAAAAATAATACTGACTGTTGAATAACTGCTTCCAGAGTTGGTTCGAGCATATGCTAAAGTGCATTAATCTTCATGGAGAATATTTCGGAAAACAATAAAGTTTTTAAATCCTATTTACTGTTTTATTCCAGCTCTTGTTCAAAGAATTTTTTTTCCACCAAATACATATTCTTTAGGAATCTTGTGAAAGGTATAGCAAACGCCAATTAAGTTGGCGCGAGAAGGGGTAAGTTCGCGCAGGATTAGAAGTACATAGTGGGGAGATTTGTATTTGGTTTTACATCAAATGTCAGATAATTCTAACCTCTGAGCGTGTATCACATTATGATCCCCCTAGCAAAGACATTATGTTCCGTCAAACGTCAATGACAAATGTATTCTGACAATAACTTGAGTAGTGGGGGTGGACGTTTTTAAAAACGGCTTCTGCGCACCCCCTCCTCGCGCCAACTTAATTGGCGGTTGCTATAGAAGGGGAAAGAGGAGTAAATGAAACACCTTTTTTTATGAATTATTATAATTTCCATACAAATTATAAACATGATTTAAAATACTGTACAACATACAGAGCGAAATTATAATAAGATTCATTAAGTTCATTTTGATATGGCATTCCAGATATGAATTACTATAGCACAACATTTCGCGATTGCATCGAATAAAAATATCAATAGCCGCCATATTTCGATAGAAATATATATATACAATTTTTTCTTAATCTTTAAATAATTTCATTTTTTCTTACTTTCTGTATTTATTATTTTAACTTTTTACACTGACACGTAAAATAGATCGTTTTTAGTTGTTTTTTTTTCTTCTTTAATTATTTTACAAATAGTCGATACATTATTGTTCTCGATAAAGGTACTTAAAAACTAATCTTCTCTTTTTAATTACTTTGCTTAGGAGAGGAAAGGATTTGATAAGTTGTTAAGTAGTTCGACTACATTTTAAAGAATTTCTTTTTTTTTTGTCAATTTATCTTTTTTTTTTTTAAGTATCAAAATATATGATCCAGCCTTTTTTCTTGGGGGGAGGAAGTACAGGGGAAAAAATAGCAAACGAATAATTGTACCTTCATAGAAGGTGCTTTGTAAAAATATGCCAGTGTTTTTGAAATTCTCAATTTTCTAAATCGGTTTTATTTTCCTCACATATTGGTTTATGTACTTAGTAGAAAGTTTAACCATGAACAAAATGAAGCTACCAAAATAACAAAAAATAATAATAATAATATTAGAGATCAAATCATTGCCACTTGTTGATTATAAGTAAAAATTACACAAAAAAAAATATTACACGATCATGTTTTCACTACAATTGTGAAAACGATTCACCCAAGGTGTCCAAAAACAATAAAAAAAGTATATATGTTGTAGAGGCTGCCTATACAGAACACGATTTTATATTAGGAACTTCTCACAAAACTTAGATTATATATAAATAATTAAGATACTATGTTATAACTTCAAATTAATATGTGAGCAATAGATATGTTATTAAACTCAGTTAATATATGTATAATACGAAATTATTAATTTCAAATACAATAAAAAACAGTGCTGTTGCTACAGCGTAGAATTAACTTGTTTGATGCATCTAAAGATCTAGAATATTTAATATTATAAGAATTACCTTGTGTTACACATAAATTAGAAGAGAACTGCATTTTGTTCCCAACAAGACACTTTTAAATTTCACAGGTAGATTTATTAAGTTGTTCAAGAAAATAATAAAAAGATTCACATTTTACTTAAAAACATAACCAAATCTGTAAACTATTGCAAATATTTGCTAATTTTGATATTTAACCTTTTTTGCCAGCACTGACAACTCAAAATACTAGGGAAATTTAAAAATGTCCAATTGGGTTATTCTTATTATGAGTAAATTTATTACTAAATAACTGTTACTAAATATTTCTTTATTGTATTTTTAAGATTCTGGGGACAGGTAGAGTGCGATTTGGGTTTACTTGTAATAATATTGGTAGAAGTAAAATGTTACAATTGAATTTAAATAAATTTAAAATGTAGCAAATTGTAAGAATATTTATCTTCCAAAATTCAACAGTTTAATTTTAAACATCGAATAGTTACGTTTTATAAACTTAATTTTTGGATAAATTGATTTTTTTAGATTGTTCTTCAATTGTGTACTAGACTGAATTATATTACCATCAAAACCATTTTATCATTGAGAAATTTGACGCATATGTAAAGAGTATTATTGAGTTAAAAGATACATATATAGATGATTTAAAAAGTAGAAAGAACTAAATATTGTTTAGATGTAAATAATGGTGAACGTTTAATAATAAATTAGTAAGAGAGATAATAGCTAGTTTAACACAGACGAAAAACCTATCATAAAACAAAGCTAGTAGAAAAAGTAAAAAAAATATATGGGAATATATTACGAACCACAACTCAAAAAGTTATGAGACAATTATAACAAATCATAGCTGCAAAAAAATACAATGAACCTAACACAGTCGAAAGCATACTAAACCTCATATTGAGATAGATGATGTATTTATTCCTGTTGTTAAGTCTTTGATAACAAAACCAAAATAAGTTTTACTAAAAAAAATGTTTAAAGAATATAAAACACATGTTCATTTCTTGGAATTAAATCCAAAATATTTTGTAGTATATAAAAACTCAAGCTTTGAAACAATTCCAAAAGGAAAAAGAATTCTGTGTCGAAAGAACTGTTCCATTTTTTTTTAGTAATGTAGTTCATCAAACAATCAAAGCCCAGTAATAATTCATGTCTGTATAGTGAAGAATAAAAATATTAAAGGAGTTTGGCCTGTAGGTGATGTTCTAATTGTAAATTGTATTCATTTAGTACGTCATGGGAACTTTGTTATGAAACTAGCGATATGCAAAAGTCAAGCATTAGTTTGGCAGCTAAGTAGTTGCAAGTTGACAATTATTATTATAAAGTTATGCATTCAATTTCTGAAATTGAAGGTACCTAATGGGCTTTACAGACCGATACAGTGCGATAGTACATCTCTGTATTCCACTTTACAGATTTGTATATCATTGTTTATCTTCTCCTTTCATCTTGTAATTTTCATATTTCCTATATCTTTAATTACTTGCTTTTCCCATCTCCGTTTTTTTTTTTTTTTTTTATAACAGTTACGGTTCCAATTTTGTTATATTTTCAACAACAGGTTCATTCCTATTTGATTAATATTCATCTCTTTGTCTTTATCTTGTTCGATATTCTTATATATTCCTTTTCATTTATTTTCTTGCTACCCATATATTTATATTTTTTCGTTAAAAAAAAAATTATAAATTTTCATCTTTGATAAACATATTTTATATATAACCACTGATCATATTATAATTTCATTGTTCTAGATATCTTTATTTATTATAAAATTTAGTATGTATGTAGTTTATTTTATATTCAGATTGTATCTTATAATCTATCTTCTCCGTTCTATAATTTTTTTTTTGGTATCCAAATATTTAAAACTTCAAATTTTTTTCTGTTTTATACTTTCCAGTTTCTACGTTACCCTTTTTATTTCACCCTTCTTTTCCTATTATTTGCATTTACTTGAATTTTGTTGTCGTTTATTTCGAACCTTCTTTTTTGTGCTTTTCTGTCTTTATCTTCTTTTCCAAACCTTTTCTGTTTATCTACCACTGCAATGTTTTTATTCTTACTATTTTGGCAAGTAACAATAGCATGAATTAGGTATGACGTAAATATATATTCGTTACTGTGAATGCAAAGCATCGGTGAAGTAGAAACAACATCTGCAACTTCTTTCCTCTTTTCGTTTTTACATTTTAATTTAATGCGAGTATTATATATTACCTAAAGGTTGTACTAGAACAGACATAAAACTATTAGCTTATTGTTTCTGGATAACATTTAATGTGTAAATAGACAGCATAAATAACAATAAAGCTGCATATGAATCTCAAATATAGACAATATGCAATACATATTTTCTAGAGATTTTTAGTACACAACTGCATGTATATCCACTTAAAGTTATAGGGTAATTATACGCAAGCATTTAAATAGTTAGAATCTAAAAAAGACTTAATATCTCCGATGACTAGGATAAAAACTTGAGAAATTGGTTTCAGTAAAGAATGATGTTATTGCAACAGTTAAGACATTCTCTGTAAATAACTTTATATTAAAATCTCTAAACATAGGCGCGAAAATACAAGTTTATTGCAGAAAAAGTGCCAAAATCGTGAGTTTGAATCTAAAATCCCATGAAGATTAGTCCAATATAACAGCTTAAAGACAAGAATCCTAAGTTCTCCATTTTTCTTTAAGAATGTATGACTGAAAAGCAATCACAAAACTAAGGCTACTTACCGAAAATACTAGATTGTAACCAGATTGCAATAAAATTTAAGTTTTCCGTTTCAATAATATGAAATCCATGAAAGAGTTTATATTTACGGACTACGAGTATTGAAATTTGGTTATTTCAGCAATAATTAGAACAATCACACTCACAGAACTGTTTTCAATGTTATTTAATCCCTCCCACTTTTGTCAAAAACATTTTTCATATTTGAAATTAGACCACAGGTTATGTCATATTTGAATGTTTCTGTAAATTAATGAACACATTCGTGCAGTGTGTCGTAAAGTTTTCGGAACCGTTATTAAACATTGAAAAATCGCAATTTATCGTAAATAACTTTATCAGTGGTTGTATCATATTTTCAGTACGCTTAATTAGATTTAATTAGACTTAAAACGTCAAATTCTAAATATTAATACAAAGAACTTGTGTAAGACCCAATTTAAGAATTGAGAAGATTCACCCGGCAATTCGCTGTTTTTGGTTACAGGTAAGGGTATAAGACAATATTGAAAAAAGTTTTTTATAGCCAACCAAAGACTAAAATCGATTTTTCTAAAAAGTTTCACTATATTGAACTTCACAAAATAAAGATTATGACGAAAATTCCTTTTAATGTCAAATTAAAAACATTTCTAAGAAATTGTGAATAAATTGTATTGTCACAAGTTTAGATTAGTTAATCAATTACTGTTTAGCTATCATAATTTTGCTTCTATTACCAAAATATTATTGCATTAAAATGCAGATTAGAGAATATTGTGCAAGAATGATACCAGCAAAAGTTTTTAACAATAAAAAATACGAAAAAGTCTGTAGTAATATAAGTTTCCGCGTTATCGAAAATAACAAAGTAAGGAATAAAAATCTAGAAAACAAAACTTCTTTAAACCTATAAGAAGTTTGAGCTTAAAAGGTTATGGTAATATAATTTAATAGTTTAGTACAGTAGTTTAAATGGCGTCTTTGTAATCACTGCATATACCCTCTAAGATAATGGTAAACTACTATTTGTTATTTTGACATTGGTAATATTAATACGTTTAAAATATTGATACATTTAGTGTAGAAATTTCGCGGTAAATGAATCGATTTAAATTTGACCAAACGTTGCGAAATACTGAGAACTTATTATAACTATCCAAAGCGAGGGTTGTGTCGCCGAAACAGTATGGATTTTGAGAGATTGGCAAACAAATTATCAGCGCGACCAGCGCGTTTAGTTAATAATATTGCTGATATTGTTTAAAGTATGCGCTATATCCGAAAACCTCAACTCGGCTTAAATCTCAGTAACTGTGCATTTCGTATTAGTCTGAGTAGAATTCTGCATAAAGATTTCGGATTATTAGCTTATAATGCACAGGAATTGGATCAAGTGACCACCTGTTATCGCTTCTATGCTTAGGCTATAGAGTAGTTTGAAATCTAGGCCTGATTTCGTAAAAAAAAATCGTTTTTTTTGGATGATGCGTACGTAAACACATTTGAGACTCGAAAACATATACTCTTAGAGAAGTTAATGTATTTTCAGTGTACGACTGTTTAGTGCGATTTTTGGAATGGTGGCATTATTAGCTCATTTTTCTTCGAAGATGAAGATGGCAATAATGTTACGGTCAATGAAGAACGATACAGAGGTATAATAACCGATTTTTTTTTTTGTGAGAAATTGGTGAATTCGAGTTGGGTTAACTCTGGTTTTAGCAGAATACATACTGCAAACGATCTCTTCCGCACTAAGTAAAAAATCGTAAAAAAGTAGTCAATCGTTTTGGTGATGTTGCTTTGTCCACGTTGAGCTGCCATTTGATGCCGTTGGACTATTTTTTGTGGAGTGACATTAAAGAACGATATTTCGTTGATAATCCTGAAACGATTCAGACATTTAAGCAGAAATATTGATTGGGCTAATCGTGAAATAGGGCCTCGAAACTGGAAAAATGTATTTCCAATCTTGAGATTACAGGATGCGGTATTGCAAGCAGCCATTTAAATGAAATTATATTCCATAACCGAAGCTTAATCTGTTATCGCGCTTCGAAAAACCTTGAACCGAAATTTTAAAAAGAAACCAATCGATGGACAACGCTTTGCCTTAGAAATACAATGGTGATATTTGAATAGCATCTTCTACCAGCAAAATAGGTTATTTTTACGCAATTATAGTTTGAATATTTCCGAATTTTCTAATAATTTACATAATTCATAAAATTGGGTAACTATTATTTACAATAACTCAATAATGTTGTATTTATTGAGTTCGTTCAGTTCAAAATCTAGGAAAACTAGTTCATCAGTTGTCTAATTCATCATGAACATTAAATTATAACTGGAGTTTAATAACATTGTATGTATTCATGTATATATGTATATTGTTGCGTAGATTGTCACTGCTAAAATGTGTCGAAGCTGTCTTTGTCGATAGTATGGCAATAGTACAGTTAAGTAAACGAAACAGTACTGCAACTGACACAGTCAAACAGACAGAAGTGACCAATAAAAAAAAATGATATTGCGGCTCGGTTTAGTAGCCCCTTGGCACCGAAATTTTAAAAATACCGATAAAGAAAGAAAAAAGGATTGTTATACGTAGTACTATTTTGTATATCACCAATTCTAACATTTCCTACGCCGTATAAAATTTAGAGTGTTTTGCCGTGTGTTCGTTCCTGCGCCCTCTATAGAGCGGATATATGAACAATATTTATACAGTCTCTCTGCTGTCATCCTCAGGTTGTCATTGTTGGTACTATCGTTCTGTATCGCTCGAAGAACGTCAGCAGTAACAAAGACAATCTGAGGATGGCAACAGAGAGACTGTTGAAAGCTTGTTCAGCCATTTGCTTCTCAGAGAGAGCAGGGACATATACACACGTTAAGACACCTGAAAGAGAGCTTCGACACACAAAGAGAGACACAAATATATATAGCAAAATTAGTAAAAAAGTTTTGCGAATGTTCCATATATGTTTAACATAATAAAATACTGGGTATTCAATATTCAATAATAAAAACTTTCTCTGTATATACAATATGTCCACAATGTATAAAGTTATAAAAATCGTGGCCTAGTATCGAAAATTTCCAATTAATAATTTTCAATTACAAAGACTTTTCAGAGTGCAAGAAACTATCGAGTTTACATAAAAGATCCACGAGATATCACAGCAATACATATATATGTTTTCTTTTTACAATTATCGAATATGTATGGGTCATGAGTATAAATAATAATATTAACAAAAGCAATCAATATGTGTAAATAAACACATTATACATTATACATAATAATTAGATTCTTGCAAGATTTACATCTTCGATAAATAAATTGGTCTACAATAATGTAGGCATACTGTATATTTTATATACATGTATAAATCATATTATAATATATAAAAAGTAAAATCACATGAATTGCAAACTTTATAAACTTAAAATTTTCTCTTTCGGTTAAAACTATATTTATAATATAATCAAACATTTTCTTTTATGCAATATATTTCGTATTTTGATAGTAGCTTATTATTTGCTGCAATAATTTTTCATATAAAAAAGTACTTAACACTAGAAAAACCTAATATACAATTTTAATTATAAATAAACCTATAAATTTCTCTTTGTCAAAATATCTTCGAATATGCATTGTTATTAAAAAAAAAAGAAACATTTCGTTTGTAAACCATCAACAGCGGATGGATATGCTTCCAGAAAAACGTATATCACTTTGTATTGTATATAATGTAGTTGTCTATAAAACAATCTACAATTTCAAATTACACGTTCTTCAAATCCATTTTCAAGTTAATTTATATGTATATATACATAGACTGTCCTTGAAAGAACACTATAACGTGTGAAAAATGGAAAGATGTAAATATATAGAATATGAATTCAAAAAATTATGAATCAATTACAACCCGAACCGCAAAATAAGAAACTTCCTGAAAATTGTATTATGTGCCAACTATGAATTCAAAATGTCTATTGAACTTACACACGACAGCTGTTACATACGTAAAAACTGTCGATGTTATTATAACATTGTTGTATACTAAGGGTTCAATAACCTCAATATATTACGTATGAAAATGCCAGATTTTAGAAATTTAAACATTTATTTTGTATGCAACTGAATTATTAGAAATTAAGATGTTTGTTCTACGGTTCATTTCACGTCTGCAACCTTCGTATAGCTTCCGGTTCTGAACTTATCGCATCATTGACTACATGTGAATACACCCCGTGCATTCGTCTTTGCAATCGACGCGAACTTGCTGGGTTTATTAAATTTAGTTACGCTAAAATGTTCATGTGTAAAACCGGTCTCTTCAATAAAAAAATGTCGTTGCCAAAAACATTCCACCGCTTTCAGAAAGACTGGAAGAGGACTAATTTTCAACGGCAAAGCAAGCAAGAATTTTGTCTAAGTTTCCAGGGAGTAAGACAACCGCCTCTAGAAGAATATAAAGGTCTCGTTGAAGTGCCGGACCTAAACTAAAGTGCCACAACTAAAAAAATCTCGTTGTCTTTTTGCACTAAATTTTGTCTACAGAGCCAAGATTTTTGGAACAGTGTGATATTTACCGACGAAAAAAATTTTCAGTCATCTAAAAAAGGCAAAATTAAAGTATGTAGGCCAGACAATGCCAGATTCGATCTACGGTATGTGAATAACTAGC
The DNA here is from genome assembly GCA_935421215.2 of Melolontha melolontha. NCBI lineage: Eukaryota > Metazoa > Arthropoda > Insecta > Coleoptera > Scarabaeidae > Melolontha > Melolontha melolontha. The sequence continues at coordinate 117,481,136 of OW285243.1, read as the reverse complement.
AGTTGGTCAGTTCAGGGTCAATGTGTGGATGTGGATTTCGTCAAGAGGAATTGGGGGTAGTATGCAGAATCAACGGAAGATTTGTGGGTCAAACTTATCTGGAGATATTGGAAAATGTCATGCTATCAAGTGTCGAACAGGATTTTCCAGAAAATGATTTTGGTCTTCCAACAACGCAACTGTCCAGTCCATACTGTCAACATTGTTACGAGATGGATGCAATAAAACAATGCTGAAACATTTCTTTGGGCCAGTTATAGCCCAGACATGAACCCTATAGAAAATGTCTGGGGTATAATTGCAAATAAGCTGTACCAACGCAGATTTTTACCAGAAAGTGCGAAACATCTCTGGGATGAAATTTCATCCATATGGGAAGACGTTAGCAACGCAGAAAATTTTTTTACGCGTCCTTTATATTGTGATGAGTCATCCGATGATACGTCAGGTATCACCCGACCCGGCACCGTCTAGAAAAAAGTCGATACAGAAGAATCGACAAGATCGAATATACGAGCATTTTCCCTTGAATATAAATAGCACTCAAGAGGGATTTATTCCATTCCACACTAAATTATCACCGAGTGATCTTACATACATATAAATACAAAAATGTTCTTATTTTTAGTTACTAGTTTTTAAATTGTTATTCGTTTTTATTGTTAATATAGTGTGTGTCTAAATTACAGTTAGTATTATTTAAGAACCTGGAAAAATAAATATTTTACAGTGGTGTCAGGTGTAGAGTTAATTAATAAATAACGGACTAAGTGAATAAAATGTGCAATTGATGAATTCTCTAAGAGAAAATCCTTTTGCGACTGCAGTGCAAGCAAAAATTGACACAAATTTTCCAGGTTCTACAAGAATCGCGCGCAAAAGGATTATTTAAAATGAACTAATAATTAAGTAATAAATAAATAAGTAATTCCGGTTTTCGGCAACAATTTTATTTTTAAACATGATAATTACAGAATACATACATACGGCGATGTTATTAGAAATTTTTTAGAAGCTAATGGGGTGCAGACATTGCCTTGGCCAGCGAGGAGTTCGGATCTAAATCCCATAGCGAACAATTGGGGAAGCATGCTCAAGAAAATCAACGACAAAATTTTGCAACAAAACCGGGAAGAATTGATTCAAACCATTTCAAATATCTGGCACGAAATCCCGTTAGAATATGTGCAGAGTACGGTATCGTCAACGCCAAGACGCTACTAAAACGTTATAGATTCCGGTGGTGCTACAATAAAATATAAAATTAAAGTAAAGTTTTGTACTCTGATATTCGAAATAATATTTTTGAAATTTAAGTAGAGCAGGACACTATCCGCAGAAAAAGTTTACACAGCTTAAAATGTTTTTGTATTTAAGTGTCCGAGTTTTCAAGGGTCGCAACTGTACATACATAAAAGCGAAAGAAACGATATATTTTAGTTTTGACTTCATTTGGTGCCTTGGTAAAAATTAGAAAACAAAAAAAAATGATAATTTTCGAAGTAGCATGACATGTATAGTGTATCCAGAAATATACCGTTGACTTTTAAGTAAAATTTAAATCCTATTCACTGTATCGTAATTAACGCAGCATGTGCAACCTTAACAGAAAAAGAGACATTAGTGTACTATAGGGTCGGTTTTAGTTTAAATTTGTATCTGTATAAAAACAAATTTGTATCTGTATATGCATGGACACACAGTACGTATTTACCAGCTTTTGCTTCAACTACCAGACGCATGCGTTTCTGTGTAACCACTTTGTCAATGATAGATTTACGAAGACAAAAGACTGTAGGTACACTTGCGGTCATGTAGCAAGTTTTGTCCTATCCGAATACATCAGATAACCTCATGCCATCTGACGGACAAAACCGACCACGCCGGTGCAAAGTGTTTCTTCTCGAATAGCCAAGCTATTACTGGAAAAGAAGAAAAAATACGCATATTACTGTGAGTCCATTAACTCGTCGCCAGGTGGCGTAGTATAGCAAAAAAAAAAATTACATGTCGATGCGACAATTCACATCAAGCTTTGATACAAAATAATACAAATCTGTATAAAAACAAATTTGTATCTGTATATGCATGGTTTTGTCCGTCAGATGGCATGAGGTTATCTGATGTCTTCGGATAGGACAAAACTTGCTACATGACCGCAAGTGTACCTACAGTCTTTTGTCTTCGTAAATCTATCATTGACAAAGTGGTTACACAGAAACGCATGCGTCTGGTAGTTGAAGCAAAAGCTGGTAAATACGTACTGTGTGTCCATGCATATACAGATACAAATTTGTTTTTATACAGATTTGTATTATTTTGTATAAAAGCTTGATGTGAATTGTCGCATCGACATGTAATCTGTGTGGTTATCTGTATGTCGACTGCCTACAGCCGAAATTCCAGGAATTTGCATCGGCTTAAACTATTCACCACTTATCTAGTCATCGGTACATTTCCGGATGCACTATACACATGTTACGATCGAAACTGACTGAATCGGTGGCAAAAATTGTTTAGCTACTTAAAGCTTCCCCTACTATTTATAATATGAACTTCTTGAAATGCAGTGACGGGACAAATATTTTATAAACATTTTTGTAATTTTTTTTCTCCGCCTGCTACGGAATTTGCAGAAATTTTTTTAAAATTGATATTCTATATAATTAGATCTTCTCATTTTCCATAAACAGACTCTTTCAAGGACCATATATATATATATATATATATATATATATATATATATATATATATATATAAATTAACAAATTAGTCGATATCGTCAAAATTTATAACCTAAAAGTACGATGCCAAATAAACTATGTTATATATAATATATAAAAACAAAAAACAACTACGAACTAAGTAAGTGTAAAATTCGATATCGACGCATTTAACTTCTCGATTCATTAAAATGGCATTTTTTTATGTAGCTAGTCTATAACTGATAATAATAATAATACTAGTATTGTGAGGGTGTAGGCACTGAAGTGATAAACGACGTTAGCTTTGCCATTCCGCTAATCTTTGACCAACCTGTAGATGTGGTGTTGGGCCCCGTGTTCCGATGTTGACACTTCGAAAACGTACGCTGTACATAATAGGGTTTCCTGAGTATCTCTGTTACTCACAACCTGAAATATGAAAAAAAAATTGCGTAGTGGAAGCGATCTGTGATTTCTTTTAATTAAATCTTGCAGAGAAAGAGTATTTTAATTACCAAAATTACCTGTAATATTGTAAAGTTTTCCAGAACACTATTCATCATGTACTTTTCGGGGAGGTGTTTCAACTTGTGTATAAAGTTGATCATGTATTCGCACATGGGACTTCGATGGATCCTGTAGATGAACTTTCCGCCGTCGTAACGGGCGTACTCCGTTTCCACTTTTTCCACTACTTGTTTGCCGAAGGAACAGACTTTCGTAGAACATGTTATTGTCATGTTCTCGTTGCTTTCGTATCTGTAAAACGAAAATAAAGATGTGTAAATGATCTGTATTGAGTTAGTCTTGAAAGTTTCTTATAAACAAAATTGAATATGATTGCTACACCAGGTTAGTCTGAAATGTTTTGAGCCTCAACATGAAGATGGCGTTACTCGTCAAAACCATTCTGGTATTGCAATCGTATATGCTTTGGAGGACGCTTGAGAAAATTTAAACCATTTTGGATGCTCAGTTGTTTGACAGTCGTATCAGTCGATGTTTTTGTTAAAGTGAACAAAATAGAATAACTTGTCAAAGTTTGACATTCACAAGATGAACGGTTAGAAAATTGTACAATGCTTGAAAAAGCTAGATATTGAAAAATAAAGTATTTAATTTTGAAAGGGTTATCACACAAATAAATTTTTGCTCATGTGATGGAAATCTTAAGTGATCAGTGTTCTTCATGCGCTATTATTGGATAGCAGAATTTAAGAGAGGAAGGTCAGATGTTAAAACTTAGCACCGCTGTGAAAAACCAATTTCTGCAACCACTCCGGAAAATATTGATTCTGTTCACGGTATGATTGTAGAAGATCGAATTGGGATCAAAAGTGTTTTACATAATGCTTAAATACTTGAATGCTGTTCAGAAGTGCATTCGATTGACAATGTTATCTGTTTTGAAGAAGATTCTGCACAGTTTTTTGATAGATTTGTTACTATGGACGAAATGTGAGTTCATCATCACGATCCAGCGACCAAATAGCAATTCTCAGAGTGGAAGCATTCTGATTTTTCACGACCTAAAAAATTCTGTGTTTAAAAATCGGCTTGCAAGATTCTTGCTTGGTAGGACAAAGATCGCATAATTATTATAAATAAATGATAATTGAATTATTATTAGAAATTATTTGAGTTGCTAACTAAATTACGAGGGTATATCAGATATAAACGAGACTGATTTTTTAATGACTCGTACAAAAGTTTTTTGAATTGGCGAAGTAGGTGGCTATGTAGACAAAGCACTTAGGGCGGGGAGAGCAACGTCTGAAATTCCGTCGAGACCGTTCAGTAGTGCAGTGACCATGAGTGAGCAAGCAGCGCACGTTTCCGTGGAGGAGCGGATAATTATTAAGTTTTTGACCAATGAGGGGGTGAATCCAACAGACATTTTACGCAGATTGCACGCACAGTTCGGGGAGAACACCCTTTCACGACCTCGCGTGTTTGCATGGCATAAACAATTTTCTGGAGGCCGGGAGAAAGTTGAAAACCAGAGCCACGTTCGACGCTCACGGACGAGCGTTACCGACGCCAACATTGAGGCAGTTCGGAATCTTCTGGAGGACGACAGACGCTTAAACATCGGAAGTATCGCTGCGACACTTAACATTGGTTATGACAGTGCCCAAAAAATATTGAGGGAGGTCTTGGGATTTCATAAAGTGTCCGCTAGATGGGTTCCGCGTCTGCTGTCGCCCGAACACAAACAACATCGACTTGAGATTTCTCAGCGTCTCTTTAATCGATTTCAGCGAGAGGGTGATTTGTTTTTAAATCGAATAGTAGCTTGTGACGAAACTTGGGTGCACCATTATACTGCCGAGAGTAAACAGGCAAGTATGGAGTGGAGAAGGAGTGGTGAGAGGGCGCCGATAAAGGCGAGGACGCGGTTGTCTGCCGGGAAGATCATGGCAACTGTGTTTTTTGATCGACAAGGTGCATTTCACGTCGATTTTCTTCATGATCGCCGCACAATTAATGCCCAATATTATTGCGACCTTTTGGATGACGCAAAATTGTCTTTACGACGAAAAAGAAAGACGCAATCCGTTAAAAATGTCATTCTCCTTCACGACAACGCCAGACCACATTCGGCAAACATTACGAGGCAAAAAGTGGAACAATTCGGCTGGGAAATCTTGGAACATCCTGCTTACAGTCCAGACTTGTCACCCTGTGACTACCATTTGTTTGGACCTCTAAAAGAAGCTCTTGGAGGCCAGCGTCTCGACAGCGACCGAGCGGTAGAGACATTTGTGCTCCAGTGGCTGTGTGACCGGCCTAAAAGTTTTTACGATAACGGGATTAAAAAGCTTCCAATCCGTTGGGAAAAATGTATTGCGCGGGCGGGAGATTATGTAGAAAAATAGTACATTTGTAATAACCTTGTTCAATAAAGCATTAATAGTTTAAAAAAATCAGTCTCGTTTATATCTGATATACCCTCGTACATAAGAAAATTGTGGAAAAAGGCCGCAGAAAACTTGCCAAAGGTGTGCTCGCAATTCGCCAATTGAACTGCAAAAAATTGGTGAAACTGGATTTTACTGACAGAAATTATTTATGAACATTTTGCTGAGTGTGTCTTACAGGAGATTATGTTGTATAACTTCTGTTAAAAATTCGTTGATTACACTGCCAAAAATTGATGAAATTGGTTAACCACCGGCCTTATTCTCAGGATTTAGCACTGTCAGAGTATTATTCCAAAGCTCAAGAAAACATTTAAAGATTAAAAGATTGTCGACAAATGATGAAGTCATATGGTGCCGTTGAGGAGTGGTTTGCAGGCAAAATCAAGGAATCGTTTTAAAGGATTAATTTAAAATTACTTCATGAACATTCTCTTAAATGTGCAAGGCTTAGAAGAAATTATGTTGAGTAAATTTTATACTGAAATATTGTGTCGTTGTGTACGATAGATTTACACAAATTAAGTAACTTACTTTAATTATATAGGGTAGGGAAAAAGTACTGTAAAAGTACTTGCAACTTTTGAATGAGCAATTTAATTAAAAAATTTCTTATACAAAAGATGGATCATATAATATTTGGCATCACTAATATTATTGGCCGGCCCGTTCTTCATAGAAGGAAATTTAACTTATGCAAGGTACTTTGTATCTTATGCAAAAGCAAGTGCTTCCTGGTTGTGCAACCTTATTTAATGGCATGAGGTATTTCTTGGCAGGTGGATTGGTAAAAGAGGTCCTATCGAAAGGCCTGTTAGGTCTCCAGATTTAAATCCTTTGTATTATGTGGAGCCGTTTAAAGACTGAAATCTACCGAAATCGACCCAGTAATCTCGAGAATTTAGACTGAAGTTAATAGAAAATGGTTTAATTAAATTGCTCATTCAAAACTTGCAAGCGACACTACTTTTTCCCCACCCTGTATATTACAAATCGGTTGTATTTTTGCTAGCTAGAATTCGAAATGATTTGAGATGTAAAAAACATTAAATTTTAACTAATTTAGTAGTTACTTACTGGCTAGTAACACCATAGAATGCCCCCGCTTCGTCCTGTATATTACTGTTAAGGTCGGCCCAGAACTTAACGAGGAAAAACGCGTTCTGTGGACCTTTGTCATAAAGTTCTTTTAGTCCACCTTTTTTCTCTGGGAATTTATCGTATATTTGCCGTACATCTACTGCCTGGAAAAAGGAAAATAAATTCATAAAAAGAGAATTAAATGAAACGTGTTTTAAAAATTTACAACTTTCGCATCTGTTAAATACTTTATAAACGGCACTTACTTCTAATAAGGGATCGGCATAGGATAAGGCGGGTCCTCCTATGTGAACAAATAGGTGCCTGGGGTACTGTGCAACAAAGAAATAAAAATTAGTTTTCCATAAAAAGAAAAAAAAATGCAGAAAATTGCAAGATATTTATAATTTAATTTTACAATTTCAAGAGGCAAGTTGAAAGAAATCCTCTGAAATGAGGTACATGATTATTATTTAAATTTTATTTCATAAAATATATACTGTATAGAGCTCGGTTAATATCTGAAGGCACCCAGGATGCGTTAGGCGTGGCTAAAATATGTCTATCTCTCTCGCTTCATGCAGCGTTCTCTTTTTTTGTCTTAAAATTATTATCCACGCAAATGGCATCAGATGTTAATCGAGCTATACATATAATTTATCTTTTAATCTATGCGATAAAATAGTTATAGCGCATTTCAAATGAGAATGGACTAGATGGCGCTGCAATCTGAGTGTAATTTACACAGGATAGATTTTGTAATTTCAAGCAAGTAGAACATATGTTTTGCTGTCATATTTTTAGGTTATTATATACATATTTATAAACTTTTACGTTTGTTTATTAACAAATTTATTATTAAGAAATTTTAGACACTGTTCAATAATTTTATTTTTATTCGGAATGGTATACAGTTGAGTTAATTAATGCTACTTTTGGTAACTTACTGGTTCATCTCTGTTTTGTGATTCCATGAAGGCGGAGAATTCTACTAATCTAAGTTTATGCGTCGCAATCGCTCTGCCTTCCCATACGGGTGGATGTGGGGCTTGCAACGCGCCAACGTCGCTTTGTGAAACTGCCGTCGAAGGTTTACCGGCTGGATATGAAGATTGGGGGAAGGGTTTCACACTGAAACAAAAACTTTCAGGTTTATTCACACATTTTTCAGATGTTCTGAATACATGGCATCCGTGTAAAATGAGTATACTATTGCAGGACGCCATCTGACATATTTGACATTTTTCACGGTATACGAGTGTCGAGGTGTATTTTAAAGTTTTTTATTGAATGTCTCTACAATTTCACATTGTTCCCTACAAAGTATTGTGATGTGAGTCATCGGACGATAAGTCAGGCGAGAGGTATCGCGCGCCGAGTATGTTGTCATCAGGTCTCCCGGATCTTCTAGAAAACAGCTTCTGAAAGGCCCTCGTATAAGCTATATACCACATAAGAACCATTCGGAAGAGAGACCAGGAGACCGAGTAATCGCCGTTGTGTGTTATTATATAAGTATATATACACATATATAAATATATATTGTGAAATAAATGCTCTTATTACACAGGCCTGCGATGGTAAAATTGTCTGGATTTTATACAGTGATTTCAATAGATTTTTTGGTGCTGAAAATGGGAAAATTATTTAAAAAATTCCATCACGTAAGGTTTTTTTACAATCTGGGGTTTTTTTGACGTATCTGCATGTATTAGTCTTTTTGAAAATGACAATTTTGTTAAACCGTTGTTTAAATAAACTATTATAATTTTTTTACTTATGATGATGCAAGAAGTTGATATTCTGAATAAACATACACTAGATTTATGATAAAGAAGTTACAAATAGAAATAATTGAGCATGTCGCAAGACATGACTCATCATCTTCCTGTTACTGCATGTCTACCTCCCCACCTCCACTACAAACATATTGCTATTCTAGACAAAACAGTTAGTTCATTCAATATCTTCTTTACAACTGTGGTGTGAATTTGTGTAATTAGTTGACATTTGTGATTAGTTGCTGAGTTAATTTAATTTTTATTTTACGAGTTTTTTAAAATTAAATTCCAATGGCATCAAGAGGCTGTGTCAATGTACCCAACTCCTTCTGCTAGATTTGTGGAAAGTTTACAGTAAAAAAACAACAAAGAAACATTACAGATTTTGTAAAAAAAGTATATTTTGGTGTGAAATTAGGAGACCAAGACAAACCTTCTGGGCTCCTCATAAGGTTTGTTCAGTGTGTGTTGAAGAGCTTCGCCAGTGGTCACAAGGAAAAAAACAGTCTTTTCGCTTTGGAGTGCCTATGGTTTGGAGAGAAAGAACCGATCAATCATAGCGATGATTGTTATTTTTGTTCGTGTGTAGTACACGGATTCAATTTAAAAAACAAAAAGGACATCGTTTACCCAAACCTTCGATCCGCAACACGTCCTATACCTCATGGACCAGAAGTACCTGTTCCTTCACTACCAGATACATTAGATGATGTATCTGATGACGAAATGGTTTCACGTACATGCGCAAGTGAACTGGATGAGGGAAGTGATTACTATGATACTGGAAGTGATGAGCCAAAACTGTTTGACCAATCTGAATTAAATGATTTGGTGAGGGACTTAAACCTTCTTAAGGACTCAGCTGAGCTTTTAGGGTCAAGGTTGAAAGAAAAAAAATTGTTAGCACCTAGCACAACATTTTACTGGTTTAGGAACAGAGAAAAAGAGTTTGCTCGATATTATTCCGAAGAAGATGCACTAGTTTTCTGTAATGATGTTCTCGGGCTCATGGAACAATTCCACGTAGAATATAATGTTTCTGAATGGAGACTCTTTATTGACTCTTCAAAAAGGAGCCTTAAGGCCGTTCTTCTACACAATGGAAGTAAATATGCTTCTGTACCAGTGGGACATTCAGTTCATTTAAAAGAGTGTTATGAAAATCTTGAGGTACTTTTAATTAAAATTCGTTACAAGGATCAAGGCTGGACAATTTGTGGTGATTTGAAAGTTCTTTGTTTGTTACTTGGACAACAAAGCGGTTATACTAAATATCCTTGTTTTTTGTGTGAGTGGGATAGTCGTGATAGAAAGAAAGCAGCACTATTGTAAAAAGATGTGGCCACCAAGACAAACCTTACAACCTGGAATGAAAAACATTGAAAGAAAAAGTTTAGTAGACCCGAGCAAAGTTTTGCTTCCTCCATTACATATAAAACTAGGGTTAATGAAACAATTTGTGAAGACATTAAAAAAAGATGGAGAGTGCTTCAAGTATCTTTGCAGCCAGTTTCCTCGCTTGTCAGAAGCAAAGATAAAGGAGGGTGTTTTTGTTGGGCCGGATATAAGAAAGCTTATGAAAGATGAAAATTTTGAATCTAAAATGGAGGAAGCAGAAAAACAAGCATGGATAGCCTTAAAAAATGTGGTTACAAATTTTCTTGGCAACAAAAAACATGAAGATTAAAAATATTTTGCAAAATATGTTAGAAAAATTTAAAACCTTAGGCTGTAACATGAGTTTGGAGGCGCATTTTCTAGATTCGCATCTCGACTACTTCCCTGAAAATCTTGGTGCAGTAAGTGAGGAGCAAGGGGAAAGGTTCCACCAAGACCTAAAAGAGATGGAGAGAAGATACCAAGGAAGAAGGAATATAAGCATGATAGCTGATTATTGTTGGATGTTAAAAAGGGATGGTCCACTACGAGATTACAGAAGAAAAAGCACAAAAAGGAGTATGGAAAGACAAAGAAAAAGATATTATAAGGACTTGTAAAGACATAAATAGTATTTTACTGTTTCTTTTCATTAGATTTAATGATATTTGTAAGTAATTTTGTTTTTTATATCCTTTGTAAATAAATTCAAAATGTAACAAAAAATTATTTTTAATTTTTAAAAAATATAATTTGAAGCCTTTTTGTGAAACATCCTTACGTGATGGAGAAAAATAGAGTTCATATTTGGATTCAGCGCCCAAAAACACATAAGAATCAGCTATCAAATTTAAAACAATTTTTAGAAAGTTAAAAAACGCAGGTCTGTGTTATTTATGTAATTTTATTGTAATAATACCGTTTTGCATTCTAATGTTTTCACATTTTCATTTCCAAACAAATTAAAATTAACTGTTTCGCGTAATACAGTAATAAAATCGTTTGTCCACATATTTTCAGTGGAGACAATTAGTGTATGCAAATCTCTGTTGATATTTAAAATTCAAATTACAAACTGGAATGCATATTTAGATATACGTACAATTAAAACATGGGTAATTCAGGAATAAGGAAATGCATACTTACTCTTGGGAGGTACCTGGTTGTAATCCTGGCTGCCAAAACTGCTGTAAAATTAAAATAAAACATTAATAATTGTATATTAACTATTACGTAATATACAACTAAGAAAAGGAAACCTTGGAAAATAATTTCTTGTTACATACATTTTCCATATGTGTTTATAAAATATTATATGAAGTCTTGAATCGAAGTAGCGTTTATTTGATGGAAATTCATACTGTTGATGAAATAAAAATGAGAAAAAAGAATTTGACTTAATTGAAAAATACCATGACAAATAGTTAAACATACAGATTCTTCAGATGGAGTTGTACAATGAGATTTATTCAAGACACCCTCAGTTGATCGAAAAATTCATATTGAGAACACTGACAAGTTGGTACTACTACGCTATTGTCATGTTGACGTTTATATTTGAGGCGAAATGTTGAAATATATTCAATATTTTATTACAATCAGATAAGTCATTAAATTGAGCTATAACTTTTATTGTTGTGCAAAATATTACAGCTAATAACACAATAAAGTCATAAAATCAAAATAAAACCAGATATGTAACAAGTGTTCATTTGAAAAGTCAATCTAGGTAACTTTGAAATTTTGATAGAATAAGACGCAAATATATTAGTATGTGTTTGTTGTTCCGTAAATGTGAATCCAAATGACATTTGATAATGTCAGTCACAAATATCAGTTAGTGCATAAAATAATCATGCGTCGATTCTGGTTTAAATAAATTGCTTCTCAGTTTTAAAATGGCTTTCACTTTAGAACATAAAATTTTTTTAGTCCAGGCTTATTTTCGAAGTGGTAATAAAATTGATGGTTTATGGGTTTATTCAGTTCAAGATTGCATGGTAGAATTTCAAGTTGAGTTTCCACAATTTGGAATGAATTATATACAATTTAAGAATACTTTGGATAGAACTTTAAAACTTTTTTCTGAAACTGGTAGTCTCTTAAGAAAATCAGGCAGCGGAGCAGTTAAGAAACGTACACCTCAAGTTGTCAATCGTGTTGAAGAAATAATGGAAAATGAACCACAAACATCTGTTCGACATTTGAGTCAACAAACAAACCTTTCTGTTGGTACAACTCATAAGTTATTAAAAAAAGATATGCAACTTTATCCATACCGTGTCACAGCAGTACAAGAATTGTTAGAAATTGATTACCCACGTAGACTACAGTTTTGTAATTGGTTTGTAAATATGAACAATAATGGAGAACTTTCGCAAAGAGTCATCTTTACTGATGAAGCTTGGTTTTATAAAGCGGGATACCTAAATTCACAAAATACAAGAATTTGGAGTAGTGAAAATCCACATGTAATTAATGAAGAATCGCTACATCCAGAGAAAATTGGTGTTTGGGCAGCGATAAACCAAAGGCGAATCATTGGACCAATATTTTTTTAGGGAATGTTAACTGCTCAAAGGTACCGTACGGAAATTTTACAACCATTTTTGTCAATCAGTTGCATGATGATGATCTTCAAAATGCATATTTCCAACAAGACGGAGCACCTTGTCACTGTACTCCAGAATCTTTGGATTATTTAAGAGAATTTTTTGATGGCGTATAATTAGTCGAAATATTGAAATTGCCTGGCCTGCACGTTCATGCGATTTAACACCTTGCGACTACTTTTTGTGGCCTTATCTAAAAAATAACATATTTCGAACACCTATATTGAATTTGAATGATATGCTAGAGAGAATCGAACAGAAACGCATGGAAATTAATAACAATCCAGTAATGTTGCAGAATATCATCAGAAATTTTGAACGGAGGACTTTAAAGTGCATTGATCTTGAAGGATAACATTTTCAACATTTGTTATAGTTTTCAATAAATACCTATTGTTTGTTATTTATTTGTATGTATGAAACTGTCAAAATATACGACTTCGTAGGTTAAGTAGTAAATTTTAATTTACGACATACTTCAAAATGTTCTCAGTAAATCACATGCTACTAGATTGACTATTCAAATGAACACTTGTTATGGTTGATTTAACAACACAGAACCCACATCGTAAACTAAATGTAAACAAGAAGCAACAGGGTAGCAAATAGTAGAAAACTAAAAAAACACTAGTCTCGTGTAAAATTCGATCAGCCGAGAGCGACTTGAATTGATCTCACAGCATTACAAACTAAACCTAAAGCGTGTTTAACATAAGATTAGCTATGTTAACACTCTTTAGGTTAAAAGTGGAAATTAAGTGAAATTGTTTCTCTCTATAAGTCTACATCGTTCCCAGTTTCAACTGATTGTAGTTCGTTGCATTTTATACCCTAGATTAGAACGTTTTAATATTTGTAGTTTGATTGGGATTCGCGTTTTAAAATACCAGGTTGATATATTAGTTCGTAACCGTTTTGGTCGAATTTGATCTCAATTAAGTTCTTAATAATAACCGCTTTTATCAACTCCATAGTAAGGCAGTACTAGAAGAGTTGGATGCTAGACTTTCAGCCAGCCTAATTCGAAGTAATAAAAAATAATTTGAAGTTATTACCGACTTGATAACTGGACATTGTCCTTTAAAGAAGCATCTGTACAGCATTGGCTTGGGTAGCGAGTCCGGGTGTAGGAGATGAGAAAAATAGGAGGAAACAAGTTAGACGTGTGAGGAACTGAAGAGATACAGACAGAAACATTTCGGGAGAGATCTATTGGATTCTAGTAGGATACTAAAATTTCCCCTGAGGAGGATAATGGCTTTTATCAAGGACACAAGACTAACAAAGTTGAACTGAGAGATCTATTGGGGGCGGTACAGAGAGCACTTCAAGGGCCTAGTCTTACTAGCATCCAACCTAAAGAATAAAAATAGAACTGCTTTTGTAATATTAGCAGTATGACTGCAGCATTATTGTGCTTCAAAATTATAATAAAATGATTTGATGATATCTTCTCATTTCTTTTTCCTTGAATTGTGGTTGTTGGTGTGCTGAATGGTGTTGTTTAAAGTAAGTCCCAGCAGTTATGGTTACATTCCCCGGAAGCAATTTATAGTAAACGATACCTTCTTTGTCCTATCAGATTCACAGTATCAGCTTACACGGCTAAATATTAGCTTTTGCTCTGGGAGTTGCCGTTTTGTTAGGCCAAAGTCATTCTTTTCTGTTTTTTATGCTAACACATAAGCACCATTTGTCGTTACTAGTACAATGTGAGATAAAAAGGGTCCATGTTGTGGATGAATTAAACAATGACTAGCCAACTGGGAGGCAAAAATTTTGACATGCTGATTCTGTTCAATAAAACAATAATATCATCACATTAGAAGAACTTTGACATATACCTGATAATTTTTTTTTGAAGGTACTCTCATTCTAGAAATCAAAAACGATACAAACTTATACATCGACCTGATAAATTTCTGTTCATAAATTGAATCGTGGTAAATATTAAAAATATTTGACATTTTTGTTATTGCGTAAATTAGATTTTATTTTAAAATTCCACAAAAGCTTGCATATGATGCAATAATAAATAACGGTGTATATTTTAATATATTTTCTTTTTAAGGTACTTAACTATTTGTACTTTACTAAGTTGTATTTGTTTGAAAGAATACACAATATAATAAAAACTTTTAGTGTTTAGCCGTGCGGTCATTGCTATCTTTGACGTTTCGCCATCATGCTATCTTCTTCTTTAGTAACAGAAATTTTATATATGTATCCAATGCTTTAAAAATCATAAATAGCTGCTATATTAATGCTTGGTCGTGATTTCTTAAATTTGTAAGCGGCCTCATCGCTAGTAATTTTATTTGTTAATACATTATACAGAGTGTCCGGGAAAATGTGGGAAATCTCTAGGATGCAGATAGAACATGAAAAAATAAGATGACAAGTTCCTATAAATTTTTTTAATACAGAGATATGCGTCCCTGAAGGACGCCGCTGGAAGTCGGTTTTTCTTGAATTATTTTAAAAAGTACTTAATATAAACGCAATGGTGTCCCAGGAGGCACCTTAACGAAATTATTGAAAAATTTCATAAGAGGGTCCAACATGGGCTCCGTGAAGTCTGATGCACTCGCGGGCACAACGAATTAAGGACTGTTGTACCCGCGCAATAACCCAGCCGTTTTCCTTATCACATCACAATAAAACGTGCTTCTCTGTAGAAGTTCCTCACTAGTGTCAACCGGAGTAGAATACACCAATTTTTCGAGGTGTCCCCACAGGGAAAAATCCAAGGTCGGGAGATTGAGGAGGCCAGGTAATAGGTCCTCCTCTATCTATCCAACTGTTTGGATAGACGTTATTCAGGTGCTCCCGCACACGAACGCTGAAATGAGGTGGTGCGACATCGTGCATGAAGTATATGTTTCGCCGAGTTTCAATTGGTAAGTGTTCTATTAAATCTCGAAAAGCGTTCTGAAGAGTTGTTTAGCCCGCCCCTGGTAAACAAAACAAAGCTAAATATGTTTCAAGAACACTATTTTAGGAGGTCCTTACTAGTATCCATCATATTAAATTTTTATTAAATTATATTAAGTACTTTAAAAAAAATTCAAGAAAAAACGATTTTCAGCGGCGTCCTTCAGGGACGCATATCTCCGTAGGAAGGGCCTGTAGGAAAACAAATTATAGGAACTTGACATCTTATTTTTTCATGTTCAATCTGCATCCAAGAGATTTCCCATATTTTCCCGAACACCCTGTAGAGCATATTTATCATAAATTTTCACACCGTGAAGAAGAGTTGGGAACATGAATTGCGAAACGTTGAAGTTTTCGACGCATAGCGAAAATTGGGAAGAAAATTCTATTGTTAAACACACTAGCCATGAAAATTTACGGCGTTTCATGTTTTAATTATAAAAATCACATAATGTTGTCATATATATATATATATATATGTATATATATATATATGTATATATATATATATATATATATATATGTATATATATATATACAGGCTGATTCATTTTCGGTCCTCACCATGGGGATCTCGCTTATTATTGGAGATAGAGTATATGTTTAAATTGGGCAAAGTTGTTAAATTTTGTGTTTGATATAAATCCGTAAAGAAAATAGACCTGTGATAAATGACCTTCGTTATTTAAAAAAAAAACGCGAAAACCCCATTTTCTTCTTTTACCTGTAGCACCGACATTTGGCCTTGTAGAGAAAAAATAAAAACACATTCTTGTGGCCATTTCTAAACCTCTATCCAGTGGTGTACTCTAAATTTTTATACGACGTTTCGTTTCTTTCTGGCCATCATCAACTATCTAATTTCTTATAGGCGCCATATTGGATTTAGACATCTTCAGAAAGAGTTTTTTTTCTGATTTCAACCATGTACCACATGCTGACTAAAGTTTTTGACATTAGGTTTTATTTGAAAGAATAAATTATAAGATTAAATAAGGTAGCCATGGAATTTCAATCTGTCAAACATTTCATTTATTGTTCATTAATAATACAAAAATGTCATACACTAACGAAGAGAAACGAGATATGATAAGTATTTTTTATTCTTCGAACCGATATTCAACAGTAGCGAGTACAAGATATCTACAATTATATCCAGAACGACAACAGCCTGATCGTACCATTTTTCTAGATCTCGACAGAAATTTGCTCGAGAATGGATCGTTTACTAAGCCGCGTAATGGTCAAGACAACAGGAATTTAAATGAAAATCGACAAGATATTTTACGAATGGTAAATTAAAAGCGTGTTTTAAAATTTCATGTTAATCTTGTATTTTTATAGATAAATAATAATCCATCAATTTCCACACGCGAAGTAGCATCAGAATTAAATTTGTGCCAGTCCAAAATTTGGAGAACTTTACATAAAAGTAGGTTTAAACCATACGGGATCCATGTTAGTCACTCTTTACTGCCTGGAGATAATTTGAGAAGGCTAGAATATTGTAATTGGTTAATGGGACGGATAGAAAATGACGAAAATTTTTTAAGCAAAATCATCTGGTCAGATGAAACAAAATTTACAAATTCTGGAATGTTCAACAGAAATACGGAGCACTATTGGACAGTACAAAATCTCCGACAAAACAGGGCTAGAAGACCACAAGATCGTTTCGGAATAAACGTTTGGATGGGTATTTTGGCAAATCGTCTCTTAGGACCAGTTATGTATGAAGAACATTTAAATGGAGAAAGATATTTAAACATTTTACGTACATACGTATCTGACTATCTTGACGACAATATCCCATTAAATCAATTACAATATTTATGGTGGCTACAAGATGGCGCACCAGCACACAATGCAGCTGTTGTTAGAAATTTCTTAAATCAAGAGTTTGCAAACCGTTGGATTGGAAATAGGGGAGTTGAATGGCCTGCGAGATCACCTGATTTAAGTCCGCTAGATTTTTTTTTTATGGGGATATGTTAAAAATAATATTTATAAAGTAGATGCGCCACAAAACATTGAAGAATTACGAGACAGACTTCAGAATGCCTTCGATGCAGTTCCTAGAAGAACTATACAAAGGGCAGTACAAAATGCCAGAAGGCGTGCCCAATTGTGCATTACCGAAGATGGCCAGATAATTGAACATTTACTGTAATTGTTTATTGTTTACTTTTCTATGTATTTTTATTAATGTTTTTGTTATCTTGTACTCGCTACTGTTGAATTTCGTTTCGAAGAATAAAAAATACTTATCATATCTCGTTTCTCTTCGTTAGTGTATGACATTTTTATATTATTAATGAACAATAAATGAAATGTTTGACAGATTGAAATTCCATGGCTACCTTATTTAAATTTATAATTTATTCTTTCAAATAAAACCTAATGTCAAAAACTTTAGTCAGCATGTGGTACATGGTTGAAATCAGAAAGAAAAACTCTTTCTCAAGATGTCTAAATCCAATATGGCGCCTATAAGAAATTAGATAGTTGATGATGGCCAGAAAGAAACGAAATGTCGTATAAAAATTTAGGGTACACCACTGGATAGAGGTTTAGAAATGGCCACAAGGATGTGTTTTTATTTTTTCTCTACAAGGCCAAATGTCGGTGCTACAGGTAAAAGAAGAAAATGGGGTTTTCGCGTTTTTTTTTTAAATAACGAAGGTCATTTGTCACAGGTCTATTTTCTTTACGGATTTATAACAAACACAAAATTTAACAACTTTGCCAAATTTAAACCTATACTCTATCTCCAATAATAATAATAAGAGAGAGCCCCATGGTGAGGGCCGAAAATGAATCAGGCTGTATATATAAAAAAGAATAATATAATGCCCAACTAAAACAGTGGTTAGAGAAGCCTGTTTACTCGAAACATATTAAATATCTAGGATAGAGTTTATATTTTACCGACAACACACAGCAAGTAAGCATTTTTATTAATTGGAAGTGTTAATAAGTTTTATTGGATCTGGAGATTAGGTTCAGCGAGTTAAGCCTTATGTTTATTAAAAAAAAAGTTGTCGAACGGACAGCCGATTTTTCTTTACCGACTTACCGTTCCAGGATAGTTCGAGTGAGCAGGAGATAACAGGCCCAGACCTGCGGCCGACTTGCTGTGCATTGTGGTCGCGGAGACGATCTGTGCACTAGACATGCTTGACATGGTTTGCAGAGCTTTCTCCTTAGCCACATGGTCCTGCCAAACCATCACCACTAATTTAGCACCCCAACACCATACACATCATTCAACACCAAACTTATTATACTGCCACACCAACACAAATTCAACATTCATTCAAATTTTAAAAAAATGATTTCCATGATTATGACGTATGGGAAATTTAAGCTTAAATTAATCCAAAAATAAATTTTATTATTTGCCTCTTCTTTGCTATAAAAAGTTTATATTTTGGCTATTCCCCACACAATTATATTGTATGATAAATGGGGATAGACCATTCAATAATATACTCGCAACAAACTCGAAGTATCAAGGCAACTCTTCAACCTCAGTACGGCATAGTAGCACCCTCCGATCCTACCAATTACACTGCCCAGGTGTACAAATCATTCAAAAGCATGATCTATAAATATTCTTAAAAGTCTTGTGGATTCTTCATTTCTAGATTTGTAGAAATTTACCCTCACAGTTTTACGAGTTACGATCGCTTCTAAGTTGTTTATATTATCACTAGGTACAGCGATTGATGTGTTATCCGTGTAATTAATTATAAGACCATTAGAATTTGCGCCACTCACGTCAGTAAATAACAGAAAATAACAGAAAGAACTTTAAGCCACGCCAAGACCTACATCATATAACTCTGACCTTTTTGAATAGCAATAGAGCATTTCGAGTCGATCCACTGTTTAATTTTATGGCTAAATGCCATACTAAACCGACATCCTCCGTATATTTCTGTAATTATAAAATGTAAATTGCTTGAATACGAAATACAAATTTTTAAACGAATTAAAATAATAATATATTTTGAGAAGGTTCGTTTTAGCATCGCTTTGACAATTGACATTTTAATACTTGAATATGTTCCGTTATACGTCACCAGAGGGCCTATTAGATAATCATAATCGTTGATTGGTTCATTTATATACATTAGAGGGCGTTACTTTTAATTTAAGTTTATTAGAATTACCGTTAGATGCGTCATATTTCTGTCACTGGTTGACACAATTTTATTTAATTGCCTCTAATACTCGATAATCGTGTTATTGTGAATGTGTGAGTATTAGCAATTATGCTGTAAGAAAGTTTATTTTTACAAATGAATTATATAAATTAATTTCCAGGCAAAAATGTTTCAATTATAAGGAAATGCGACTACAATAACTGATCTAAGTAATCTGCATAACAACTTGGCAAATGTTAGTTAATTCAATCGCTGTTGCATGTGTTATATAAGCCTTGGTGTATGTGTACATGTAAATATATACACACAGGTATTAATTATAAATAAATTATATGAAACAGCTGCTGTAATTAAACACTACAAAAATATTCTCTTTAGTAATGATATACGATAGAAGTTGAGTAAACTTAATGAAAATGTTAATAACAGAATTACGCATGTATAACTAACGGCATTCTATTTTTTTTGCTTGACCTTTTTATCTAAAAAAAAGAAATACTAAGAATTGTGAGATAAATAAATAATAAGCGGTTTAGACAAGCACGCAAAATTGTGTTTTGAAGAGAAGAGGTGTAACTGTTTTTTTTGTCTATCTTGTTTGAATTCAATTGTCCTAAAGATTTACAGAAAAATTACAGTTTTCCAGAAATTACAAATTACATATCAGATTGGCATAAAAAGCACAAAACACTTGAAATAAAACACGTGTTAGAATTTACAAAAATTGTATTAAGAAAAATACATGTTTCGCTCACACTGGGCCTTTATCAAGTATACAGTGCTTCTCAAAAGCCCCCTCCCCCCCTCTTATCTTTGGAACGCTTATACATTCACAAGTGAAATTTGGAAACTGAATATTATAGGTTATAAACTTCCCTACTAGTGATGATAGATGACGAAATCGTCATAGATGACGTCACAAGGCCATTGTGACCAATAATTTTAAATGGAACGCTACGGCAAGCGACACCTCTTTTAAAAGGTATCGAAAAAACCTATTCAATGATACTAATTTTGTTTGTGTTTGAGGCAGTTTTAATGGCTCATTAGTAATCATGAAAATTTAAATTCCATTCAGTATGATATTAAATACAGATTTAAGAAATAGTATGTACTTAAAGAAATTGCTCGAAGTGACCTCCATTTACATCCTGACAGTAAAATATCCTATTTTTTAACTCTTCTCGTACTTCTTCAAATGTGTCTGCGGAAACAGCCTCACATTCTGCAACAATACGTTGCTTTAAAACGTCAATATTGTCAAGTTAATACTAAAATTCCAAATTCAAGCTCCGCCTCTGGATAGTTGTCATATAATCTGACGTTTTTGTTAGTCTCCGAAATACGACGTTTTTGTAATTGTCCAAGTTTTTGTACATTTAATAATTTGTGTATTGTTGAACGAACGTCTCACTGTTTTAACAGCTTTTGGTACTTTTAATAATTTTGTACATTTTAATAATTTGTTAAACTAAACCGAAAGTTTAAGTGCTTCAAGAAGCGAAATTGTACGTGCTTTAGGTGATAAAGTAGCAGCGGTCCTAATTCTTGGTGAAACTAGACAAAATATTCATGCAGCAGAACCCCCCCTCCAAGTTTTGTTTCAAGATATATATCAACCACTAAGTTTGTCGAATTATTATATTAATTTCTACCTCATCTACCGCATTCACAGGCTTCCAGTAATTTTTTCTTGTTGCCAAACTTGAAAAAATAATTTGGTGGAAAGAAATTCAGGACAAATAAAGAGGTGATCCTAGCAACAAATGCCTATTTTGACGAGCTTCCAAAATACGACTGTCTAAACGTCTTAAGAAAACTGGAAAATCGCTAGGCTAAATGTATAGAATTTAATGGGAATTATGTTGAAATTTACCCTTACATTAGTATTTTATTAAAAGTCTCTCTCCCGGCAAGTAATCCTCATTTATGCGTATGCAACAAAAAAATAGATCTCAGTATAAATACCGTTACTAAAATAGGGACAAAGAAAATTAATCTACTCGACATTCTCTAGAGGCAGTTTAATAGAAAGCTTTGAATTAAATACACTTCAAAAAACTCAAATAGTTTAATAAATGAACAAAGATTAGATAAGACAAGCAATTCGCCTTTACTAAATCTGCTGGTGTATCTAACAGTCCCAAAGGATGTATTCCCTCAATGTGAATATATTGGTGTTTGGGTCAAAGTTTTATTACCCATTGTAGAAATGCGATCCTCTTATAGTTTTACTGTCTACGTTAGTTTTAGTTTATTTCAAACATTTCAAGAAATCATTGTTTCGTGAATCAATTGTCATGTAATGTATAGTTCGGGTCAAAACTTACTTTAATTGGATTAAATAGAATGTATGTACTTTTATAGCATCCCTGGGTGTAAGAATGTGATCAGCCAAGGATAGTGTAAATGAGATTCAGATACCCTAGGCCGTAGATGGACAGGGGTGTATTTTGTAATATTCGTGCAAGGAGTTTAATGTTTCTTTGAGTTTGGCTTAATTATTGTTCATCAATTAAAAATACTTGTGTTAACGTTTCGACTTTTATTGTCTTCGTCAGAATAAAATAGAAGATTGTTTTTTTTACAATAAAACACCTCATACAAGGTCATTAAAAAAAAACGGGAAATTTTGAAAATTAAATAATTTCATGATAAAAAATTATTTATGTCCTTTAATAGTAAAAATGATGCCATTTTAGAATAAATACTGTACAATTTATTTTTTGAAGATTGCATCTTTCAGGTGAGCTCCTTCTCTACGCAAACGTTCCTGCAGTCCTGCATATTTAATTTTCAAAATTTCCCGTTTCTTTGAACCACCTTGTATAAGGTCTTTTATTGTAAAAGGAACAATCTGCTATTTTATTCCGACGAAGACAATAAAAGTCGAAACGTTATATATGAGTATTTTTAACTGATGAATAATAATTAAGCCAAACTTCAAGAGATAATTAACCACTTATAATAAAGAACGGCTAAGAAAAATTAAAGAATATACAGATTGTCTCACTAAGTTGTAACCATATGGAAAATTTTTTTATTATTAATTTTAGGAAAAAAAGTTATTCTTCATAAAAAGTTCTGCATGTTCTAAAATCTAAAATACAATAATCAGATATTAAATTTTTTCAGTCGTATACACGGTTTGTCAAAAAATATGAATTTTACTCAAGAGTAAAGTACCTTTATGTTTGACAATATCGAAAATTGTTATAAAGAAAAGTTAAATGTACAATGGCTCTTTACACGCCCACTGAAAAGCTTCAGTTAGTAAAATGGTTTTATGCTGGCAAGTCTGCAATGGAGTGCATGAATTTGTTTGCGCTGACTTTTGCGGACCGTTCTGTACCTTGCAGACAAGCAATTTATAATATTATAAATAAATTTGAAACTTGTTTCTGTCTCAATAACTGTACGAAATGCAAACCAAGATAGGTATCACCACAAAAAATTGAGGAAAGAGAACGGCGGGATGTATTAATTTGTAGTATTGTGGAAATTGATAACACGAGATCTACTAGAAATGCTGCCGAAGAATTGGGAACAAGTAACACAACTATTCACGTATTTGGAAACGTAATGGTTTAAAATGTTTCAAATATTCGAAAACTCAAGAAATATTTCCCGAGGGCAATTTCCGGAGAATGGAGTTTTGTCAAGACGTTATGGAAAAGATACATCGAGATGAAAATTTCGTTAAAAATATTCTCTTCAACGATGAATCAACTTTTCCATTACACGGAAAGCACAATCCCTCTGTTCTTCGATATTGGGCTTCGGAAAATCAACACCGGCATTTTGCAAGTCGCACTCAGTATCCTCAAAAACTAAACGTTTAGGCAGATATTTTAGGTGACCATTCTATAGGCCCTTATTTTATTGATGGTATATTAAATGCCGACAAGTATCTCGAATTACTGAAAAATCAAATACTTCCCGCCATTCAAAACATTGGAATAAATCAGGAAATCGTTTGGTTTCAACATGATAGCTGTCCAGCACATAATGCAGTGGGGGTAAAGAAATTTCTAGGAAATACTTTTCCTGACCGTCTTATTACTGGAACAGGAAACATTAAGTGGTCCCCGCGATCTCCTGATCTATCTCTAAATGATTTCTTTTTGTGGGGATATATAAAAAATATTGTTTATACTCATGAAGCTGGTAGAGTAGAAAATCTAGTTGCCTTGAGAGAAAAAATAACTGAGGCTGCGAATTCATTAACAGCAAATGTAAGAGCTAATTTCTACGACCGCCTAGGACGATGTCTTGCTGTGCAAGGAGGAATTGTTGAACCTCTTGTATAATTTATTATAATTTTTAGAATCCCTTTTTATTTATTTTATTAGGATTATTCTTTAATTTTATTAGAATTACGCTTTTGTTTATGCGACGCGCCGCAGCTTAAAAATTTCCTGCATCTACTGAAAGAAATAAGAAAAGCAAATCCCTTGCAATTCATAAATGTCATTTTAGAACGCATTACAAGTACCTATGTCGATGGTCAAATGATTACTGCTAACTTGTATTTGCGAAACAATCGGAGACAATCGTTGCCGGCCGTCGCGGTCTTCGCCGGCATTGGATCGGCTTTTCCATATACATATACATCGTATGTACTCATACGTATTCCCTATGCCTAATGATATTTGACACATGCGGTATATAAATACATACATAATGCGCTATTGTAAATAGAAGCAAACTATGAATAAATACCTATTATTTTAAATCTTATTTTGTGAACAAATAAAAGTAAATTCTTTTATGTTTTACAACACATAATTGTCAAATACATATTGTTGATACAATTCTAATTAATATTTTTCCTATAATTACCCATTTATACATAATAATTGATAGTGCTAACAATAATCCAATATAAATTAAGTACATTGCATAAAGTATTTGGCATTACATAACATTACATACTTAAGGAAACACTTTTTCTCATACTTTGGACATCCTCAAGGTCAGTGCTGTCCTCACCACTTGCATTTCTATTAATTATAATTTCCTGATGAATATTCACATTTTCTGGCGTTATATTGGGAATTGCTTCTTGAATACGATTTAAAGGCATTCCGCTAAATTTGGGACGATCAAACGTAAAATAGTGTGTCCTGCAGCCATGGCTATACTACGAGTATCAACAGCGCCTTCTTTTTCGAAAGTTTTTGTTTTAAAGTCTTCTAATAATTAACTTTTTGTGTAGCTATCTTATAATAAATAACATTTTTTGTAAAAACTTCTATACTTCAGCCATCGTACTGTTGCCGAATTTGGTAACTTGTTTACCTGTCGTGAATGGTATGAAGCATTTTCCATGACCATGACACTATTGACACTTCATTCGAGTACTACTGGTAAGAGATTTTGCTCAAATAATAGTGCTGTCATATCCTCGTGACAGTCAAGATTATATTTTTTATGTTTCTTGCACTTCGCCGACCTAACCGCTTTCAGAACTAGTGGGCAAAATAATAATTCACTTAGAAGGGGTGTATATCTAATAGACATGCCTGTGAATCATCAATTCAACCTTTTTTTATGGTATCGTGAGTGTCATACCAAGTTTCGTCGGTGTAACAAGAACAAGTAAACCGACCATAATCTGGAAATTTCATTTGTGTGTTTGTTACAAATGGATACTGACATAAATTTTGATTAAGCAAAGCATGAATAAATTCATATAAAATCCATAAATTGAAGGTAAAGAATACAATCTTTTTAAGTTTATTTCCTTTATTAATACACAATAAAATTTCACCAATAAAAAACATGTGCCTCTCATTTTAAGAGTGCAAGTTAAACACGAAGTCTCATTTTTAAATTAAAACCTGTCTTAAATTT
Organism: Melolontha melolontha; assembly: GCA_935421215.2. Taxonomy (NCBI): domain Eukaryota; kingdom Metazoa; phylum Arthropoda; class Insecta; order Coleoptera; family Scarabaeidae; genus Melolontha; species Melolontha melolontha. The sequence continues at coordinate 117,455,698 of OW285243.1, read as the reverse complement.
ACTTGATCTTAAAACGTTACCGTCTACCTTTATCCGTTACTTTGATTGACTTTTCCGCTAAACTTTAATTAATGCGTGTCCTGTACAGATCAAAATCGGCCGTCTTATCGAAAAATCTACGTCGTTCTTTCTTGTTCGGAATCGTCGCAGAATATCCTCTCTTTCCGCGGCTTCGTTTCAGTATTAGCCAGCAAAAAATATACATATATAAATCTCGCTCGATCGAACAGTGGAGTTCGAATTAATCGTAAGAAATAAATGGGTATTTTTAGAAACCACATACGCAGAAGTGATAGAAACTTGAACTCGAAGTGTTGTTGGATATGACCCACTTCGGTACACTATTTGTGTTCTAGCATTTTCTATTTAAAATCTTTGTTTTAGCACAATATTTATCCTTTTCTTTTGTGTATATGTCATGCCAATCAGAACGACATCAAAGACTAAAGACTAAGATGTCTTCTAAACTTAAATAAACATGTGGATCACTCACTTGGACGTGATAATGTATTAACAATTCATTCTACGAAAGTATCGTATCGTTTTATTGATTCTGTTCATTCACAGTATCATTAATATACTTGATTGTGGCATTTAATGTTATGTATAGTTAACTATAGAATAAGTATTGTTTTAATTCGATTTATATTAAAACGATTTATTGCTACCTAACGTTTCGAAACTATATTTGTTTCTTCATTAGACCTGATAAATTAATAACATATTAGCCATACACAATAAAATACGCAAATGTACTTTCACTAGCAATTAAAAATTCCTGAGCGATTTTATATGAGAAAGAAAGAAGATATCAATTAAAATTAATATCTAGTTATATTTTAGATATGGCAAAAATTTACTGTGCAGAGTATAAAACATGTTAACTAGGAAATTTAAAACAATAACAAAAATATAATACCTTCTTTATTTTTGTTATTGTTTTAAATTTCTTACCACACATTTCTTACATACCGTATGTTTACACACGATATTATAAAATCGACATCCTGTATGCTAAGTGAATTATTAAAAATTAAGATGTGTGGTACATTAATTTACAAACCCATTTTAAAATTCATACTAAAAATAATTTGTCGACTTTTAGAACTGACATCATTTCATGTATATTACGAGAATGTTTTTTTTTGTTAGGAGAAGTAAAAAATAGAATACAGCTATTGAATTTAAAGGCGGCAATGTTTATGTTTATAAAAACGCTGGAAAATAACATTGTGTCAAAGTTTTGTTACGGTAAGGGTTCGATAACCTGAGTCAACTGTTAAAAATTTTTAATTGTGAATTTTTAAAGATGATATATTAAAAGAACATCGTGTGTTCATGTGTGTTCTACGGGCATTTAACGGCCTATTTGATAACACTCTATCTTTAATCGAAAAATTGTATCGAATGTACGTAACGATAGACAATTGAACGAAACTTGAAAGCGAAATGGATAATAACAAAACTATTTTTTTGTTATTATCGTTCAACTTTGAGGTGTCGTCTTTTATAATATAGTCCATCACAGAATGGCGTAACACAATTTCTTTAAATAACTTTGTAATTTTTTTTTTCGCTTATGAGAGGGAATTTTGGGAAAATATTCTACCTAATTTAATCTTTCCATTTTTCAGCTATCTTTTTATTTCAAGGATATATATGTATATATATATATATATATATATATATATATATATATATTTAGTGTTTAAAGAATTTTGTTTTTCTTTTTTATTTTATTGGCCGTGTTTTAATATTAAAAATAATAGATTTTTATTGGTTTTAGCGACCTTTTATTGAATTTAGATGTTTGTTTGCGACGTTTCGACTTTTTACAATTCAGTCTTTTTCAAGCATCTGGAAACAAGAATCATTACAATGAACATGAGAACTGTGTTTGTTTTGTGTGATATAACAATTGAATTGACCATTTTAAATTTAACATTATATTGAGAAATGAATTACGGATTAGGTTAGTGTTTTACGTTGAAAATTAAATAACATTAATTTAAAATAGCTTAGAATGGTAGGGGGACATTTATGTGATTAATATCTGTATGAATTAATTGGAGACTGAACAAATATTAACAATTTTTAAGTTTAAAATTAGATTAAAGATGATTACAAATTGAGTTAACATTTAACATTGAAACTTACATAAAATAAAAATAAGAATGGCTAAAATGAACAGGAAAGTTGAATTACAATACAATACGTAAAGAGAAAAAATAAAAGTCAAATCAAACTCACATTTGTTGTTTTTTCTACACGGGTACGCATTCATGTGCCACATGTGTTTGGACACCCGGGTTTCTCTAATGCTTTAGTTTGCGGGGGTTTAATTTCTGTTTTTTGGAATGAGCATGGTAGTCAGGACCGTATTTAGGGGTATAAGTTAACATTGTTATTTCTAATGGGAGATATTTTTTCCCGTTTTTGTCTTGTGCGTGCAGGGGTTTTTTTTTTGTTTTTGATTTTTCTATTGTTTTATGAGAGGGTAATAAAGTTTTGAAAGCCCATCGATTTCGTTCCTGTCGTTGATTGTTTTGCTATTTTTGAAAATGTGTATCATTTCTAAGACCTCTCTAGCTTTTGTGTTCTTTTTTTGTGTTATTACTTTGGTGTTTTCAAAATCAAAATTATGTTTTAGTGTCAATTGGTGTTTTTTTAAAGCAGTTTGATTTTTTGCGTATTTGTGACCTTTCAATCTTTCTTGTAGTAACTGTTTTGTTTGGCCTATGTATATTTTGTCACAGTCTTTGCAGGGTATGTTGTATATTGTGTGTGATTGTTTTAGTGTAGGTGTTGAGTCTTTAAGTTTGGTGTGTAGGAATTTTAGGTTTTTACCGCTTTGGTGTGCTATTTTGAAATTAAATGGTTTGAATATGTTGTCTAATTTTTCGGATAATCCAGTTATATAGGGTGTGGGGATATATGTGAATTCATTGGTTTTTTTGTTATTGTTTTGGTTGTTTGTTTTGTTATAAATTTTATTGAGTCTAAGTTTTATAATTTTTTGTATGAATTGTGGTGGATAGTTGTTTTCTGACAAAATTGTTTTAACTTTATTTAGTACTGTTGGTCTGAAAATTGGGTTTGTGAGATTTAAGGCTCTGTCTACTAACGCTGTTACTACATTTTTTTTGTGGGCTAGGGGTTGGTTAGAAAAAAAGTTTACATATCTGCCGGAAGCGGTTGGTTTAGTGTACCATTTTGTTTGTATGTTGTTTTTTGTTCTTGTCAGTGTTAGGTCTAGGTAGTTTATGGAGTTGTTTTTTTCTATTTCAATGGTAAACTTTAAATTTGGGTGGAAATTGTTGAAACTATTTTGTACATTGTTTATTTCATTTTCTGGTAGCATCATTATGCAATCATCGACATATCTTTTGAAAAAGGTTGGTTTTGTTTTCAGGGATTTTATAACATTTTCTTCGATGTGCTCTAGTACTAATTGGGCTACTACGCTGGATATAGGTGCTCCCATTGCTAGTCCTTCAATTTGTTAACACTGTCCAAAAAAGTAATCACAGAAAAATGGGACTCCATCAAAAATTTCACAGACTTACCACTAATAGATTTCCTAGAAGCAATAGAACTAACTTTAACTTCCACATATTTTCAATTCGACAACAAATTTATCAAACAAATTGAAGGACTAGCAATGGGAGCACCTATATCCAGCGTAGTAGCCCAATTAGTACTAGAGCACATCGAAGAAAATGTTATAAAATCCCTGAAAACAAAACCAACCTTTTTCAAAAGATATGTCGATGATTGCATAATGATGCTACCAGAAAATGAAATAAACAATGTACAAAATAGTTTCAACAATTTCCACCCAAATTTAAAGTTTACCATTGAAATAGAAAAAAACAACTCCATAAACTACCTAGACCTAACACTGACAAGAACAAAAAACAACATACAAACAAAATGGTACACTAAACCAACCGCTTCCGGCAGATATGTAAACTTTTTTTCTAACCAACCCCTAGCCCACAAAAAAAATGTAGTAACAGCGTTAGTAGACAGAGCCTTAAATCTCACAAACCCAATTTTCAGACCAACAGTACTAAATAAAGTTAAAACAATTTTGTCAGAAAACAACTATCCACCACAATTCATACAAAAAATTATAAAACTTAGACTCAATAAAATTTATAACAAAACAAACAACCAAAACAATAACAAAAAAACCAATGAATTCACATATATCCCCACACCCTATATAACTGGATTATCCGAAAAATTAGACAACATATTCAAACCATTTAATTTCAAAATAGCACACCAAAGCGGTAAAAACCTAAAATTCCTACACACCAAACTTAAAGACTCAACACCTACACTAAAACAATCACACACAATATACAACATACCCTGCAAAGACTGTGACAAAATATACATAGGCCAAACAAAACAGTTACTACAAGAAAGATTGAAAGGTCACAAATACGCAAAAAATCAAACTGCTTTAAAAAAACACCAATTGACACTAAAACATAATTTTGATTTTGAAAACACCAAAGTAATAACACAAAAAAAGAACACAAAAGCTAGAGAGGTCTTAGAAATGATACACATTTTCAAAAATAGCAAAACAATCAACGACAGGAACGAAATCGATGGGCTTTCAAAACTTTATTACCCTCTCATAAAACAATAGAAAAATCAAAAACAAAAAAAAAACCCCTGCACGCACAAGACAAAAACGGGAAAAAATATCTCCCATTAGAAATAACAATGTTAACTTATACCCCTAAATACGGTCCTGACTACCATGCTCATTCCAAAAAACAGAAATTAAACCCCCGCAAACTAAAGCATTAGTTCACTTACAAAATCCGCACAAGCATGTTCGTTCTAAGAAACCCGGGTGTCCAAACACATGTGGCACATGAATGCGTACCCGTGTAGAAAAAACAACAAATGTGAGTTTGATTTGACTTTTATTTTTTCTCTTTACGTATTGTATTGTAATTCAACTTTCCTGTTCATTTTAGCCATTCTTATTTTTATTTTATGTAAGTTTCAATGTTAAATGTTAACTCAATTTGTAATCATCTTTAATCTAATTTTAAACTTAAAAATTGTTAATATTTGTTCAGTCTCCAATTAATTCATACAGATATTAATCACATAAATGTCCCCCTACCATTCTAAGCTATTTTAAATTAATGTTATTTAATTTTCAACGTAAAACACTAACCTAATCCGTAATTCATTTCTCAATATAATGTTAAATTTAAAATGGTCAATTCAATTGTTATATCACACAAAACAAACACAGTTCTCATGTTCATTGTAATGATTCTTGTTTCCAGATGCTTGAAAAAGACTGAATTGAAAAAAGTCGAAACGTCGCAAACAAACATCTAAATTCAATAAAAGGTCGCTAAAACCAATAAAAATCTATTATTTTTAATATATATATATATATATATATATATATATATATATAACATTTGATAAATTATTGGAGTTTTTCGGCTTTATTATATGAAATATTTACAAATATTAAATTAGAATGTATGTAATTGCAGAGTAAGTGGGGATGTAAACATTGCTGTCTACAAATTACAAAGCAAATCATACGAAATTTTTTATTTGAAAAATATGGTCTACGTTGGGACTCGAACCCAAGTCTACAGCTATCCGGGCTGTCGCCTTTACCACTAGGCCACAATAGACCCAGGTTCAAGCCATATAGGAATGCATTATAAAGTAACAGTGTTAATGAATCAGATGTCAGAGACCCAACGTAGACCATATTTTTCAAATAAAAAATTTCGTATGATTTGCTTTGTAATTTGTAGACAGCAATGTTTACATCCCCACTTACTCTGCAATTACATACATTCTAATTTAATATTTGTAAATATTTCATATAATAAAGCCGAAAAACTCCAATAATTTATCAAATGTTATATTTAATGAACGGCTAAGAAATTATCTAAACACTTATATATATATATATATATATAGATATATTGCTAACAAATTGAATTTACTATATATATATATATATATATATATATATATATATATATATAGTAGATTTAGATAGTCGGCGATTTAAGGTGTGTTTTACTTTAATATGTATATAGTTAAAATAATCTCTTATATCTGGCGCACTGCTTATCTTGCCGGCAGTCCCATTTGCATCCGGAGCTGAGCTGTCCTAGTAGGTTTTCGTGGTTTTCCTTTTCGTTCCAGGCGAATGCCAACAGCATAACATCTTAAATCGCTCCCCGGGCGCAAGTGTAATAATAACTCATGACTTACCAATCCCTTTGTAATTGGCGTCAAGCTGTTGAGAATGTTAATAAGTAATTAAATTTCTAGTTTCAAAAATTCTTTTATAGTAAATACCACTACAATATTGTTTCGCCATACAATGGCTTCATCAGGTGGATATATTTACAATAAAAGAATTTTTGAAACTAGAAGTTTAATTACTTATTTCTTAGCGTTATAATGAAGTTTCAACAAGTATCTCCTTCGTCAATTAACTATCATGAATTATTATTATTTGAATTGAATGTAGAATGTATTTATGAATATGTATTTCTCACCATAACAACATCATTTGTATAACTTTGACATTAATATACTTATTCATTTATAATTCTTTGATAAAGATAATATTTACCGAAACATGTAAGAGATTATTTTAAGTATATACATATTAAAGTAAAACAGACCTTAAATCGCCGACTATGTAAATCTACTATAATACACAAAAGTAGAAATAATGAATTAATTATTATTATAAATTATTTCTTGATATTTGTCCAACTATTTCGCAATAGTTAGTTTTTCGAATATAAATACAGTTAAGATATAAATTTTAATTGATATCTTCATTCAATAAAATCGCTCTAGAATTGTTAATTTGCTAATGTAAGTATATTTTTATACTATACTTTATGTATCTGTAGAAAAACGTCACGTGTTAGACCTTTTTGAACGAGAGCATTATAAACTAACCTATGTAGTTTTTAGATTCAGGCGATTCCATTTACTTATATTTTAAACAAACAACAATACACGAATTTAGTCCATGAATATATGGTGACTCATTAGAAGTGATATAATTATATTTACATTTACTAAACAATACGCGGAATTCTAAGAACGAAAATTATTCAAACATCGTACATGTATGTATGTGTAAGGTAAGCGTGTTATGTGCACTAAACTAAAAATGAAATTTCATCATATTGAGATATTGGCACTGTGAATCGGTGTTTCCTTCTAATACGTGAATAGTTGAAAAAATCGCTGAGCAAGTTTCTATCTTCCTAAACTCGTTCTAAAACGAAAACTATCTTCTCTATTTTAAGCAAATTGCTAATCGCTGCAGCGCGGTCGTTTTGACGCCGTCATCGTCATAACTCTCACCGCCAAAGTGCAGGAACCAATGATAGTCACTGCACGCTGGATCAGAGCTATACGGTGAGTGATCAATTTGTACTCAGTCAGGATGAGATCTTCGGTTGGGTGGACTACATGTGCAGATATAACAATGGGGTGGGATGTAATCATCCTGTAACTATGCGGACGTGTCGTTTAAAACATCTATGAGCAGATCTACTAGACATCGGCGCCGAATATCCCAGGCTTTCTAGCTTGGACTGTGGCCTTTACGGTCTGGTGTTTCTTAAATGAGAGTGTACGATCCAGGGTTACCCTTACGCATTTTGGGTACTTATATGAATGACTCCAGCTCTTCACTACCCCACGTGATTCTTAGTTTACGCTTAGCTTCCTTGTTTCTGAGGTGAAATGCACAAACTTGAGTTTCACTGGAATTCGGTTTTAATTAATTATTTTCAGAGTACGCTGCCAGATCTTCCAGGTCATCGGAGAGCTTATTTTCGAAGATCTCAAAGGATTCTCCCTAGGCAGTTACTGCTGTGTCGTCAGCGTATATAAAGTTACGAGTTAATACATTAATTGGCCGGCCATTTGTATACAGGTTGTACAGAATTGGGGCAAGCACATTGCCTTGTGGGAGGGAGTCCTTTCTTGGTCTTGCCACTTGCTACTCTTACAGTTGAGAGTCACAAAGGATCTTGTATTTTCTAAAAGGGTTCTTACGATGCATGCCAGCTAAAAGTTTTTTGTGGTTTGATAGGTTTTATAGATTAGTTTCCGCTGGTTCATCGTGTCATATGCGGCCGACAGATCCACTAAAGCGACTTCCGTAATAAGTTTGCGCTCAAATTCGTCTTCGATATGCTGAACCAGATTAAGAACTTGGTCAGTAATAATTATACGAAGGGAACACTGAAAAAATCTAGAATGATCACATTTCTAAAAGAAAATTGTAATTTGTTTTTTGTATTTGACAAAGCTACTTTCTAATGGTTTGCTAGGTAATTTCGCTGTATTCGATTATTCGATTTGCTCCAATAGTTTGTTAATTATCACAATTTAAAGATTTTGCGTTCATCCAAAAAGGAATTTTACTGGAGAACGTTTCCGGGCTAGAATTTTTTACGATTTTAAATCGTCATTAACGCCTAAACAATGTAAAGATCGGCTTAGCAATGCATTTGGGGAAGAAGCCCTATCTAAGGCAACAATTTATAATTGGTACAACGAATTAAAAAGAGATCGGTTTTTTCTTAGTGATGAATTTACCGAAGGGTCCAAGAGCTGCTGGTACTGATGAGAATACTTCCGCTGTTTGAGGAATGCCTAAGGAAGATTGGGAATTAGTATGAGTCAAATCCAAAACATTTTACATCAACAGTTAGACGTGAGAAAACTTGGATCGATGGATTCCATATCAATTGATTCCCGACCAAAAAGAACAACGTATTGAATGGTGCAGAAAAACTACCATACGACCCTGACCTAGCATCATGTGATTTCTTTTTGACTCGAAAAATTAAAGTTAAAATGCGTGTAATCACTTTTGCGGCAACAGTTGAAGCAGTGGAACATTATAAAAATTTGGTTTTTGAAGTGTCTCAGAAATAGTGGGAACATTGCTTTAAGGACTGGTTTCATCGAATGCAAAAATGTATTGATGCCAAAGAGGGATATTTTGTAAAACAATAAAACCGTTTAAAAAATTTTTTTTTAAAACTAATTAAAAAAAAATCAGTTTTGTCTTCGTATATTCCAATTATTTTTATGCTAGAATTTTTCATAATTCTGAATGATGTATCTCTTTGTAAATCACTTTATTACATGCAGTCATTTTGAATTTTATTGTTATTACTCCTATTAATTTAAATAAAATAAATATTAACACATTTTTCAAAGGCGTTCAATTACATAATACCTCTTTCAGAAACAAATAAAAATTATCGACGTAAATATATTCAGGCGCTCTTATAATATCCGCTTTCTATTTTTAACACAAGTCTAAATATTCCCAGTAATGCAGATATTTAAAAATAACAACCAGGAAGGCAACAAAATACCTCGTATGACATATGCACAAAGATGATAATTTATTTTTTTTTAAGAAACAACCAAAATATCCCAGTCGTTAATCGATCTTCTGTAAACTTAATCGAAAGTTGTTTTATATACGGAAGATGCGTACCGATAATGCTAATTTTCGCTTGTAAATTTTTTTTTAATGACGCATTTGACATTGTACACTTTACGATGACTTAATAATTTACTGAAATTGACTTTTTTTCTTGATTTGATAAAGCAATATGAAAAATTATGTGAAAAATCATTTAAATTCAATTTGTTTTAAATGTCATGGAATTCTCTTCTATTATTAGTATCGTCAGAAACGTATTAATAACTATAAAGAATGTTGAATCCCATTCCACAGCAGTTGTTTATTATTTTTTTTTTATGAAGAGTAAAAAATAAGGAAGGTGTTAAATAGATAAATTAATACACATTAATATACACAACCTGGTGTAAAAGTTAATGATTGACATACGAGTTTTAGAGAAATAAATTTGTTTTATTTTAATATAATAGCAATGTAATAAAATTATAGAATCAAGAGCCTTTTGGTATTTAAAGCACATCTCAAGTACGATGGGATATTGATATGTAATTTTAAAGTTTTTAATAGGAAAAATTGAATATGTTTGCGATAGTTACAGCTATGATGTTTTATAAATAACAGGTCTGCAAATAAATATTTTTTTCAGCTGCATGGGGTGTTTTTGGTAGTATGTATTATGTTTTGTAGTTTGCTGAATCCAAAAATAATCTCCTTTTTTTGCAAAATATATATAATCAAATCCCTTTCTACCCGTGAGGGTGTAAGGTGAAACTTAAATTAACTCTTTAAGTAATTGTTCCAATCCTTGATATTTTGCGCCATTTTCTTTGGTTCCATCCATGTTTTTCCTCTCCTCAAAATTTTTGCAATTACGCTATCCCATGTCTCTTTTGGTCTACCTTTCTTCTTTTTTTCAAGTGTTTTGGCTCCCAAATCCTTTTAACAGGAACTACGCTATTCATCCTCTGCAGACATCCCTTCCACCCTAATTGTCTTCGTTCCACAAATTGCTTTATTGGTTCTATTTCCAGGTCACGTCTTAACAAGTGTTAGCTTTATATTTTGACAAACCCGAATATGACACTGACAGATCTGTAAATAGCAAATAACGGGTGTTCAGAAACATTCGAAGTCAAGTGGGCTCTGAACAAAAAATCGTATATCTTTACTTAAGTATCTGATTTGTAATAATTATTAAATGTCAACTGTTGTCTGTCAAAAATTGTCAGAATCTAATATCGAAGATACTAATTTGATAACCTATAAAATTGTATTAAGTAAATGTATCAATCTATCTCAGACATGACTTCATATTTTCAAGGACTACTTTGACTTCGAATGTTTCTGAACACCCGTTATTATAATATATGATCAAAAAGTCTTTGGATCGCGATAGCCATGAAGTGTAACAATCTATAGAATTATTTACTTCTGTGCCTTGAAGTACACATAAGTCATAAATAATCTAGATTTTAGGTTAGGTTTTAGGTAATTAGTGGCATTTTATGTAACAAGTGTTCATTTGAAAAGTCAATCTAGTAGCATGTGATTTACTGAGAACATTTTGAAGTATGTCGTAAATTAAAATTTACTACTTAACCTACGAAGTCGTATATTTTGACAGTTTCATACATACAAATAAATAACAATAGGTATTTATTGAAAACTATAATAAACGTTGAAAATGTTGTCTTTCAAGATCAATGCACTTTAAAATCCTCTGTTCAAAATTTCTGATGATATTCTGCAACATTATTGGATTGTTATTAATTTCCATGCATTTCTGTTCGATTCTCTGTAGCATATCATTCAAATTCAATATAGGTGTTCGAAATATGTTATTTATTAGATAAGGCCACAAAAAGAAGTCGCAAGGTGTTAAATCGCATGAACGTGCAGGCCAGTCAATTTCAGTATTTGTGACTAATTATACGCTCATCAAAAAATCCTCTTAAATAATCCAAAGATTCTGCAGTACAGTGACAAGGTGCTCCGTCTTGTTGGAAATATGCATTTTGAAGTTCATCATCATGCAACTGATTGACAAATGGTTGTAAAATTTCCGTGCGTACCTTTGAGCAGTTAACGTTCCCTGAAAAAATATTGGTCCAATGATTCGCCTTTGGCTTATCGCTGCCCAAACACCAATTTTCTCTGGATGTAGCGATTCTTCATTAATTACATGTGGATTTTCACTACTCCAAATTCTTGTATTTTGTGAATTTAGGCATCCCGTCTTATAAAACCATGCTTCATCAGTAAAGATGACTCTTTGCGAAAGTTCTCCATTATTGTTCATATTTATAAACCAATTACAAAACTGTAGTCTACGTGGGTAATCAATTTCTAACAATTCTTGTACTGCTGTGACACGGTATGGATAAAGTTTTAATAACTTGTGAGTTGTACCAACAGAAAGGTTTATTTGTTGACTCAAATGTCGAACAGATGTTTGTGGTTCATTTTCCATTATTTCTTCAACACAATTGACAACTTGAGGTGTACGTTTCTTAACTGCTCCGCTGCCTGATTTTCTTAAGAGACTACCAGTTTCAGAAAAAAATTTTAAAGTTCTATCCAAAGTATTCTTAAATTGTATATAATCTATTACAAAATTTGGAAACTCAACTTGAAATTCTACCATGCAATCTTGAACTGAATAAATCCATAAACCATCAATTTTATTACCACTTCGAAAATAAGCCTGGACTAAAAAAATTTTATGTTCTAAAGTGAAAGCCATTTTAAAACTGAGAAGCAATTTATTTAAACTTGAATCGACGCACGATTATTTTATGCACTAACTGATATTTGTGATTGACATTATCAAATGTCATTTGGATTTACGTTTACGTAACAACAAACACATACTAATATATTTGCGTCTTATTCTATCAAAATTTCAAAGTAACCTAGATTGACTTTTCAAATGAACACTTGTTATTTGTTCATTTCTAAATCTGTCTTCTTTAGTCACTCCTTTCACTCTCCTTAAAAATTACATTTCGGACGCACCGATTTTGCTCTTTTCCCGCTTAGATAATACCCACATCTCACAACCTTATGTAAGTATCGGCTTGTACACTGATTTATAAAATTTTATCTTAGACTAGTCTAGTTTATAAAGACCTCTACTCATTGCGTGATATACTTTGTTGGCTTTTTCTATTCTATTATTTAGTTCCACTTCTTAACTGCCTGCTCCGTCAATAATTATTCCCAGATATTGAAAGCTGTCTACTTGATCTAATAGTTCATCCTCTAGTCGTATATTTATGTGTTTCTTTTCGTCTGATATTACCATAATTTTAGTTTTAGATTTATTCATTTTCATCCCATATTTCTTTAAAGCTTCATTCCAGATGTTCAGATTCTCTTTAAAGCCTTTTTCGTTTTTGGCAATAATCCCAGCAAATTACAGAGGAATATCCATTACTAGACACAATTACGAAATAGTTTACTGGAATAATTGCGAACTCAATTCGCGCCTTGGTGCCGTTCAAGTCACTCTCCAATCAAATCAGTCTTGTAACGGGTGTTTTTTTATAGAGGTATATAACTTTAAGTTGGCAAAACTGTTTTAACTGGCGGCCATTTTGTCAGCCGTCAAGTTATTTATGTTTAGTTTGGTTTGGCATTTCAACATGAATAGACTGACGCCTGAACAACGCTTCCAAATCGTGCAAATTTATTTTGAAAATCATGGTTCTGTTCGAAATACGTATCGCGCACTACGTCCATTTTACGGTCAACATAATCGTCCATCAGAGCAATTAATTCGATTAACTATGGAACATTTTCGCACCAAGTTTACTCTAAATGATAATACGCATCCACAGAGACGTCGTACAGTGCGTACAGAAGAAGTCATTGCTGCTGTAGAGCGTAGCGTAGCGTAGAGAAAGACCCGAATCAGTCCATCCGCCATCGTGCACAGGAATTGGATATGTGTCCATCCACTTTATGGAAGATTTTGCGGAAAGATCTTGGTTTGCGTGCTTACAAAATCCAACTCGTGCAAGAATTGAAGCCACACGATCACCTAGCAAGGCGTAGATTCGGTGAATGGGCAAAATAAGATTGCCGTTGATCCCGATTTTCATAAGCGAATTTTGTTTAGCGATGAAGTTCACTTTTGTTTGAATGGATACGTCAAACAAAACTGCCGTATTTGGAGTGATGGTAATCCTCAAGTGTATGTTGAGACACCGTTACATCCAGAAAAACTGACTGTTTGGTGTGGTTTATGGGCTCGTGGAATCATTGGTCCGTACTTCTTTAAAAACGATGCTGTTCAGAACGTTACAGTCAATGGTGACCGCTATAGAGCCACGATTACTGACTTTTTCGTTCATCAATTGAACAACCTTGATGTACAGGAGCTGTAGTTTCAACAAGACGGCGCAACATGTCACACAGCTCGTGCCACAATTGATTTATTGAAGGAAACGTTTGGTAACCGCATAGTTTCACGTTTCGGACCCGTGAATTGGCCTCCAATATCGTGCGATTTAACGCTGCTAGACTATTTTCTGTGGGGATATGTGAAGTCGCTAGTCTACGCCGATAAGCTCGAAACGATTGACCACTTGGAGGACAACATTCGCCGCGTTATTGCCGATATACGGCCACAAATGTTGGAAAAAGTCATCGAAAATTGGACCGCCAGATTAGACTACGTCCGAGCCAGCCGTGGCGGTCATATGCCAGAAGTCATATTTAAATTATAATGCCAGAAGATTATCTTTCGAATAAAGTAAATGTCATGTCATTTTAAAAAATTCATCTTCGTTTTATTCCATTTCAAAGTTCTATACCTCTATAAAAAACACACTTTATATATATTTAATAAATGTGTCACTCTATTCCTTTCGTACTGATGTAAAATTACTATTTCATCACCCCACAAAATCGTCGATTCACCCGATTAGCAAACCAGCGGAGTGACTTTATTGAAGCGAGAATATGAGTAAATAGTTTTGCGGCAAATGGACGAATGATTCATCGCGAAATCATCATGACTGAAACGATAATGCGAGAAGGTGTACGCGCGGTCGGTGTAGATACTAAGCTTGTCGTTTGCGTAAGAAAATTAATAGTGCATACACAGTATTGTATAATTTGTAGAAAGTTGTGTTTTTGCACAGAGTATGCTCACTGGAGTCATTAAGGTTTATTATAATTAAGGACCGCGGCGCGGCGTTCGCATTTACGTAACAGCCTATCGTTTGTAGACGGACAGCTGATTTTCCTACTATTGGGCAAACGGATTGTCCTCCTTGTGCGTTTATTTCACCGCGCCGTTTTTATTATACCGTGGATATGCTACATCGAAACCAGGAAGTGTAACGGTTTGGTGTGCAAAAATGAAAGAGTATTAATTTAATTGAAGTATAATGGGAGAAATAATGATAATAATAATAATATTACCGAGTACGGAAAGCAAATAATTACAGTCGCCTCTTGATTGGTTATAATTTAATAGGTGAATTATCTTTCTTCACAATGTTTACTTTAGAAAATTTAACTTACTGACTAGTTTTATTAATTAAGAAATAAATATCCTAAAATAGTAAATTCAGTTGTATTTTATTTAATAAAAGAGAAGAAATGCATTCAGTTTAAACTTTAAAACTTGAACACGTTAAATTTTAAAGTTAAATTACAAATTTCAATAGGAAAATCCACAAGTAGGAGATCTGCTAAAAATACTCGAATTGAACAGAACAGGAAAAATATCTTTATTGTACGGCACTGTATAATACAGAGTGGCCCAAAATGACCGAAGGGGTTTTAATTCCTTATAACTTTTTTATTATAATTTTTTTTTTTTTGTTTTCAGTATTTTGTAAAGAAGACTTGGGTAATTTATAATGGAACAGTACACAATTGAACAACGTGCCAAAATCGTTGAACTTTATTTCTCAAATCAACGATCCATTGTTTTGACGTGCATATCGTCGTTATTTTAATGTGCGGGTTGGACCCTCAGGGTCAACAATAACCCGTCTGGTTGCAAATTGTCGAGAACAAGAGGCAGTAAGGAACCTTCCTGGTGCCGGCAGATCACGAACGGTGCACACGGATGACAATATTGAACGGGTACAGGAGAGTATTCGGGAAGATGGAGAAACATCAACCAGTAGACGTTCGACACAACTTGGCCTCTCAAGAGGGTCGCTGCAGAGAATTTTGCATACAATAAGAATGTTTCCATACAAAATTCAGCTTGTCCAACAATTGAAACCGACAGATTACCAGCAACGACGTGATAATGCAATTTATTTTCGTCAAAAAGCAGAAGAAAATCATGATTTTATTCATAATTTAATTATGAGCGACGAAGCCCATTTCCAATTAAATGGGTTCGTTAATAGGCAAAACTGCAGGATATGGGCTACGGAAAATCCAAGAGTAGAATTACACCCACTTAACTGTACCGTTTGGCGCGGTGTTTCGCAAAACTGCAGGATATGGGCTACGGAAAATCCAAGAGTAGAATTACACCCACTTAAGTGTACCGTTTGGCGCGGTGTTTCGTCGGAAAGGATAATTGGCCCATATTTTTTTGAAAATGAACACGGTGTCGCCGTTTCCATCACTGGTGTTAGATATCGGACAATGTTGGAAAATTTTTTAAGGCCAGCCGTGGAAAACCATCCGCAAGTATGGTTCCAACAGGATGGAGCCACAGCGCACACTGCGAGGGACACAATGGCTCTTTCACGCGACATCTTTGGTGAACGAATTATTTCCCGTACAAGCGATTTTAATTGGCCTCCGCGTTCGCAGGATTTTACCGCTTCAGACTGATTCCTTTGGGGTTATTTGAAAGGAAAAGTCTATATTAATAAGCCTTAAACCATACAGCAATTAAAAAATAATATACGCGACGAAATCAACAACATAACACCTGAAGTTTTGCGAAAGGTTATGAAAAATGTTTTGGAAAGAGCACGAATATGCGAAGCAGAAAATGGCCACCACTTGCGAGATATATTTTTTCATAATTCAATTAAAAATATTCTCCATTAATATACTGTATTTAAAATTAAAAAAATGTCTTAAATAAGAAGTTATAATGAACTCAAACCCCTTCGGTCATTTTGGGCCAGCTTGTATAATGGGTGATCCAATTCAAATATATTCAAATACAGGCTACACTGTAAATTAGACAGTTGACTAGAAGCATTGGAGATAGGGTAAGCCATGTGTATCACCGTTAATCCGAGAATATTGTACTGAAATTGGATCACCCATTACTTACGTAGGTAGACGAAATTTAACAATTTAACAAAAACACGGGTTAAACAAAAAAAGATATTTCCCATAAAAGTGGAATATCGTTGAAAATACTGTAAATAAGTATTACATTATTGGTGCCATTTTGAAGGTACTTTACACGGAATTTGCTGACAATATCGAAAAATATAGATTCGATATAAAAAAATCTATAGAGAAGCGTTTGAATTTATTTAACACCCTGCATATATTTTTACATTATACCATCTTAAAACATAGACCGCAAATTGATATTTTTTTTCGAAACCAGCTTTGTAGAATATTTTACTGGTAAAACATAGCGATTTGTGTTCAAGGTCACCTATAACTTCGTTACTATACAAGTGTGCCGTATCGTTATGTTCAAATTTTAGGAGTGTAAAGTAGACTTTATTTCAAGTAACAAAAACGCAAAACTTGTATATTCATTTTTATTTGTTTCAAAGTTCCAGATCTATGAATGTGATTGTCAGATCATGAAAAAAAATGTAATCCTAAAGTCAATAAAAACTGATTTTATTTAAAAAAGTTCAATTAATAATATTTTCGAAATGTCCACCTCCTTGTTGAAGGCAGGCTTGTGCCCGTATGCCAACAGAAGAAGTACTTATCTGAATTTCATACTTATTTTGTCGGATTTGCTCGGCAGCCAGGTGAATACGATCCAACAACTCTTCTCTTGTGTTCGAAACTTGCGCGATTACATTTATCATGTACCCCCATAAATAAAAGTCAAGGGGATTAAGATCGGGTGATCTGGGTGGCTATGCAACAGGACCCCCTCACCCAATCCATCTTGGATAATTGCCGTTAACCCAATTTCGGACAGCAATTCCGAAATGTGGTGGTGCCCCATCCATCTGAAACCACATGTCTCGTCGAACATTCAGTGGGACATCCTCTAAAAGACCTGGCAGTACGTCAATAAGAAATTGAAGGTAATTGTCCGCATTTAACCTCCCAGGAAGAACGACAGGACCAATCAACAAGTCATCGATTAGGGCCGCCCAAAAGTTAATAGAAAATTCATGTTGAAATTTAGATGGGCGTATAGCTTTGGGATTTTCTGATGACCACCTGTGCAGGTTTCTCAGATTTGTAACACCACTTCTCGTGAACGTAGATTTATATGTCCAGAGGACTGTTCTGCAGAAATTCAAATGAAGCCGTGACTGTCTTAATATCCAGGTAGAATAAACTAGACGAGCATAGTGGTCTGCCTCAAGCAAACCGTGTCCCCTGCGATAGTGATATGGATATAAGCCTTCACGTTTTAAAATTCGCCAAACTGTCGTTCGTGGCACTCCTAGTTGTCTAGCGATTCGACGTACACTGAGAGTTGGATCCCTTGTAACAATAGCTACTGCTTCTTCCTCTAAGTCTGCTGGCAAATTTACTTTTCGGTCAAAAAGATAATCACGCAGTCCGCATTGCCGAAATTGTCTGTGTACTTCCAAGAAACGTTCTGTAATGAGGAATGCGCCTATCGGCAAACCGACGTCGGTATTCAATAACTGCTTGACGTGCACTGCCGTTACAGTAGCCATACACAAAATGCGTGTCCGCATACTCTTGAGAAGAAAATCGGTAAGGCATTTTGAATAAGGAAAACGTATCCACTTACTAATAAACTGTGTTATGAACTGAAACGTAATGTAATCCTTTATTAAAAAATGCAACGTTAACAGTCATTTGAACATTTGTTTATTGTATGATATTCATGGTTCAGCACTTACGAAATAAGTAAGAACCTTCTCTATCATAAATCAATTTCCAGTACTCTTTTTTGTAGATCTCCAAGAAATTACCGTACGCACAATCACAGGCCTGTTATTGAATCGTATAACTTTTTTTTTTAAATAAAATCAGATTGTATTGACTTTAGGATTACATTTTTTTTTCATGATCTGACAATCACATTCATAGATCTGTAACTTTGAAACAAATACAAATTGATGTACAAGTTTTGCGTTTTCGTTACTTGAAATGAAGTCTACTTTACACTCCTAAAATTTGAACATAACGATAAGGGACAGCTTGCATAAATTTTAAAATTTTAAAATTAGTAATTTCTTATAATATAATTTACATTTTTACATAATTTACAAAGAAAGTTTTTTTTCTAATTTTGGTTACAAATGCTCCGACATAAAGATAAATGTACGGAAGTTTGTCCAAATAAACTTCAAGCATGTGGTACATATTCATGGAAATCTCATACGAACGGTTTCACAACCACTCCAAAAATATACCATCCATATTCATACACAACAATCTGATGCTTTTAATCATAATCTATCACTACTGAAAAACACCTATTTGTAATTGTGCGTCTTGGTTATTATTTCAACAATGTAAATATAAAATTTGGATTTCATTCATTTGTGTACATACTATGAATACATGAATAAGAAAAGAAAACATTTGAAGAATCGGTATAAATACTTACTACCTTAAGTTTTGCTTGGATTTCCCTCAGTTTTCGCCTCGCCAATACCTGGATGTGTGAACTGACTTGTTTTCTGGTTCTCGTTTTTCCCGTTCTCAGTTTTATATAACGTGCTATTAACTCGTTCCTACCTGAAAAAAAAGACCAGTAATTATAAAATTGTTCGTAATATATGTCTGTGTGGGTAAAGAAATTATGACAAAACCAAAAATCAATTCGACTCAAAGCCTAGTAGAAGAATGCTTCAGGTATTCAGATCTGTAACCGTGTCCTTGACACGTCCATCTAGGCTAAGGACCTGGAATCCCAGAGGCAATCATATACAACGAACGTAGAAGCCTACAAGCCAGGTTAATCTTGAAGAAAAATCTTTGTTCTCTAGGATTTATCAATCTACGAAGGTAATTTAATGAGAGAATAACTTTTCAATGAGATACTTATTTTAGAGTTAAAAATATATTTTATTTTTCAACATAATTCCCATTCAATTCTATACATTTAGCCCAGTGATTGTCCAATTTTTTAAGCCAACTAAAACGTAATATTTAGGACGCTTGTCAAAATAATCATTCGTTATGAATATCACCTCTTCATTTGTCCCAAATCTCTTTCCACCAAACCATTTTCTCAATTTTGAGATCCCGAAAAAATCACTCAGATCCTGATCTGGTGAATATGGTGGATGAAGCAGAAATTCGTGCCGTAATTCGACAAATTTAGCAGTTGCTGTAATAATTGTGTGAGAGGGTGCGTTATCCTGATAGAACAACGGTCGTTGTTTCTTCAGTTCGGCTTCGAAACATGTGAATACATCAGCATAATATTGCTCTGTTATTGTATTTCCCTTCTGTAAATAGTCAATAAAGATTACGTCTTTGGAATCCAAAACAAAAATAACACTGGCCTACAACCATTTTGGTGCTGGAGATTTTAGACCCGATTTTAAGTATGTCTTACATGGCGATATCAAAAATGTTACCCGTTTTCTTGTCAGCTCTAGTTCCCGAGAAAAAAAAACACAATTCACGAAAAAATATATATTTTATTGACATTAAACATCAAGAAATTGTCTTTTGAGTGATTTTCTAGAATGAAACTGACTCGAGCAATCTCGCATGATTCCCCAGCAATAGTCAGCCATCATATGACTGTCCCACCTTCCTTGGTATCTATTCTCCATTGTTTTTAGGTCTTAGTGGAAACGTTCCCCTTGTTCTTCGCTTAGATCTCCTAAATTGTGTTGGAAATGATGTAGATGACTATTGAGATAGTGTACTTTTATACTCATATTACAGCCTAAATCTTTGAATCGCACCAGCATTTCCTCTACTAGTTCTACATAGTTGTCAGCCTTATGATTTCCGAGGAAATTTTGTGCAACTGCTACAAAAGATTGCCAGGCAAGCCTCTCCACATCATTCATACAAGTCTCAAAATTAGTTGTGTCTTTCATCAATTTACGTATTTGAGGCCCATCAAAGATACCTGCTTTTAGTTTTTCAGTACTTAAACCAGGAAATTTGTGAGAAATAAACTGGAAACATTGACCATTTCTATCGAGAGCCTTAACAAATTGCTTCATTAGCCCTAATTTTATATGCAATGGCGGAAGAATGATTTTTTTCTCTTGAAACTAAGGATTCATTTATAACATTTCTTTCCCCAACAACAAGAGCATCTCTCACAGGCCAATTTTTTGCAGTCCAATGACGTGATTTAGCTCGACTGTCCCAGAGACAAATAAAACATGGGTATTTAGTATAACCACTCTGTTGACCCAATGAAAAATTAACCATCTTCAAGTCGACGCAGATCACCCAGTTATGTTCAATATATTTTATTTTTTGTAAAAGATTTGAAATTACCTCATATTCTTCTTTTGCACATGTTGAGTGAGCAATTGGAACGGGAGCATATTTATTTCCATTATGTAGAAGAACTGCTTTTAGACTTCGTTTACTACTGTCAATAAAGAGACGCCATTCATTGGGCTGATAGATCGTTAAACCCATGAACGCCAGCAAACCACTCACATTACAGCAATACACAAAATTTTCATCAGATGAAAAAAACTTCAATAACTTTCCCTCTCTCGTGCGATATGTAGACACTCGAACATCTGAGGAAAGACAATTTTTTTCTTTTAATCTTGACGCTAGTAACTCAGCACGTTCCTTCGAAAGATCTAAGTCTCTGATGAGGTCACTAAGCTCATTCTGCGAAAATGGCTTAGGATCTGATGTTATTCCGCAGTATTGAAAGTCATCATCTACTTGGGAAGAAATAGGTATTTCAGCTTCATCCTCCTGAGATTGCTGCACTACCTGGTGGAAAGTTGGTATTGGAACATTTTCTGAATGACGAACAGGTCTTTGTACTGAATAAATATTGGGGTATTTCCATTTATGGCGATTGTTTTTGTTGATGCCCACTATATTAATCATACAAAAGTAACAGTCGTCATAATGATTTTTTTGTTCTCGCCATATCATAGGCACTCCAAACTTCAAAGACTTACGTTTCCCTATCTCCCATTGTCGCAAATGTTCAACGCATATTTTACAAACACTATGAGGCATCCACACTTCATCTTGGTGTAGAATTTCAATACCGAAGTAAGCAAAATACAAACGACGCACTGTGTTTGTAATCGATTTACTTACGCTGATTTTTCAGTATGTATTCACCACAAACATAACAAAATATATCAGGATCGTTAACACAACGTCTGGACGTACTAGCCATAATGAAATAGTAACACAAACTTTATCCATGATATTGTAATAATGACTAGTTACCAACAAGACCATAACAAGACCGACAACAATTCACAATGAGGGTAGTAGGTAAACTGGAGCTGAGGAGTTAAAATGACGTATGTCAATATACTGTACATTACCTACTTTATCGACAATTCAAACAAACAGAGATGCACCAAAAAAAATTTTTTTTTTGTAGGCCTGTGTAGTAGATATAATCCTATTTGGCGAAAAAACTGTTTTTGCCTTGTTCGGAGCGCCTTTATCAGAAGAAATCTATTGTTTTGACTGCGTTTTTGTCTTGGACGCATTATGGTGTATCTAATTGGTCTCATATCGACGAAAAAAAATCTTGGATTTTGTTCTTCTTGGATCTTTACCATACAGTCACTTGAAATCATGAATATGTTCATGAACTAAGTGAATTCATTAGGTGAATTTTTCTATTCGGTATCAAACATCTTCACTATAATCACTAGTTTTTTTCCTTATGAATTTCAGTCTGATATTTACAAATTCCTGCCTTAGTTACTTGAAGTTTGTGAACACAAGTATAAATCGTTAGACAGCTGTTTATACGTGATAGCAAGATTCGGAAGTCATTGAAGAAAATTCAGCATACAATGATTAATTGCATTAATTGTTCACTGTATATTTTCTATTCTCCAAGTTCGAAAATAATTTTCAACAATAACAACTTCCGTGTTATGATTCTAATATAAGAATAAATGTTCTGCTTGAAAATACAAATTTTAATGAATTAACTTTAAAATGACACCTGTCAAAATTTTACTTAAAACATATGTAATATTTTTCAATGTTTCTAACTCTATATTTGAAACTTTATTACAGGCAGGGTACATATCTTTTAAAATATTACAAAAAATTTAACAAAAACGGGTCTAATTTCTAAAGTTCTTTAAAATTTTCTGTTGATGCGGATAAAATATTTGGCGTATTAAATTTTTTCAAAGATATTATGCAGACACGCCATAGTTTTCAAATAAACGCATTTCTATATAATTGAAGCTTTACATCGAATTGCATAGAGATAAATTTAATTATGTGAATATTCCCCGAGGCTATCTTGAACCATTACCAAAATCTCACGAATATCTGCGGGACATAACAATCGATCTTAAATAAAGGTAGTAATTTTCGTAATTTAACCTCATGTTATTGTATAGAATAATTATCAGATAGATGCGTTAAAATGAAATATTCGCATTTCTACAGAATTCTCACAATACTACTCGTAGAATGATTGGTAGAGCTATTTGAGATAATTGCAAGAAGGGATGCAAATTTCGTCCACCAATTTCTTTCGTTACACTTGTAGTTATACAGGATGGCCGATGTAAAGTGTTACCCAAATCAAAAAGGCTGTATTTTTTAGTTGTGAATACTTTGATTGAATCTAAAGAAAATATGTTGCAAAATAATTAAAAAATTAAGAATCTATTATATACTTTGGGGCGAAACTATGGCCTTGAGACGGCGTGTGATGCATTGATCGGATGTGAGGTTGTGGAATACGTTGGGTATATTTTCCTGCTCACTTTGTTTGATGTTATGGATGTCGTGTGATACTAAAATTAGTAACATTTACATTAAGAGTGCAAAAAAATATATAACCACTTGGAAATACCTGATGATTTGTAGATTTCAGCTATGGAGAATATTGTTGGAATAGCATGTGAATGAAGGCGATTTTCTAAATTATTTAGAAACATACTTTTTTTTTTAAATGTTTGCTACAAATGAAAGTCTTTTTTTAATAGATCACTCCTTTCACAGTGTTTAATCCATACTTGTAAACTGAAAGTATCATTATTATTTTTAGCAAATGTTTCTATTTACAAACATATCGATCTAAATCTTTTGGAAAACCGAAGTCTTTGACTTTATTGGTATTACTAATCACTAGAGAACGGACACGCTTACCACATGACGTAAAGCCCAGTGCAGTACTGGCGAAAGGCTGTATTTCTAAAATATTTAATTTTATTTATATAATTGGAAAACGAACGAGTGGTGATCTATAAAATTACGAAATACATATTTATTTGTTGAAAAGTTGTATTTATAAAGTTTTTAATTTTATTTATATAATTGGAAAACGTACGGGTGGTGATATATCTATCGAAAATTACGAAATACATATGTATTTGTTGAAAAGTTGTATTTTTAAAGTTTTTAATTTTATTTCTATAATTGGAACATTTTTATTTGTTCATTTTGTCGTTCAAGTTGAGTAAAGGAGTATTAATATTGACTAGCAATAGTTTCTCAAAGTTTTCTTCTGTCAATTTTGTTCTCTTTGAATTAAGTACATCCTTATAAATAGAAAACGTCCTTTCTACATCGCAACTGGTTATAGGTGCATACTGGAAATATTCTTTTATTTCTTCATATTTAGCCGTTAGATTTTGTGGAATTGTCTCCATACATAATTGCTGCAATGTAATTAAATCTGGATTTCGATTAAGAATTGCTTCAAACTTTTGCCGAAGGCCACATCCGAAGTCACTTGGAATACTTTTCAAATTATTAACAGCCACATCTAATGTGGTTAATCCGTCATTTAATTTGATATTTCGATTTTCAAAATAAGTGATTAGTTTTGGCAATTTTCCAAAGTGTTCGTGAAAAAAGTACAACTGATTTTTTAAATTTGGGATTTGTGTGAGCTCCTTGCACTCACCAATACTTCTAGCATCCTCCTTTAGCAGTGTTACGAAATGTTTTAGACTATCGAAATTCTCAGCATAATAACTAGTAGCTTCCAGCCATGTTCCCCATCTAGTTATTACTGGAGTGAGAGGCAGTGACAGAGATGGAAATTTTTCCCTGAAAAGAGCTACTCTCAATGGTGCTTTTCTTAAAACTTTTTTAAAAGTTGATAAGTCTATCAACTTCCGGAAAAGTGTCTCTGATATATTCACAGATTCTGTGGAGAGCATGTGTTACACAAGTAATATGCAGCATATTAGGATATGTTTTCTTCAATAGTCTGCCTATTTTTTTGTGGGATATAACTCGTTGGTACTTTTAAGAGGTTCGAATGCACCAAATAAAGAAATTATCAAAAACAGAAGAGATTACCTGAAAAAACTTGCACTTGATTTAGTGAAACCTCATATGCAAAATCGCTTGCAAACTTCAACTATGAGGCGTGAACTCCGTCAAACTATATGCAATGTACAGAAAATAACCCCTCCAGTAGAAGTACTAACAAGGCCACCTGCTACCACCGGTAGATGTTCATTTTGCCACAGAAACCAAGACCGAAAATCGAGGGTCAACTGCGATATATGCAGAAAATTTATTTGTTTACAACATCAAAAGAAAATTTGTCCAACTTGTGCGGAGTGATAATAAAATACTATTTTGCTGAATAAACCCAAATGTAGAAAGTTATTTTAACTTGTTTTTGCGTTATATTTAAATAAACACATTTATTGACACAAATTAGCTAACTTTTATTTGGGGTACACCTGGACCCCACTGTAGCAGATTAAGTCCTGAAAATAAGTGTAGCGTTCCAGGGTTAACAAAGCTGTCATCAGCGGTTTCGTAAATATGCGTAAAGTTGGTAGCACTACATACCAGCCACCCTGTATATTATGGTAATGGCAACCTTCAATACTATAACTATAGTATATAACATTTCATTGGATTGCTATATAAAAAAAAGCTAGTGATTGTCGATGTGCCACAACAGACTGAATAACAAATATGTATAAGTTAAAGTGACATCTATTAACGGCAACGCAAACAATTAATTATAGGAAATTAACATAACTGTGTACATTTACAATTAAAATATAATTGTGTCCCGTGTCTCTGAATGCATGAAAGACATATATTATTATTAATTTATTTACGCGCATTGTGAATACTATGTTCGGATGTTGTAATTTTGCCTCGCCCTGCCATGACAGTTTCACAACTCTCTTGTTTCACACATTGTTCGTTTCTAATATTGCCTACGCTTGTGTTATAGCAATATATGTAAGAAAATTATGTATGTACACGATTTAAATTAACAGCATAACATTGACAATTTTTTGAAGATTAAAAAAAATATTTCTTGGAGACTAAATTTTGAAGAAGAATTATAATAATTGGGTCTACGAAGGTTAGTGATAAGACTTCCTATATTTGAAACACAGAAATAAATAAGGAACATCTGTTTTCTTACGGACTGAAACATATATTTAAGGGATGCAAGGGATCTCTCAATATTTAGCTCGGAAACCGCTAATGTTATAATGCGTATTTGTAGATTAAAATGTTTTCACGCAACTGACCTTGTGTTTCAGTTTATTATTTATTTTTAATATAAAATAATGTTATATATTGTAAGACGAGTTTCAAGAGCTCAGAAGATCTAGCTGCATTCTTTATTACTAATAATTAGGAAGGTAATTCGACAATTAATTTGGTGCGGATACTAAAGCGGCATCTGTATATGTAAGTTGGTAGTTTAATTCCTACGGATGAAATCTGTATATGTAATTAGAAGTCATTCCTACACTAGTCCAATTTTTATAGTTACTTTCTACATATATGTTTTGTATGACAGTGGAAATAGAATAAAATTGGAATTCGTGGTGTAATTTAATACTATATTTCTGCAAGGGAAATGAGCGAAGGAAATTCATGAGAGAATTGTGCATACATTAGTTGATTCGTGGCCTTCCTATGAGATTTTTGGTCAAGCAATTCAAGGAAGGAGCGACAAGTATTGAAGACCCATTACGTTGTAGGGCTCTAAAATCTGCTGTGACGCCGAAAAACATTGACAAACTCCACGATATCGTCTCAACTGACCCAGTATATTTCAGTTGCATAAAGAATTGCACATTAAAAAATTATGCGGGAGATGAGTTCAGCGTAGGTCTTTCCGGAGCAGAAATCCATGCCGGCATCTGCTAAATTTTTGCAACTCTTTAAGAAGAATCCAGTCGACTTTTGCGGCATTTTATCATAATGGATGAAACTTGAATTCATAACTATACGCTGACGACGAAACAAAACAATGTGTAACAAGGAAAACCGGCTAGGAAAAAGGCAAAATGCGTACCATCAAATGAGAGGCTAATGGTGTGTCTTTTGGGATTTGAAGGGAATTCTAGATCGGTCAAATATTGAGGTGTCCGTGCTGATGTGTGAGAGCTCGCTTTGTTATGGTGAAGAATTATCCTACATTTCTGGTTGCTTTTTCTTATTTCTCCAAAAACTTTTGGCAAACAAATTCTACGTTCTACGATTTTCTAGTAGCGCGGTAGTCACATATCCATTTTCCCACCCAAAAAAAACGGGCAATCAACTTTTGTTAAGTTTAGTTTATCTTGGAACATACACATTGTCGACTGTTGTTTACTTCGAGTCCATACGCATAGATCCAAGATTCGTTACCTATGTGGAGATGTAATATACGATTTTTGACGAATCACGATTATATTTTTGAGCATTTCTTTGCATCCGTCCATTACCCAAGTTATTTTTTCCTTGTTGTTTCAAATTAATGATATTCAAATGATTTGTCACATCCGATAAGAAAGCTAAATCACGGAGCCATTTTTCATTTTTAAGTATCTCAGTGTTGTCACCTCCTTCGTGAAGAAAAGAAACGATTTCAGGTAATAGTTCTTGAAATCTCTCTAAAAATTTACCGCGGCTCAACCACCTTATGTCTGTATAAAGAAGTAAACCAGTGTGCTCGGCAGAGTGGCTAGCTTCCAATAGCATTTTGAAGAGGCGTCGTCGCAAGCTTCGCGCTCTGATTGAATTCACGATCTTTGTGACAATATCCACGACATCATTCATATTTAGTATTTTTTAACATAGAACTTGCTGATGAATGATGCTTTGGATTGCGAAAAATGATGGAAAGTCTGCGTTAGTTCGACACAATGCAACAAACTCAATTTGATTGCCTGTCATTGATAGTGCTACATCAGTTGTAATGGATACGAGTTTGTAAATCGGTAGCTGATATTGTATTACAAAATTTAGGAAAACTTGTAAATATCTTCTCCGTCAGTTCTTTCTTTCAGAGGCAGTAACGTTAACAATTCTTCTTTAGCCGACATATCAGAAAATACCATCCGAATGAAAATAGAGGCGTGTTTTTTAAGTAAGGTCCGTTTGAACATAAGTATACAACAAAAGGTTATTTCAAAAAAGTAAATTTATTTTCAGAAAGTACATACTTCACTCTATTTTTCGACATAGTTGCCAAGTTTGTTCAAACACTTATCATACCTATTAACCAATTTTAAAATACCCTCTTCATAAACACTTGCCGGCTGCTCCGATAACCAAGAGTTCACTGCCGTTTTCACGTCGTCGTCATCATTGTAATGGTTGCCACTGAGGTGACGTTTGAGGTGGAGGAACGGATGGTAATCGTTCGGCGCAAGATCAGGACTGTAGGGTGGGTGGTCTAAAACTTCCCAGCCAAAACTGTCCAATAAATCGCGGGTCTGATCTGCAGTGTGAGGTCTTGCATTGTCATGGAGAAGGACAATTACTTTTGTCAGCATGCCGCGTCTTTTGTTTTGAATCGCTCTGCGTAGCTTTCTCAGGGTTTGGCAGTATGCTTCTGCATTGATAGTGGTTCCCCGTTGCATGAAGTCGACCAACAAAACACCATGCCTATCCCAAAACACCGACGCCATGATTTTGCGCTGGGACAGTCTGTTTGGCCCTCACCCTTACAGGCGATTGTGTGTGTCTCCATTCCATGCTCTGTTGCTTCGATTCGGGCGTGATATGCGAAACCCATGTTTCGTCTCCAGTTATGATCTGCCTCAAGAAGCCGTCACCTTCTTCGTTATAACGAGTCAAGAACTTCGTCGCACACTCAAATCGTTGGTTTTTGTGGTCCTCTGGAGTTTCGGGACCCAACGGGAGCACAGTTTCCTAAACTTTATGTTTTCAGAAACAATGTTGTAAAGCACTGATCTCGACACGTCAGGAAATTCGTTTGAGAGACCTGTTATTGTGAAGCGCTTGTTCTCACGAATCTTCGCTTCAACTGAAGCCACCAAATCGTCTCTAATCAAAGAAGGGCGACCGGAGCGGTACTCATCATGAACGTTGTCACGACCATCTTTGAATTGTCGTACCCACTTACGCACTTTGCTTTCACTCATAACAGTATCACCGTACACTTCGCAAATCTGTCGATGAATTTCTGCAGCAGACAGGTTCCTTGCTGACAAAAACCGTATCACTGACCGAACCTCACACGCGGCGGGCGAGTTGATAGTCGTAAACATTTTGAAAGCATAGAACAGAACCGTACCGGTTAGCTACAGAGCTGAAACTGAGCACAGTTGTTCCCGAGGCATGCCGGTACACGACGCATGCGCTCGTTGCGATATGCGCGCGAACTACTAGTGTCTACAACAAAACGGACCTTAATTAAAAAACACGCCTCGTACATAATTGAGCAGTATCGGTCATATCGGTGGACTCATCGAACTGCAAAGAATAGTAGGTACATTCCATAATATCATTTTTTAGTTTGGATTCCAAATCTGTATTCATGATTTCGATTTGGCGAAATAATTGAACATCCTGGATAGCAGACATAATCTCTGATTTATTTTTGAAGTTATCAAATAATACATTCGCCGCTTCAACAAATGATTCTTTTACTACCGCTCCATCCTCGAAAGGTTTCAGTACGTAGGAAATTTTAAAAGACCTGATTGTTTTGCCGACCTAATAAGCATGGATTGGTCTCGCCTTAAACTAATTTTCAAATATTCCACCTTTCGTTTCTCAACGCCTTTTTTGCGTAAAATAATTTTCATAGTTTTTATGCATAGTTTTATAATGCCTTTCTAAGTTCCTGCCTTTAGGCAATGCCACTGACGTTCGACAAGTGAGACTAATACACTTATATTTGACCATAATAAACAAAAATTCTTCCTCCCAATCGTTATTAAAATGGCACGTTTTATTTCTTTTCGCCGCACTCATTTTCCCCTTCAAATATTACGTGGCGTTCAGATACTCAGTTATGACTGGCATGGTGTCGCGTCGACGCGGATTTTTATATGAATCTTGACTAATTCGAGAAGAATTGGGATGGGTCGCCGAATGTTGCGTAGTTGAATTGCCTGAGGAGTCGCGCAAATTACAATTAGAGACAAAGACGGCCTAGAGTTGATGTTCGGAAGAACTCGAATTTGTTGAGCTGAATTATTTTTTCGCAATCCGTTTGGACACCTCTGACCTACAGTATGATAAAAAACTCTAAGTACGTATACCGTCAAAACTTTATGCTGGACATGTCAGATGGCGCAGAAACACTATCAGAGTTGCCAATTTCTGATATATAAATAGCTACTACCCTCGTAGCCACTAAGATTTTAGAAAAATAAAAACATGTACCTATACAAATTGAATTACATTTTCAATGACTTCCATAGAAGGACGGTATACTTACAAAACAATATGAAATTGTAACGCATTTACGTTAGTATTCCAAACGTATTACTTTGCGTATGGAAAAAGTGGCTTAAAATCCCGTTACTAAATCAATTCATAAATCATAAAGAATCATACACAGTAGTTCCTTTTATCTCTATCTATCCCTATCTCGCTTCGTATTGCATTATGAATTGTTTTAAATATATTTCGTTCCTATACCCCACAAACATACGCTAATATGCAACAGTCTATTAAACTAGATAAGAGGAGTGTATCAAGATCATTATATAAGAGTTTGCTTATTCCCGATTTATCGTGCAGGCAAGAATTATTATAAACGCCAGTTTATGAAAGAGAGAGACCCGAACATAATAATAAAGTAGCCGCTGACCATAAATAAACTAACCAGACTAAGATAATGAGACTTTAATTTCTTCTTCCTGTACAGAACCGGTTTTGCCGCGAAGATCGGAGCTGGTCTTGTCTCGACTCATATACCTATGTTGTAAGTACAAGCCGAGACCACAGCGATCTCTCACAAAGGCAACGACAGTCCATTTCAGTTCAGTTAGACCTCTATAATAATAATAATAAGTCGATTTTAGAAGCAAAGTGATGTTTCATATTAGACACGATGATCTTTTTGTTTTGTTCTCTTAAAAATTACCTACTTTTATTTGTTGTATTTGTTGTTTTCTAATAAAAAAAAAATGATTAAAAATGAAAAGTCTTTCGTTGCAGACTATAGCTAAGTAAATTAGTATATTAATATTAATTTTTATATGCGTATTTCGACAATAAAGTTGTAATCTTCATTAGGAGATGACAACATTATTGAATATGAATATGAATAATATATATATAAACCTACATTAGATCAAAAATATATTCTATTTTTCAACATATTTCCCATATACACTATATCCAGTTCTATACCACTTAGCCCATCGAATTTCTAATTTTTTTAAGCCGTCTAGAAGGTAATTTTTCAGAAATCCGTACTTTTTGGGGCTATAACTTTATCATTTATTCCGAATCTCCTACCACCAAATAATTTTTTAAGTTTGGTAAGATGAACAAGTCACTGAGAGTCCAATTTGATGAAAATGGTGCTCCCTTCAGTGTAGTATCGAAACATGTCAATACATCAGCATATTATTGGCCAGTTATTGTAAATTCCTTCTGCAAATAGTCACTAAAAATTACGTCGGTGAAATTTTCAACAATCGAGGACAGGTTGATGTTATTGATCCTGTCTAAGGCATTTCATTTAAATGATCATGAAATTTTGCCTCATACGCTCGAATATTTTGGTCCAGTTGCTGTTTTTATCAGTCTTTTCCGAGGGCGTAGAAAACGAATTCGGTATTAATTTTGACGGGAAATGTATAGTTTGGCAACTAAGGATTTTCAAAGTATGACGAAATGTAGTGTTCGTTGGAGGCTAAACTATGAGTTTTAATGGGTTTTAAATGACAGGATCGTTTTTAGCAGTCAAAAGTACATAGGAATCCCAAATTTCAAAAAAGGCGGTGAGATGACGAAAATTGAAAATTTTTCAAGAAATTTCCGATTTTTCAATCAGTTCACATATTGGTATTAAATTTTTTATGAACTAATTCGAGGGCGTAGAAAGCGAATTTGATATTTCAAAGTATGACGATATGTAGTGTTCAGAAAGAAGCCATTTTAGCGTTCGTTGGAGGCTAAACTATGAGTTTTAATATGTTTTAAATGACAGGATCGTTTTTAGCAGGCAAAAGTACATAAGAATAACAAATTTTAAGAAAATCGGTAAGATGACGAAAATTGAAAATTTTTGAAGGGGTACCCTTAAGAAATTCACATATTGGTTCACATATTGGTATTAAATTTTTAATGAACTAATTCGAGGGCGTAGAAAGCGAATTTGTAATTAATTTTGACGAGAAATTTATAGTTTGGCAACTACGGATTTTCAAAGTATGACGAAATGTAGTGTTCAGAAAGAAGCCATTTTGGGGTTCGTTGTACCCTCCAACGAACCCCAAAATGGCTTCTTTCTGAACTATACATTTCGAACTATGAGTTTTAATCGGTTTTAAATATCAGGATCGTCTTTAGCAGTCAAAAGTACATAAGAATTCCAAATTTCAAGAAAATCGGTAACTTGACGAAAATTGAAAATATTTTTCCTTACTCAACAGCTTAAATCTGCTTATTATCGTGTGCGTCGAACTTTCGTGGCGTAGGTTCTAGAGCAGTTGGAGGTCGATCCGAATTTTGGTTCAAAATTCATCTTTTCGGATAGAGTACATTTTTGGCTTGGTGGATACGTGAACCAAACAAAATTGTAGGATTTGGGGTGATTAAAATCTTTAAGTGATTCACGAATTGCCTCTCAACTCTGGAAAAGTCACTGTTTGGAGCGATTTTTGGGCTCCTGGGTAATTGGCCTCTATTTTTTTTTTGAAGACTTACATGGAAATCACGTTACTGTAAATGCCGAGCGCTACAGGCTTATGTTTGTGGCCGAGACTGTTAAATATTGATTTGAACTATGTTTTTTTCAACAAGACAGTACCATAGAATTGTTGCCAGAAAACTTCCTGGGTGGGTCACATCCAGAAATGGAAATGCAAACTGGCCACCAAGATCTTGCGATCTGTCACTCTTGGACTTCTCTCTATGGAGCTATCTCATGTCTCAGGCCAACGAGAATAAGACATGATGAGAATGATTACTGACCTTAAGTAGAATATCACACGTACAATTCAAAATTTACCACCTAATATGTATGACAAAGTAATCAGAATTTGGGTCACAAAAATCCATTTATGTCAACAAAGCAGGCTAGGTCATTTAAATGATATTGTATTCAAAACATAATTGTTCGGATTATAATAAATATTTGATTTTATTATTTATATTTTTTGCGGTATTAAATTATAGAGAACGTTTACAATTAGAAACCTATTTCATATTTTGGAAAAAACTAAGAGAAATCTATTACTTTCATTTGTAAAGAATTTAAACATTTTTCTGCTTGTACATGCATTTAGTAGAATAATAATTTCAATTTTTAACAAAAGGATGACAAGCAGAGTCCAATCCATGGAAATGAAGTATCTAAGACGAATTAAGGGAGTAACAAGAAAGGATAAAATAAGAAATGAGTTAATAAGACAGGAATTAAATGTAAAATCAATCATTGAAACAATTGAACAAAATCAACTGGGATGGTTCGGACACCTAGTAAGAATGAACGAGAAAAGACCAACAAAAAACATTTAGCAAGCTAGAACAAACGGGAAAAGAGACAGAGGCAGGCCAAGGAAAACGTGGAATATGGCGATAGCAGAAATACTGAAGGGGAGAAACAAAGAATTTGAAGAAGCTATGAAGGAAGCCAGTGACCGGGAGAAGTGGAAGAAATTCATACACTAGAGAGAGTAAACCTTTACACCTTATGGTAGAAAAGGTCTTGATTATATATATATATATAATAATTTCAATTATCGAAGGATTAGGTAAATATCACGTTTTAGTTTATAATTGTAAGGAACTTGGGAATTTTTGTACGTTATTACAAGCAAGATTACCTGCATTTTATTGCTGGACCTTTGTGTATCTTATTGTCACATATTTATAGGTAAGTTGTTAACCAAATCAGGCGTAGAGTTTTTCCGTTTGACCCCGTAATGTATGTTTCGTGGTTTTAATTGTTTTTAATTTTATTGCCGTTCACTTCCTTGTGGTCTTTTTGAAAGCACCTTTGTAAGAAAAGTAATTCTGCATTCATTTTCAACGAGAAAGCATTTGTTACATACACATTGTTTCTGTATGTACTCATTCGTTTATGTAAATAAAACAAATAAAAAAGTACGTAAATATTTGTAATACACAGTCTTACAACCCGTGATTTAAAAAGAGGTGAAAAAAAACCCAGCGCATAAAAATTCTACAATAATGTTACTGGTTGCTATTCAAAATAAAATACAAATGAAATATTACTTGGTAATCTTTATTGTGCCACAAAGTTCTGACGCTCTTATTGGCAAACGCCTTAACAATAAATAGGCCAGGTCCAGTATGCATGTGAAAGTCTTATTTACTCAAAGTGGGACGCATCATAATCTTGTAAAAAGTACCATTTGCCCCACAAAAAGAAGACACCCACTAAATCAAACCTTTCCTTTCTATTCTAACCGTTCCTTTTGCAAAATTAAATGGAAGAAATGTGTTTGTGAAAATAAGACTGTTTGTCACGAAAGGTTTCCATTTTTCCTTTTCAACAACGACTCTATTTTATTTTCGCATAGCACCTACATTCCGTGAAATATTTTATCCCCTCGAGATACTACATAATTTAATCTAGATATAAATGTATATAGATTGAGGCACGCTTTCCTGGTAAATTAATCAACCCCTCGTTTTGGGAAATTGTGTACCGTCGTGACAATGGGACGCAAGAAACGGAATACGCCTAAATCGTAGCGGTGAAAGGTACAAGCTCTCTGTCTTCGTATACAGTAACACGCAGGTATTTGTGGCGTGCACCGTTCCCATTAATCAAAAGCGATATTTCCAAATTGAAATGTAACCCTCTTTGAACCATCTAGATGACGATTTAACGAACAATCGAAACAGTCGATTGAGATTCATAGTCATTTCTTGCGAGAATTATTTTACTAAATAATGGCGTTTTGTTACTTAAGGTATGATTACCATCGAAAAATTAATAGAATTAAATATATCTTTCCCTCGAAGCCTTTCGTATTTTGCATGTGAAGGGCCTATATTAATAATAAATTTATTTTATTATTATCTTTTGATAAGTTTATGTTCTTTAGTTTAATTTACAGTTTTAATCCAATATTAACGTATGATCTATAAGTTTTGGCACAGAATTGAATGAAATTAAAATTAAATACAAATGATATATATATATATATATATATATATATATATATATATATATACAGGGTGAGATTTTTTGAATGTTTAGCATTGGGATCTCAGAAACTACTGGAGATAGAAAAATGCTTAAATGGGGAAAGATGTGCAGTTTTACGAGTTTGATTTAAAACTGCTTTTGTTTCTCCGATAACTTTCATGGCTTATTAGATATTCAAAGAAAACTAAATTTTACGATTTTCTTTAAACATGCTTAGCATCGTTAATAGTAATTTTAGAGAAAAAGTGTTCAGACAAAAGTTTTAGATAATTTTACGCCAAATAAAACTATGTAGCTAATATTTTTTTTTCGTTCACCATTATCGAGTTATGACAAAAACTTGTGTTTTTTTTTAATGGAAACAATAGTTGGTTTTGACATCATTAAAAAGCTTATTTTTTGCTGATTACAATGATATAAGGTTTGATATGGTTATTTTAAAAAATAAAGATGATATAGACCTTTTTATGGTTTTTATGGAAAACAATTGAATTTCGAACTGATAAAATACAAACCAAACGAAAACTTATTTTGAAATCTTATGTAGTTATAAAATGAAAACTATAAGAACTTTTATTAAGGGCACACAACATTATTAATGTTCAAAGATACCTCCATTATTATTAATACACAAATTGCATCTCTTCACAACAGAATTTGTAGCATTGCGGACTTTACTCCTATCGATGTTATTAAAAGCAACTAAGACAGCTTCTCTTAAATCGTCGATTGTTTCATATGTTCTTTTGTATACTGTGTCCTTTAGTACACCCCACAAGAAAAAATCCAAAACTGATAAATCAGGGGATCTAGCCGGTCATTCAATGGGTGCATTTCGTCCTATCCATTGATTAGGGAAGCTCAAATTTAAATAATTTCTAACATTCAGTTGATTGTGCGGAGGCGCTCCGTCATATTGAAACCATTGCAGCATTGCTCGGGTTCTTAAATTTCAATTATCTAACATTTCCTCGAAATATTGTTGTAATAAATTAAGATAACGATTGCCAGTTAGTGATCCATCAAAAATAAAAGGAGGAAGAACAGTAGATCCTATAACACCACATCAAACATTAAACCCAAATTTAATTTGTGGTCTCCTATGTTCAACGTGAAGTGGATTTGTTTGAGACTATATGTGCTCATTGTGCCTATTAAACATTACACAATTTGTGAAACGAGATTCATCAGTCCATAATATTTTCATTGAAAAGTGTGGATCGTTTTGACACTGATCTTTAAACCATCTACAAAAAGCTATTCGTCTGATGTTATCACCTTTATGTAAAGTTTGTGACACTGATAATTTGTAGGGATAAAATTTATGCTTCTTCAACACTCTGACAATAGTGCGTTGAGAGGAGCCCATTTCTGTTGAAATTTGTCGGGTCGATGTAGATGGATTCTGAGCGACACTTGCTAATATGTTTATTTCTCTATCTTCATCCATCCCTTTTTTTGATTTTGGTTTAACGAACGAACCATAATCTGCTAAATTATCCCATAATCTCTTAAAAGTAGGTAGCGACAGCTGACGTCGATCAAAATAATTTTCAAAATAAGCTTCAGCAGCTTTAGTAGAATTTTTCTGGCACTGAATGTAACATTCAACCATATCCACGCTTTTCTACGTTAGAAAATTCCATAGCCAATGCAAACTTATGATTAACGGCCGTTTGCACCGCTTATTGTTAAGTTACAATTAAATTAATTAATAGTCTCGTGCGATATGTAGACACTCGAACATCTGAGGAAAGACAATTTTTTTCTTTTAATCTTGACGCTAGTAACTCAACACGTTTCTTCGAAAGATCTAAGTCTCTGATGAGGTCACTAAGCTCATTCTGGAAAATGACTTAGGCTATGATGTTATTCCGCAGTATTGAAAGTCATCATCTACTTGGGAAGAAATAGGTATTTCAGCTTCATCCTCCTGAGATTGCTGCACTACCTGGTGAAAAGTTGGTATGGAACATTTTCTGAATGAGGAACAGGTCTTTGTACTGAAGAAATATTGGGGTATTTCCATTTATGGCGATTGTTTTTGTTGATGCCCACTATATTAATCATACAAAAGTAACAGTCGTCATAATGATTTTTTTGTTCTCGCCATATCATAGGCACTCCAAACTTCAAAGACTTACGTTTCCCTCTCTCCCATTGTCGCAAATGTTCAACGCATATTTTACAAACACTATGAGGCACCCGCACTTTATCTTGGTGGAGAATTTCAATACCGAAGTAAGCAAAATACAAACAACGCACTGTGTTTGTAATCGATTTACGCTGATTTTTCAGTATGTATTCACCACAAACATAACAAAATATATCAGGATCGTTAACACAACGTCTGGACGTACTAGCCATAATGAAATAGTAACACAAACTTTATCGATGATATTGTAATAATGACTAGTTACGAACAAGACCATAACAAGTCCGACAACAATTCACAATGAGGATAGTAGGTAAACTAGAGCTGATGAGTTAAAATGACGTATGTCAATATACTGTACATTACCTACTTTATCGACAATTCAAACAAACAGATGCACCAAAAAAAATTTTTTTTTTGTAGGCCTGTGTTATTATTAGTGAATAAATAGAACAATCGTTGTTAGTTGGAAAGTATTTATTTACGTAATAACTTGATATAATAATATAACTGGCAGTAATTAATTTAAATTCAAAGTACCTAATTATAACAAATTGCGTGATTAAGTGTTACGTGCTATAAATAATATAAAAAAAATGAATTGTTTATTTTAATTGTGGCGTTTTATAAATTAATAAGATTATATGTTTTTAATATGTATGACTTAAGAAATTATTAATGCACCATTTGCAATAGGTTTGCAGATAGAAAACATCATTTAACAGTTAGATCATTAAAATGCAATTACATAAAACACTCCCGTTTTACAGTAATATTTCATTTTCGGACTGACGTGCTGTACACCATAACCTATGTATATATGAATATATATATTTTATTGTATAATAATAAATAACAAATAGGGAATTTCTAAAAAAAAAGAATAAATCGATAAATCTAGTACTGTATTGACACATAATTTAAGACATGTAAACATAAATATTATCCCTGTCTTCAGAATAATTTTATTCATCTTATTTTTAAGTCGTGACTTCTATGTCTTGTACATGTATGATATACACATATTGTCATGGATTTTTCCTTTCAGAAGAGAGATAAAAAGAAGAATTAAATATTGAACAGTATTTGAATAATTTGGATTTAAAATTCGTTATTGAATTTTATGTATATTTATATTTATTGTGTTTGAATTTATATTTTGACTGGCCCTGTATGTATATTATATTAGATTGATGGGTGCGGCCAGATTTTGTACTAGTGAATTCGATGTATGAGATTTTCGCGGTAATTTTATTTAGAGATACCAGTACTGGCAAACCAGATGGTCAGAGAGAATAAAAAACCTCATTTTTATTCTCCTGTTTTTAAGTAAATTCGGGTTATTTGTTTTTGATGCTTTAATTTGTGCATTTTAAAAATTAATTACGATTTGCACGAGTGTTTGTGATCTCGTTTCTTTTTGATAGTAAATTTAAATAATGGTATCTCTCGCGTAGTTTAGTGTTGGATGTGATTAGATCGATGTAAGTACATTGAACAATTAATTTATATAATTGCTACTACGATAATTTGCTTATGTTTGTAATGGTAGTTTAGAATTTGCATAAATTTGGATATAAAAATTAGTATATGAATATTCAAGAAAATTGTCATGTTTTTGGTAATGGAGTTTTTTTTTTAGTCAAGATGTTCTAGATCGTTTTAAATTCAGGTTGGTTTTTTGTTGCTGGGTTTGATTTTGTCATGTTTTATTGCGCATGACTGTAAGGCTGTCACGCGTACTCGATAACTTGGTGGTTGTTGACATTTGATTTTGTTGGGGATACAGTTAGAGGTCAAACTTGACAAGTTTCTTAATTATTTATTAATTATATGTTTGCTCGAGAGTCACAGGGGGTTTTTCTCTTTGTGCGTGCCATTATCATAAAGAGTGTTTCCTCCTAAGCTACTGTTAATTCTGCTTTAGCTCCCTATACACTCGGTAAAGGGATTTTTTTTTTATTTTTTATTTTTTTAATAAACGAAAATGATGAAAGTGTGAATTTTATTGACTGCTATATTGTTTTTTTTTGCTTACAAGTTTCTTGCTTGCTTGAGAGCAAGACCTGAGACTAGAAGATTCCAGCTTGGAGATTGAGCGACTGAGCAACCGGACATTTGTCGTGAACTGTATCCATGAGCTAGGCACAGTTCATAGCAATATGTATCTACATACAATCTACCATGCCTAAACTGAACGTCAGTTTAGTCATTATCTGCAACTAGGATAATTATATGTACCTTTTCCACCGTGTGTATAAATTAGCAATTTATGTGTAAATTACACATACCAGGGATGTTTCCAAAGTTCTGGGAATTGTGTATTTTACGTGATTGCAAGGTTTCAGCCCGCTAGGTGCCAAGGCTGTTAGGACCGGAGCAGAAAGTCAATAGTCAGACCTATTGATTTTCTGCATTACATTTTTGAACAACAATTGAGTTGTTGTTTAAAAATGTAATGTTCATGTTTTATTCGTGTGTTGATAGTGACAATTATGAGTAAATTAATTAATAAGACTGTCAACGCTTAACTAATAACTCTTCTCCTGATGAAATCAATAATATATTGACGAAATATTGAGAAAGAACATTTGAGTTTTAATGTAAACAGACCGATAATCCAAATATTAGTGAATCAAATCAAATAAAAAGTTATTATTTTTTGGGTTTTAGCGACCTTTAATGAAATAAAACAAATTTATTTATGAGAAAAACGACGTTTCGACTTTTATTGATTTTTGGTCTTTGACAAGTCTGTACATAGAAACAATTGTTCTATTTGTTAATAAATGCTTTCAATGAAATCACTATCTTAAATTCTACACATCAAAAATTTATTCGTGTCTTTTTTTTTTTTTGTTTTCATAATTGTTATTTAATGGGATGTGTGTTTCAAACTCTCTTCTTAAAAGATATTATTAAATAGCTAATAAATTGCAAAGATATCTTCCAACTTGTCAATTTGACTTATGATTCAGACGTGACTTATATCTCTATCGCAGTCGGTCATGGCCTACCTAGCATACAAATTTTGTGGCTCGCTTGTCATAAATAAAAAAGTTTAATATTAAACTTTATTTTTATATAATACATCCTCGTATGCTGTTAACCTATTTAAAATTTCTTAGAAAATGAAGGTATTTTATTTAATAGCAACATACGATAGCAAGCAATTTTCCTTGTCTTTAACATGAATTATTACTTCTTGATTAAAAAACTACACCAGAGTTTCTCCTCCGTTCAAGCAAAGCTATCATTAATCTTCTATAATTAATCATTATTTCAATAAATGTAGGTAATATTATTAATTTAATACAGATAATACTAAATCCCATTAGAATAGATTTCCTTTTCTTCATTATGTTAAATTAGATACAATATTTCATTTATGAACAAGATATTTTAATATATTACGTGCAGTGTGTAATGAAGAATTATTGCTTTAAAAATTACATTATGGTAGTGTCCGCTTTTTACAACTTCAAATATACTATATTAAACTTCAATTTTCTTGAGGTTAACGTGAGTTTTTGGAAAATATGGTGCGGTAAAGGATGTGGAAAGGAGTAAAGTAGAGATCAAAGGCATAGCAGCATAATCAGCAAACAAAGTAAAAACATGGCGTTATGATAAAAACCTTTTACTGCCATATACGTAACATTTTTAGATATACAGCGTGAATATGATTAAAACACTATAATTATAATAACAAAATAATACTTTTAATAAACATTTTTAATTAGCAATATGCTACTAGGTAAAATAGTATGTATTGTGATAATCTTCTTTCCGGTTTGTTTAATAAAACACACGGTATAATATATATATATAGTAAATTCAATTTGTTGGCGATTTAAGGTCAGGTTTTACTTCAAAATATATATATTTAAAAAACCCTACATGTTTCGGCAAATGATGCCTTTATCAAGGAATATAAAATATAAATGATATATTTTATATTCCTTGATTATATTTCTTCAGGAACACTTTGGAAATTTGCCAAGACTAATCACTTATTTTGAAAATCAAAATCTCAAATTTAATGATGGATTAACCACATTAGATGTGGCTATTAATAATTTGAAAAATATTCCAAGTGGCCTTCGGCAAAAGTTAGATGCAGTTTTCAATAGAAATCCGGATTTAATATCATTGTGGCAATTTTGTATGGGGACAATGCCTCAAAATCTAACTGCTAAATACGCTGAAATAAAAAAATATTTCCAGTATGCACCTATAACGAGTTGCGATGTAGAAAGGACGTTCTCAATCTACCAGGATGTATTTCATTCAAAGAGAACAAATTTTACAGAAAAGCTTGAGAAAGTATTGCTAGTTAATATTAATATTCCTTTACTCAACTTGAACTAACGAGCCATCGAAAAAATTCATAATTGGAGTAGACTGTGAAATTGGGTTGGTACTTTAGCCACTTCCACATAATGACATTTATTATTTGACATTGAAACTATAAGTCAAATTTTTCAAAACTCTTATTAAGATAATTAAATTTATTTAAAAAATGGTATTCAACATAGAACAAAATGCAAAAATTATCGAATGTTACTTCCGTACAGGTGTGAAAGTAAATGGCGAGTGGCAGTATTCAATTGCGGAATGCATGGCTGATTTTAG
Source organism: Melolontha melolontha (assembly GCA_935421215.2). Lineage (NCBI taxonomy): Eukaryota > Metazoa > Arthropoda > Insecta > Coleoptera > Scarabaeidae > Melolontha > Melolontha melolontha. The sequence continues at coordinate 117,413,536 of OW285243.1, read as the reverse complement.
TGAAGAACATTCTGAATTAGTGTTTGGCTACAATGATTTTTACAATGTTTTGACAAATTGTGTAAAGTTATTCAGAGAGACTGGTAGCGTCGGTCGAAAAACTGGAAGTGGACGGCCATCTAAACGTACAGCTGATAATATTGAAGCCCTTCAGCATATTATTGATGAAAATCCAAAAACATCCATTTCAGTAGTGAGTGACCCAACAAACAAATTTATCTTATGGTACGCGCCAATTCATTCTTAAAAAAGTCTTACATTGTCATCCATACAAGCTGCAATGTTTTCATGAACTTTATCCAGTGGAATATTTAAGACGAGTGGAATTTTGTCAATGGTTTCAAAATAATCTACACAATCAGGATATCCTTAACACAGTCTTTTTCACGGATGAGGCCTGGTTTTATGTTTCTGGATATGTTAATTCACAGAATATGAGGTGTTGGTCCTCCGAAAATCCTCATTTTTTTGTTGAAAAAACATTGCATCTCCAAAAAGTTGGTGTTTGGGTTGGAATATGTCGAAGAAGATTGGTGGGTCCCATTTTTTTTGAAGGTACACTTATTGCTGCACGATATCGCAATGAGATACTCGGCTCATTCATAAATCAACTGGATGATGAGGAATTACAAAATGGGAATTTCCAACAAGATGGTGCAACAGCACATACGACCAGAGAAACACTTCAATATCTCAGAGAAGTTTTCGATAACAGAATAATAAGCAGGAACACTGAAATCCCATATCCAACTACGTCTTGCGATTTAAACATATGTGATTTTTTCGTATGGCCATACATCAAAAATTCGATTTATTCAACGCCAATTCATAATCTGGAACAACTGAGAATTCGCATAACAGGAAAGTGTGAAGAGATCACTGCAAATGCTGCATAAAGTTTTTTGCTGGATTGCGGAGAAGAGTTGGTTTTTGTTTAGCACCAAAAAGAAAATTTGCTCCACACGTTTTGATGCTAGTATGAAGTTGGTATATAATTTTGGAAAACGTGTCATTTTCAAATATCGACGGCGCAAATTTTTGACGCCGAAAAGAAAATTAGCGCCGCAAGTCATGATGCTAATATGAAGTTGTATATAACTTCGGCGAAAGCCGCATTTTTCTTCAGATATTGGCGCATATTTTTGGCGCCAAAAAGTAAATTAGCGCCGCAAGTCATGATGCTAATATGAAGTTGGTATATAAATTCTGCAAAAGCCGCATTTCTCTTCAGATACCGATGGCGCAAATTTTTGTCACCAAAAAGAAAATTTGCTCCACAAGTGTTGATGCTAGTATGAAGTTGGTATATAATTTCGGAAAACGTGGCATTTTCTTCAGATATCGATGGCGCAAATTTTTGGCTCAAAAAAAAATTGCTCCACACGTTTTGATGCTAGTATGAAGTTGGTATATAATTTTGGAAAACGTGGCATTTTCAGATATCGACGGCGCAAATTTTTGGCACCAAAAGAAAATTAGCGCCGCAAGTCATGATGCTAATATGAAGTTGTAACGAGCCATCGAAAAAATTCATAATTGGAGTAGACTGTGAAATTGGGTTGGTACTTTAGCCACTTCCACATAATGACATTTATTATTTGACATTGAAGCTATGTGTGTGTCAAATTTTTCAAAACTCTTATTAAGTTGGTTGGTTTGTGTTTAGATGTAAATGGACAACATTTTCAACAACTTCTGTAGCTATATGTAAATTTTGATTATGATTTCGATATTAAATAAATTATTTGTTTTCTTTTTTGTTGTAGTATCATTTCAATGCCATAACCTTTTTTTCCAATGAAACCAAATGAAACTGTCAAGCATCAAGTAATGTGTCATTATGTGGAAGTGGCTAAAGTACCAACCCAATTTCACAGTCTACTCCAATTATGAATTTTTTCGATGGCTCGTTACAAAAAACTTTATACATACAAATTTTCAATAGTACGTCCGTGGGCAATGAGTCAGCGGCCTCTCGTGTCCGATTCCTTTACTAGTGGTAGGACATGTAAGTTAAATCACTTAATCAATCTAAGACATAACTGATTGAATCCACGGCATACTCTGAAAACTTTTTTGTAACTCACTATTTACAGTGTACTTTGCTTGGTTCGTGTTAGGGAAGCTGTGTTTCTCTTGCTTCCACGGTATACACGCTACTAGTATGGATTTAAAAGCAGACTATGTTAAAAATATATAAAATTACTTTCGACCGAGAAAATACTTGTTTCTATGTTAGGCTCAAAACATTTCAGGGTATCCTTGTATTTCAGTGTTTTGGTGTACTTTTTTAAATGGAATTCCAACAAGTAACGATAAACTCCATCACAATGTCAACTCTTATATAAAAGCAATATTAAAAGAGTATCAAGCTTGAGGAATTCAACAAGCGAAAATAGAAAACTAATTTATAATGTAATAAAAATTTTAGCTTCATAAACGACAGTATATTTTATAACTCATAAAGTCTAAAGAAAATAGAACAGTCGTGAGAAATATAAACAGCAAAACCGCCAACCTCTTCATTTACCACTCCATCCCCGCCTCAATCTCCTTAAAAAGTCCAACCGAAGATCAGTTCGGGTCCATTATCATTTTAATTGCCAACTCGAGACAAAGAGATTCGACTTTTTGCAGAGGTCCACCGGTCTCTTCTTGTTCCTCCGAAAGGAGTAGCGTAACGTTTAAGGACCACTGGATCGCGCAGATTGGCACGAGCTCTTCATCTGGCGCCGCGAAAAGCCACCACCCTCTTCTCTTCCTAAGTCTTTATATTTTCTTCTTTACCGGGCGAAACGTACTTCCGTACCCCCCACCGACCCCTCACACCAGGCCGAACGCCGCCGTTCACTAATTGCACATTCTTGACATAGTTTCGGGCCCGCACCCTCATCCTTTCGGGGAGTCGGGGCCGCCTTCGCGTCGACCTATACCATCTACCACCCGACTAACCCCCTTTTCCAGTTTCCCTTGACTCGTACCCGGACTCTATGTACCCCACCTCGCTAGAGGGAAACCCTCGAGCGCGTAGTCAGAAGGACGCCGCGCCGCCTCCACAGAGACGTGTCGCATAAATAAGATGTGACGCAACTTGGATAAAACGACACAACAATTTGATGAATTACAGCGCTGTTGCAGGGGTGGCGATAGAGGTGGTAAGATGACAGCGGCGTAGAATAAAGGAAATATAATATCCAAACATAACTGTAGTCGTTAGATGTAAATCCCAATTGTTTCAAGTCTTTCATTGGTAGAAGTAATTATTAGAACAAAGAACTTTATTGGACTTTATTTATTTATTTTTTATGGAAAAACATAATTCTATTAAAATAACAAGCATCAAATCCTAAAAATAAGCCGTCGCCAAGGAAGTATAAGTTAATTAAACCACGATACGAAGGGAATTTTTTATGTTATCTACCTAGAGAGTATGATAGAAACGAGTTAGAAAACAAAAAAAAAATTCAGCTAACACATTTATTCCAACGCTTCTTAAATAACGCTATGCCTTCGAAAAAAAATATTATTTTGGTAATTCTGCAAAATAGGACCCCACAGCGTTTATTATGTCGTCGTTCGATAAAAATCGACGTCCTCTCAAGAGTTTTTTGAGTTTTGGAAAGAGATAATAGTCACAGGGGGCGAGATCGGAACTGTAGGATGGATGTTGTAATTCCTCAAAACCGCATTCATTGATTACACAGGTCTACAGTGATTTTGATGTTTGGAAGCTGTTTGCTAATTTGTATATGTTTGGGGGCCCTTATTCCAAAAAACGCCATATTTTTGGTCTATCACGTAAATATTTTTTAATGCGCTCTATATCTTAAAAATGTTAATTTATTAATATACATACCTATGACAAGAATATGTTTGTTCCATGTTAGGCATGATTTTTAAATGAATTGATTTTTATGAAATTAAATGTGATTTGGCAACACTGGTTAATATTAGATTTCTCAGCAAAGCAACAGAGTCGGCGCAGAAGCGTCAATACAACGTTGAAACCTGCTTATGTGCAGTTTGGTTGTGTTAGTCGTATAAATATGGAAAGAAGACATTGTGTGAACAATCCGAATAACTTTTGTTATATCTGTGGTAGTTATGTCGTAGTAAAGCAAAGGCAAACTATAACTTCGTTTATGAAAAATGTATACCACGCTTATTTTGGTGTAAAAATTGGCGACCAAGACAAGTCCTGGGCTCCTCATTCTGTTTGTTCCGTTTGCGTAGAAGCATTAAGAAACTGGCAAAAAGGTAGGAAGAAATGTTTAAGCTTTGGTGTTCCTATGGTATGGCGAGAGCCTAGAAATCACAGTGATGATTGTTATTTTTGTTCGTGTAATGTTCAAGGATTCAACAGAAAAAATAAGAAACAAATTGTGTATCCCAATCTTGACTCTGCTATTCGACCAGTTCCTCATGGACCAGATGTACCGATACCTACCGCCCCAAAAGCACTAGAAAACGTCATATCGTCAGAATCAGAGGAATCCAATTGCGACCCAGATGACTCAGATTTCACACCAGATTTCAGAGAGCCCGAAGTGTTTAACCAGAGCGAACTAAATGATTTAATTAGAGATTTGCACCTTCCAAAGGATGCATTCGAATTGTTAGCCTCCCGACTTCGTGAGAAACATTTACTGGCACCTGGCGTCACATCAAGCTTTTACCGGGATCGCGAAAAAGAGTTATGTCAATATTTTACTCAAGACGGACCGCTAGTGTATTGCAACAATATTCCTGACTTAATTTCAAAATTAGGAAATGTGCCGTATGTAAAAGAAGAATGGCGCCTGTTTATTGACTCAAGTAAGCGTAGTTTAAAAGGCGTTTTATTGCACAATGGTAACGAGCTGGCCTCGGTTCGCGTTGCCCATTCGGTACATTTAATGGAAACGTATTAAAAATTTTGAACTTCTTTTAAAGAAAATAAACTACCAAGAACATCAGTGGATGCTTTGTGGTGACCTTAAAGTGCTGTGCATGCTACTAGGACAACAAGGAGGTTATACAAAATTTCCATGCTTTATTTGTGAGTGGATTAGTCGAGCAAGGGATAGACATTGGACTCAAATAGAATGGCCCTCTAGAACAAGCCTTACACCTGGTAGCAAAAATGTATTAAGAGATAGCTTGGTTGACCCCAAAAAAGTTTTACTGCCTCCTCTCCATATCAAACTTGGCTTGATGAAGCAGTTTGTTAAAGCCCTAGACAAAAATGAACAGTGTTTTAAATATTTGTGCGAGACATTTCCAGCCTTATCCGATGCCAAGTTAAAAGAAGGTATTTTTGTTGGGCCGCAGATAAGAACATTATGCAAAGACAAGGATTTTCAAAACACAATGACCAATGTCGAGAAAAACGCCTGGGTTTCATTTAAAGAAGTAATTGATAAGTTTCTTGGGAACTCTAAGGACGAAAACTACGAAAATATTGTTCAAAATATGTTACAACACTTTCATCGTCTAGGTTGTAATATGAGTTTGAAAGTGCATTTCCTGTTTTCACACTTGAACTATTTTTCTGAAAATCTTGGAACAGTTAGCGAAGAACAGGGAGAGAGGTTTCACCAAGACATTAAGGAAATGGAACGGCGATACCAAGGCAGATGGAGCATAACGATGATGGCGGACTACTGCTGGATGTTAAAACGGGATATGCCCTTAAAAACATACAACCGAATGTCCGGACAACGCTGCTTTCTGGCAAAAAGACAAAGATTTCACTTAAAAAAGACTGAGTAAAGTATTTTTTTCCACTTTTTTAACTTGTATTCCACCTTTTTACTCAATAAACAAATAAATTTTTTTAGTAATATCGTTTTTTTTCATTTAATATTTGCAAAAAAAACCTTACGTGATACAATAAATGCATAGAATTTTTGAAATCAGACTACCAAAATTATATAAAATCAGTTTTCAAAATAAAAACATCTGTCAAAAAGTTTAATTTTGTAGACCTGTGTTATTAGAACAAAAAACTTTATTGGAAGTTATAGAAACATAATTCTATTAAAATAACAAGCATCAAATCCTAAAAATAAGCCGTCGCCAAGGAAGTATAAGTTAATTAAACCACGATACGAAGGGAATTTTTTATGTTATCTACCTAGAGAGTATGAAAGAAACGAGTTAGAAAACAAAAAAAAATTCAACTAACACATTTATTCCAACGTTTCTTAAATAACGCTATGCCTTCGAAAAAAAAAATTCTTTTGGTAATTCTGCAAAATAGTACCCCACGTTTACTATGTCGTCATTCGATAAAAATCGACGTCCTCTCAGAAGTTTTTTGGGTTTTGGAAAGAGGTAATAGTCACAGGGGGCGAGATCGGAACTGTAGGATGGATGTTGTAATTCCTCAAAACCGCATTCATTGATTACTGCTTGAACAATTCGTGCCTTATGCACCCTGCAGTTATCGTGCAAAAGCAGACTTTTCTGAGCAAAATTGTGGGGTCTTTTTTGCTTATAGCCGTGTTCAAGTTCTTAATTGCATTATTTTAGTCCCTTTTGGCATATACTCAATTAAGAGCCATCACTTTTCCCGCAGAAAATTTCGTTTTTACCTTAGTCCTTATGAACTAATTATATACATGGACTTTTCATGGGAGGGTCGCAGTTGTGTACTCAAGCTTCATCCCCAATTACGAATTCTATTTAAAAAGTCTTCATCTTCAGATAAAACAGTCAAATTCTCATCACAAATTTGACGTCTACACAATTCTTGTTCGAGACTGAGCAGCCTAGGAATCCATCGTGCTGACACTATACTCATTCCCTTATCTTCGTGTAGAATTTTAAAAACATCCGTGACTCGATATTCATATTTCTCCAGCAATAACTTAAACTTTTACTCCGCGGTCAGCCAACACCAAATCTTCAGATTTGTTGATGATTTCTTTAATTTGTGCTCCCGGATGTCTTCCACACTTTGGGCTATCATGAATGGATTCTTTGTCCCATTTGAACTGCTTACGCCAAAATTCCACTTGGAAATAGGATGGGCTATTTTCTCCATATACTCTCATGAATATTCTTCGGGCTACTGTTTTGGCACTCATTGTGAACAAAATTTCTGGTAACCTAAATGTTCAGTACCAACGTCGTACAAAACTGTACGTGCAATTTGAGGGAAAAAGGCACTGAATTCTGTGATTGTATATAGCGGATATTCACGAATGTTTTCTTCGACATCACCCAAAAGTTCGTTCGTCAAAAGAGTTGGTCTTCCACTTCGATCTTCATCATCCTTCTCGACAGATACGGCACCATCTTCTAACCATACTGCCACTCATGACATTTTCACCACAAACAGTACAAAGTTCACGATTAATCACAGCAGACTTTATGTTTTTTGCATATAGAAATCGGATAACAGCACGCACTTCACAATCGTCGGGATTTTCAATTGCAATAGTCATTTTAAATGCCCAAATAGCACGAAAATATATGCTAACGATTCTCTCACTAGCAGTGAGAGAACTGCGCTGCGATCGGGCAGAGATCCTCACTCCTCTGCCCACCAGGCGGAAACGAAACTTACTGTACGAATCGCCCCCGCATTAAATTTTCAGATGACAGAAATTACGGAAGATTATCCAGTAAGTGGAGACTTAAATAAAAACATACGCTATGAAGGGACGTTCCTTCTGAACCAAGCATGAAAAGAAAAGAGAATCAATAAAAATTTATTTTTCAACATAATTTCTTTGCTTTGAATACGGATATTACGCCGTGTCAATAACAGCTTTAATCCATGGTAAAAATATTTTTTCTATTTCTTTACAAAATGATCATTTACAGCTCCTGTAAGTTCATCATTATTTTGTGTGAGATTGGAGAACAAAAAGTAGTCACTGGGTGCTAAATCTAGACTATGAGGTTGGCGGTGTTTAATTTCTTCAAAGCCACAATCAGTAAGGGCAGCTTTTGAAAGTCTCGACTAGTGCACTGGTATATTTTCGTGGAGCAACAAGACACCCTTTGCAAGTTTTGCTCGTTTTTTTACTTTAATAAAATCTCTGAGACGATACATTATGCTTCCATAATACTCTTACATTTACTGTATACCCTAATTCAGGTAATCAATCAGCAAAATTCCTTGACAGTTCCAAAAAACAATTACTATTATTTTTCCTGCATGGGTGACTTTAAACTTCTTGGGGTAGCTCGAGCCCTTAACATGCCTCTTGTTTCGATTCTGGTTCACAACGATAGAGTTTCGTCTCCAGTTGGTCGCTAAGTAAATTTGGTAAGATTCATTGATGGTAGGATTATTTCCATCCTGCAATAACTGTTCCTCCTATTGCTCGAGGTCAACCGGCATGCAAACGTTTTGGAGCGTGACATCCTATCTACTCAACACATATTTAAAACTTTTATCATATCGACGAATTCTCTGTATACTCTGCCATTTAGAATTTAAAAATATTTATAAACATTATTTCGTTCTCACGAAGCGCTAAGAATTGTTCACATGCCTCTACCCGGACACCAATTTGCAATGGCGAAAGCATTATTACACAAACAGTGTTCACGATGATTTATCCCTTTCATATTTTACTTGGGCAACATTAAAGTGGTAATTCCACAAAAGATTTTATTCATTGAAGAATCGATATTAAAATAGCTATTTGAAAATGAAGGAGTAATCAAAAAATTGTAGAACATTACAGGAATAATGAGTGTAAACATATTGAACGCTAAAGCGGGGGAATCGTTTGGTTTCGCAGAATAAAAATCATGAAAATAGTTCAAATTCGCGGTCGTTTGAACTTTCAGGCTGGATAGCTCGAGAACCACAAAAACGACACCAATTTTTATTACGGATTCGCAATCTACACATCGAAACGTGTAAAATGATATGCGATAAAGTATATTTTGAAATATTATAACGGTTGTTAAAAATTTAATGGGCTGTCACGTCATCAGGATATCAAATAGTTACCAGCGAATGTCGAATTTTGATAAAATAAGGTTTGTCGTATGTCAAATTAAAGCGCGTTTCGCGTAGATTACGAATATGGTGGGTCTAGAATATATAATTTCTTTAAATTTTATGGTCTATAATATCGAAAGTTGCCGCAAGGGTTCTAACAAGTTTACCTTTTCTCTATCGGAAGGCATTTAGCAAAATCAAATCTATAGCGTAAGTCTATAGTTAGGATTTGTTGTAAATACTTTTACAGTTTTGTCAAGCTTGGCGTTCACTGGAAGGTTAACTATGAGTTTTACTGGAATTTAAATGTCAGAATCGTTTTTAGCAGGAAAAAGTACATAAGAGTACCAAATTTCAAAAGAATCGGTGAGATGACAAAAATCGAAAATTTTTGAAGGGGTACCCCTAGGAAATTATCGATTTTTGGTCGGAATGGAAACCATGTCAGATATTGAGGTAGAATTTTTCATTAACTAATTCGAGGGCGTAGAAAACGGATCCGGCGTTAATTTTGCGCTCAAGTGCGGAAATTGTATGGTTTGATAGGAAAATATCGTGAAAATAAGTAATATTCGAAGGCATTTAGAATTTAAGGTTGCATAGCTGGAAAAGGACAAAAACTACTCCCATTTTAATTACGGATTCGTAATCTACACGCCGAGACGAGTAATTTAATATGTGATAAAGCATATTTTTGAATATTATAGTGGTACTAATATTGAGCGGGCTATACGTAATCAGACTATCAAATTCAAGCGAATGTCGAATTTGGAGAAAATAAGGTTTGTTGTATATCGAATTAAAGCTCGTTTCGCGCAGATTGCGAATATACCGGGTGTATTATGAAAAACCTTTCGTGCTGTAACTTTTTTATTTTTTATCCGAATGTAATAAATTATACGTCGAACTAAATCGTTTTAAAAACACTGTAACGTGATCCGCTTTGAATTTTTTTTTTACACTTTGTTTTTGACAGACAACTGCAAACTGTGTTTTTTTAAATTGCACTATACTTTTTTTTCCCTTATTCAAATATATTACTTTTTCTGAATATGAAACTGTAAACAACGATATCCTTGTATGAAAAAAAATCGAGAATTTGAAGGTTTTTTTTTTAGTTCGATTTATTCTGGTTTTTCCGAACACAGAGATTTCTTAAATGCATTTTAAATACTCTATTTCATTTTATTACCAGCAAATATGTGTACCTTTTAAGCCCATAAAGGATTACAAACCAATGTATCAATGAGCGGTGGGTCAACAACAACATTTACAGTGTTTATTTTAAAAATTAAAAATCAAGCAGTCATATTGAACGATAAAAGTGCAGTCCAAATTTTCGAAGAGAGCTGTGACATCTGTCAGTCACACATTCATTATAACATTTTCAACGATTTATTTCTAAATTTTGTTATTGAAATGGATAATGGCGAATGTGTGGATGCGATTCAAGCATATTTTGAATGCGGAACAAATTCTGCAGCTGCTTTTGGACTTTATGGAAATCGTTTTCCTGACAGACTGCGTCCAAGTGCCGATAATTTTGGAAGGCTCGTGCGAAATTTACGAAATTTTGGATCATTCAAAAAACCGAAAACAAACGCACGTGTAATTCAAGATCAAAATTTAGAATTAAGTGTCTTGCTCTATGTGGAAGAAAACCCTAATACGTCTACGCGAGAAATTGCTCACTACATGCAGGTATCACATTCTACAGTTCAGTACATTCTAAAGAAGCACAAGTTCTTTACTTACAAACCACGGAAGGTGCATGCTCTCGGTGAAAACGACCCTCAACGAAGGGTTCAATTCTGCACGGTTTTCATGAATAAACTAAGGGAAGATCCAATTTTTTATCGTCGTGTGTTGTGGTCAGATGAATGCACTTTTGGGAAAAATGGTGTATTCAACAGAAATAATCATCGCCATTGGAGCACTGAAAATAACCATGTTGTGATGCAACACAATTTTCAAAATCGGTTCAGTGTAAATGTATGGTGTGGCATTTTAGGCGATAGAGTAGTAGGGCCTTTTTTTTGGAGGGTAATCTAAACCAAGAAAAGTATAATAATTTGTTACGCAATGAATTAGGCGATTATTTAGATGAGTTGTCACTTGCTGAGTTAAACAGGGTGGTGTTCCAACATGACGGTGCCACACCCCATAATGCACGAATGAATACTGATTTTCTAAATAATTATTTTGGCGTCAGATGGATGGGCACTTACGCACCATTCGATGGCCTGCTAGATCGCCAGATCTGAATCCACTGGATTTCTTTCTGTGGTCTTACATTCAAGATCGTGTCTATTTGACTACACCGGATACCAGGGATGATTTAGTAAGAAGGATAGTACAAGTATGTCATGAAATACCACCAAATCTTATATTAAACGCAGCAGTTGGAGTTAATAGAAGGTGTCAAATGTGTCTGGAACAAAATGGGGCCAATTTCGAACATTTGATTCATTAAAATATATGATAGCTTGATTTCTGTAAATTTCGTAGTTTTTTTTAATAATAAAAAATTTGTCACTCAATTTAATGGAGGTGTCTTCAGGAAATAAATGTTAATTAGAATAAGTAAAAAAAAATATGTAGTACAATTTAAAAAAAAAAATTTACAGTCTGTCAAAAACGAAATGTCAAAATTTTTTTTTTTTTAAACAGGTTACAGTGCTTTAGAAACGATTTAGTTTGACATATCATTCATTAAAATCAGATAAAATATAAGGAAGCTACAGCCCCAAAGGTTTTTCATAATACACCCGGTATATAGTTTAGTGGTGCAGGAGCAACACCTTGGTCGACAGCATATCTTGCATTGAAAGTGTTTCCTCAGTTGAAGATGTGAATTAAAGAAAACTGCATGCGTTGACAGTCTTCTATTGGGATATCTTCTACTATATTCTTGTTGTGTTGCTAACGTACTTTACATTTTGTGAACACTCTGTATATTTAAAAAATACTTCAAATAATAACTCTTCATCTCCAATTTTCGCGTTTAAAATTTGATTACAATATCTTTTTTTAATTTAAGAGATATTTTATATGGTTCCGTATGTTTGCCCATTGCTGTAGAATTGGATCGGAATTTTTTACTTTAAAATAAGTATTAAATAAACCATTCTCATTTAAATTTAAACTATTACATTCATAAAATTTTACAAATACAACGTAATGTAGTCAATGCATCTTATGAAGGAATAGTATTTACTTGTCTAAGTTTGTGATGAAATTCTTAAAATACTTGTAAATATTATTGTGGTGAAATTGTTTTGCTTTCATCTATAAATATTCAATTAATTAAATTGTGAAACGTAAATAACTTATTTATTAATTAATGTTAAAGAGTAACGTAATAATACATAATAAATTACGTTATGTCTTTTATTTATACCTTTAATTACAGACTGTCAATTTTTAAACGATTTCTGATATATATTCTTCGTAACTTGCAGGTAAAACTCTAAACCTAATTAAAAACTCCAAGGAAACGATCAAAGACGCTTAAACATAAGACTAATTATGACATAAGACATCAATCAGTTGTGGCTTGATTTATTGTACTTGCAAATTTTATTGGTGCTTGGAGAGCGCCGACGACACCACCTCAGTAAAGGACGTATATGCGGCGGGCACGATCCGGGGGAAAAAAAGAATTCGTGGAAAGCTTGTATCGCGTCGGAAATGGCGGGAAAAAAGCGTACATTAATTATTCATGAACTTCGTTTATTGCTCGTTGAAGTCTAGTAACAGATGCGAAGTGCGTGGAATGAACCTTGTATATACTACGACGCATTTGGAATGAAAAGAAAGAGGAATAAATAAATTGTGGTAAAAAGGTTTCGGAAACCGATTTTAGGAATTTTTAGGCGGGTAATAAAAACTGATAATATAATTAGATTGATTTGGTTTTTAGTTAATAAAGATTCCTGGCTATTAAGCTTTGAATTGTCTACTTTTCAATATATTAAAATATATTAATCAGAGAGCGGACTGCAGCAATTGATGATTCATAGCCCATAGACCTTGTATTCGCAATAGGTTTGTTTCTCTAAGCGATCACATAAGTGGTACTTACTTACATATGCAGTTAATATGTATCTGTCAATGCAAAACAGAGCGAATATAATAAACAGTTTGGTAACCGGCAGCAACTGCTGAAACAAAAGTAATGCTGACAAGCGAATTGCGTATCGAATTTTGAATAAAAATAATTTACCAAGAACAATACTCAAAACTATGTATTTTCTGTGAAACATTGAAAGTGTAAAACATTATTATGAACAACCAAAATTTATTCAAGGTGTTCCTGTGTTAAATTAGTTCTTTTAGATGTTAAAACGTCTTTAAAAATATAAAATGTCCGTTCCCCATCACAGCTGGTGATGGGTGCGTGATTAAAATGTTGTAAAAGTGCAACATACTTCGAATGTATTGATTTTTCAATCGGTTCTGTGCAGAATTGATATAATATAATTTATTCTGTAATTCCAATAAAATTGTTATTATCTCATAAACAGTTGATTTGCGGACCAAGGTGTATAAGAATTTTAACCTTATTTTCGATCGTACTACAATGCCCTTCGGATGTATAAGCATTGTTTTATAACACCCTGTACATCTACCAACAGTTAGACCAATTTTTGAAGCCAAATTATTTGTATAGTGTATACCAATATTGTTGACACATCTCTAGAGCAGACCAATTTCCGTGCGCGCCATGTGCGCCGATGTGAGGATGTTTGTATTGCATCGCAACAAATAAAAAGCATTCAGTATGTGTTTGGTACTTGCTTAGACTGCATGTAAGTGTAAGCATACGTAATAAAATGTCGTCGACACATAAATCGAGAAAACGACCGTTGTCAGACGAAGTGAATAAGTTTATTATGGATTTCCCGGACTTAATATACGATGACTCAAAAATTAAATGTTTAGTGTGCGATACATATCTAATGTGTTGGTCAAAAACACATTGTAAAGAACACGTAAGCAGTTCGAAGCACAATAATAACAAAATTAATCGACAACAGTTTATACATGAACTATGTGTAACTATGATTGTGTGTACACTGCCGTTGTTAAGTAATGATTCATTTATTTCATTTTGGAATAAATACGCGAATCAAACATTACCGAGCACGACAACGTTACGAAGAAATTTACCATCGGTGCGTAAACAGGTTGAAAATAAAATCAAAGCCGAACTGAAAAATAAAAAACTGTGGTTCGGCAATTTCACGAATTGTGTCCCCATACCCCTGAGCCACCACAGCCGATTCTGACACGTTGGGGAACATGGTTACGGGCGGGGTTTTACTATTATGAACATTTTGAAAAAATTAAGGATGTGGTTTTATCATTCGATCCGAAAGAAAGTGCAGCTATCAATACAAGCCAGAAAAAATTTCAAGATGCCCAGATTAAAATGGATTTACAAAGTATTCGTGAGAATTACTTGGCACTAGAAGAAGCAATGACAAAATTAGAAAATTCGTCGTTGTCGTTAGAGGAATCACTGCAAATCGTTAAAGATGTTCACGCACAACTGTGTGCTGTAGAAGACGCAAAAAGTGAAAGTGTTCTAATTAAATTAGAAAGTGTTTTAGACAGAAATGCAGATGTTGACACCTTAACACGTATTTGTGAGGGCACGTCTACAGACGCGTTAAGTTGCTTAAAAAAGTATTTTGATTATGCGAATATAACATCACTAGATGTAGAAGGCTCGTTTTCCGAATATAAACATATTTTTTCCTCACGGCGGACATGTTTTTCAGAAATAACCTCAGAAACGCACCTGATGTTGAAAATATACAATCGAGTTTCTCCAGTTTGTCAATCCTTGGAAGACGCTTAAAACGGTAAGTGTTTTTTTAAATCCTCTGTCGTGCACACAATCACTGATTTCATACATTTTCCATTTTATTTATAGGTACATACAACGCTGCTATAATATGTACTGTTCTTATTTTTCGTGTGTTTATGCATATTACTTTAATAGCAGAAAACCAAATGTATATTTAATTATTTCTGATAGAATAAATGTCTCTACTTCTATACTTATATCGGTAACAAGCTCATGTTGCGTCCCTATTCTATTGCATATTCTAATATATTACGAATTACACTCCCATACCGGCGCTCATGGCGCGCACGGAAATTGGTCTGCTCTACACATCTCTTATCTATGTATATTGAATTGGTCTATCAACATGTAAATGTGATTCGTATAGCTTTTAAATACACATATAATCAATAGTAAACGCACCAGATTTACCAGCAGAAAATAACAATTGTCTTTCTCACTGCATATACATGCGTCCATGAACATGTGAAAGTGGTTTTGCCTGTTTTTAATCAATTTTACCGCGAACGAAATTTACTTCTAAATGCGTTAAACATAACGAGAAATTATACGGTTCGACGACTGCTCCGTTCTGCCGATCTGGTTGTGTTCCTTACAATTTCTATATTGAGCTTATACGAAAGTTTACAGACAGCGGTAATTCATCACAGTGTGTTTGAACGGAATATATACAATTGTAAGGTTATATGCCTGCACAAACATATAAGCACATCTTACGTTTCAAATGAAAACTACGACGTAAAAATGAAACCTGTAGCGAAATGCATTCTGTTTGGGTAATATGTGTATATTTTACAGGTATTATTGCACAAAGAAATTGATTGTATTCGTAACAATGAGAAATTAATTGATTTGAATAGGTTTATTAGTGAATTGTCGAGTAAAAATTATTGTTCCGTTGTAATTCAAATGGTTTTTATGCATTTCCTTTCATACATTTATTACCTATTATGTGAATGAATGTACGAAGAACGGAGTTATTTCCTTGAATGTCCACGACGATGTTATTGTTAAAATTACTGTAGGTCAGGTTATTGTTAAATTATAACTTTATGTATAAATATTGCTTAATGTATACGACTGTAATAAATCGAGAAGATATTTATAAAATTCTGACCGAACCTACAAGGAAATAACATAGTTTTCCTTATCGTTACTAGTGAAATGCCCATTGGATCAAACAGATATACCTTAGAAATAGATCGATTTGACGAAGTATCAACTTAAATGAAACATTCTGGGTTTATGAAATCTAAAAAAATAATATTAGAAGGGTTGGAAAGCACTCTCAAAATTGCGATAATTTTCAGATTCTCAAATCATCATTAAAAATTTAAAAAAATTGAAATTATCACAAAATTTGTTTTTCGAAAAACTGTCCAAATATATACATGTTGTAGTTTTACTGATCCCTTTATAAAAAGTCTTTCATTGGAGACTGTAGCTAAGTAAAAACTTAAAAAAGGTATAAAACTCCCTACCACATTAATGTTCGTATCCTAAAAACGTATTTCGACAATTAAGTTGTCATCCTCAATAAGAAAAGCCTCACTGCTTTTGTAAACACGTTTTTTTTACCTACTGAGAATGACAACAGTAGGAAAAACCACTCATCCTCGGTAGGAAAAACCTTACTGCTTTTGTAAACGCGGCTTTTTACCTACTGAGAATGACAACTTACTTGTCGAAATACGGATTACGGATACGAATTTTAGTGTGTTTTCTACTTTTTTTTAAGTTAATTCGTTTATAATCATCTCTTATTCTTATCTAAAAAGACATTAAGTGGAAAATAGGCTAATGTTAAAAATTTGTGCACCAAATATTATTTTAAAAACATTAGTGAATCCTTTAGAGGACCTCCAAAGGAACAACTTTGAATTATAAACTTATAGCGGGAAATGTACTGTTAAGCTATAAGAAAATAGAATACGTTCAAAATGACTACTAATTTGTAATGTGACGTTTACGTCAAATACGCATAGTTGTTAATTAGGTTCTCATCCTCAATAGACACAATTACACTGCTTCTGTAAACGCGGATTTTTACCTACTGAGAATGACAACTTAGTTGTTGAAATAAGTCCGATACGAATATTAGTGTGGCAAAGGGTTTTTCCACTTTTTTTAAAGTTAATTCGTTTATAATCATGTCTTATTTTTACCTAAAAAGACATTAAGTGGAAAACAGGCTAATGTTAAGAATTTGTGCACCAAATATTTTTTGAAAAAAATGAGTGAATCTTTTGAGGACCTCTAATGAAGCAACTTTGCATTATAAACTTATAGCGGGTCACGTACTGTTAAGCTATAAAAAAATAAAATACGTTCAAAATTACTGCTAACCTGTAATATGAGTAATATGACGTTCACGTCACATAAACCATATATTTTGTTTGGCATTGTATAGTATTCTTAATTTATACATATGCCATTTTCGATCATGTTTTCAATATAAATACTTAAATAAGCGGATATGTATTTTGCAAATTAGCGCTATGGAAAATTTTCTACTCAAAACGAACGAAATGTAAACAAGAATTTGCTTACATACATATAAATATTAGGAGTAAAATTTTATGTGTTGAAGTTGTCAGTTGAAGCCTGAAAAAGTAGAAGTTATTCAAATGTCAATAGTTGCGTGATAACATATAATATATAAAAATAGCAATATTTCACATGATTTTACGAATTCATTAAAACAAAATTATGATGGATATAGCAAAAATACGTGAAAGTGATGTTATAATTTAGTACAAATAAATAACAAAAATTACCAAAATTTGACTTGTTTTTGTTGTTATGTTTGTGTTGAAAATATACAAAACATAAGATTAGTTAATGATTTTCATTTAATTTTAGCTTAGCAGTACGTTTCCCACTGTAAGTTTATAAGGCAAAGTTGTTCCTTTGGATGTCTTCTAAAGGTTCCACTAATATTTTTCAAAAAATATTTGATGCACATATTCTTAACTTAGCTTCAAACGTAAATTAAAGAACTAATTTTAAGCCTTCAAATAAATTTTAATACACATTATAGAGAAAAGAGGGTGTTTTGATAAATGATCTGAAAGTCAGTCATCTAGTCCATTAATGCGCATATAATGGGTGATTCATTTAGAGATACTTTTTCCAAAAGCAAAGAACAAATGAAAAAGGCCAATTTATTTAAGAAACTTGATTATCATACAAAAGAACCATTCTTTACAATTATTTTTTAAAGATTATTTCTCTCAAATGTTGGCCGCGACTGCGGTTAACGTAGTCTATTCTACTGTTCCAATTTTCAATGACGCGTTCTAGCATTTCGAGTGGTATTTGTCCAATGACCCGAGTAATATTGGCCTCCAATGCCTCAATTGTAGCCGGTTTATCCATGTAGACTTTAGAGTTCACGTAGCCCCACAGAAAAAAGTCTAATGGTGTGATGTCACAAGATCTAGGCGGCCAATGTACTGGTCCGAAGCGTGAAATTAAATGTTCGCCGAATCGTTCTCGCAGTAAAGCCATAGTTTCACGAGCTGTATAGCTAGTGGCGCCATCTTGTTGGAAGTAAATGTCTTGTAGACCACGGGTGTCAAGTTCAGGCAGAAAATAGTCCCTTATCAAGGCGCGATAACGGTCGCCATTCACAGTCACATTCCGGTCGGCTTCTGTTTTGAAGAAATATGGACCAATTATTCCACCGGCCCATAATCCGCACCAAACAGCTGTTTTGTCTGGATGTAATGGTAGCACTTCAATCTCTTCAGGTTGCTCATCACCCCAAATACGGGCATTTTGCTTATTCACGTACCCATTAAGCCAGAAATGGGCCTCATCGGTCAACAAAATTTTTGTCGAAAACAGTGGATCTTCTGCAAGTTTATCAAGAGTCCAACGGCTGAAACGGAAACGATTCGGAAGGTCGGTCGCCTTTAGTTCTTGCACTAGTTGAATTTTGTATGCTTTTAAACCAAGATCCTTTCGTAAAATACGCCAAGTTGTTGCATACGACAAACCAAGCTGTTGAGAACGGCGACGAATTGATTCTTCCCGGTCTTCGCGTACACTCGCTGCTACCGCCGCTATATTTCCTTCACTACGTGCTGGATGAGGTCTATGTGGTCGCGTATTATCCATTATTGTAAATTGAGTTTCAAACTTATTGATGGTATAGCGAATTGTGCATTCGGTAGGCCGATTATGTGGCCCATATGTTGCTCTAAGCGCACGATACACATTCCTTGTAGAACGCTCATTTTCGTAATAAAGCTGTACTATTTGTAGACGCTGTGCCGGGCTAAGTCTTTCCATTACGTAATGTCAAATAGTACTGAACCAGAATGCGCAGTCCGCTGACGCGTCGCATGCGCGCTCAGCCATTAAATCCCCACCTAAAAAAAGTACCTCCAAATGAATCACCCATTATATCTTTTAAATCGTCGCCGTAAGCCAAGCCAGGACACGTCAACGACTCAAAAAGATCATTAATGAATAAGAAAAAGACAAGCGGCTCCAAGTTAGAGCCTTGAGAAACAAACACCAGTATAAGAAATAAATTCGGATTATCTAAATCCATTATAATAGACATAATTAGTTCTTCCTTGCTGATAAGAAGTCATAAGGCAGAAAATTGTCATCAATCTCTCTCAATTTATATAGTTTCTCCATTAATGTACCGTGATCAATGGTATCAAATGTACGTATGAAATCGGTGTAGACAATATCCACCATTCAGTGTATCAGAAATATCTTGAAATGCATATCAGATTAGTAATCGTCGACTGTCCAGTTACAAAGCCATGCTGAACGGGATAGATTTTAGATTTAACGTGGGTGTAAAGGCATGTGTATTTTATTTGCTCAAAAGTCTTTGAAAAGTTTGATGGAATAGCTATGGGTTGATCATATTTATATTATTTCTATCGCTCCTCTTCATCCCAGGAGTAATACAGACAGTTTTTCATTTCGAAGGGTAACATCACTGCCTTAGTGCCAAATTAAAAATAGTTTTTTTGTACTCGCTTATCAAAACCTGTCATTTCATGATTCGATTTGCGTGCGTAAAAGTCACTTTAAACACGAGTGCGTAAAAGTAAAGTTGGTACTTCCTGGAACTTGATTAATTTAGTGACATTTTACAATCATAAATCCCTAACCTTAATAATATGCTACCCAGTTCGTTGTTTTTCTATGAAAATAAAAGGAAATGAAATAGAAATTGTTATATTTGGAAGGTATGTAATTCAATGTCAGAACAGCAACAAATATTAATTTTTAAATTTATAGAAAACTAAAAAAAAAATTGTCAGAAGTGGGATTCGAACCCACACCCTCAGAGAGGACCAGAACGCTCGAGAACCCGTATAACGGGCAAGGTAAACCTTGAGTCTGGCGCCTTAGACCGCTCGGCCATCCTGACAGATACTAGTAATATTGTTAAAAATACTTATAAATATAAAAATTTTGAAATTATATTTATATTTTATATAAATATTATTATTGTTTATAGTTCTCGTACAAAAAATATTGTACAAACTTCGTGCGTGAAACATTTCGCGAATTCGTGTCCATAAAGCGCTCGCCTGCGGCTCGCGCTTTAAACTGGTCACTCATTCGCGAAATATGATTTCACGCACTTGGTTCGTAAATAACTATTAACGGAGCAACAAACATCATGCAACAATCCTGGATAACTAAGGACAGACCCTGATCCTGATTAGAGAAAACCCTGGCAAAATTCTCAACTATATCATCAGCAGAGAGCGGCGGAAGCGATTGAATGACAAATCTAATAAACATATTTCATTTTATTTAACACAACGTAATATAAACACAGTTTTCAAAACTAATAATAATTTATCCAAACACATTAAAAACAATAAAGCTAAACAGATAAAAATGAAATTACTAAAGATTTTTATTTAAAAATAAACAATAAATTTTTTTTTTTTACTATAAATAGAATTATACCAGCTGCATTCTTAGATGAAATGGACTAAGGTTCTTTTAAGACGACAGGCTGATACTTATTGTGAAAAAATATTTAATACGAAAATGGGCAAGTTATAATGTAATTAACTTATAAAGCATTTTTACACACGACCAAAATACATATATGTATAATATACATGTACTTGTATTGTAAATATTAAAATGAGTAGTTCAAAATAGAGGCATTATAAAACTTCAAATAAGAAATACATAACTGCAAAAATAATTTAATTTTTAGATTACTAATATTTTATTGGTAATTGAATGCGAATTTACGGCTATCATTGGTTCTATATAATCAGTCAACGTGGACAAGTTATCATATGTCAGATTGTAATGGGTGGGGCTTAGTCAACGTGGACCGTAACCGCCAATGAAAAGCCGCGTACGCGCATAATAGCCAATCAACGCTCTAGCATTAGAATGCATTAGAAAAAATTCCTAGAAGTGTCTTCGCTGAAACTGTTCTTGGAATTTTAAAATTAAATAATATTTTTCTCTCTTAAAATGTATTTGGACCAATTATTTTTCCACATTTGAAATTATTTTTGCACATAGAATATTGTTTTCTTCTTTTTATTCATACCATAAGAAGCTTACGTATAAAAGAAACCCTTAAATACGTATTTCTTAAGACTATTTCTTTCAGCTTTTTTTGGTTGGAATTGTTTTTGTCAGTGATGTGAAACTTTAAAAAGATATTTTTCTCTCTTAAAATATATTTTAAAGAAATTATTTGTCAGGATTTCTTTACATAAAATTCATTCAATAAGTGTTTTTAACAAAATTATAAAAAAGCTTTTAACGAGAAAAAGAAAAGACTCACATAAATACACCTGCCTAGCATTTTAATGGCAAACAATTCCTGGTATTTTAATTTAAACAGTCTCAGAAGTATTTAGATTTTTTCTGCTTGTCCCTTGATTAATAAAATATTATAATTAGAAATGATATTATTCTAAATGAAATATAAATAATAGAGCCAAGAAAGGATTGCTTTATATTCATTTTGCAATTATAATTCTATATTAAGTACATAAAATTAAACTTGGACGTGCGTCTTATATCACTCGTTCTGGAATATATTATACCCCTACTGTTCCGAAGTTTATTTTGTTTGTATCATTCTTCAAATTTCATAAATTAGCACTTTTCATAATTGACACGAGATTTAATGGAAAGTAAAGTATTTACAATATTTTCGGCAATTTCACTAATTTCAGGTGTGAGTGTACATGAAAAATTGTCATTCCCTATACATTAAATTTAACAAGTACAAAATGTTCAATAGAAAAATGAGTTTAAAATTTGAAATTGACTTGGAATATCAATAATCATTATTTATGTAAAAGAAATCATGAAAGTAGCAAATTAGAAAAAATAATTGCTTCTTTAAAGTAATTGGTACTGTGGGGACGATTTATATCACTGATACTGTGGGACATAACCCAGGCGGTCTCAGTGTTAAGACAGCCCCACTATTTGTTTGCTAGATTGCATTCCTCGAGCAAGCGTTTTTATTTCCGTCGTTATGAATAGTACATTGTGTGTATTCCTTCATAAATTCAATTTAACAGTGGTGTGTAAGACAAAATATACATTTATATACCGCCCCATTCCGAGGAAACGCAACGATCCGAATGTGCAATTATTTCTCTGGCTTCTAATACAATTCCCCTGAATGCTGTAGGCGCGTCGACATCGATGTCATATGTCATACATACTTACATCTTATGGAGCCGCGTAAGAAAAATTATCTCATTACCAAATTACTATTAAAGGACTATAAATTGTTTAGTCCTGTGTTATGGTAATGAGTAGAGCAGACCAATTTCCGTTCGCGCCATGTGCGCCAATGTGAGGATGATTGTATTGCATCGGAACTAAAAAAAGCATTCAGTATGTGTTTGGTACTTGCTTAGACTGCATGTAAGTGTAAGCATAGGTAATAAAATTTCGTCGACACATAAATCGAAAACGACCGTTGTCAGACGAAGTGAATAAGTTTATTATGGATTTCCCGGACTTAATATATGATGGCTCAAAAATTAAATGTTTAGTGTGCAATACATATCTAATATGTTGGTCAAAAACACATTGTAAAGAACATGTACGCAGTTCGAAGCACAATAATAACAAAATTAATCGACAACAGTTTATACATGAACTATGTGTAACTATGATTGTGTGTACACTGCCGTTTACCTTGTTAAGTAATGATTCATTTATTTCATTTTGAAATAAATACGCGAATCAAACATTACCGAGCACGATAACGTTACGATGAATTTACCATCGGTGTGTAAACAGGTTGAAAATAAAATCAAAGCCGAACTGAAAAATAAAAAACTGTGGTTATGTGTGGACGAAACAACTGACAGCAAAAAACAATCTGTAATTAATGTGATGGCGCGTAATATGGAACCAAATCAACCAACGTCTTCAATTTTATTAGCATCCAGACGACTAGAACAATGTAATGCCCAAACAATATCAGAGGTGCTATTAGATACTTTGGAAAAATTTAAACTTTCGAAAGACCAAGTATTAATGTTTATGACCGATGGCGCCGCAACCATGTGTTCTGTAGGCCGGTCTCTTAGAAAATATTGTCCTAACTTGTTACATATTACTTGTAAACTCCATGCTCTACACCTTGTGGCAGAACAGGTTCGTAGATGTTATCCAGAGGTAGATGCTTTAATATCGAGTACAAAGGCAGTATTCCTGAAATCTTCAAAACGTATTCGGAAATTTCACGATTAGTGTCCCCATACCCCTGAGCCACCACAGCCGATTCTGACACGTTGAGGTACATGGTTACGGGCGGGGTTTTACTATCATGAACATTTTGAAAAAATTAAGGACGTGGTTTTATCATTCGATCCGGAAGAAAGTGCAGCTATCAATACAAGCCAGAAAAAAATTCAAGGTGCCCAGATTAAAATGGATTTACAAAGTATTCGTGAGAATTACTTGGGACTAGAAGAAGCAATAACAAAATCGCTGTCGTTAGAGGAATCACTGCGAATCGTTAAAGATGTTCACGAACAACTGTGTGCTGTAGAAGACGCAAAAAGTGAACGTGTTCTAATGAAATTTGAAAGTGTTTTAGACAGAAATGCAGATTTTGACACCTTAACACGTATTTGTGAGGGCACGTCTACAGATGCGTTAAGTTGTTTAAGAAAGTATTTTGATTATGCGAATATAAACATATTTTTTCCTCACGGCGGACATGTTTTTCAGAAATAACCTTAGAAACGCACCTGATGTTGAAAATATACAATCGAGTTTCTCCAGTTTGTCAATCCTTGGAAGACGCTTAAAACGGTAAGTGTTTCTTTAAATCCTCTGTCGTGCACACAATCACTGATTTCATACATTTTCCATTTTATTGATAGGTACATACAACGCTGCTATAATATGTACTATTCTTATTTTTCGTGTGTTTATGCATATTACTTTAATAGCAGAAAACCAAATGTATATTTAATTATTTCTGATAGAATAAATGTCTCTACCTCTATACTTATATCGGTAACAAGCTCATGTTGCGTCCCTATTCTATCGCATATTCTAATATATTACGAATTACACTCCCACATACCGGCGCTCATGGCGCGCACGGAAATTGGTCTGTTCTAGTAATGAGTGAATTGCAATACGTTATACTGACGATGGTCACACAAAGCGTAATTAAATTATTAATAAGCGGTTAAGAAAATTGCAAATAAGGCATCAAGAGATTTAATAGATTAAATTTTAATAGTAAAGGTCACAAAAACTATTCATAGTAAACTAAATAAACTTCAGAAATAAATAAAAACTAAATTAAATTCTAGTAATGTAAAGAAAAATTTACTCTTACAAATAATAAAATTGTTCATAATTAGAAATTATTAGAAATAATTATATAATAACGTAAGGCAACTATTTACTTTTGAAAATATAAACATAATTTTCTTCAAAAATGCACAACCCTTAAATAAAAGATTCAAAGTTAGCCCCTACTTTAGCTAGACAATATCCCAATCTGTCACAGAAATTAATTCGGAAGTTGTTTAACATTTCGGGCCTAATAGTGTGCGGAGCCTCCAAAATTTTTTTGCCGCAACTGGTCCAAGCTTGTTGGTCTAACGTTCTCTGTACCATAAATTTGTTGTTTTAAATAACCCCAGGAAAAGAAATCCAGTGTAGATAAATCTGGAGAACGTGCTGGCCAGCTAATATTTTCTGAATGAGTTTCAATCCACCGGTTAGGAAATTGTTCTGATAAATAGTTTCGAACAGCTAACGAGTTGTGAGCGGGACGACCATCTTGTTGGAAGTATATGGTTCGTAAATCTATATCTGGTAGCTGCTGAGGAGTAGGAAGTCTTTGAAGTAACTCTAAATATTTTTCTGCGTTAAGTTTCCCTCAATAAAAAAAACGGTCCAACGATATGGTTGTTTAGCAAACCCGCCCAAACATTTACCTTTTGTCGATGCTATTGGACGTTAAATATCTATGTTCATTTTATTTGGCCCAGTACCTAGTTACACATGAGTTATGACTTTTCACGAGTGTGAATGAAGAATCATCAGTGAAACAAATATTTGCAGCAAAATTGTTATTTGTGTTAATTAAGTCAACTAACCTTACGCAAAAATTCATCCGGCGTTTAAACTCATCGCCGTAAAATAATTGATGTTTGGAATATTTATAATTACAAAAACCATTTAATTTTAGTATGCGGTTAACGGAAAAGCAGCATATGCCTAAATCGTTGGAAATATAAGTGTCAAACTTGAATTTAGTTCTATTGCAGCGCATACTAAAATGAACGTATCATTAGGAACTTTGCAATTTGGGAATAATGGTTTTAAATTTTGTACAGAACCAGTAATGTCTATCTTCTTTGAAGTCTACAAATTGTAGGCAGACGCTATGGGCTATGAATCATAAATCGCTCGACTCCACCCTCTGATCATCAGGTCTATTCAAAATAATATCCTGGTGATGTATTAGAAATATAATTCTAGATTATTCATCTCTATGATGGATATACTGTCATAATTTACGAGAGGATCATGTTTAAGACGACTTAATTTACTGATGAAAGGAAAACGGAACGATACCACTTAATAGGACATTAAAATGACATTGAAAAAGACACCAAACAACTTGACATATCCCTTTTTTAGATACATTCCTTTTCCTATGAACTTTAATCAGAATTCAGTTAAATTGAATGAAATGAATAAATGCCATTTATTATTCGTTCCAATATTAACTTAAATTAATATGTTACATATATCTCTTAATATATTTTATAAAATGATGACTGTGTATAACATTTTTATGCTATCTTTCGATCCTTTGACATCACTCAAAAAGTCTAGACAACCCGTACAAACTTTTCATATAATATCAAGGGTCATCAGCGAGGTTTACTTTCACATGTCTACATGCAAATCTCTCTCAAGATTGTGAGAGAGAAAAGGCGACGACAGGCATAAGTGTCGCCTCGCTATAACGGTGGCATCTTCCATTGTAAGGCGCAGGCTGTGAAGATATTGACCGTTCCGGAAAGTCCGGTGTCTGTCCACTCCTGCAAATATCCGGGCGAGCGGCAGGGACGGTGGTGGATGCGGTGGGTGGTAGAGACGGGGGTTGTGAGTCGCTGACAACTGGACACTTGCACGTTTTATGCCAGCTCACTCGGAATATCCATTCCGCTCGTTGCGTCCCGCGTCCGTTTCGTCGCGTCCTCCTGCCCCCTACAAAACGTTCGCCTTGCATAAAACCCTTTTCCCTAACGGCAAGGAAACGAAGAAGACAGACAGAAAGTCCGTTGTAAGCGGAGGACAGATGGAAAAGGGTTGCAATAAGAGAAGAGGATGAGTTAGTGTTAGTAGGGAAGAGGAGGTGGTGGACAATAATACGCTGAATTCACACATTACGACGATCGTCCGGTCTTCTACTTCCGGTCAACCGGAAACCAATAACATCAACGGGACAGCGGCAACACCAGCGGCAGTAGCAACAGCAGGATGATACCACTGATACGGTGGGTGCTGTGAAGCTTCTCTTGCTCGAAATTGATATTGGCGCGTGGCCGGTCGAGCGGAAATGAGTCCCCCTCGGCGAAAAGATTTTTATGGTTCATGTGACATTTAACATTTTGCATATTGATATTTTTTGTTTGATAGAAGATGTGTAGGAAGACAAAAAAAAATTAACTTGACTGAATACCCGTTATACGAAGAAATATATGTAAAATTTAAAAGTTTTGTCTACCTTCTCTAATACAGGGTCGTTGAAATAAAAAACAACATATGAAAAATGGAAAGATGTAATTTTATAGAATATAAAATATTTTCCAAAAATTCTCACTTTTAAGCGAGAAAAAAAATTTGATACGTGTGGCAACCTGCATAAGTGGCACATATCTACATATCCAGTTAATATGCATCTGTCAATGCCCAACAGCGAATGTAATAAACAGTTTGGTAACCGGCATCAACTACTGCTGAAACAAAAGTAATGCTGACAAGCGAATTGCGTATCGAATTTTGAATAAAAATAATTTACAAAGAACAAAACCCAAATCTATGTATTTTCTGTGAAACATTGAAAGTGTAAAATTTACTATGAACAACTAAAATTTGTTCAAGGTGTTCCTGTGTTAAATCAGTTCTTTTAGATGTTAAAACGTCTTTAAAAATAGAAAATGTCCGTTCCACATCACAACTGATGATGGGTACGTGATTCAAATGTTGCAAAAGTGCACCATATTTCGAATGTATAGATTTTTCAATCGGCTCTGTGCAGAATTGATATAATATATTCAAATCCGGATTTCTGCGAAATATGGCATCAACTTTTTGTCTCAGCTTTGAGAAGTATCTTTTTAAATGATGAAACTAACTTATCAACATTTGGGAAATGACCTCTGATGTATTCACATACTCTGCGTAGTGCATGTGCTGCATAGGTAACGTATAGCATATTGGGAAATAACTTCCCTGTTTTTGACATATAAGCTGGCGCATCAGTCAAAAATAATAGCATCTTGTCTTTATAGTTGTTATCCGATGACAGAATATTATGAATCCATTGATCAATTACTTCTTCAACTTTTTCGACATTTCCCACTGGAAATATTTTAGTTGCAATTAAGTATAGTTGGTATGAAGTTGTCACCAACAACTACATTTAACACATATCCTCCTATTACATCCGTTGTTTCGTCTGCATTTACCCAAAGATAATGACGAGATAGGTTAGTTCGTATTTTTTCAATGGTTCTCAAATAACATTTTGGTAAGTGATATTTACGTAAAGTAGATTCATCTGGTATATGACGATGAGTATTTTTTGTAAGAAACCTATTGAGGACTGGATTGTTAAGCTTTTTGAATAGGATATTGGTCACCTTGAAAGCTTCACACAGTCCTTCGTTTAAAGTATCAAGTGTAGATGGTCATATGTTATCTAACAAATCGGAGACTGTGGCTTATAAGTGAATAAAATAAATTAAAAAACCCTTACCACAATAGAATTTAATGATTCTAAATACGTATTTCTACAACCACGTTGTCATCTTCAGTAGAAAAACCAGTGTAACACTAGTGTTAAACTAGAAGCCGTTCAGAACAATCCTTCTGTGAGTGTTTTTGTGCGTTCAAGTGTTACACTGTTTTTTCTACTGAAGATGACAACGTGGTTGTAGAAATACGTATTTAGAATCATTAAATTCTATTGTGGTAAGGGTTTTTTAATTTTATTTTATTAACGAAAAATATGCTTTAATATTATTTTATAAAAGTACAAAAAAAGAATTTCTATATTATAATAAATGTTCAAAGTGGACACCTTCGGAATCGCGACAGACTTTTGCTTGGCGTATCGTATTATGGACTAATTTCTTGAGCATCGAAATTGAAATGGAACGAATAATATCCTCAGTGTTTTTTTGAAGATCAGTTTCTGTTTTAAGATCATTCTTATATGCTCGACCTTTGATGTAATCCTCCCAAAAAAAAGTTGAACGAGTTTAAATCGGGCAAATGCAATGATAAACGGCAGTGTAAGATGTGTATATTATATACTCTGGCCTCTTTTGTGATTATTGGTTTATATTGAAATTTTTCTTCTAATAATTTATATACCACACAACCTCTTAAAATAGCTACTTTCGTCTTTTCAATAACAACTCTTTCAATAGAATTAGGTATAATTTCACGATTATAGGTTTTCTATATACTTTTTCTAACTTTAAAATGTTTAATTTATTAAATTTTATTTTATGGTCATATGTTATCTTGATGAGTTTTCGAAGAAACATGTCTCTACACATTATACCTTTGTGGACGCCTTAAACTTAATGAACAGGCACTGCAATATATCTCGGTATCATTACGAATATGCAACCAATCTGTTTGAGCTCTAATCTATCCTACCATGGTTGCCCTACGCGAATTCTCCATAGTTAATGAAAGTAAAGAGAAATACTAAGAACAGAAACAAATGGACTAAAGAGAAGAAATTAAAACTACTCCAAAAATAAGGTAAATTAAACTTAATATTTATAAAAAATTATCGGATAAATATACAATATAAAACGGATTTTTTAAAATATTAAAAGTTGTAACAAAATAACACCGAAGGAAACGAAACCAGAAACACGCCACTGTAAAATAGAATTTATGAATGAATAGACACAATAACGACGGAAATAACATCTGCTCGACGAATGTAGTCAAGCAAGCAAATAATGGGGCTGTTATAACATGTATACCATACATGGTACCGCCACAACGTTTTATCGGGGCAATTGGTTATTCAATCGCTTCAGTCCGCTCTCTGATCATGAATATATCTTAAAGTTGGCCGATAGTAGTAGATTTGTTATTATCGGTTTCGCTTTACATTTTTTAGAGCTAACTTTTCTCGAACCCAAAGCTGTCTGAACAATGTTATATTCAAGAGTTTTTACAAATATAAACATTACAGCGTGTAAATATTTTTTTATACACTTGCCCTTTAAATAGGCGTTTAGGAATTTGATATTTACGACAGCAAGTATTTAAAGTAATATTCACATTAATAATCGTCGTAGGAGATATATATATTGAAACATCATTAATATCATTATATCCAATAGAAAATACAATTCGTTTAGTTTCAAAAAATATATTGTATTATATATGTTTCATAGCACTGTCGTTTTCATAAGGTAGATGAATATACACTGTAAACTTACATTTGGTGCCTATTTATATGAACACAAATATAAAGGTGAAAAACAAAAATTCTAATCTGAGAGTGGGTGGACCTATTGTAGTTTTAAGTTGAATAGAGGAGAGTGATTTATCTCTACTTGGTCATTTAAAATTATACCTAAATTATGAAATGTATTAATTTCTAAAGCTTCTAACATATTGAGTTTTTTACTTTTGTCTACTACATGTAATGTTTTGAAATTAGAATTGAATTTGTAGTTATATTGGAACAGTGATTAGCAAAAGTTGAATCTGTCTTCTTATCTCTGTAGCTTCTTTCGTGTTCTGCCATTCTAGTTATAGGTCCTGTCTGACCTATATACACTTTCTTACAGTCTTCACATGTCAACTTGTACACCCCTGAGTTTGATCTTCTGTCCGTTTTATCTTTATTGTTTCTTATTGCTATTTGTAAGGAATTGTTTGTTGAAATGGTCTCGTTCTCACTTGTTTTGATTATGTTCGCTATATTTTTTTAAATTTTATCTATGTAAGTAACGGAGTTATAATTATAGTTCCTATTGTTGTTTACGCGGGGATAAATTAGGGATCGGGTTGTTAGCTGTAGTTTAGCTAACATGTTATTCATTAACTCATTAACCGTAAAACCATTATTTATCGTTGTATTATATATTCTATTTAACTCTAAATCATAGTTTTGTTTATTCATGGGAACGTTCATTAATCTATAAAGCATTGATTGATAAGCTGATAATTTTTGTGTTACGGGATGTGAAGAACGTGCATGTATAAATTGTATTGATGTGTGGGTAGGTTTGTGATATATCAAAAATTCATGTTTATTGCTTTTATGATTTATTGTTAGATCTAAAAAATTAATGGTCTAATTTTCTTCTCTGATTTAGGGACTAAGCTCATATAATGGTGTTACAATCACAAATACATAGTTATATATAACCAATTGGACAAAATGTATTTAGTTTTAGTAGTATGTAGATTGTTTCATTGGAAATAGCCTACTCAAATCACTTTCTTATAGTTTCAAACCAATGTAGATTTCTAAATAAAGGGAGTTACAAAAAATTTTTCTTCTATTTCAATCGTAAATTTAATTTCTGGATGAAGCGCGTTAATAAAATTATGTAGATTGTTTAGTTGCCTCTCTGTAGCATTAAAACAAATTAGTATGTCATCCGCGTGCCTAACCCAATAAATGCAATTCCTGAAAGACGAGTGTTTGCTTTTTACGTTAAAGATATCGGTCAATAAAGTGCTCAACGGGTTTCCCATGGCTAATTCTTGTGTTTGTTTGTAAAATTCATAATGAAACTCGTAGTAGTTCTGTTGTAAATATAATTCCAGTAAATTTAAAAGTTCGGTTTTAATAATGGGGTTTGTTTTATTAAGGTCTAATTTTAATGAGATTATATTTATTACTTCCTGGAGTGGGTAATTTAGAAAACGTAATAAGCAAATCGTGTGACCAAATAGTGTAGGCACGATTTAGAAAATCCCATGCAAATATAAGAATGACTCTACAACCTAGAATTCTAAGTACACACTTACCCAAACTAATGAAAAATATTCCTCACTACATGTACTTTCTAAGTATTAACATAAAATGTGTCAAACTCTTCTATAAAATTAGATATCATGTTAGGAAAAACTTCTAAAAGTTATATCACTTTAAGCGAATTTCTTTAACGCCATTTATTTAAGAATTCATTGACTGGGCACAAACCAAATCCCATGTATTCTGTGTCGAGAAAATGAGCTCAGAACGTTATAGTTTACAATATTAAAAATCACTGGTAAAGGTTCAAATGACTTCATCTTTTCTCTATTGGAAGTCATACAGCAAAATCAAATATACAATGTAAGTCTCTAGTTATGATCCGTTGAAAGTAGTTCTACATTTTTGTCAAGTTTGGCATTCACTAGAGGGTAAACTGTAAGTAATAAAATAAAATAAAACAATCACTTTGTTATACCACTTTATTCACATATAATCGTGACCGCGGTTTCGACATACAATGTCATTATCAAACTGCAAAAGTTACAGGCCTACATAGAACTTATAAATGACACAAAAATATATGGGGGTGGTTTATGATGTTATTTAAAATTACTACTATATTCTTAACTATTATATACAACATTGGAAAAGAGGTGTATATATAAGATCCAACTGGTCGTTTAAAACGATATCTATTGTGTTGTTTCGGCTTTTAAAAATTTCTAGGGCCTCTAAAAGATTTAATTTACGAGCTTTCTCGGCCAAATGCAATATTTTACGGTGACCAAATGTATGCCTTTCTGTAATAAGATGGTTTGCGAATGTTGACTCTGTCTTCTTTAATTTATATGACCTCATGTGTTCTTTTACCCGTATAATAAAACTTCGACCAGTCTGACCTATATATACACTTTTACAATCATTACAATATAATTTGTACACTCCTGATTTATTATTGATATCTGTTTTAGGTTTTGCGTTAAAAATGAAATTACTTGTTTTTACATATGGTTTGTAAGCTATACTAATATTACTATTATTTTTTGAAATTATATTTTCAATTTGCTCGCTTATTTTACCGAAGTAAGTTAACGAGACAAATTGTTTCAAATTAGCACTATCTTTAGGATATACTAAACTAAGGGCCACTTGTAACTGTTTTTTCTTAAGTATACTGTCAATTACGCTACTTTTATAACTATTGTTTACCGCTATTTGTTTTATAGTATTGATTTCACGAACGGGTAAAACGGGTAAAAGAACACATGAGGTCATATAAACTAAAGAAGACAGATTCAACATTTGCAAACCATCTTATTACAGAAAGGCATACATTTGGTCACCGTAAAATATTGCATTTGGCCGAGAAAGGTCGTAAATTAAATCTTTTAGAGGCCCTAGAAATTTTTCAAAGCCGAAACAACACAATAGATATCGTTTTAAACGACCAGTTGGATCTTATATATACACCTCTTTTCCAATGTTGTATATAATAGTTAAGTATATAGTAGTAATTTTAAATAACATCATAAACCACCCCCATATATTTTTGTGTCATTTATAAGTTCTATGTAGGCCTGTAACTTTTGCAGTTTGATAATGACATTGTATGTCGAAACCGCGGTCACGATTATATGTGAATAAAGTGGTAAAACAAAGTGATTGTTTTATTTTATTTTATTATTTTCAAAATTAATTACCACAAAGTTACGGCTACCAGTATTAATTTTCGTAAACTGTAAGTCTTATTGGAATTTAAATGACACGATTATTTTTGGCAGGAAAAAATACATAAGGGTACCAAATTCCAATCAAATCGGTGACATTAGGAAAATTGCAAATCTCTTAAAGGGATTTTCGATTTATGTTGGCGTTGAATTTTTATAAACTAATTCGATGGCGTAGAAAACGGATCTGGCGTTAATATTGACGTGAAATTTTCGGGTTAGTAGCTAGAAATTTTTGCAAATCATCACCTGCAATATCTCTTTGAAGATTTGCAACTATACTAAGCACTTCATCCTCAGTTCCAGATACTAGTATAAAAAGAATATGATTAAACTTGTCATGGACGTAAGAAAAATTGTAATTAAATATCTAATGAATGTAAGGATAATGAATTAGCAATTTAGTGCCTTTTAAAGTCGCGAGAGAGATTTTTGAATTTATAATTTCCAGCGCTAATAACACTATTGGTAATAATGTTTGCCCATAAAATTAACATTTAAATCTGGATAATAGTTAACAAATTTCCCAAACAAATGCACATTGTTTCCGAGAGTTAATCTAGACACGCGTTTAGATCATAAATCGCCAAAACAAAACAAAGAAATAAACCTCACCGCCAAGTGGTTTTAAAAGTTATAAAAGTTCGTTCCGTAATCCAGATGATTATTATTCAGTGGAGTGAGCCAACTCGAGAAGATAGAGGGAACAAGAGGATACGGGTGAAGTCGTGTGCCGAGGTCCCGCTCCGCTTTTTATACCACCACCTGTAGATATGTCTGAATACTAGATTTCCAGTTTCGCCACACGACGTCGCGAGCTTTTCAATAGACTTCGAAATGTGCCCAATCTTTTCTTTAATCAATTTCTCTCGCCCGTGCGGAGATTGTTGAAAAGGACGCATTATTCGTCCTAAAACGCTGTTTGCTTCCGTGTTTGTTCGATCGACAAAAAAATTAATAAAAACATATTTTTTAAGCGAGCTAGAAATTACGATGTATGCCTGTATTCATCTACATTTTTTTAATATTAATTGCAATAAATGGAATGATTAATAATAGCTAAATATTCGTTTAGTTCGGTTAATATTTTAATTATCTCAAAAGCTACTAAAAAAGATGGAACAACTATTGAAATACCCACCTAAGATGTTAAAGAAAATACTGATTAACACGTCTTAGTTACTATATAATTGCGCAAAAATTAAACTATGCAAACTAGTAAATAATAATTAAAGGTTATTGCAAAATGCCCGGATGAGACAGAAATAAAAAGGAAATATACTTATTGTCTTTGGGTCTTTAAGCAAAGAAGAGTGGTGGCCAAACTGATAGAAGTTGTGGATTCCAGACTCCAAAATAGTCCTAAAAAACTTTCCAGTTTGACTAAGAAATGTTACTAGTTCCAAAGCTAAAATTCATGCATACACATAAATGAGGAAGGATAAACCCAAAAGCTATTCCTGGGTTGCGCAGGCTTCAAATAAATTAATAATTACAATATACAGGCTGATTCATTTTCGGCCCTCACCATGGGGATCTCTCTTATTATTGGAGATAGAGTATATGTTTAAATTTGGCAAAGTTGTTAAATTTTGTGCTTGTTATAAATCCGTAAAGAAAATAGACCTGTGACAAATGACCTTCGTTATTAAAAAAAAAAAACGCGAAAACCCCATTTTCTTCTTTTACCGGTAGCACCGACATTTGGCCTTGTAGAGAAAAAATAAAAACACATCCTTGTGGCAATTTCTAAACCTCTATCCAGTGGTGTACTCTAAATTTTTATACGACGTTTCCTTTCTTTCGGGCCATCATCAACTATCTAATTCCTTATAGGCGCCATATTGGATTTAGACATCTTCAGAAAGAGTTTTTTTCTGATTTCAACCATGTACCACATGCTGACTAAAGTTTTTGACATTAGGTATTATTTGAAAGAATAAATTATAAGATTAAATAAGGTAGCCATGGAATTTCAATCTGTCAAACATTTCATTTATTGTTCATTAATAATACAAAAATGTCATACACTAACGAAGAGAAACGAGGTATGATAAGCCTCATCGTACCATTTTTCTAGATCTCGACAGAAATTTGGTCGAGAATGGATCGTTTACTAAGCCGCGTAATGGTCAAGACAACAGGAATTTAAATGAAAATCGACAAGATATTTTACAAATGGTAAATTAAAAGCGTGTTTTCAAATTTCATGTTAATCTTGTATTTTTATAGATAAATAATAATCCATCAATTTCTACACGCGAAGTAGCGTCAGAATTAAATTTGTGCCAGTCCAGAGTTTGGAGAACTTTACATAAAAGTAGGTTTAAACCATACAGGATCCATGTTAGTCACTCTTTACTGCCTGGAGATAATTTGAGAAGGCTAGAATATTGTAATTGGTTAATGGGAAGGATAGAAAATGACGAAAATTTTTTAAGCAAAATCATCTGGTCAGATGAAACAAAATTTACAAATTCTGGAATGTTCAACAGAAATACGGAGCACTATTGGACAGTACAAAATCCCCGACAAAACAGGGCTAGAAGACCACAACATCGTTTCAGAATAAACGTTTGGATGGGTATTTTGGCAAATCGTCTCTTAGGACCAGTTATGTATGAAGAACAGTTAAATGAAGAAAGATATTTAAACATTTTACGTACATACGTATCTGACTATCTTGACGACAATATCCCATTTAATCAATTACAATATTTATGGTATCAACCAGATGGCGCACTAGGTCACAATGCAGCTGTTGTTAGAAATTTCTTAAATCAAGAGTTTGCAAACCGTTGGATTGGAAATAGGGGAGTTGTTGAATGGCCTGCGAGATCACCTACTTTAAGTCCGCTAGATTTTTTTTATGGGGATATGTTAAAAATAATATTTATAAAGTAGATGCGCCACAAAACATTGAAGAATTACGAGACAGACTTCAGAATACTTTCGATGCAGTTCCTAGAAGAACTATACAAAGGGCAGTACAAAATGCCAGAAGGCGTGCCCAATTGTGCATTACCGAAGATGGCCAGATAATTGAACATTTACTGTAATTGTTTATTGTTTACTTTTCTATGTATTTTTATTAATGTTTTTGTTATCTTGTACTCGCTACTGTTGAATTTCGTTTCGAAGAATAAAAAATACTTATCATATCTCGTTTCTCTTCGTTAGTGTATGACATTTTTGTATTATTAATGAACAATAAATGAAATGTTTGACAGATTGAAATTCCAAAGGCTACCTTATTTAATCTTATAATTTATTCTTTCAAATAAAACCTAATGTCAAAAACTTTAGTCAGCATGTGGTACATGGTTGAAATCAGAAAAAAAAACTCTTTCTGAAGATGTCTAAATCCAATATGGCGCCTATAAGAAATTAGATAGTTGATGATGACCAGAAAGAAACGAAACGTCGCATAAAAATTTAGAGTACACCACTGGATAGAGGTTTAGAAATGGCTACAAGGATGTGTTTTTATTTTTTCTCTACAAGGCCAAATGTCGGTGCTACAGGTAAAAGAAGAAAATGGGGTTTTCGCGTTTTTTTTTTTTAATATCGAAGGTCATTTGTCACAGGTCTATTTTCTTTACGGATTTATAACAAACACAAAATTTAACAACTTTGCCAAATTTAAACATATACTCTATCTCCAGTAATAAGAGAGATCCCCATGGTGAGGGCCGAAAATGAATCAGCCTGTATAACATGAATAAAACATGAAAACAAAAAATTGAAAAAATTTGCGGCTCAATGGGCTTGAACTCGGAAAATGTAGTCCACAGCCAAACGCATCTCTTTCCAATACGGACATCACTTTTATGCTATGTGATACGCTGTTTTAGCCATTGCTAAATACAACACCTATATTTAAAAAAAATTGTAAATTAAGACCAAGGACGCACACCTTTCTTATCAAATGAGGATGTTGTCTACAGGATACCGTGCTCAGATTGTCCTGGCGTTTACATAGGACAAACGTCGCAATGGCTGAAATAGCGTATTACACAGAATAAAAGTGGTATCCATATTGAAGAGATCTTGTGCACGTGTAGACCATAATTATACATTTAATTTTATCGACGTCAAGATCTTAGACGTTGAAAGTAACTATAAAAAAATAATCTTTTTAGAAATAGTCCTGTGTGTCAACGGACACACAAATAGCGTAAATTATAGGCCAGATACTAATATACTCGGTTTTGCAGTTAATTAACCTTCCAAGTTTTGTTAACTGGTCCTCGTATTGTTAAATTTATATTGTATTTATTAGATTTTGATTTTTCTTTGTGACTTTAGGTTTTTGCTATATGTTTTATATATTTTTTATATTTTAATGTTTATATATACATATTTTTTAAAAGGTTGACGTGAAATCATGTAGCTATAGTTACCTGAATGTTTTAAATTTAAATCTAATCAATTTTAATACGCCTATTTACGTCATTACTATTTTTTAAGTGTGGATTCTGTGAATATTTTGTTATTGTGTATGCATTAATGTACTTAGCGTCTTGTTTTTATTAATCTTGTAGCATCTCCTGAAGAAGCAACGAATTCGTTGCGAAATATAGAGAGACTGAAAATAAATGAGTATTAATTGGCAGGTTTTGAATTTATTATTCACCAATATAGTACGGCCGATAATTCTTATAATTTCGTATATTATTACAATACTTAAATGACACAAAACTACCTCTAAACCGATAGATCAAATAGATTTTCAATATTAAAAAAAAACATGCTAAGATAAGTGTATACGAATGAATAAATATTGGATTGAGAAATTGCAATGAAACGTAGACAAAAATTAATAAAACAAAAAGCTTATAAAACAATTCCCAAAACTTATATAAACAACTCAAGATACTAATCAAAACTTTATGTAAATTAATGTGATTGATTTGAAAACGATTTAGAATTATCATCGATAATTTACTAAAGAATTATTATTCTCTAAGATACTATGCAAAACGATAGAAGATTAACAAGACGAAAGGGGTTTTGAAACCTGAAGAAAATTGATTGACAAAGACGAATCACCACAATTGGAGAATCATCCAAAAATAAACACAACATTTATCACGTAGGCAAGGTCGTTTGTATTTCTGTAACTAGTGATAAAATTCCTTCTCGACAAACTCCTTTGATGTTCTATTAAAATTCACTGGGATTAAAATCGGTATTCAATCATCAATCAACGAAATAGAAATATCAGGAAATATCCTAAAAGCTTCTCGAAATTATCATGTTCTAACATGGATTTATAATGACATATTGTAGAAATAACAAAACTTTAAGGAAAGTGCATTTATTTTACTAGGAATGTAGTACCGTTTAATAAAACGAGTTTTTATTGGAAAGATTTAGCAAATAGGAATTTTAAATATGGTTGAGAAATTGTAGGGAAAAATGTGAAGGTGGTATATTTTCAATCAAATATCTAAGTTCTTTTAAATTTAGTTTAATCTACTTTGGTAAGTTGATACATATTGTATAATTTTGTATCTTGACCCACTGTTCACGAGGCGTAAATTTCGTATAAATGTTCTTTATTTTGTTTGGTGGCTGTTATATTGAAACATAGGTGTGTTTTCTGAATATTTTATTTATTTAACAAACAACCCTTAAACCTAATTTATTAAAATAAATTTCACAAATGATACGCTTAATGTTAAACTTAAAATTAAATTCTTTATTGTTAATTAATATATTATTGAGTTAACTTGTTAGAATGAGACTGTATATCTCTTGATGCTAAGTACTGTACTGCTGTTAAGACGCTGATTGATACTATTCTGTACTGTATTGTATGTAGGTAAAAATCTAAACTACCCCAATAAACTATTACGTAATTAAATGCCGTATTGGTTGTACATTGTATTGATTGACGTCATAATTGGGGATAATTTTCATGTGATCAATTCTTAGTAAATCGTATCTACTGGGCAACAATACCAGGGTTTACAAGAGGGTTTTAGCAATCTAATCTTAAAATATTATTACTAATTAAGTATTAGTTGTAAATCTAAGTGTACAGAGAATAAATTCTATTGTTTAGTAATGGAATTTATTGTAACCTATTTAGGAAACGTGATCTTAAGAATAGACGGTCAGATTAAACTCTGTGTAATTGAATTCGTTCACTAATATTGCTAGGTAGTAAAACAAGTGGACTAATGTATAAAGTAATAAATTTGCTAATATAAAAGATGCTCTTCTTAGAATATAGAGAAAGTTTTATAATTGAATTATTCAGTTTATACAGTGTATATACACTGATTTCTATTTCAAAATTAACGTTGAACATTCATAAAATTGTAAATATTATGTGAATTTTTAATCCTAGATTTATTTATACTAACATATATGCAATGTAATAAATTTCAATTTGTGATGAAAAACATATAATAACAAAAATAAAATCATCAAATTGTTTTCGAATTCTGAGAAAAAATTGAAACAAGTTGAAACCTTTAGCAATGACGTACGTATAAAACTTGGGCTGGATAATTGCCATCTTTTTACAATGGATAAAAGGTAAATGGGCAAAAACCATATATTATAAAATACAAACGCGATACAAATGTAATTCGAGGAATTCAGAAAGAAGAAACATATTTGAACAGGCAACATGTATAGATCAAAACAGAGCGAAGATCACACTAGAGGAAGAGAAGAGTCAGAAGTAGACTAAAGGCGATTATGACACGAAAATAACTGGGAAAAATAAAGTTATTGCTATTAACACCTATGTCATACTAGTGATCACTTACAGCTTTGGAATATTGCCGTGGTCCTCAACCAAACTGCAATCACTAAATCGGGACATCAGAGTGCTATTTACAAAATATCAGGATCACCACCCAAAAAGCTCGATTGATAAATTCCACTTGCCTTAAAGCCTTAAATAGAAAAGGAACAATTAGCACTTAAAACCTTCATTACCAACATATAGATCGCCTTCTAGATTTCTTTGTGAGAAAAGCTGAAGAAAACAACCCCTATGGCACTCAGACAGAAATATTACGGGATCTATTGGATTCTTCGAGTGTACTCAAACTTCCCCTGAGGAGGAAAGTGGCTTTTATCGAGGACACAAGACTAACAGCATGGAACTAAGAGATCTATTGGGGATAGTACAAAAGAGCAGTGTGCGCAAGTGCCTGAACGTGCTGGCGTCCAACACAAAACAGAAGAAGAGGAACCCTTATGCAGCAGTGATAATATCAGGTAACAAACACACATTGAAAACTTCACTAATGTGGATTATCAAAGAGTTCCTCTAAATTTTATATCCAATTTCCAGTAAACTAAAAGTTCTTTTACATTTGATTTATTCAGAATTTAACCATATATCCGTGGTTGGAATAAAATTGTGATAAATAAGACGGAATGATCATTATATACAGGGTTATTCATTAAAAGCGCAATCGAAAAAAAAAACAACGAAAAATATCTAACAAATAGGAGACTGTGGCTTATAAGTGAATAAAATAAAATTAAAAAACCCTTACCACAATAGAATTTAATGATTCTAAATACGTTTCTACTGAAGATGACAACGTGGTTGTCGAAATACGTATTTAGAATCATTAAATTCTATTGTGGTAAGAGTTTTTTAATTTTATTTTATTAACGAAAAATATGCTTTAATATTATTTTATAAAAGTACAAAAAAATAATTTCTATATTATAATAAATGTTCAAAGTGGACACCTTCGGAATCGTGACAGACTTTTGTTGGCGTATCGTATTATGGACTAATTTCTTGAGCATCGAAACTGAAAAGGAGCGAATAATATATTCATTGCTTTTTTGAAGATCAGTTTCTGTTTTAAGATCATTCTTATATGCTCGACCTTTGATGTAATCCTCCCAAAAAAAAAGTTGAACGAGTTTAAATCGGGCAAATGCAATGATAAACGGCAGTGTAAGATGTGTATATTATATACTCTGGCCTCTTTTGTGATTATTGGTTTATATTGCAATTTTTCTTCTAATAATTTATGTACCACACAACCTCTTAAAATAGCTATTTTCGTCTTTTCAATAACAACTCTTTCAATAGAATTAGGTATAATTTCACGATTATAGGTTTTCTATATACTTTTTCTAACTTTAAAATGTTTAATTTATTAAAGACTCAGTAATATTTGGTGAAAACTTTGGAATAATGTTTAGTTTTCAATTACTTTTAGAATATTAAAGATTATGATCTTAAAACTGCAAAAATATACAACCGAAATAAATAATGTTTACGGATTAAACTTAAATCCACTTTTCTTAATCTTGTTTGTGTAATAATTTTCATATATCTAAAATTGTTCAATATCACATTCCGTTTAGATTTAGATCAAAAAATATCTGGTATATATATCTACAATTATATGTCAATTAAAAGCAAGAGCAAAGAAAAGCTTAATACAAATTAAGAATCCTTAAGTACACACGACTTTACAGATTATTTGATTTCCAAATACCCCGTAATAAATAATCGTTTGTAGAAAATAAAAACCCAAAATTTATGGATCATATTTACGTTCGGTGGACACTGAATAAAAATCACAAGCTCCAGAAAAGGCTGCGAGGATTTTTAAATAATACGATAAGCCTGTCTATACTTAAGGCAGATTTAATTATAGATTGATTTATTAAAGCCGCATCTGCATTATTGCAATTGTAATAAATATTGTTATTTTGAAAGGCTCATTATTAACTCCTTTTCGGGTGTCATCCAAATGGATATGCATGCATTATCGTCGCCGTCTTTGAATTAAAGTATGAATGTAACAGAAAAATATATACCTACAAACGAGGATTATTTAAAGGTAAAGTGATTTTACAAAGAAATACTAGTTTTAAGATAAAAATTTTCAATATAATTCCCATCATATTCTATACACCCTGGGATTTAGAAGTTAAATCGCTTAAAAAGTAATCTTTCGGAAATTCGTCAAAATAGGCATTAGTTGTGGCTATTACTACCTCATTTGTCCCAAATATTTTTCCACCAAGCCATTTTTGCAAGTTTGGGAACAAAAAAAATCTCTCAGAGCCGGAGATGTGATGAATATGTTGGATGAGGCAGCAATTCGGATCCTAATTCGAAAAATTTAATGGTTGCCATAGCGAATGAATAAAAGGCTGTTTTGCTCCTTGATGGAGCAAAAACTTTTTCTCTAAATAAATTCCTTACAATCTTATCTTGTGCGAGAGAATCTAATGACGTCACTTCGTAACTGCACTGAGAAAATCGTTAGATCGAAACACGTGTTAATTTGTATTCATAATTAGAAAACATAGAAAACAAATTGTCCATTCATTTTGACGGGAAGTGTGACAGCTTAAAAAATAATGTCGTGTTAGACGAATGATCTGTGTACAACATATTGTTAGCTCAAGAGCGGAAATTGTATGCTTCCGTAAAGAAAATCGTGAAAATAGATTAAATTCTATTTCGAATTTGATTCTAGATAGATTTAGAAGGACAAAAACAATACCCACTTTGATTACGGATTCAGAAACCACATGTCGGAACGAGTAGTTTGATGTGAGATAATATTTTGGAATATCATAACAGTAGTTGAAAAATCGGATGTTGTCATCGGGCTATCAAATTAGGACAAAATTCGAATTTTGAGGAAATAAAGTTTTTTATATATTAAATTAAAGCCTTTTTCTGCGTAGATTTAGTTTATTGGGATTAAAACATATCGTAATTGAGAATATGAGCTCGGAATATTTTCAAAATTTTATTTTTTTGTAAGACATGAACAGGTATACTATGAAATAGTTAAAATAAAATAAAACAATCACTTTGTTATACCACTTTCTTCACATGTAATAGTGACCGCGGTTTCGACATACAATGTCATTATCAAACTGCAAAAGTTACAGGCCTACATAGAACTTATAAATGACACAAAAATATATGGGGGTGGTTTATGATGTTATTTAAAATTACTACTATATACTTAACTATTATATACAACATTGGAAAAGAGGTGTATATATAAGATCCAACTGGTCGTTTAAAACGATATCTATTGTGTTACGGCTTTTAAAAATTTCTAGGGCCTCTAAAAGATTTAA
Source organism: Melolontha melolontha (assembly GCA_935421215.2). Lineage (NCBI taxonomy): Eukaryota > Metazoa > Arthropoda > Insecta > Coleoptera > Scarabaeidae > Melolontha > Melolontha melolontha. Next base: position 117,370,160 of record OW285243.1, on the reverse strand, counting down.
TTTACGACCTTTCTCGGCCAAATGCAATATTTTACGGTGACCAAATGTATGCCTTTCTGTAATAAGATGGTTTGCGAATGTTGAATCTGTCTTCTTTAGTTTATATGACCTCATGTGTTCTTTTTCCCGTATAATAAAACTTCGACCAGTCTGACCTATATATACACTTTTACAATCATTACAATATAATTTATACACTCCTGATTTATTATTGATATCTGTTTTAGGCTTTGCGTTAAAAATGAAATTACTTATTTTTACATATGGTTTGTAAGCTATACTAACATTACTATTATTTTTTGAAATTATATTTCCAATTTGCTCGCTTATTTTACCGAAGTAAGTTAACGAGACAAATTGTTTCAAATTAGCACTATCTTTAGGATATACTAAACTAAGGGCCACTTGTAACTGTTTTTTCTTTAGTATACTGTCAATTACGCTACTTTTATAACTGTTGTTTACCGCTATTTGTTTTATAGTATTGATTTCACGAACAAAAGATTCATTAGACAAAGGAATGTTTATTGCTCTATGTATCATAGAATTAAAAAATGAATGTTTGTGTGTCTTATGGTATAGTGAATCTTTGGGAATAATGCAGTCAGTGAAAGTAGGTTTACGATATATATCAAATTTTAAGTTCTGATCTAATTTGTTTAATTTGAAATCCAGGAAGTTAATACTGTTATTCTCTTCTATTTCTACTGTAAAATTGATATTAGAATGGATTGAATTTATGTAGTTCAGAAATGTTTGTAGTTGTCTATGAGTACCCTTAAAGCAAGCTAGGATGTCGTCTACATACCGATACCAAAATTTAATATGTGTTTTACATAGTTGTGATGAAAGAATTTTTTCTGTAATATGCTTCATGAAAATTTCAGCTAATAGAGGACTTAGAGGTGAGCCCATTGCCAGACCTTCTATTTGTTTGTAGAATTTGTTGTTAAATGTAAAGTAACTTTGGTTGGTGACTAACTCCGTTAGAGATATGATTTCGTGTATAACAACCGGGTTTGTATTTTTCTTTACTAATATGTTTTCTATTAACCTTAAGCATTCCTTATGTGGTATTTTTGAAAACATGTTGGAAACATCAAATGATACCAGGATTTCGGTCTTTTGTATATTACAATCTTTTAATTTAGCTGTTAACTGTATTGCGTTTTTTATGGAAGAGCTATCTGTAAATTCGGTATATTGTCTAATTATTATGTTTAATTTTTCGGCTAATTTTTTATTGGGGCAAGAAATAAACGAAACAACTGGTCTGATGGGTGCTTCCTCTTTGTGAATTTTTACTAAATCGTATAATTTAGGGGGGGAAGGATTCATATGGTCACCGTAAAATATTGCATTTGGCCAAGAAAGGTCGTAAATTAAATCTTTTAGAGGCCCTAGAAATTTTTAAAAGCCGTAACACAATAGATATCGTTTTAAACGACCTATATATACACCTCTTTTCCAATGTTGTATATAATAGTTAAGTATATAGTAGTAACTTTAAATAACACGATAAACCACCCCCGTATATTTTTGTGTCATTTATAAGTTCTATGTAGGCCTGTAACTTTTGCAGTTTGATAATGACATTGTATGTCGAAACCGCGGTCACGATTATATGTGAATAAAGTGGTATAACAAAGTGATTGTTTTATTTTATTTTATTATTTTCAAAATGATTTACCACAAAGTTACGACTACCAGTATTAATTTTCTTATAAAATAGTTGTTGCTCAAAATAAAGAGAATGCAATGCTTTTGGAAAGATTTGTTGATACTTCTTTAACGATATGTGATATTTTTATAAATTTTCAACTTACCATACATTTTTCCTTCGTCCGACAATATAATTTTCCGTCTACCACAAGGCGGGTAGATGGCGAGGGCTTCCTGAAAACTCTGTTCGATATCTGGACTCCAGACACCTTCAGCGTCCGCCGCTGACATATCCTTTTCATCCTAAACACAATAAGACCAAACTATTACCACCGAAATCAAACACTAAACACTATTAACTCTACAAACAACAACACATCTGCACAACCCCCCCGTCAAAAGACACTACTCACTTCGTAATAGTAAGTGAATCTTGGATGATACATGAAAGAATAATTACACGAATCTGTCTCTGTTATTTCAACCGATTTGTGTGCAATAGAGAAATAAATTACCGAATAAAAGCGATGCGTGAAATGTTATCTAAATATTTCGCGTTAATGGTGGCGTATACATATATGTATGTACGTCTGTGAAGTTTTGTGTACAAAATATCGGTTTGACCTAATCGGCAGTTTCCATATTTGTTTCATATTTTACTGTTTTTTTTCGTACTTTTGTTTTTGATAAATCACATTAATGTATCAGCTGTGACGACATTATCTGAATAAATTTACGTACAGAGAACTGATAAACTTAACATAGTATCGTAGAATGGATAACGTCATGAATAGTAACGTAATAATTCTCTGAATTTCAAACAATCTTGACAAAATGCGCCAAGAATTTAGTATTTAAAAAAAATTTAATATCTAAATTCGATTTGATATATTTTCTTCACAATACGAAATGTTTGCAAAAAAAAAATACATCAATATGGTGAATTGTGGAATACGGAGGATGTAATAAAATATTTCAGCAGTTTTGGCTGTATGCAGTCGTTGCAGCACAAAACCGCTTCCAAAGCAGTCGACGAATTAATTAATGCTGTTGTAACTGCTTACGCTGAATTAGACGGAGTCAAAAGTTTGCGCCGTCTATATCTGAAGAAAAATGCGGCTTTCGTCGAAGTTATATACCAACTTCATATTAGCATTATGACTTGCGGCGCTAATTTAATTTTTGGCGCCAAAAATTTTCGCCATCAATATCTGAAGAAAAATGCCACGTTTGCCGAAATTATATACCAACTTCATACTAGCATCAAAACTTGTGGAGCAAATTTTCCTTTTGGTGCCAAAAATTTGCGCCATCGATATCTGAAGAAAAATGCGGCTTTTGCAGAATTTATATACCAACTTCATATTAGCATCATGACTTGCGGCGCTATTTTACTTTTTGGCGCCAAAAATTTGCGCCGTCAATATCTGAAGAAAAATGCGGCTTTCACCGAAGTTATATAACGAGCCATCGAAAAAATTCATAATTGGAGTAGACTGTGAAATTGGGTTGGTACTTTAGCCACTTCCACATAATGGCACATTACTTGATGCTTGAGTTTCATTTGGTTTCATTGTAAAAAAAGGTTATGGCATTGAAATGATACTACAACAAAAAAGAAAGCAAATAATTTATTTAATATCGAAATCATAATCAAAATTTACATATAGCTACAGAAGTTGTTGAAAATGTTGTCCATTTACATCTAAACACAAACCAACTCAACTTTTTAACTTTGAAAAATTTGACACAAACTTATAGTTTCAATGTTAAATAATAATGTCATTATGTGGAAGTGGCTAAAGTACCAACCCAATTTCACAGTCTACTCCAATTATGAATTTTTTGATGGCTCGTTACAACTTCATATTAGCATCATGACTTGCGGCGCTAATTTTCATTTTGGTGCCAAAAATTTGCGCCGTCGATATCTGAAAATGCCACGTCTTCCAAAATTATATACCAACTTCATACTAGCATCAAAACGTGTGTAGCAAATTTTCTTTTTGGTGCCAAAAATTTGCGCCATCGATATCTGAAGAAAAATGCCACGTTTGCCGAAATTATATACCAACTTCATACTAGCATCAACACTTGTGGAGCAAATTTTCTTTTTGGTGACAAAAATTTGCGCCATCGGCATCTGAAGAAAAATGTGGCTTTTGCAGAATTTATATACCAACTTCATATTAGCATCATGACTTGCGGCGCTAATTTACTTTTTGGCGCCAAAAATTTGCGCCAATATCTGAAGAAAAATGCGCCTTTCGCCGAAGTTATATACAACTTCATATTAGCATCATGACTTGCGGCTCTAATTTTCTCTTTGGCGCCAAAAATTTGCGCCGTCGATATCTGAAAATGACACGTTTTCCAAAATTATATACCAACTTCATACTAGCATCAAAACGTGTGGAGCAAATTTACTTTTTGGCGCTAAAAATTTGCGCCATCGATATTTGAAGAAAAATGCAATTTTTGCTGAAGTTAGAAACCACCATTCAACTAACATAATGATTGAATAAAATCTTCTTGGCTCACCAGCAGTGTATGATAGAAACTATGAGAATTGATGTTTGTAAGAACTATCGATTGCCCCATATGGGAAAGGATCACTTACAAAGAAATGGGATGCTACCTTTTGTTATTAATTTTGAGATGGATCTTGTGACGAAAGTCCAAAATATGGTGGATTTAGTTTAATTTCTCGTTTAATAAGTTTTAAAGTTAAATTTGTTTTGAGAAAATGTACACTAATTTATGACGAAAACAAATCTAAAATCGGACACTTATTTCTGGACGGAGGGAGTATAAAATAATAAATCATATAAATGAATAAATAAAAATTGGTATTTTGGAATCGAAAATAAAATCCAATAAAATGAAAGAAAGGAACACAAAAACAAACTTAAAACACCTGATGTACAGCCAGCGAATGAGAACTTTAAATGATAAAGTGTTTGTAAACAGCTTTCATGAAAGTCGTACGATCCGTTCACAGTCAGTTTTCGAAATTAGGCTTGTCATCGTTATGTCTGTTTATACCAAGCGAATAAGATCATTCCTGAAATTAAAAAATGCAGCGAGCAGAATTTTTTTGGAAATGCACATATTTATATGTAACGTTACGGGACGGCAAGTAACATATTTAGATGCTTGTTTTGTTTACGTCCAAAATATGTAAACAGGTTCGTGCTTACAACTTGTGTCTGTGTTGTGTGTGTGTAAACTACATGTAAGACGATTATAAATAGAGAAAACGCACGCTTTCCTTTATCGCTGTTGTTTGTTCGATGCAACCAGATTGCGTTAACAAGAGCAATTTTCTTTTTCCTGGGACTTGCTCTTAATGCATCGAAACTATGCCGGTTATTTTACGTATGTAGGTTTTTACTATATAAAAAGCTTTGATGTATTGGATTCTGATCGCAATCATGTAATTTTAATTCCATTAAAAGATTAGAAATTAGGTAGTAAATATTGTGTTGATCGCTAAACTAGAAATACTAGTTCTAATGCATGATTTTTGTATTCTCAGTTAGCATGAAGAAAGAATTATTATTGTTAATCATCTAAGTATTATTAATTAAATTGAAGTAGTTTTTTTGCAAACTATACAAGTATATTCCTTAGTAATTTATTTCATTCTTCAGTGCATTTCACCTTCTTACAATTCTCTATTTCTTTATAAATAAGTATTGGCGCTAAGAAATAAGTAATTAAACTTCTAGTTTCAAAAATTCTATTATTGTAAATACCACTACAATATTGTTTCGCCATACAATGGCTTCATCAGGTGGATGAAATACTGAATATGTACAATACAAGTTTGAATATTTATGTGAAAATTATTGGGGAAATGGTGGAGGAAAAATTTTTACAATCTTAAATTTAGTAGAGGGGAGTTGTTTAAATCTAGTTGGTCATTTAAAGCTAATCCTAAACTATTGTATCTATTAATTTCTAAGTTTTCTTACAGGTTAAGTTTTTTACTTTTTTATTGAATGTGTAAAATTTAGAAATCTATATTAAATCTATGATTGATATCTATACAATGACTTGCGAAAGTTGAATCTGTTTTCTTTTCTTTATGGCTTCTCTCGTGTTCTTTCATCCTAATTTTGAATGTCCTCCCCGTTTGTCCTATGTATACCTTATTACAATCTTCGCATGTAAACTTATATACACCAGAGTTTGATTCTTTGTCTATTTTATCTTTGTTGTTTTTAATAATGTTCTGTATAGTATTGTCTGTTTTAAATGATATATGTTCGTTATTAACTTTTTTAATGAAAGTACCAATTTTTTCCGAAATTTTTCCTAAGTAAGTGATTGAATTATAGGAATTAATTATCTTGTATTTTAATTTTGGATAAACTAAGGAAAGGGTTTTAGATTTTTGTTGGCTATTTAGGATGTTATTGACAATATTTATAGCGTAACCATTGTTTAATGCTATTGTGTATATTCTATTTAGTTCAAGGTCGAAATTACTTCTACTTATGGGTACATGAATTAATCTATATACCATTGATTGGTATGCTGATAATTTGTGTGTTATAGGATGAAGAGAATTAGCGTGTATTGTCAGAATTTGAAGTTTTCTAAAGCTTCGCATGTGCACCAATCTTTAATTACTAAATTAGTTAAAAAACAGCCTACTGTAACGAGGAAAGTTTTTGAAGGCACGCTATGTACAAACGTAACGATATGTTCAAAAGTTATCATTACATTTTCAAATAGGTAATCGTTACTTTGGGTCCGCTTGTGTAACGAATAGTAATGTACCGAATAGTTACATTTTCGACATTATTACCAGCCACTACTTTGTCAATATGTCCGACAAAGAATAATCTAGTATCTAAATGTTAGATCTGGGTCCTTTGCAGATGAGCAACGTGAAACTGATTTGTCATTCACTACGTAATAAAATGTAGTAGCGTTAATTTTTCGTGAATAATTAATAGTACGATGTAAAATACATCTATTCAATAATTAATAGCTCTGTATTTATTTGAATTGAGGTATAGTTGGTTCTACTGACACCAAACACTAAAATACTAATGGCACGGAGATCATTCTGCGATTTTAAACAGTCCTGAGTAATGTCGATACTGTGAAAGATCTAAAGATTCTGCACTCATTTATGTTCGTACTATTTTTAATAAAAATTAAAAATAGTACAGGCCCCAAATTAGACCATTGTGGAACACCCAATAGCAGACTAAATGTGCATGACTGAACTCCGCGATATTCGGCAAATTGTTTTCTGTCAACAAGTAGGATTCAAAGAATTTAATCAGTGCTGGTGACTGGGCAATGGTAGCTGGTTTCTCCACAAGAATATAATCGTCAATTTAACTGAAAGTCTTTTGATAGTCGGTTAGATTATATATACTTGACCTTGTTTATCTATAATTTATGAAGAATTAGGGGCCTAATAATATAAAATCAATGGTAGCAGTACTATTATTTAAATGTAGATGGCGTCACGATAGAGTACTTCTCACATTGCAGTCCAAATGGACAATTATACGTTGTCCGTGTAGGAAACCTAAGGGATTTGTTTGTGTATATGCCAAATGGAATCACCTAAAACATTGTATATCCTAGAGCCTGGCAATGAACTTAAAATTGAATACAACAGTAATTGCAATTTATGTAATCCAAACCATAAAAATAATAATGTATATGTATATATCTAATTTTAAATAAATATAATTGATATCAATCTTTCAATTGTGTTCATTTAGGTAGGAATATATCGCAATACGGGAATATAGTGGGAATGTAAGTTAGTTGGTCGCTAGGTAGGTCGGCTGTCACGTTCACTTATCACTAGAGCTGAGGAAGTTATAACTTCTAACTTCATTCACCTAGTTCAAGTAGGTAGTATATATAAAATATATGCAAAATATGTGCTGCCAGGATTTGAAAGGCTGTGTGACAAGATTTTAATAAATCGAGGTTTCTTTTGTTTTCGTAGCTTTTATTGCATTTGGTTATCAAAATAATATAATAAATAGTAATAAACACAGCTTCTAATCTAGTAATATATTATCAGAATGTGTTTTTCTGGATTTTAGTTAAATTTACACCTTGTTTTAGAATATTGTGAATGAACACTTTACAATTGACTACTTACAACATGGAAATTCAATGAAACTAAAACTTCAACACTAATAAAAGGCCTTTGTTGTTTATAATAATAGTTCTTAACGACAGTAATAAAATTTTCTAAGAATAGGAGCTTTACTTCAGCTCCAAAATGTCCATTTTCGATCAATTATGGAAGTTATTCGTAGAGTTGCACACTTTGTCTCGAATGCATGTATTGTAAGGACGGCTTGTCGTTAAAATATTACGATTCGTTTTAAGTTTAAATTGAATTCACAACCAAATACAAATACATGCGTATTATTATTTATGATCCATAAATACAAATGGCTATTATGATTTTGTATAATAACAATATCCAGTGCATACTAAAATATCACTCTATTAATTTATGAGATCCGGCAAATCATTTCAGAGAATATTCAGATAAATAGTTAAATGTGGGGATGCACTACATACGGTCCTGCCGTACCGCAAACATCCTCAGCTCTACTTATCACTTATGTTAGTTATGTTATTTTGAAGTCTGTCAAATTGATTAATCGCACCCCACTTCTCCGATCCTAAAGCGCCAATCCCATAATTTTTTATATTCGCAGTAAGCGCGTTTTTACTATAGCAAGTGTTCATTTGACAAGTCAATCTAGGTTACTTTGAAATTTTGATAGAATAAGACGCAAATATATTAGTATGTGTTTGTTGTTCCGTAAACGTAAATCCAAATGACATTTGATAATGTCAATCACAAATATCAGTTAGTGCATAAAATAATCGTGCGTCGATTCTGGTTTAAATAAATTGCTTCTCAGTTTTAAAATGGCTTTCACTTTAGAATATAAATTTTTTTTAGTCCAGGCTTATTTTCGAAGTGGTAATAAAATTGATGGTTTATGGGTTTATTCAGTTCAAGATTGCATGGTAGAATTTCAAGTTGAGTTTCCACATTTTGTAATAGATTATATACAATTTAAGAATACTTTGGATAGAACTTTAAAACTTTTTTCTGAAACTGGTAGTCTCTTAAGAAAATCAGGCAGCGGAGCAGTTAAGAAACGTACGCCTCAAGTTGTCAATCGTGTTGAAGAAATAATGGAAAGTAAACCACAAACATCTGTTCGACATTTGAGTCAACAAATAAACCTTTCTGTTGGTACAACTCACAAGTTATTAAAAAAAGACATGCAACTTTATCCATACCGTGTCACAGCAATACAAGAATTGTTAGAAATTGATTACCCACGTAGACTACAGTTTTGTAATTGGTTTGTAAATATGAACAATAATGGAGAACTTTCGCAAAGAGTCATCTTTACTGATGAAGCATGGTTTTATAAAACGGGATACCTAAATTCACAAAATAAAAGAATTTGGAGTAGTGAAAATCCACATGTAATTAATGAAGAATCACTACATCCAGAGAAAATTGGTGTTTGGGCAGCGATAAGCCTTGGACCAATATTTTCTCAGGGAACGTTAACTGCCAAAGGTACCGTACGGAAATTTTACAACCATTTGTCAATCAGTTGCATGATGATGAATTACAAAATGCATATTTCCAACAAGACGGAGCACCTCGTCACTGTGCTGCAGAATATTTGTATTATTTAAGAGAATTTTTTGATGAGCGTATAATTACTCGAAATACTGAAATTGCCTGGCCTACACGTTCATGCGATTTAACACCTTGCGACTTCTTTTTGTGGCCTTATCTAAAAAATAACATATTTCGAACACCTATATTTAATTTGAATGATATGCTACAGAGAATCGAACAGAAATGCATGGAAATTAATAACAATCCAGTAATGTTGCAGAATATCATCAGAAATTTTGAATGGAGGATTTTAAAGTGCATTGATCTTGAAGGACAGCATTTTCAACATTTGTTATAGTTTTCAATAAATACCTATTATTTGTTATTTATTTGTACGTATGAAACTGTCAAAATATACGACTTCGTAGGTTAAGTAGTAAATTTTAATTTACGACATACTTCAAAATGTTCTCAGTAAATCACATGCTACTAGATTGACTTTTCAAATGAACACTTGTTATATATACTCAAACTAGTCATTGCAAACAATTGTCAGGTTAAACTAGATATATTATAAAATGAATCGGGTGATGTTCATACAGAACTAATGCAATCCATACTTCGGAGAAGTTAGTGCATTAAAATAAAATCAGTTCTTCTAAAATGTTTAATGCCCGTTTTACATCAAAACATTTATCAAAATCTTTTGTATTCGTCAATGGTCATACATCATTGTATTTAAATTGTTTTCCTTGATTATTTTCTAAGCAACAAGTATCCTTCTGATCTGTAAACGGTAATTATTTGAGTTTTTTTTATGAAATTTCTCGCTGGCGTATTAAATATCTATTGTTATATCAGTATGGATTTTTGTTTTGAATTAATCTTTTTCTGTTTTTTTAATATGTTTTATGATATCCAATATATATATATAAACAATTATAAAAATATTTTGTTCTTTTCTTAATATACAACAACACTTCGGTTCGGTTTTCTTTAATATTTTCTACACAAAAGTAGCCTTTAGATCTGTAAACGTTATTGGATGCATTTTTATGAAATTCATCGCTAGTATATTAACTATTTAATTAAACTTCGTCACATCAATACCTGGCAGTTTCATATAAGCATGTAATTATTTTGCATTCAACAAAATGCAAAAATTTACCGTTTTATATAAGCGTTTAAGAGTTCCACTCTATAAATGATCTAATTACTAACTGGAATACTTTGAAAAATTATGATTAACAAGTATAAATGCGCTTATTATCCGGTTCATTTGTTATGGAAAGCTACTTCTGTGAATTTGTGGTCTGAAGTATAAGTATTATAAGTACCTACTTTCTTCGCATCTGAAGGCTCGTTAGGCGTTGCAAAGTTTTAATTATATCTACATCCACTTACATACACCAATAGGCACATAATATATGATACAAAATTAAAATAAATTCATCAATATTTTTATTAAATATATTTTTAATGTATTGGTTGCACTGTTTCAACATAATTTGTCGTGATTTAATTATTTTGAGTCTTAAATCAAGGCCAATATGAATACTGCATATAGTCTTATTTAAGGTGTAAGGGATAATGTACAGTTTGTTTCCAAATTAATGTCTTCTCCTAGTCACCGTTGAATATCAATTTAACATTGTAAAATGGACCTGTCCGTTTGTTCACGAACTGTACATTTATGCAACGATATTGTTGCATAAATGTTTGTAAATTAGCATGTTTTTGATGGACAGTAAAGGTAATACTTACGTCGCTGACATCTCCGACATCGAGATTTTTCGCATCCGGACCCGGGCCATTGGCTTCGGCCGGCGGGCCGGTGACTGGAGTCCACGGCGAACTAATTGTGCCAGGTGAAACAACACTTCCTGAAACAAAAGACAAATACATTCCTTAAAATTTCGTGTTAGGTAACAATTTCATATTAAAATTTTGAAACAAAAGTATCGATGTGTTTAAGAAAATGCAAAAATAATTTAATACGTATTGTAGTGATTATTTCCCCGAAGATAATTTTAAAAATTTAACAATTTCGTTATGTACATTTATAACCATGATTGTATATTTTGTATGTGTACTTTTGATTAGGGCGTTCCCGGATGTAGATGTGCCTGGATCATATTTTGATGTATAATGATATTTTTTATGACAACATAATTTGAAACATACTTGAGTGGGTAAAACCTCACAAATTTAGTGAGGTTTTACCCACTCAAGTATGTTTCAAATTATGTTGTCATATACATATTCGGATCACGCCGACAAGTAGTGAAGACACGAGAATACAGTTTTTTATAGATACGGTGGTTACCGACTATAGAAAACACGTCTGCTTCGGCTGTTATTATGTCGCTGAATATTCCTTCACGCTCTGTCTGAATAATTTCGGCTAGATAGTAACGTAGTTATGTTTGTTTTGAATGTGTCTCTTCTCCAACAGGGGCGTACCGACGAACATGCAGAAATGTGAAATACGTATCTACGTCTTTGGAGAAGATACATTCAAAAATACATAAATGAACTTGTATTGTGTTCTTCACACCCCATTTTTAATAATATTTTTTTTATATTATTAAAAATACTTTTGATATTTTTTATGTTCATCGTGCGCTATGCATATTTCCGTTAGAGATATTTTTGTATTCGAGTGGGTCGGTTCAGTCTGAAGATAAAAAACTTATTTTTTTATCTTTGATATTCTTGTAACTTCGAGTTTCTTTTGTTTTATAGTGCTTTGTGATTTAAAGTCATTATCGATTTAATTACGAGTGTTTGTATCTCGTATTTTGTTTTATAAATTTAAGATTTTATTTTATTGCTTTTTATTGTAATTTAATTGTAATTTTGATGATTTAGATTTATGAATTTATATCTATTTTAGTTTAATAGATAGATGGTGAAGAAAACTATCATATTTTTTATAAAAGGGTTTTTTATTGTCACGTTGTTCTAGAACATTTTGAATTAAGGTTGGTGGGAGTTTTATGCTTGTGTTATTGCGCACGAGTGAACGTTATTTTCGCGTTTGACAATTTTGGATCTGTTTACGTCTTGAATTTGGGGTTAATTAATTTTTGAAATTGAAAGTTTTCTAAACAATCTATTAGGACTTATTTTGCCCGCGTTTCATTTGAGGTTTTCATTGTATGCGTGTTAATTATCATACAATCTTTTTCTTCTGTGCTTCTGTATAAATGATGCATTAGCTGTCTTTACATTTGGTAAAGATTTTTTTTTAGTTTTTTTTTTTAATAAAATATGTCTTGAATTTTTTCTAAATTGTATTTATTTCCACGTTCCTTTACGGGAAACCCTGGATGAAGAGGAGTCTCATTTAAAAAGAAAAACTGGCTGAGTTCAAGTTCGGACATATTGTGGTGAATAGTGGACTATCTTCCTAATTAAACCCACTACACACAGCAGTATGTAGAATTGATAAAATTATAAAATTCTTAATTTTATTATTAGGGATGCCTGTTTTAATGAAATTACTTTATTACCTATTTAATCTGATTTTTGCACAATGGTAGATTGACGCTTAAACTTCTATTAGTGTGCGAAGAATATCCAACAGATTTAACGTAAGCCGTATGAAGAACTTTACACAATTTCGATTTGTATACAGCCTACATGTACAAGTTTTAAAACCTGGCGACTATGCACCAAGACTATTATTTATATAAAATGGTTTTACATATTAGACGTAAAGAAATCTTCTATTTTATAGAAGGCTTTATGTATTAGATTATGTTTTATTAGACCTGAATTTAGTCGCGAGTTAGTGACAGATCGAAGACTTTGTCGGAAAATATTGTTTAGTCATGAAGTTTCACTCGAAACTGCATCAATAATACCAGGAATTAACATTGTTAGAGACTTGAGACTAGATTTTCAGTGAACGTTTGGTGCGTTCTGTTTCGTTGATCCGTTTATAATCGAAGAACGTCTCACGGGCGTTCATTATTTACGTTTCTTGGAAAATGACCTTCCAGCATTACTGGATGATTTTCCTGTTAAGGCTGCAAACAGACGCATTTAAAAGGACGTTGCACAGAAATCTTAAATTTTTCCTAAGGTGTGACTGCAATGTAATATTAACGATAAAACCAACGCTAAAGAGAGAGACAGCACAATGTACAGACAATCGTAAGTCTTATCTCAACAAAAAAGAATTAAGACAAATTTGTTTTTTCACTGACATATTATACAGACATGCGGGTAGAAAAGGTCAAGTTGAAATTTTGCAGTTGTAATTGTTTGTTTAAGAATGTAATGTTCATGTGTTATTTATGAGTTGCTGGTGACAATTATGTGTGGGTTAATTAGTGGGACTGCCGACACTTCAATATTTTAGTATAAGAGTAAAGTGTATATTGCATGTTTATAGCTACTCTTGATAAAATCATAAATATATTGACGAAATATTGAGTAAGAACATTTGAGTTTTAATGAAAGCAGACCGATAACCCAAATAGTAGTGAATTTATATTAGTATGGTCAAGAAATTTTCTAGAATTATATATATATATATATATATATATATATATATATATATGAAATAATCAATTTTATTGTCCTTGTACGTCACTTTTATTATTTTTTGGAACTCTACATTTTTATCTCCGGAAGAAGCAACAAAGTTGTTGCGAAATATAGGGATAATTAATAAATGAGTTTTTAATTGACAGACCGCTTGCCCGCTAATTTATTTTATTCTATACCTATATGTATATCATTAGACTTTTTATTAAATTTATTAACTTAAAATTGCTTCTAGTAACACATTCTGAAGTTGTGGCAGTTATGTTATGGGACACCTGTTATTTCTATCTTCTTAATGGTCTCGGACAATAATTGTTTTTAGTCAATTAAGACTTTTGTTGATTAATGTTGTTAGTTTTATTTACAAATATTGGATTAAGTTCTGTAATTATTAACGTATAGAAAATAAGTTTTGAGAAAAACTTTTGACGAGGAATCTTATTACCAAAAATTGTCCAAACTAGTTACCACTGGGCTAGAAAAAATGCTCGTTTGTTAGTTACTATGGTGACATGTTAGATATAGTCAGAAATAGTTTTGAAAGATGTCATACAAGATTGAAATACGCAAGTCTATATATAATTTAGTTGGACGAGTATCTAAACGGGAGATTGTTAACATTTTTCGAGACCAAAATATTGGACTATCAACCATTTACCGCACAATTAAGGAATGTGCAGAAGGTATGCCATGCATGAATTTACCGAAAAGTGGACGACCTCCAGTTTTGGCCCCACATGAAGTAAACAGACTCATCCAATCTGCTCAAGACAGAGTTGGGACGTCTACGCGCACTTTAGGCCGTAGATTTGGAATTGCGCATAGGACTGTTGGCAGAATTTTGACTAAAAATTAGAATTTCGAAAAAGAAGGAAGTGTCCCAAATACACGCAACCCAGCTAGAGATAATCCCCAAATGCTGTCGAACATTAAGGGGTCAGTCAACATTTTATTGGCAACATAGTTATTGTTTTAAACGATGAGAAATATTTCACATTATTAAATTCGGAAATAAAGGGTAACGATGGTTTTTACACGTCCAATATTGCAAATTGTCCTGACAACGTAAAATTCAAACCGAAAGCGAAATTTGCCGACAAGATTATGGTCTGGTGCGCTATTTCTCAAGCAGGAATTTCAAGACCTTACGTTGGGAGAGTTAGAGGTGTAGCTGTGGAATGCAAACGTCTATATTCTATCTAAGTCGATAAATTCCATTAATGCTCACCATCCAAATGATGATGTAATATTCTGGCGCGATCTGGCTTCATGCCATTATGCTAGAATTACTTAAAACTGATTAACGGAACGTAACGTGAATTATGTACTTAAGGAAGACAATCTCCCCAACGTACCCCAGGCGCACGCCATTAAGGAATTTTGGGCACTACTGGTCAGGAAAGTTTATGACAAGGATTGGGAAGCCCAACATGAAACACAGTTACGGGCCAGAATATTCCAGAAGATTCGAAAAATGAATATAAACGTCGTCCAGAGAATGGGCTCTTATCAGTTTTGTGAATTTAGTTTGTGTATAATAATTTCGCAATGTTTAAATTTTAATAAAATTTTTACTGTCAATCGATTTTTCCTTAAGATTTGTTTCCCAAAACTTGTGATCGATACGTTATTATTATTAATAAGAACCTTGTAATAAAAATCGTGAAATTTTACCTTGATATTTAGTTATGGTAAATTAAAATAAATAGCAACAAAGACTAAAACTAAACTATATTATAAATCAATCAAAATATAAAATATTGTACTAAAAAAAATAAATTGATAATTTAAACGAGTGTCTTTCTGAACAGCCAGGATAATCCTAATTAAACAAGATATTATATTCGAAAATCCAACGATTACGCAATTTTCCGAGATAACATATACATTTCAATAATCCGAACACTTCTTAAATATCAAATTAATTCTTCTATAATTAGTATGACGTGCGCGCCATCTTTCGGACCGGTTAGAACCCGTCCAGTAAGTAGAACGTACCGTTAAATTACAGGAAATATAAATATTTTTTTTTATAATTCATTTAGAACTGCAAAATAAACGGATCGAAGTAGTAAAGCGCCTTTCCTATCGTTTTCACGTCGAAAATAAAAACCCGCACCGATTAATTTACGTAAAGATGCACGCTGAAAAAAGCCTGAAATATTTCACGATATAAACAATCGCTTTTGATAGTAAACACGTGGCAAAGATCCACTTGATCGCGCTCAGAGTAAATAATTTTTATACAAACGATGTGTTGAGTGAGATTTTAAAATGTCTGTAACAACTTCCTGTTTATATACATATGTGGGTGTGAAAAAAAAAGTTTCTAGGGAAATTGAGGTTTTTCCAGAATTAATTTCCTAATTTTTTGAGAGAGTTTCTATGTATTTACTTTTTGTTTAGATTTTATATTGCTTAATGTGAAGCTGAAAGATTTGATTTCTGTTTTTTTTTTTAAATAAATTACACTGGTCAACAAATTTTTTTAAATGTTTCTTTAGAAACTATGTATAATTTCCGTTTCTTTTATAGTTCTAACAACACTAAAAACAACAAATTTATCATGGCATGTCAGGTTTTGACAAAAAAGATTGAAAAGTAAATGAAATAAGATTACATTACATGGAGCTCTATGGTATCGTCCGGTTAAAAAGGTTTTTCTTCTTACTTTTATTTTAAACTGTCCTTCGGCACTTTCTAATACCAATGCCTAACAATAATTGCAAGCTGTTTTTCACTGTTCCATTTGCCCTGATAACTTTTCATCACGTAGGCGAGATTCCGAGGGAAAAAATTCAGATGCGAATGCTAAAAATGTATTTTAAGGCTCATGTTACAGCCCAATTAATGGTAATTTTTAAGAAGTTCATTGACAAGTATTATACCAGGGATAAGCTGAATTTATTGAGAATAAGAAAATCTAGTCGACTGAAAAATAATCATACAGTGTTTATTTAGAGCAGAGGCTCCCAAACTTTTCTTTCCCATAGACCACTTTGAAAGTTTTGCTGGTTCCGGTGGACCCCCTGCAGCTACATTTCTACCATATTCCCAAAACTCCGCAAAAAATGTGAAGATTAGATCTAACTATGGAAATTTGCGTTGCGGCTGAGTTATTGGTGGTAATTGATTGTGCTATGAGTGGTTGTCAAAAAAGTAAAGTTAGCCAATCAAAAAAGTGATTCCATCCAACTTTACTCCTTTGACATCTACTCACAGCACAAGAAACCAATCAATTCTCACATATTTTATTTAGAAAACTCCCCATTCGGAGTGGTAAAAATAAAAAGAAAAATAGTATATTTCCTTGTGTTGTATTTATTCAAATATGTAATTATTACACTATTAATTATATTATGTGATAACAGTCCTAATATAAGTAAAATTAAATATTAATAACGTAACGTAACTTCTACAATGACAATCACAAAATAGTCATAATTTTGGTGGGAGGGATGTACTTGATGGATTGACAGCAAATTATCAATATTTGGCTTCAGTTTTGTTAGGAATAACCGCAAATCTCCCCGTTCTGTGATATTCAATCTGCTCCTTTTATTTTGTTAAAAGATTTGTAACGACACTAAAACTTTTCTCGACAAGATATGACGAGGGAAACGCTATCAAAAGCTTTCTCGCAATTCCCCACAGTCCAGGATATTTTTCGGGTATTTCTGCCGGCAGCCAAAATGTTGTACTGAATATGGAATATGCAAGTTTTTACAAGTAATAGTCGCTGAGCTTCTTAAAATATTATAGGTGAACTCAAGTTAGTTCTTCACTATCGAAACCAGATAAATTTTCGTGGACCCCCGCTTACGAATTGTGAACCCCCATTTTTTTGTCACGCCAACGTAGACCACCGTCTAGTCTCCCGTTAGACGGTGGTCTACGACCCCCTGGGGGTCCACTTGGACCACTTTGGGAATCAATGATTTAGAGCAACTCTTTATCTGTCATTTGACATTATAAACGGTTTGTCAGCATTCGTCAAATAAAAACTTGTTAAAAACTCGTTTATAAATCTTGTTATAGTTAAGTTATATATATGTTTTCTCTAATTCTTCTGTACCAGTTAAAAAGGATTGGCTGGCGCAATTTTCATTTAAAATACCAATCAATAAGTTGGAAATATAGCGTCCACAACTGTCTGTTGTCTCATCGACTACGAAATAAATATAATTTTTCTCCAATTGTCAAAAAAAGTGACGTTTTTTTCATGAATCTCAGTACGCAAAGTGTCATTTTTTAACCGTTAAAAAAACTTTTTTTATTGTGAAAATTTGTTTCATGTTGAAATCTCGATTTGACGGGCAAAATGCTAGAAATTGCTTGATTTGCTATTTCATCCACTTTTAGGATTTCGCTTGCATCACTGATTTCTATTGGGACCCAAATTTCACATTCAAATTTTAACTGACTTGCACAAATTTCTTACCAAGGCTGCACTGTGACTATATTCTGTCATCGGATAACAACTATAACGACAAGATGTTATTATTTTTGACTGATGCGGCAGCTTATAACAAGTGTTCATTTCAAAAGTAAATCTAGGTTACTTTGAAATTTTGATAGAATAAGACGCAAATATATTAGTATGTGTTTGTTGTTCCGTAAACGTAAATCCAAATGACATTTGATAATGTCAATCACAAATATCAGTTAGTGCATAAAATAATCGTGCGTCGATTCTGGTTTAAATAAATAGCTTCTCAGTTTTAAAATGGCGTTCACTTTAGAACATAAATTTTTTTTAGTCCAGGCTTATTTTCGAAGTGGTAATAAAATTGATGGTTTATGGGTTTATTCAGTTCAAGATTGCATGGTAGATTTTCAAGTTGAGTTTCCACATTTTGTAATAGATTATATACAATTTAAGAATACTTTGGATAGAACTTTAAAACTCTTTTCTGAAACTGGTAGTCTCTTAAGAAAATCAGGCAGCGTGCAGTTAAGAAACGTACATCTCAAGTTGTCAATCGTGTTGAAGAAATAATGGAAAATGAACCACAAACATCTGTTCGACATTTGAGTCAACAAATAAACCTTTCTGTTGGTACAACTCACAAGTTATTAAAAAAAGATATGCAACTTTATCCATACCGTGTCACAGCAGTACAAGAATTGTTAGAAATTGATTACCCACGTAGACTACAGTTTTGTAATTTGTTTGTAAATATGAACAATAATGGAGAACTTTCGCAAAGAGTCATCTTCACTGATGAAGCATGGTTTTATAAAACGGGATACCTAAATTTACAAAATACAAGAATTTGGAGTAGTGAAAATCCACATGTAATTAATGAAGAATCGCTACATCCAGAGAAAATTGGTGTTTGGGCAGCGATAAGCCAAAGGCGAATCATTGGACCAATATTTTTTCAGGGAACGTTAACTGCTCAAAGGTACCGTACGGAAATTTTACAACCATTTGTCAATCAGTTGCATGATGATGAACTTCAAAATGCATATTTCCAACAAGACGGAGCACCTTGTCAGTGTACTGCAGAATCTTTGGATTATTTAAGAAAATTTTTTGATGAGCGTATAATTAGTCGAAATACTGAAATTGCCTGGCCTGCACGTTCATGCGATTTAACACCTTGCGACTTCTTTTTGTGGCCTTATCTAAAAAATAACATATTTCGAACACCTATATTGAATTTGAATGATATGCTACAGAGAATCGAACAGAAATGCATGGAAATTAATAACAATCCAGTAATATTGCAGAATATCATCAGAAACTTTGAACGGAGGATTTTAAAGTGCATCGATCTTGAAGGATAACATTTTAAACATTTGTTATAGTTTTCAATAAATACCTATTATTTGTTATTTATTTGTATGTATGAAAGTGTCAAAATATACGACTTCGTAGGTTAAGTAGTAAATTTTAATTTACGACATACTTCAAAATGTTCTCAGTAAATCACATGCTACTAGATTGACTTTTCAAATGAACACTTGTTATGTTAAAAACAGAGAAGTTATTAAAGCAATCTTATCCCAATATGCTACACGTTACCTGTGCAGAACATGCATTACACAAAGTATGTACATACATCAGGAGTCATTTTCCAAATGTTGATGAGTTAGTTTCATAATTTAAAAAAATATTTCTCAAAGCTGAGACAAAAAGTTGATGTCATATTTAGCAGAAATCCAAATTTGAATATATTATATTAATTCTGCACAGAGCCGATTGCAGAATCTATACATTCGAGGTATGCTGCACTTTTGCAACATTTTAATCACGCATCCATCACCAGTTGTGATGTGGAACGGATATTTTCTATTTGTAAAGACGTTTTAACATCTAAAAGAACTAATTTAACACAAGAGCACCTTGAACAAATTTTTAGTTGTTTATAGTAATGTTTTACACTTTCAATGTTTCACAAAAAATACATAGTTTTGAGTTTTGTTTTTTGTAAATTATTTTTATTCAAAATTCGATACGCAATTCGCTTGTCAGCATTACTTTTGTTTCAGCAGTAGTTGCTGCCGGTTGCCAAACCGTTTATTACATTCACTCTGTTGTGCATTAACAGATATATATTAACTGCATGTGTAGATATGCGCCACTTATGCAGGTGCCCATACGTATCAAATTGTTCAAAACTCACGGATCGCTTACAGAAACAAACTTTTTGCGAATACAAGGCAGACGCCTATGAATCATCAATCGCTCGATTCCGCAATCTGGTAATTATAAAAACTTATAAGATACATGTGTTCGTTTCTTTTGATGTGTGCGAGTTTTCAATCGCACTGTATTTGGTATTAAAATATATTACAATTTAATTAATTAAATGAATGTCTTATATCCGGGTCTTTTTAACAATCACCATCCCTTAGAGCACTGTATAAACTGAATGTACGAACCCAAAAGGAGAGCCCTTTTGTTCCTAACCGCCGTTATATCTCACAAAGTATCCCCTGTAAATATAACCTACAATACCTTTATTATCAATTTAACATTCCTGTCGCTATTAAATTCGAGCATGGAGTAAACAATGGCGAATTTCAGTAGAACGAGCCGTCAGATCGGCACAGAGAGAGATGCTTTTAGGGACAGACATACACGCACACACATATAGTGCGCTTTTGGAGTACGAAAGCGAGTCGACGGCGGTGAGGAGCGAGAGAAGGGCGAGGTGAGCTTTAATAACTTGCCGGTTGCCTGGGGCCGTATTTCATTGCTCGGGTACTTTATCATATCATCCACTAAACTCTAATATTATTTCCCGAAGCATACAGTAGGCGGCGTGGCGGTTTGGTCGTTCGTCGGCTATTATCGAGGCGTCCTATTAAAAGCGTGTTATTTATTGTCTCATCTGCACCTCACTTTAAGCGAGGTCGCTACCTCCTCAACCGTCTCATCCTATTACTAGTGCTGAGGCATTGTCGTAGCCTATACCGGTGCCGGAACACAATATTATCGGTCCGGAAAGAGGACCTTGCGATCCGCGACATTCGGGATTATTTATTGCCGGGCCATTATCACCTATCAACTGCACTTATTGAATGGAAATTAATTGTTAGGGTATTATGGATGAGAGTGTCGAAGGTTAATAAAGATTGCAAACGCTTTTATCTACCAAAATTAAATTAAACAAACAAGGTATTTTGAAAATTGGAAATGTTTGTAACTAAATTATAAAATGCATATAAGGGAAAACTGTAAAAATATCTCTCTTTCTTTTACTCTATTATACTCTTACTCTATTTATAAGTTAGTAAAATGATTACAGGCATGCATATGTGTACATCTATTTCATAGACATGGAGAAAGTTTCTGACAGAATAACAAAAAAGAACGTTTGGCAAATTTTACGAAATAGGGCAATAGAAAAAGATTTAATACAAAATATACAAAGCCTTTACGAAAGAATAGAAAGTTATGTAAGATTAAGAAACGAAAAATCAAAACCTTTGGAGAAAAAAATCGGATTAAGGCAAGGATGTATTCTGAGCCCACTGCTCTTTAACTTAATGCTGGATGAAATCATTAAACGATGTAAAGATTAACTAAAATCCTATAATGTTAGATTCTGGAAGCTAAGCTACGTTGGTCTAACTGAACTATGCTATGCAGATGACATAGTAATATTAGGGGAAACAGAAAACTGCTACGAAGAAATATTAATATCCTGAACGAAATATTAAAATAACAAAATATGAAAATAAATAAACAAAAAACTAAAACAATGTTACCTTTATTTTTCACCCTACCTTTTTTTATAAAACCAAATATAAAAAAGGTTGCCCCACGTTGGGCGCAAAACCTGTTATAGTGCGCACGTAGGCGCAGTCTTGGCGAAAGGTAGAGAAATTTCGACGAAGATTTAAATTTCAAATTTCGGGCCCCACGTTGGGCGCAAAACTTGTTATAGTGCGCACGTAGGCGCAGTCTTGGTGAAGGGTAGAGAAATTTCGACGAAGATTTAAATTTCACAAAAAAAAAGATGTCTTTGTAAAAGTACCTCGATCGACTGTATGTGTGCAACGGAGATGGATGGACCCACAGCTGGTTCGTTTTCTTGTCACCAGATGTTCGGTCAAGACGATGTTGGTTTGATTTTGTCTCCGGCGTTTGCTTGGTTGTGCGTCTTCCTCGTTGGGAAATGTATATATATATATATATATATATATATATATATATATATATATATGTTTTCTTTCAGGTTTCCGCGGGTAGTAGTATGTGTTGTAACTGGATTCCGGGTTTTCTTCCGCGTTTCCATTGTTTGGTCTTTGTAAAGACCGGTGCTGGTTTCTGGACGACGTTTCGGCAAAATCACATTTGCCATCTTCAGGTCTGCGATAACTGTCTGCTTCTGCTTCTGGTTACTCGTAAGTTTACGAGTAACAGATTGTCGTTTGTTTTTAAGTTATTACCACTATCTTTTGTTTTTCATATGGCGGCCATATTTGATTTTGGGTTTGTTAGGTAGTCCTCAAAATGTGCTTTTCAACGATGTATAACATGCCTGAAAAATTTTTATTTATAAGGAAAATATTAATAAAAACGTAAATTAATCTTTAATATGAAATTAGTAGGCTGAAAAATTAAACACCAATGTCAAATGAAAGTGAAAAGATATTCTAAGTATAGCAAACGCCAATTAAGTTGGCGCGAGGAGGGGTAAGTTCGCGCAGGATAAAAAGTAGTGGGGAGATTTGTATTTGGTTTTACATCAAATGTCAGATAATTCTAACCTCTGAGCGTGTATCACTAGCAAAGACATTATGTTCCGTCAAACGTCAATGACAAATGTATTCTGACAATGAAACAAAACGATAACCTGTCAAAGTACAATTAGTGCTGCAGAGATAAGTTAATTAAAACTACTTGTAGTTAGTGATAAGTAATTATTGTCAAGTATTAAGATTTATAATGGCACATACATATTCAAACGAAGAAAAAGTTGATATGTTGGAAGTGTATTTCAAAGCAAATAGAAACACTGAAAATGCGTGCACGAGTTATGCAAAGCGTTTTCCAGAAAGACAACAGCCACACAGGACAATTTTTAGAAGACTAGTTAGCAAATTAAAAAACTTTGGAAGCTTCGAACAAAAACGAGCTAACGATGAAGTTAATGATGCTGATACACGTCGAAATAATATTTTGCAGAACGTTAGGAACAATCCCAGCACATCAGTTCGTCGTGTGACACGAGAAACAGGGATTTCAAAATCTACTGTTCACAGAACCTTGACGAAAAACAAGTATCACCCTTACAAACCAACAATTGTACAAGGTTTAAGTGATAATGACAATCACCGACGATTACAGTTTAGCAGGTGGTACCTTCAAAAATGTGAATATGACGCTAATTTTCCTAGGAAAATACTATGGACAGATGAAACACGATTTACCAATTGTGGAGTGTTCAATAGGAATAACTATCATCATTGGTCTACTGAAAAACCACATTTGGTAAATCAAAGAAGATTTCAAGTTCGATTTGGTTTTAATGTCTGGTGCGGTTTAATTGGTATGACATTTTGTTTACATTTTTTTTGTTTTTTAAACTCTTTTTTTCGTTTTAGATAATCAGTTAATAGGTCCTTTCATCTTTGATTACAATTTAACTGGTAACAGATATTTGGAGCTACTAACAAACGAGATAATGCCTGCTTTGAGGCAAATTATTAATCCCGAGAACATGCAAAACATCTGGTTCCAGCAAGATGGTTGCCCGGCCCATAACACTCGTAACGTGCAACATTTTTTGAGAGAAAACTTTAATGAGAGAGTGATTTCAAATAATGGACCCGTGCAATGGCCTGCGAGATCACCCGACCT
The DNA here is from genome assembly GCA_935421215.2 of Melolontha melolontha. NCBI lineage: Eukaryota > Metazoa > Arthropoda > Insecta > Coleoptera > Scarabaeidae > Melolontha > Melolontha melolontha. The sequence goes on along the minus strand of OW285243.1, from coordinate 117,345,969 downwards.
TATCCCGCTTGACTATTATTTATGGGGTACCACTAAAAACGAAGTATTTGATTTTGAACCGCCAGAAACTCGGGAAATTTTAGAACAAAGAGTACTAGATGTGCTACGATCAGTAAACGGAAACACGCTACGTAGAGTTTGTAACTCTACTCGAACAAGGTGTCAAAATTGTGTGGAACAGAATGGTCGTCATATTGAACAATTTCTTTAAGTGAATGTGAACTTTAAGTTCTGTATCTTTACTTTTTATTTCTATAATTTTTTTATCGTTTCGTTTGTTTACAGTATTACTTAGAATATCTTTTCACTTTCATTTGACATTGGTGTTTAATTTTTCAGACTACTAATTTCATATTAAAGATTAATTTACGTTTTTATTAATATTTTCCTTATAAATAAAAATTTTTCAGGCATGTTATACATCGTTGAAAAGCACATTTTGAGGACTACCTAACAAACCCAAAATCAAATATGGCCGCCATATGAAAAACAAAAGATAGTGGTAATAACTTAAAAACAAATGACAATCGGGGGTTTCTGTTTGTATCAAATAATTTGTTTTAAAAAAGTGTCTGAACAATGTAAAACTTTAAAAGAGGTCAGACTAAGCGTTATCGAGTTATTGAGGAATAACGAAATCGGCAAATTTTTGATTTTTCAAAATATTTAAAAAAGTTAAAGAGTTAGGTCTAATTTGAAATGAGATTTGCCCCGAGTATTGAATTCTGCAAAACATTCCCCATTTAACCGTTGTTCTATATCTTCTAATAACCGAGATACCAATGGTGAGCATCGAAATTGGGACACACGTATAGAGTTGGCGCTGCAAATACAAAGCTTGTTTCAGTATGCAGATGCAATAAAGTGGATAAGATCGGTTAAATATTTGCAACATCAGATATGTTTCAACAGTTTGTTCATGTAATCGCGTTCACCACGCGGAATAAATGTTTTTACAAGGGAGCGTTGAATGATAGTGGGAAGGCTCTTTCATATCGTAACGTGTTCGGTGACTCATTATTAGTATAAATATCAAATTTTGCTATTATTGCGTTAGTACTGTTTGAACTATCATCGACCAAGCAACTCTCAATCGAGAAGAAAGTGTGAAATATGGAAAAAATTGAGTATCGCGACGTTACAAACTTGATGAGTTTGTAACGTGCTTTTTAGCTGTAAATACCTGATGACGTCACTGTGCTGGCGAAACATTTGTCGTCGTTTTACGATTACGTATTAAAAAAGTGAAGATTTAACTAATAATTTTATATTCTCGGCTGTTGTTGCAGATACTTCGCAAATTCAAATTCAACAATTCAAATTCAACAATGAAACATACACACAAATAGAAGGATTACCGATGGGAAACCCGTTAAGCCCGCTATTAGCAGAAATATACATGAATAAATTCGAAGAAGAACTATTCAAGAAAAACACGGTATTAATTCAACAAGTCCATTTCTGGGCCAGATATGTAGACGACGTAATTTGCATATGGAAGGGTACAGATAGGCAATTAACGGAGTTCCTAAAAGTAATAAATTCTATAAACCACAAGATACAATTTACAAAAGAAACAGAAAAAGGCAAGAAAATAAACTTTCTAGACATTACAATAAACAGACATAATAATAAGCTTACATTCGAAATCTACAGAAAACCCACTTTTACAGACAACATATTACATGCAAACGCTAAACAATCGATGAAAATAAAAATGTCAACATTCAATAGTTATATACATAGAGCCACAAACACACCATTAAACAAGACAGATTTTAATACAGAAATAAACACAATTAAATTAATCGCAAGAAATAATGGATATGACCCTAAAATCGTAGATAAACTGTTAAAACGTTAAAAAATACAAAATAATAAGAACAAATATCTATACCCGAAAATAACAGAAAATATACAAAGATGGCACAAAATTACATACATACCACAACTCACTAATAAAATAAACAGAATAGTAAAAGGATTAGATATCAAAATAAGCTGGGTAAATAAAACAAATTTGGGAACAATGATTAGCAACAACAAAGATAAAAGAGATAAAATGGACCAATCAGGTGTTTATAAATTAAAATGTAAAGACTGTGAAGCTATCTATATCGGCCAAAGTGGACGAGCCATTAAAAACAGAGTTAAAGAACACAAAAAGTCAATTTTATATAGTGAGAAAAACACAGGCTTTGCCGAACACTGTATAGAACTCAACCACTTCCCCGATATAGATAACTGCGACTTAATACACAATATCACAAAAAGCAAGAGATTGGACCTCCTAGAAATATTAGAAATAAAAATAGCGAAAAAACAAAATCTATTAATCACCAACACACAGATAGAATATGCCAATACACCCTTTATAGACACCGTAATACACAATATAGTACCACCCTCACTACACACAAGAACAGACAACATATAAGAACAAGTGCGATAGTCTTTAAGTTAGATTTATAGATCTCTTTGAGAATGGCATAACAGCCGAAACAATTGTTAGAGAATTTAAATAAATCTCATAGTGAAACAAGCCAAGTGTTTTAATTTATTTTTATTATTTACTGTATGAAAATAATTTTATTTCTATTTTACATTATATCTGTTTTTAAACTTAAACTTTGTGTTATTCAGCCCTGCAATTACTAAAAGATACTAAACAAATAGAAAACCTATACGTTACACTAAAATAAAATACCAGATCCCAAAGAAACAGAACCTGCTGTTCTTTATTCGAATTGTCGCCGAGTTTCTATGCAAAAACAACAAGAATCCCCGTGTCTATTTGGGCAAGCAAAGCGTATCCCGAGGGGTCGGGATCGGTGGAGCAATTTCTTTATAAAGTAAAATAAACGTCGGGATATCGCCTCAAAGGCACTGCCTGTGTTACAGCCGCTGCGAGAAAGTGGTTTTATATCACGGTTTTGTAAGAAGTTTAGCTTTCGCTTTGATGATGGTTAAAGTTAGTCGAGATAGAAAACTAAGTTGTGCGCCAACTCCGTCGCATCCGCTCTCAGTCGACTTGTATTCGAATATTTTCCCGTGTACACGCCTGATGAGTGCTTGAACAACTTTTCTTCTCGTCGGAGTTTTCCTTGATATATCCTCAATGGTACCTTTTTCCTTTGATAAGGTGAGTAGAATTTTTTCCAGTCGTTAAATTCCTTGGTAAATTAGAAGTAATTCAACGACAACGGTTACACTTTAAAAAAGAAGAATAATGAATGGGTTCATTGGGATACGGGAGTTGCTTGGAAAGTTCTGGGGGACTGTTTTATTTTTTTTAATTTTTCATTAATTTTCGTGTATATTTTTCAATATAATTTCAGTTTAATTGTAGACAATTCTTTTAGCGTGAAGTAAGTCTCTTTTTAGCAAAGTTTCTAAAAACTTTTTGGGTATATCTTTTATGCAAATTCCATCATGAATAAATCCAAAATCTTGGTATACAATCAAACCTTACAGACCTTAGTAATAGAAGAAGATCCATGCCAAACCTCGAGATAACTACAAAGATTAAATTTTAATTATAAGTGTCGGTCAGTATCACAGTAGTAAATTGCTTTGAATATTTCAATATGGAAAATAACAAGTGCCCAAAATTGGATTATTTTTGTTACGTTTGTGGTCATATCGTCCCAAAAATAGGCAAACAGGATCGAAAAAACTTGTTTACTGAGGAATTTAGAACAGCGTATTGTCATTATTTTGATGAAACAGATTTAAGTGGTGCAAATTTTACGCCGAACACAGTGTGCAAAAGTTGTTATAATACCCTTATAATGTGGATACATGGAAAAGGTGTACAGTTTTCTTTTATGAAGCCAGTAATTTGGGTGCAAGACCTAACTGAACATGATGAATCCAGGTGCTACGCATGCATAAATTCCGTTTATGGATTGAACAAAAAAAAATTGAAAACAAAAGTATACCTTCCCGCTTTTACTGCGACACTTCCAGTACAACGCGCTGCTGTTACCGATCCACCTAAACCTCCGAGTCTGGATACTGTGTCCCTGCAAGCCGAAACAGTTTTCACCAATCCGACCAATGTGAATGATGCAGATTGGACACCCGATATTGAAAATAATGCACCACAACCGGTAACACAAATCGAAATGGATTACATTGTGGCTGAGATGGGACTATCACAAAAAAATTAAGAATTTTTGACATCTTTTTTGAAGCGTAAAAAAACTGACAGAGCAAAATGTCAGCGCAACATCATACCGAAAACGCCAAGCTAATTTTCAGAAATTTTATTCCGTTGACGAAGCAAATACGTTCACTTACTGCCATGACATCCCAGGTTTAGTTAAAAACATGGGAATGGATTATATCGCTGGCGACTTGCGTTTATTCATCGACGGTTCAGTTTCAAGTTTGAAGGCTGTGCTGTTGTACAAAACAAACAAAAAAACGTCCATTCCATTGGGATTCAGCACAACTATGAAGGAAACGTATGAAACATTGGGCGAAATTTTAGAGAAAATCAAATACAATGTACATAAATGGAAGATTTGTTGTGATCTAAAGGTTGTCAACATAATACAAGGCATTATATTAAAGGGTTTTCCAAAATACTTCTGCTTTCTTTGTAATTGAGATTCGCGATACACAGGGAATCAATATCAATGTAAAGATTGGAAAGCAAGAACTCCCGAGCTCGAGAAACAATTAAAATTACGTAATGAACCTTTGATAAAGGATGTAGATGATATTTTGTTGCCATCGCTCCACATGAAATTAGGAATAGCTGGGAAATTCGTTGAAGTGGTAGTCAAAGATATTGAGGACGCCTATGACTGTTTGAAATCCGTCTTTCCAAAACTCAGTGAAGCTAAAATTAGAAAAGGTACGTATCGTTGTCTGTATTTAAATATTGTCATATCTAAATTTGTTCACTTCGATATATTCGCATTATAATTACCAATAATTTTTTCGCAACTGATTTTTTTTAATTTCAAACAGGTACTCTGAATGGACCGAATATACGAAAATTAATGAAAAGCGAATCTTTCACAAATATGCTTTCGAACCATTATAACCACCTATGTGCATGAGACGCATTGAAACAAGTCATTGAAGGCGTTTTAGGAAAGATCCGTGTACAGCGAGATGACATACAGACACGAGTGGACAAGTTGCTGTATTATTTTGAAAAAATCAATGCATCCATGACGTTAAAATTACATTTCATGCATTTACACCTTGATACCTTTTTGGCACAATTACCTCAGCAATCGGACGAACAAGGAGAGAGGTTCCACCACGTGATCACGCCAATGGAAAAGCGATTCAAAGGCAAAAAATTAGATGCATTGCTTGCGGAGGTTTGTTGGTGGAGTTCTAAAATTATGCAGTTTGAAGATGAAAGCACCGCAGATGAAGATGACACCGAAATTGGTGGACACACTGAAGAAAACATGCCCTTGAATATTATGTCTAACTCGGATGATGATGCAGACTCAGAACATGAATATGAACAACCTACGAAGAAAACAAGATTATCAGAACCACAAGCGTCAACTTCAACGAGGATGGATATTGACAATAATTGAAAATGTTCTAAATTTTGTTTCCATGCATAGATAACAAATAAAAATCTCATATTTTCTGTGTAAGAATAGCTGCAATATGAACCGGAATTTTTATTTTCATGCAAAATAAAGTTTATAAAGAAAAAAAAACAGCATATTTGTGGATTTGTAATCCAGTTATTGAGCAAAAAAGGTGAAAAATGGAGAAAGAATGGGCATTTTTGCGATTTTTAAGGCACTGGATGCACTTTTTTCGAGTAGGTTTGTTCCGCTTTTTTTTCTCCAATTCAATATCTACAACTTTGCTTCAGACACAAAAGAGATATTCCGTACGGTATACCGAGATATAACCGTGTTAAAATATAGAAAAGGTGATCAAAATCCACCTTGAGCAAAAAAATTCGTATGGCCATTAAATTATTAATGCAGCCAACTTGACAAAACGAATGATGCAGAAGTTCTTCTTTTTGGGGCTACTTTCGCGTGCAATTCTCAGAATTGAGTCCCAAAAACATGTGTTGTACTGTGATTATCTCAGGATTGAATCTAGGGCTTGCTATCTGCGTATTCCTACCACATTCAACGCGTACAAATTCTTGCTACTCTCAATTATGATGCTCGTAGGGATTTTCAATAGGTTTTACGACAATTGGCAGAAAGATATTATTTAGTAACGGGACCAGGTTTACAAGAGATTCAATTTACATAACGATCACGTGTGATGAAAATCCCAATGGCGCATCAATCGCTAAATGTTTGATTTGCTATTTTAGGGACTGCTTAACTAGTCCAGTATTTCTCCCCAATCATTTACTGCGACAAATATTCTTGGATTTCTCAAGAAATTAATTAGCTGTTTTGCTGGAAAACGTCTCACTTTTTAATAAGAAGCTAAGTCAGTAAGTCAAAAAGAAAAAAGAATATTTAGCATGATGATCACTTGGAAAAATTTTATTTTTCAACATAACCTCCGCACTTATCCCCTCATTTTAACAGCGTCCCAATTCCAGCTACATAACATTGTTTGGGTTGCTGTCTCGTCCACAGTAGGATTTCGTGTTGAACGTCCTAATCATCTGTAAAGTAATTGCCTCCAAGATGTTGTTTTAGTGGACCAAACAGATGAAAATCGCTCGGGACTAAGCCTGGGCTGTAAAGTTGATGCTGTAGCATTGAACAACCAAAGTTAGCAATTCTGAGTTAAATGTGCTGTACGAGATCTCGCGTTATCATGATGAAACAGCAATAGGTGAAGCAGTTTGACCTTTTTATTTTGCAAACACGGCAAGTATAACTCCTTTGCAATCCCAAAACAGCGTAAGAAGCATGGACCTTACCAGCTAAGGGTTTAACCTTAAATTTTTTGCTGGTCGGTGAGGAAGGGTGCTACCAATGTATTAACGTACGTTTTGATTCAGATTGGTAGTGATTCAGTAGTTATTTTGACAGGCATGTCCTCACCTTCAGCAACATATTGCAAAAGATATTACAAGGACATGCCCATTCGATTTTTTTTTTGGTGTTCGGAAAGAAAGTGTAAAATATGGAGAAAATTAAGTATCGCAATTGACAATTTTGTTCAAACCATACCGAACGACATGTCATCTCGGTTTACGGTGATTCTTGTCCGGGAAAAATTATGGTTTTGTAAGTGGCACAGCCTCTTTAAGCAAGGTAGGGAATCATTCGAAGACAAGCCATGCTTGGGGTGGTCTATTGAACTGACCACTTTCTATTCCTGCGTTAGTTGTTGACGGACCCAACGTGCGAATACGTTCCGGACAATCAAACAATCATGCATTATGTTAAACCATGAGAAATCATATTGCCATTGCAACACTGTCAATTGTCACTCTTCGATCAGCCCGAATCAAATCCTCCACTCGCTGCTCAGTTGCTTTCAAGTTGCTTTAGTTGCGCAATTAAAACAGGATGGCCGCTTCGATATTCGTAATGAATTTTGCTACGGCCTTGCGAAAATTTCTCCACCCAATTGTATACTGCCTTACAGTAAACAGGTAACAATTCTTTATGAATATTATTTGATTCAAGTCTTTTTGTCCAGAAAAATTGGACTACAGCACGCTACTCTTCTACCGTACAATTATTAAGCATCTTCGGCATTTTTAAACTGAATTAAGCACGCGTGTGGGTGCTACCTACACAATACAAATTGAATATCATAAAGCTATATTGTGCTGCCATCTATTGCTATTCTTTGGATATATTTGTTACTATTTTATATTATGCCTTAAGCATTTCTGACTTAATTATTGACGTTTTCTCGTAGATTAAATATGTGGTTTATGCACGATGGAGCTCCTACATATTTCTGGTCAGAAATTTTTCCTGCACGACATATATATTGTTGTCCGATGCTGCCCCCTATAACAGGTGTTCATTTGAAAAGTCAATCTAGTAGCATGTGATTTACTGAGAACATTTTGAAGTATGTCGTAAATTAAAATTTACTACTTAACCTACGAAGAAGTCGTACATTTTGACAGTTTCATACATACAAATAAATAACAAATAATAGGTATTTCTTGAAAACTATAACAAATGTTGAAAATGTTGTCCTTCAAGATCAATGCACTTTAAAATCCTCCGTTCAAAATTTCTGATGATATTCTGCAACATTACTCGATTGTTATTAATTTCCATGCATTTCTGTTCGATTCTCTGTAGCATATCATTCAAATTCAATATAGGTGTTCGAAATATATTATTTTTTAGATAAGGCCACAAAAAGAAGTCGCAAGGTGTTAAATCGCATAAACGTGCGGGCCAGGCAATTTCAGTATTTCGACTAATTATACGCTCATCAAAAAATTCTCTTAAATAATCCAAAGATTCTGTAGTACAGTGACAAGGTGTTCCGTCTTGTTGGAAATATGCATTTTGAAGTTCATCATCGCCTTTGGCTTATCGCTGCCCAAACACCAATTTTCTCTGGATGTAGCGATTCTTCATTAATTACATGTGGATTTTCACTGCTCCAAATTCTTGTATTTTGTGAATTTAGGTATCCCGTTTTATAAAACCATGCTACATCAGTAAAGATGACTCTTTGCGAAAGTTCTCCATTATTGTTCATATTTACAAACCAATTACAAAACTGTAGTCTACGTGGGTAATCATTTCTAACAATTATTGTACTGCTGTAACACGGTATGGATAAAGTTGCATATCTTTTTTTAATAACTTGTGAGTTGTACCAACAAAAAGGTTTATTTGTTGACTCAAATGTCGAACAGATGTTTGTGGTTCATTTTCCATTATTTCTTCAATACGATTGACAACTTGAGGTGTACGTTTCTTAACTGCTCCGCTGCCTGATTTTCTTAAGAGACTACCAGTTTCAGAAAAAAGTTTTAAAGTTCTATCCAAAGTATTCTTAAATTGTATATAATCTATTACAAAATGTGGAAACTCAATTTGAAATTCTACCATGCAATCTTGAACTGAATAAACCCATAAACCATCAATTTTATTACCACTTCGAAAATAAGCCTGGACTAAAAAATTTTTATGTTCTAAAGTGAAAGCCATTTTAAAACTGAGACGCAATTTATTTAAACAAGAATCGACGCACGATTATTTTATGCACTAACTGATATTTGTGATTGACATTATCAAATGTCATTTGGATTTACGTTTACGGAACAACAAACACATACTAATATATTTGCGTCTTATTCTATCAAAATTTCAAAGTAACCTAGATTGACTTTTCAAATGAACACACGTTATGTGTAAAGCCTCAGTTAATTTAAAGATATATTTTTCTATTTTACTTCATACTACCTGTCTGGATGGCATTAATTGGGTTGGCGAAGAAATCAGAAATCAATTTCCTCTTGTGAATGAATTAATTTCTACTTTCCACTTTGATTAGTGGTTTTACCTACTGATGATGACAATTTAGTTGTCGAAATACGTATTTGGGATACGTTTATTAATTGTAGTAAGGAGTTTTATACCTTTTTTGAGGATTTATAATGTATATTTTTCTATATTAGAGCATATTTCTACATGCATATAATCCGAGCTTTAGTGATAAGTATATTAGTATCTTATATTGGCGCAAGTAAATTCCATATAAAAATTAAATACTGACAAAATGTTAAATAAATGCAGAATTACACGAGAAGAAAATATATAGTCCTCCTAAATTTGAACCGACATAAACTTTCAAACTCTCGACAAAAAAAAGAAAATGAATGAAAATAAGACCAACGGGAGCAAACCGTTTTAAACGACAAGCTTATTTTGGAAACTCAATTTGATGTCATTCTTTCGGGCAATTAATCGCAGTGGTCCGCCTTTTTTACTCTTCTTCATTCTTTTTATACATACATACCCGTATACCGATCCTATTCTAGCGTATATTATTAAACTGTTTCATCTCACTCTCTCAACGCTTCTATGAGACGAGGACAATAATCCAGCTATTCCGCTTTGTGTCGTCCTCTGAGCTACAGAGCTGATGTGCAATATTGTCCCCGCCGACTAACGTAATCCACCCTTTATAACTCCACCCTGGCTGGACAAGCCATCCCAATAGAATATTCCCAGCCTAGTCCCCCCTGTTCTATATACCCATATCTCTCTATGTGTATAATGGCGTAGCACTGTGCGAGATATTAGGCCGCATTCCTGGGCAGTCGCTGCCGTCATTATGGGGCGAATTTACGGGACCTTGCGTATGGACGCGGGGTCGAAACACCGGTATGAAAACTGTTTCGTTCCAAGGGTAATCTAGTCGTCGACAGATAATCGAGTTTAGTTAGTTTTGCGTTTCAAAAAGTCCTTAAAATCTTTGGGAATTCTGATATGCTTATGTTTAATGAATTGTGAATAATAGACAATATTAAGTGACTAATATATACAGTTCGCGATCAAAGTATAGTCCACTATCTCTTTTTCCAACTAAATCGAAGTTTATAAAGTGATATTTTTCATTGGATAAATATATTATTTATTCAAAAAAGGTATAAAACCCCTTTACCACAATTAATAATCATATCCTAAATACGTATTTCGACAACTAAGTTGTCATCGTCAGTAGGTAAAACCACTTTACACTGAAGTGTTAGATTTACTGTGGCCCATGTACAAGACTTTGATTAGTGGTTTTACCTACTGATGACGACAACTTAGTTGTCGAAAGACGTATTTAGGATATTATTATTAGTTGTGCTAAGGGGTTTTATACCTATTTTGAGTTTTTACTTAACCACAATCGCCAAAGAAAAACTTTTTATATTATTTATTATATGAAATTAGAAAAATTAATTAATTTAATTACATATATTAAAAACAATATAAACTGGCAATATAAAGACCCAGGAAAGTAACAAAAATATAACCTTTTTATCGAAATAAGTTGAAAAAAATTAGTTGAAATTCAATCTTCATTTTGGTACACTGTTCTATGGATCTCTTATCAAGTTTTATTTATTTATTTCGTATGAGATGCGATATAAATACAAGAAAGAACTAACGAATACCGGGTGTCCTAGAAATAAAAGGACAACGTATGAAAAATGGAATTATATAGAATAGATTTCCAAAATATTTTCCCAAAATTCCCTTCATCAAAATTTCATAAGCGAGGAAAAAATTGACACAAATATTTAAATAATTTTGGTCACGTGCAATGGATTATATTATAAAAGATGATACCTTAAAGTTGAACAACAATAACAAAAAGAATAGTTTTGTTATTGTCTATCTCGCTTTAAGTTTCGTTCAGTTGTCGATCGTTACGTATGTTCAATACAATTTTTCGATTAAAGATAGATTGTTACCAAACAGGACGTTAAATTCCCGCAGATTACACACCCCATATGTTCTTTTAATATATTCATTCATGTAACCCAAATATGCAAAGCGCATATTTTGCATACATTGCATATTATATGCATTTTTTTTAAATAATTGCATATATCCTTAATAAATAGTATATTGTGCATAATTGAAAATATTTGAAATGATGTAGATCTTTGGCAGGCGTTTCAAGAGTTCAAGATAAACAATTTTATAAATATTTCATTATGAACTAATTTATTTCATTGTTTGCAATTCTCAAGAAAAAAAAATTTATGAGGTACAAGAGTATGGGTATTCTCAGTATTAAATTGCGAGAATTCAAAATAGGTCGTTTTAAATCGTTAACAGGGGTTTCATTGTGCCTATATTTACATAAGTAGGCAAATAATAAATCGATTTTTGAATTTTATTTCTAATTGTGTTTTTGAAGAGATAACGTCGATTTGTGATTTGTAGTGTTATGGTAGAGTAGAACATGGCAGTAGAGCGTTAGTGTGGGTTAAGCCATGCAAAGAAGCATATTTTCAACATTTTTGTGCATATTTTAACTAAATGATTTTGCATACTTATGCGTATATTTTTGGGTTTACCACTTCCATATTTTACTTTCCCTATAAAGGCTGATTCATTTTCGGGCCTCACCATGGGGATGTCTCTTATTATTGGAGATAGAGCATAGGTTTAAATTTGGCAAAGTTGTTAAATTTTGTGTTTGTTATAAATCCGTAAAGAAAATAGACCTGTGACAAATGACCTTCGTTATTAAAAAAAAAAACGCGAAAACCCCATTTTCTTCTTTTACCTGTAGCACCGACATTTGGCCTTGTAGAGAAAAAATAAAAACACATCCTTGTGGCCATTTCTAAACCTTTATCCAGTGGTGTACTCTAAATTTTTATACGACGTTTCGTTTCTTTCTGGCCATCATCAACTATCTAATTTCTTATAGGCGCCATATTGGATTTAGACATCTTCAGAAAGAGTTTTTTTTTCTGATTTCGACCATGTACCACATGCTGACTAAAGTTTTTGACATTAGGTTTTATTTGAAAGAATAAATTATAAGATTAAATAAGGTAGCCATGGAATTTCAATCTGTCAAACATTTCATTTATTGTTCATTAATAATACAAAAATGTCATACACTAACGAAGAGAAACGAGATATGATAAATATTTTTTATTCTTCGAACCGAAATTCAACAGTAGCGAGTACAAGATATCTACAATTATATCCAGAACGACAACAGCCTCATCGTACCATTTTTCTAGATCTCGACAGAAATTTGGTCGAGAATGGATCGTTTACTAAGCCGCGTAATGGTCAAGACAACAGGAATTTAAATGAAAATTGACAAGATATTTTACAAATGGTAAATTAAAAGCGTGTTTTCAAATTTCATGTTAATCTTGTATTTTTATAGATAAGTAATAATCCATCAATTTCTATACGCGAAGTAGCGGCAGAATTAAATTTGTGCCAGTCCAGAGTTTGGAGAACTTTACATAAAAGTAGGTTTAAACCATACAGGATGTTAGTCACTCTTTACTGCCTGGAGATAATTTGAGAAGGCTAGAATATTGTAATTGGTTAATGGGAAGGATAGAAAATGACGAAAATTTTTTAAGCAAAATCATCTGGTCAGATGAAACAAAATTTACAAATTCTGGAATGTTCAACAGAAATACGGAGCACTATTGGGCAGTACAAAATCCCCGACAAAACAGGGCTAGAAGACCACAACATCGTTTTGGAATAAACGTTTGGGTGGGTATTTTGGCAAATCGTCTCTTAGGACCAGTTATGTATGAAGAACATTTAAATGGACAAAGATATTTAAACATTTTACGTACATACGTATCTGACTATCTTGACGACAATATCCCATTAAATCAATTACAATATTTATGGTGGCAACAAGATGGCGCACCAGCACACAATGCAGCTGTTGTTTCTTAAATCAATAGTTTGCAAACCGTTGGATTGGAAATAGGGGAGTTGTTGAATGGCCTGCGAGATCACCTGATTTAAGTCCGCTAGATTTTTTTTTATGGGGATATGTTAAAAATAATATTTATAAAGTAGATGCGCCCACAAAACATTGAAGAATTAGAGACAGACTTCAGAATGCCTTCGATGCAGTTCCTAGAAGAACTATATAAAGGGTAGTACAAAATGCCAGAAGGCGTGCCCAATTGTGCATTACCGAAGATGGCCAGATAATTGAACATTTACTGTAATTGTTTATTGTTTACTTTTTTATGTATTTTTATTAATGTTTTTGTTATCTTGTACTCGCTACTGTTGAATTTCGTTTCGAAGAATAAAAAATACTTATCATATCTTGTTTCTCTTCGTTAGTGTATGACATTTTTGTATTATTAATGAACAATAAATGAAATGTTTGACAGATTGAAATTCCAAAGGCTACCTTATTTAATCTTATAATTTATTCTTTCAAATAAAACCTAATGTCAAAAACTATAGTCAGCATGTGCTACATGGTTGAAATCAGAAAAAAAAACTCTTTCTGAAGATATCTAAATCCAATATGGCGCCTATAAGAAATTAGATAGTTGATGATGGCCAGAAAGAAACGAAACGTCGTATAAAAATTTAGAGTACACCACTGGATAGAGGTTTAGAAATGGCCACAAGGATGTGTTTTTATTTTTTCTCTACAAGGCCAAATGTCGGTGCTACAGGTAAGAGAAGATAATGGGATTTTCGCGTTTTTTTTTTAAATAACGAAGGTCATTTGTCACAGGTCTATTTTCTTTCCGGATTTATAACAAACACAAAATTTAACAACTTTGCCAAATTTAAACCTATACTCCTCCATCTTCAATAATAAGAGAGATCCCCATGGTGAGGGCCGAAAATGAATCAGCCTGTATATCATCTTTAAAAATTTACAAGCAAGTATACATTTTTAACAGCTGAATTTCGTACCAGGTTATCGAACCCTTACTATAACAAAACTTAGATACAATGTTATTTTCTAGCGTTTTTATATACATTAACTTTGCCGCTTTTAAATTCAATAGCGGCATTTTATTTCTTACCTCTCTTGACAAAAAAAAATACAATACACATTAAATCACGTCAGTTTTAAAAGTCGACAAATTATTTTTAGTATTGTTTTTAAAATAGGTTTGTAAATTAATGTACCACACATCTTAATTTTTAATAATTCACTTAGCGTACAGGATATTATAGTTTCTATAACATCGACAGCTGTTACGTATGTACTGCGGTCTGTGCGTAAGTTTAATAGAGGTACATATTTATTATTTAAACACATTTCGTATTCACAAGCGGAACACGATACAATTTTCAGGCGGTTTTTAATTTTGGCATTTGCATCGTAATTGGCTCTATATAATTACATCTTTCCATTTTTCATATGTTGTCTTTTTATTTCAAGGACACTCTGTACATCCAAGGTAAGTTCAAAATAGGATATAAACCATAACTTGACTTCACCCATTCTTTACAACCTTACCGTCAAAATTTCACCTAAATCTGCCAGATAGATAAGCTTTCACAATCGTTAAAGGTAAACGGTTTCTTGTTCTTAAATTAATAATGAGAAAAAATAATATCGTGTGTTAATTAAACATTATTTTTTACGTGGAAAAACCTTTAAAGACACTGAAGAAATGTTAGATAAATGCATGGAATTATTTATAAGTACTTTGCTGTTTTGAAAAGTGGTCAAATGATCTTAGAAAATACTGAACGTCGGGAATGTTTATTTATAGTAATTTCTCCAGAAATTACTAATAAAGACCATATCTTTATAACGCGCGATCAGCAAATAAAAATATGTTAAATAACTTATGCATGTTGTTTTACATCTCAACCGATCAGGTACATAATACAAGGATTGTCCGGAAACTACGTGGATTAACAGAGAGATGGCGCGAATTCGTAGGAATCTTCTTTACTAATCTGTAGAATCATCCTTTAATAACGGGTGTTCAGAAACATTCGAAGTCAAGTGGGCTCTGAACAAAAAATCGTATATCTTTACTTAAGTATCTGATTTGTAGCAATTGTTAAATGCCAACTGTTGTCTGTCAAAAATTGTCAGAATCTAATATCGAAGATACTAATTTATATTTTTTAATTTTGAAAATGGTATTTACTAACGTACACAAAGCATTCATGGTTGAAGCATATTTTCGAAATGGTCAAAAGATCGATGGCCAGTGGAAGTATTCAATTCAAGCTTGTTTGGAAGAATTTCGAGATGAATTTCCCAACCTTGCTTTTGATTATAATACTTTTCAGTGTACACTAAGAAGAATTGTTCCAGTTTTTCGACAAACTGGTAGTGTGGGACGCCAAGAGGGTGGTGGGCGACCAAAAGTCCGGACAGAAGAAGTGATTGGGAATGTTAGAGAAATAATGACTGATGCCCCTAAAACTTCAGTAAGAACTCTTGCCCAACAAACCGGGTTGTCAGTTGGTTCTTGCCATAAAGTTTTAAAAGAAGATTTACAGTTATTCCCATATCGTATAACTTGTTTGCAAGAAATCCTCGATATTGATTATCCGCGACGAGCAGTATTTTGCGAATGGTTTACAAATAATTTTAATGATGTCTTAGACAAAACTTTCTTTTCAGACGAAGCATGGTTTCATGTTAGTGGATATGTTAACTCGCAAAACATGAGAATGTGGAGTGATACAAAGCCCAATAATTTTTATGTTGAAGCTCCTTTACATCCTCAGAAAGTTGGTGTTTGGTGCGCTATAAGTAGAAGAAGGATTATTGGTCAAATTTTTTTTTAATGGTACCTTGACTGCAGAAAGATATCGACAGGAAATACTATTGTCTTTCTTTAATCAACTTCGCGATGATGAACCAGCTTTGGGATACTTTCAACAAGATGGTGCTAGAGCTCACACAGCGGGGGAAACAATGAATATGTTACAAGAAGTGTTTAGAAATCGTTTAATTAGTTTGAACAGCGATCATGAAGTTCCTCCAAGATCTTGTGATCTTACACCGTGTGATTACTATTTATGGCCTTTTTTAAAAAATTCAATTTATCAAGTACCAGTGCAAGATTATATAGATCTCCAAGACAGAATTATAAATAAAATTAGTGAAATTAGAAATAGTCCCATACTGCAAAATGTATTTAGTAGCATTCGGAGGAGGTGCGTAAAATGCTTGGAAGAAGGTGGTGGACATTTTCAACATCTTTTATAATTATGGTCATTATTGTTGGTAATTTATACAACTACAATTTATGATATTTATTATAAGGTTGTAATCTAAGGACTCTACAAACATTTATTTGTTTCAAATTTATTTTAAGCCATTTCTTACAATAATTTGTTGAATGTTAATATATTAAACTAGTACGATAACTAGATACTATTGTCACTATAAGATGAATAAAACCTTTAATTGTAAAGTTATTTCCTCTTAATTCTGCATTGTCTTTTTACATGTTACTACAGATTAGATGAGCTTTATTACACAAGAATGAAAAGCATATTAATTGGATTATGTAATTTTTTCCAGTTATCGCATGAAGAGGTGCTATTGTTCAGCTAGAATTCTCTAAAATATCAAAATACTTAATTTGAAATTTGCAAATTAATTACTGTTACCTTCTAAAATCATTATTTGACTAGTTTATATTAATTAATATGGCATATTAAAGTAATATATTTCGACATAAACTGACATTTGCGTGTATGATAACCTATAAAATTGTATTAAGTAAATGTATCAATCTATATCAGACATTACTTCATATTTTCAAGGGCTACTTTGACTTCGAATGTTTCTGAACACCCGTTATAATTTTATTGTCTCTTTCAGTTTCCTTTTTTTTTTTGAACAACTTTGAACATTAAACACAAATATTCCTATGCGCTATTTAAAAAAGATTGCAAAAGTATTGTAGTATGTATAAACAATAAGTTTTAATAAGAAAATCGGTAAGATTTTAATTTAAAAGACTGCAATTCCTATCTAAAAAGATAGGTTTAAATTCAGTTTAATCAAAACAAATGCATATCAAAATCATAGGATATGCAACCAAACTTACTTTAAAGGGTTTGTGAAGTGATATTAAGTGATTTTGCTTGTTGAATGATTATTAAATTATAAGGGCTGATCCGATTTCAGCTTCGTAACTTTTATTTAAGAAAAAACAAACAAAATGATGGCTGAATTGTTATCGACGCAATCTGTTGAATTCTACAATGACGATTTTCGAAAGGTCAAGAAACGCTAAAGTGGAATAGTGAAATAGGCTTTAAGATCACCTCAAATAATCTAATCTAGGGCTAAATCCCTCTTTTCTGTCTTGACGTTAATATGAAGGCACCTCTTCTAGAAGAAAACTGTATCGTCGCATCAATTTATTGTTAATCCATTAAAATTCTCGCAACCGTTTTAGAAAGAATTTTTTAGAGATAAAATAATTAATGCAAAGTTAAATGTAGTCTATAGAAGAAACACTAGCGTTCATGAGTACCTATTTCAGAAATTGTAACACCACGCAAAATTTTTCGTCGCTTATTTGCTATACGTCGTCAAGAACGAGTGTATATATATCCCATGAAAAAATAAAACTTATAATAAACGAACATTATGGCATAACATTTATATAACATTATAAATGTGGGACAACGAAATCGTGAAACAATCGCATACACCGGGATCATAAAATAATAAATTCGAAGGCGAAGACAGAAAGGATATTGTGGCGAGAGATCCCAAACGAGGTGGATAACAAAACAACCTCTCTTGCACCGTCGTCGCCAGCAAGAGAAGAGACAAACTGACATTTATATTCACCACGTTTATAAATAGCGAAGTTCGGTAACTGTTCGGGGTCCGTGAGTCATGCCTGGCAGTTAATCCGAGAGTGCGGACAGAGTGAATGAAAGAGCGAGAGGCGGATATCGGATTCGAGTCGCGTCGAGAGAAGCGAATGCAGTGCCACCGAAGCGGTCTACGGTGGTTCAACACAACACACACCCCTTTTCAAATGTACAGTAATATGAACACATTCGTGAACAGGGCTGTATTAAGAAGCATATGGAAATATTTACTACAGTTTTGACATATTGGAGTACTCTTTAATATTACACGCTTTGTCAACTCTTTCTTCAAAGTTACTAGTTGGTAGAATCTTTGTGTAGATATATAATTTTAAGATTATCCTAATTACTACTAGTATTCTTGTCTATATTAGGTTTGTTCTAGCACAGAATCCCTGATAGTTTGATGTACTTTTGTAGTGCGCATGTGTAAGCAAATGATTACTTTAATATTAGTTTGCAATTGCATATGCAAGAAAGATCAAATTCTTCCGTTGTCTAATCATTAGAAAAGAAGTTCGTTCCGTAGTTCTAATGGATAACTTTCAGGTAGGGTAATATGAATACTGATGAGAGGAAGTAAGTACTTTTAATTCTCTGAATATATTTCTACAACTTGCCGGGCTTGCCCTATAATTGACACAGTGCTCCAACTGCTTTTCTCTATTGTAGAAAAATTTTTGGGCACTTTCCAGAGAACTATGACATACGTTACGACTGAATTGGAGTGAGCATGATAGGTAACTTTCGCAGCGTCTTCGATATTTTTCTAATTCATCACGTAGATTATCGTCAACAGCTTCATTTGCAGATGTTCAATGTGGTTATTGCATTTCAAACGACTGTCAATGTACAACCCCAATATTTTCTTTGATTTTGTTGCCATGTTGTTTTTGGTTGTTACCGACATATTGAGTTTTGTTTTTATTTGTTTTAGGATTGTTACTGCCAAACCATCAGTCTTCGTATTGATGTTTCGTTTTTTAAATTCTTTTATGGTAGTGTTTCTCTGGTTTTTTTTTAAGTTGATAGAACTGTGGTATTGTCAGCCAAAATGTATATTATACTAGCGATTATCCTTTTAGGTAGGTCGAATAAAAATGCGCAAAATAACAGACGCTCTACGCATTTCGTTTATATGAATAGTTTCAATTTTGAATGATAAATTTTCTTGTATGACCAAGTTCAAACGAAATCCAAGATAATTTTTTCGTCAATATTTTATCTTACATGGATACATCACTATACTCCAGAGATAAAAATTCAATCAAGATATTGGACTAAGTGTTCCGAATTTCCGAATAAGGAAATAAACATTTGTTTCGGCCAATGAGATTATAATCACGCTTTTGTTTAGGATTCCATGGGCGTAATCTATATTGACTATTTGCAGAAGCGAAGCCCAATAATTGATTTACCGACACATTTCGATGGCGAACTAAAGAAAAACGACCACATTTATTCAGGAAAAAAGTTTTGTTCCACCAAGATAACGTACCTTCTAATTTATCCACTATGGTAACTGCTAAATTTGTCGAATCATTATGAATTGTTGAATCATCGACTATATTCACTAAATCTGGCTCAGAGTGGCTTTGTTCTTGTTCCGAAACTTGAAAAAATGACGACTACATGTGACTAAAAATCTCGTGCTCAAAATTACAGACCTTTAATAATACATACTGACATTTATTTGGATCGATTCAAGTAATTTTTAATTTGTTCCAAAACCTCCCAATTTTTTCGATAGATCGTTACGGACGTTGAGACATATATCTATACTTATGATCCTGAAGCAACCGACTAATCTATTGAGTATCGTGCCAAAGGTAAAACAATCGTTTCTATTTTCGAAAAATATTTGGAACGACACATCAAAAAACCAAGAGTCGCGGAAGCAGATCTAAACATATCAGTAATACAGTTGGCAAAAGTTAGATAACTGTTAAATAACTCTCCTAAATCTTTGACTGTCATACTAGAAAGTAAAAGGTTAATGTTGTACTTAAAACCGAAAAGTTTCTTTTTCCGAGAAAACCGAACCACGCAACAATTACTTAAGTTAAGATTTAGATTATTTTGCCGACACCAATTCCATATTAAATTAAGTTGTCAGTCTCAGTAGACCCAATTTTTTTGTAAACACGTTTTTTTATGAACTGATGATGACAACTTATCCTCAGTAAATAAAAACCCCCAAAGTTTTTGTACACACATTTTTAATAAACTGAGTATAACAACTTAGTTGTCTAAATACGTACTTAGGATACGAATATTAGTATGGCAAGGGGTTTCATACCTTTTTTTAAGTTAATCCGTTGATAAGCACTTCATATTCTTGTTTAAAAAGACTTTAACTGGAAAACTAGGCTAATGTTAAGAAAACGTGCACCAAATATTTTTTGAAAAAAATTTGTGAATCCTTTAGAGAACCTCTAAAGGAACAACTTTGCATTATAAACTTATAGTGGGAAACGTACTGTTAAGCTACAAAAAAATAAAATACGTTCAAAATAACTACAGACACTAATTGCCTATTAAATTAATGTTGTTCTCAAGAGAATTTCGTCATCTGGTATATCACATATATATCTTTAAGTCGTCGGCGTATGCCAATCCAGGACACATCAACGTCTCTAGATCATTAATGAATAAGAAGAAGAGAAGCGGCCCCAAGTTAGAGCCTTGAGGAACACCAGTATTAGAAACAAATTCGGAGGATTTAAATCCATTCTAATATACATAATTAGTAATTATAGCACTAACAAATTCCTATTTTGACGAGATTCCTGAAATGTCGCTGGCTACGTGTATAGATTTGGATAGGAATTACGTAATATATTGACAATTATGTTGAAAAATAAAATATATTTATTGAAACTTGACTCGCCTATCAAAATGAGTTTAAGTCTGGGGTAAACTATTTAATTTTTAAAGTTATCTTTGAAAATTTATTAAAAAAAAAATTATATAAGTTTCCAAAAGAAGTAAAGTATCAAAATATAAAATTAACTTGATGCGAGACTGTGTTTGCATATAAAATAACGTGTGTCTGAATCGTATGCAGTGCCAGGACCCTGACTTCTACCCGCGTCGCTCCGCTCTGCATTTAATTTAAGCGCCGTTTGTTCACCTAAGTGTTATATTGCTGTACATAATGCAAATCAAGTGGGCGGGTGTGTATGTTTGTGTGTTTCGAAGCGAATGTAACGGTACTAACCGTAGATTGGTTTTTGTCTTGTTTTAATCTTCTTCGTTTTGCTTACTTTATCTCCGTTCTCTTTGTTGTTGTTTGAATGCTAGTAACAAGCCTCTTTCCCATTTTTTCTTAAAGAAAAGTTTGTTGAGCCTATATTTAATAAAAAGATACTGTAATAATGTTTTCTGTTTATTTACTTTATTATCATTTCCGTTGATAAGCGAATTTAAAATTGATTTACTTATTTTAGTTATACAATGAAATATTAAATAAAAGCGTTCAGCTGTGAAAATTCGCAAAACTGAATCGATTATCACGGAGAAAAATTTGATATACAATAAAACCATTTTCAATGATAAATATTTGTTTTTGTTTGTTATTGCTCTGTGAATTGTGGAGAGATTGTTCCTTGAGACGAGACTGACTGTTAATCCACAAGAAAATCTTTTACCAACATAAAGAAAACTATATAGTTTTGATGTCTTTGGTTTGTTATTTGATAATGATTTATCGTAACATATTATTGATCAAACTAATTTGTTTGCTACTTAGAGTGGCAAAAAGCCGACTTGTGCAAAAGAATTCAAAATTTTCATTGGTATAAATTTGCTAATGGGTATAAAAATGTCTCCTTCGTACAAAGATAATTGATCTTCGCCACCGGAGCTAAGATATACTTTTATCGCTTCTAAAATGTCCGTGAATCGATTTGGTTCTCTATTTACCAATATGCATTTGAATGACAGCGTACAAATGCCCCAAAAAAAGAGAAACCGTATTTGACAAATTATACAAAATTCCCCCTTATATTGAAAAGTTGAAAAAAACTATCTATTACCGACCAACTAAAGAGCAGGCTGACGATGAAAATATGGTGAAATTCAAAGGTCACATAGGGTTCAAACAATACATGCCTCGAAAGCCCATAAAACGCCGCTTTAAAATTTGGGTACGAGTTGATAAAGAAGGGTACATCTCCGATTTTCAAATTTACACTGGAAAACCGGAAAATGAACCAGAAGTTTCTTTGGGCGAGAGAGTTGTTCTTGTTATAACTTAGAGGCGTGAATGAAAGAGATACCACTTTTACTTCGACAACTTTTTTAGGACCGTCGATCTTTTGACAATAGCTGTACTACCCTGTTGTCCTTCCATCCAAGAAGACATAATGAAATCATACTATCAAATAGACCGTAAATGAAGAAAGAGATATCGCCGTCTTTTCTGGCATTTTTTTGATACAACCTTGATAAACTCTTTCATCATATTGAGGAGTAAAACCAACAGCAAAATATCGCGCAAAAGCTTCAGATGTCAAGTAATTACGGGACTGATTAGAGCATGCGTGGATAGAGGTGTACCAGGGCCACACTAGGGGCTCAACTTCTCCGATGATAGTCAATCGATTCAAACCATATGTCGCCAATGAAGTTCGTCAGGAAGAAGATGCTCCCTGTGCAGTACTGCTAAAGCACCTCACAGCTCAAAATGGGCTTGCTCACAATGCAAAGTAGTGTTATGCTTTTCAGCAGAAAAAAATTGATTTTCACATTGAAGTGATTTGATTTCAGTACATGTTGGTTCCATAGTATTCGAGGTAATATTTAATAAAAAATTGTAAGTTGTAATAGATTGTTCAATTGAAGTATTCACTACTTGGCAATGCAGTGTGGTTTCACTGTGTAACCACTAGGACTGGGTGAAGTATTAATACATCGTGCAATACCCGATACCATAACTTGTATCGATGCCCTGATACCTCAGATAACGACAGTATCGATTTTAAGGTATCGATTTCAAAGTATCGATTCCAAAGCATCAATATCGATACTTTACCAATTCCAGTACTCAGAATCGATACTGTACACTAGGGCTGGGCGAAGTATCGATACATCGTCCAATACCCGATACCTCATATAACAAAGGTATCGATTCTAAGGTACGATTCCAAAGCATCGATACCTATCGATACTTTACCGATTCCAGTACTCGCTAAGTATCGATGTATCGGGTAGCGATGTAGCGGGTAGCCATGTATGGGGTAGCTTACCTTTATGCATTTTTTTAAATATACATAAAAGATGCAATAACTAAGTAAATAATTTTTAAGTATATATAGCATTATATATATTATATAGTATATATTTCAAAGGATGTTGTTGAATTTTATATTATGCGTAGCAAATATCAATATTATAACATAAACATAATAACTATAATTATTACAAAAAAATATCACAATATTGCAAATTTCATACCGTAGATATGGTAGAATCGATAAATTAATTTTATATCTCTTGAAACCGATATCAAACAAATGATACCTAGAAAACGCGTTATGAATACTGATTACTGATTCCTAGGTATCGAATCAAGGTATCGATTCCAAGGTATCGATTCCAAAGTATCGATTCCAAGGTATCGATTCCAAAGTATCGATTCCAAGATATCGATTCAAGGTATCGGTTCCAAAGCATCGATACCTATCGATACCTTTCGGATTCCAGTACTCGCTAAGTATCGATGTATCGGGTTAGCGCTGTATCGGGTAGCGATGTATCGGGTAGCCATGTATCGGATAGCTTACCTTCGTGCATTTTTTTAAATGTACATAAAGGATGCAATAACTTTTTAAGTAAAGAATTTTTAAGTATATATGCATTATATATATTATATAATATATATTTAAAAGTATGTTATTATTGTGTGTAGCAAATATCCCTATTATGACATAACTATAATTATTACAAAAAAAAAATCTCACAATATTGCAAATTTCATACCGTAGTTATGGTAGAATCGGTAAATTAATTTTATATCTCTTGAAACCGATATCAAACAATCAACACCTAGAAAACGGGTTATGAATATTGATTTCTAGGTATCGAATTAAGGTATCGATTCCAAAGTATCGATTCCAAGGTATCGGTTCCAAGGTATCGATTCCAAGGTATCGATTCCAAGGTATCGATTCCAAAGCATCGATACCTATCGATACTTTACCAATTCCGGTACTCAGAATCGATACCGTGCACAGACCCGATACATCGGTAAGTATCGAATCCTCGATTGGTATCGGTACCCGATACCGAAAACGTCGGTATCGCCCAGCCCTACTGTACACAGACCCGATACATCGCTAAGTATCGGATAGCTCGATTGGTATCGCTATCCGATACCGAAAACGTCGGTATCGCCCAGCCTTAGTAATCACCCAAATTTTTTTGAAAGATTAATTTTTTCAAACAAAAACTTTGGAGGTTTTCGTTTTAAGTATAATTGCGTATGTTTACAAATTTTCACGAAGTTCTGTTAAGTTTCACTATTCTGTGCTTGGTTAGCAATCCCTGGTGTAGAAAATATGCAAAACAGGAGGAAGCTAGCCTTGATGTAACATGCACTTGTGAGAAAGTGAAGGGACTCAAAATAGTAACATTTAGGAAGAGATCTATTCGATCCTACGAAGGTACTCAAACTTCCCCCGAGGAGAATAGTGGCGTTTATCGAGAATAGCAATATACTATACTATCAGGCCAAAAGTGTTGGCAACTTTTAAAAAATATCTTTCCCGTCAAATCAACTTCGTAAAATATACCTGATTGCAGTTTAAGAAATTTTTAAAAATTTGTTTAAAAGTAAAACTAAAAAAATAATATCCACTTAGTTTTCTGATTTTTAATATTTTTCTGGTATAGCATTATAGTTTTAATTTAGGAAGTAAATTGCAACAGATTGCTGTTCAAAAAACTTCTACTTCTTGATCATTTAATTACTCGCTACACTAAGCGTAAAAACCGAAAGCCCCAGGATAAAGCTATAGTTAGTAACAAACAACTTTTTCGATAATAAATACTATGTAAGTCTTTTTAAAATCACCATTAAATGCATCTAATTTTTAAAAGTCCAACCATAAAAGAGGCCACAAAAAGCTATAGCACCAATATGCATATAGTTAGTCACTACCGGTTTTTGTGTAGTTATATAAGTGTGAAAATTAAAGACAGACGACACGCCAGTGATGACAAAGTCATCTGTGCGAAGTGAGCTCAGAGAGAAACAATAAACACACACAGACAGGTCATATCTCTGCGGTTTGCATTGACAGTTAGCGGTTTCGTCGTCGTCCCGACTTCAAAGACAAATGCGTTCTAGAATTAATGGGCGTTAAAAAGTGTATATGTTATACTGTGAAGAAACCATCACAGCAAACCCGTATTATGTTATTGAATGTACCTGTGTGTTAGTGGTTGAAAGTGTCCATGTGTGTATGTGTATGTGAAGCCGTGACTCACAGCAAAACTTGTTTCACCTCTAAACATCAGGTCGTGTGTGTTTTTATAGGTAACTCATGAGCGACTCGTTTCATTAAAGCCAGCAATTATGAAACCTTTATGAAACTTAATAAATGTTAATTAAGAAATGCTAAAATATAAGTAAAAGTTTGTAAATAATCCATTTGTGACTCTTAAATACGCATAAGTAATTGATGAATTTCTCCGGCTTCGAATTATTTATTCCCCTTAATTTAATTTGATTAGCCGACTTAACTTAGTTTTCTAGGTTATCTTTGAAACGCTTTATATCGTAAAGGAATTATAAATAAATGTCTTTTCACACAAGAAAAAACATTAAATTTATTATTTCGTCGTTACAAGAACATTGATGAATTGACCTCCAAATTGACCAAAAAATTTCAATTAATTCAGAATGGAATAGACCAAGCGAGCCACAAAATTTGTATCCTATGTAGGCCATGAACGACAGAGATAGTCATATAAGACACGTCTGAGCTTAAAGAATTGACGAAGTGGAAGATATTTACTGCTGAATCCTGGTTTCATCTCTATGCTACGTAAATTCTCAAAACATGAGGATGTGGAGAGCAAATAATCCACATTTTTTTGCGGAAGCACCACTGCAACCATAAACAATTGGTGTTTGGGCAGCTGTTTGTTAGAGAAGGATTATTGAACCTATATTCGATTAAAAATATAAAATTTTAAACAGTAGCCTAAAAATGCTTAAAGCTTTTAGGAATATTGCATCTTGTATGTTACACGATGAATTACAGGAAGGGTACATTCAACAAGATGGAATTACCAATGAAAACATTGTTTTTCTAATACAATTTATTACTTCAAGACTTAGTCAGAAATGATGTTCACATTTTTATTTTAAATAAAACAACCAGTATATTTTTACGAATTCCAATAGAGCTAATAATCAGGTTTGGAACCCTTTTGTTCAACAACAACAGAGATATTTAATAAATTTAATAAAGCAAATTTTAAGAGAACAAGAAAAATTAACACAAAAAATATAAACCAAATCAATATCAGTTAAGAAAGTTTTCGAAATGATAGCCGTTCACTTCTTGTCAATATGCAAGTCTATAAACAAATTCTTAAATGACATTCGCCAAAGCCTCTTTACGAATTAATTGCACTTCCTTAATTATTCTCAGCCGTAACTCGTCCAGATTATGCGGTCGTCTAGTATAAACCACATATTTTAAATGACCCCCCAAAGGAAAAAATTTAAGGAACTTAAATCTGGAGACCGTGCGGGCCATTAAATGAATCCTCTGCGATCAATCCACCGATTTGAGGATTTTTCGTTTAAAAAACTTCTAACATTAAAGGCATCTTGTTGGAATCAAACACTTACAGGTAATTCCCCATGTTCCTCAATATTAAGAACAATCTGATCACGTAAAAGATCTAAATATCTCTGCCCAATTAGTGTAACATTAATGAGAAAAGGACCAAGAGCAGATACCAGCCTAGACGTTTAAATTCTGCGGATATTGTATATGCGTTTCCAGCATCCAATAAGCATTATCTATTGCAAAATATCGACAATTGTAGCGATTAACGGTACCATTCAAACAAAACGAAGCCTCGTCGGAAAACAGCAAATTGTACTTAAAATGTTGGTCATTTTTGCAAGTCTCTATCACTCTGTCGCAAAATTCAATTTTACGATCATAATCTATGGGGTATAATGTAGACTGCCTCCTCGTGGTGGACCCTGGAAACGTGACTTATCACGGCTGAATAGTCTACATTTTAGACTGCAGATTAGGCTGCTAGACCTATCAAGGATTTCCTAGCAAAGAAAAAATCAGCATGAACAGCAAAATTATAGCAAATGATCCTCTTCGGAACCCATGAACAAGGGACGTAGGAGACAGTCTGAAGATCTTACAACTAAGCATCGACGGCATGAGCAGATCTAAATATTTACTAAGGCTTTTGAATGATCATTTGGTGGACGTCGCCCTGCTATAAGAGACCCATTGTGCCGACGAAACGTAACTTAGCATCATATGCAAACTACCGGAATACTCCCTGGTAGTAGCTACCCATCACGTGATCTATGGAACAGTAACCTATACCGTCTGTAAACGTCTGTAAACGGTGAAAACTTGAACGATACCCCACCAGTACACTAGATAAGAGAGAAGGGAGGTACCGTACCAGGCGCCAGGCGTGTCTGTGCCATATAGTACATAAGCAATACTTATGTGTATACCACACCTAGTTCTGACCTATCCCTATTGCTTATCCAATCAAATGCTACACTATGAATTGAATAAACATATCGAGGAAGTAAAGTTGGCGGGAACGCATCTTGCGCAATAGTGTCGTTAACTTACCACGTTTACAGACGGTATACACATGATATTTAATGCTGTATTCTATGTACCATACGAAATAAATAAATAAATCCCCTTCCAATAATTCTTGCACTATATGTGGTTTAT
Source organism: Melolontha melolontha (assembly GCA_935421215.2). NCBI lineage: Eukaryota > Metazoa > Arthropoda > Insecta > Coleoptera > Scarabaeidae > Melolontha > Melolontha melolontha. The sequence goes on along the minus strand of OW285243.1, from coordinate 117,317,765 downwards.
ACGGATGCTATTTTTGTGCTTCAAAATTCTGGTTACTGATCGGCAACTTATATCATTAATTGCGACTTTTGATCGTCCGCTTTTCGGTAAATTTCTAACATTTCCGGTCATACCCTTATACCTTCTCAGTTTCACCAATAACAGTTCGTGATATTGGGTGCCGATCTTGATGAAAATTGTTAAATAAATCGCATACTTCATGAGTTCTGACGCGATCACTACAACCAATCATCATCAGAATTTCAATACGTTCTTTTTAAGTTAATTGAACCACTATTAATATTTGGACGTCTACAAAGTTAATTCTGACAGCTTAAGTCAAGTACTGAATTTTAATTCCATGGCTTACTAAACAAACATGATTTTAAAATATCAGCTTTAATTAAATATATTTGTCGTTGTTGAAGAAAAAGGTGCCAAACATTATTATAGCTGAACTACCAGAGCAGACTTCTATTGAAATTCCTAAAAATATACAGGGTATCAGTGCCGGCTCGGGGTGGTTCACATAGGGAGTGCATAATTTTAAAATTAAAAAGTGCAATACAAAAACGCTTTCCCAATCCTTATAAATTTCACCGATGTACTGCTCCAGACAGGTACTGTTCATTGTAGAGTTTGTTTTGAGGGAATAGTAAATATTACACTACACAGTTTAATTACATCTGACGATAAACGAAGTCCATTTTACGTGTCTTTGACTTGCAGGACAGTTCTATCACTTTTTCATTAAAGTTTGGGAAATCATTTATACATTCTTTTTCACAAGATAACATAGTAAGGGCATTTAATCTCTCTTCTTTCATTGTATTTCTCAGGAAAGTTTTTATTCTCTTCAGCCGTTTTCACGGCGTTTTCACTGGCGTTCCGCTTCGGACGCTGTAATTGGGATTGTAATGACAATTTTTAAAAGTGTAACAACTTCATTAAAGGTGTCGCTTAATCCATCCAGCAGAAGACCAAGCAGACCTACAGCACCGACTTCTATATTTTGCCTAAATTCTTCTCTAGAATATAGAATGCTTAATTCAGTTCCTAGTCTGCTTTCATTGAGGCATGGATAAAATTTTACTGCTTCTTTAAGGCAATCTTCCGGAAATTTTTTTTGAAAAGAGGAGAACTGTTTATAAGAAATTAAGTTTGCTAATATTAAGTGCCTTGTATACCGAAATATAGTTTTTATTTCTAGCAAAATATTATCGCACACTTCAATAGTTTCCCTCCTTCTTTGGCTACCATCAGTTACTCTTCGCCGCTTTGATGGTCGAGGAGTCAGTTCTGGGTCATTTTGTTTAATCAACTGATTATCTGTGTCAGCGATTTCGGTTCGAATTTTTCCAATAGCGCGTTCAAAATTATCTACATTATTCTTGATTTTTAATGCATCTGTATTGACATTTTGTAATTCATTAAACAATATGTCCACATGTGGCATAATTTTATGAAAGAAAGTTAACCAATAGATAAAATTTTCCTCCTCTAAAATTCGCAAATTGGCACTAGCTTGATGAATGGTAGTTTGTAAACTAGCTTCTCCCTCGATTTGTTCTAGAGCTTCAATTATTTCTTCTCGGTGCTCATGTATTGTATTCACTGTCCTAGAATTGAAGTTCCATCTTATTTTTGAACAACGAGGTAAGCTTCTTCTCTGAAGGAATTCTTCCAATCTTGCAGCTCGTTGTGGCGAAGTGGAGAAAAATGTACATAATCCCGTCAGACTGGCAAAAAAAATTCTGCAATTACTACTGCTCGATGTAGCATGTGACATAATTAGATTTGTCTGATGTAGCATGTGACATAATTAGATTTGTCTGATGTGCATAACAATGTGCAAAATTAGCCCTTGGATACTGGTCTTGGATATGTCTTTACACGCCGGTAATAGCACCAATCATGACTGCTGCCCCATCATAGCTCTGTGCAATCAGTTTTTCTGGGTCATCAACAAGCAAACTAATTTCGTTAACGATGGAGGCAGATAAAGTATTAGCATCATGTCTACTAGGCAGAAGAAATTTCCAAAATCTTTCGACCGGTCTCGCGTTCACAATATATCTTAAAACAACCACCAACTGAAACTGATTGGACACATCTGTGGTTTCATCAGCTATCACAGATATGAAGTCGGTTGCTTTAATTTCACTGGCAACTTGTTCATGATACATGTTCAACATTGCATCAAGCAGCTCATTCTGTATCGTTTTTGATAATCCCTTAAAAACCGGTGCTGCTTCGATGTGATCTCTGAACGATTTATCCAATTCTGCCGTAAAATTGATCAATTCCCGAAAAATGCCCTTGTTATTCGACGTTTGCTGTTCATCATGACCCCGAAGTGCCAGTTCAAACGCGCCACAAAATCTAATGCAATTTATTATTAAATTTAACACATGCCTATTTTTTGTTACCTTTTCATTGTGTTGTTGAATTGCTTTTCTATATGATGAATCAAAAACATTCTGAATGTTATTTTTTCCTAACATTCTTTAAATATATTTTTCAAATGCCCTTCGGAATTTTCATGTTTAATAATTTTAGCACTAAGATGAATTAAGTCTCTTATTCCGTTCTTTGACCAAGACGGTTCACCACCAAACAAAAGGCACGGAAAACAAAACAAAGTATTTTTAATTTCACACACACAAATCCAGTCATTTTTCTGATAAACATTCATTTTGAATTTTCTTATAACGTCTTTACCTTTAACAGATTGTTTATTTTCTAAACATAATTGAGGCATCGGCCGTTTAATATTTTTTACTGCGATTTTTTCATTATACGTTAACCGCGAAAACGCGTTGTTCTGTAAAAAAAGATACCGTATTCATTGTAACAACGCTCGAGAGCAGTCTGGTTCAGTTGCTCCAGCGCTATGTATTATACGACATTGAAGTACGGCAAAATACAGTTCTCCCCACCATCAATGTAATGTTAATGCCTTAACAGAGCAACAGTTGGGCTTTGCTCAGTATATCTGTGACGACGATTGGTATATGTACGTTGTTAGCGTGCCACGTTCCTCGTCAATAACTATGAATACATAATATATATAATAAATAAATAGTTTCACAGTTAGTCGTCGCTTGGTTTGTTTTGTTTCATAATTCCAGGGGGTGCAATTGCTCACTTGCTCTCATTAAAGAGCCGCCACTGCAGGGTAGGTATTTCATTTAAGATAAAAAAGTTAACATCGTTTCCGGCTAAACCGGAAGTCCGATTCAGATATAAATATACTAATCGAATCACCGATTTGCATTTAATTAATTGTGGAAAGTTTTATTAAAATCTAAGTAGTCTTATCAAAGATATTCGAATGAATGCATACATTTGCCTAACTCTGTATATCAATCTGACTTAGTAAGTATGTGGAGGTTAACTTTGAAATAATAATATACACTGAGTACTTAGAGGTAGTCACATTATCACATTAGTATACAGTAAGGCAATAATCTAACAGACCTACCACGTTACACCATGCTTTATGGACCTTGGGGACCTCTTACGGGAAACTATTATACTAATTGCTATATAATACAGTGCATTTTCAATTTTACATTTAAAAATGTGAGAAAATTAACGAAGCAATTTTATAACATTGCATAACGCTAGTGGTATTAGAAAAACCTGATTGCCTTTGGTTATGAAATGAAAAACAAAGTGTTACTAAAAGTTTATAATACAAAAACTGGAATTTTGAGAACATTGGACGGCTAGGCGCCTCGGTGCGGCATTGTGAAACAATAAGCGAACAAGCCAGAGATAAAACGGGCCAATCAAATGTCATTATGTTCCCGAGTCTCGGCACAATGGAGTTAGCGCCAAACAAAGTAATTTATTCGATTTTAATGAAGCAAATGAATTGATTTTAGGGCAGCAATTCGCATGATTTGTAGCGTATTATTCATATGCACACATACCAACGACAAAAAGTCTTTCTATAGTAAAACATAAAGCCAAATCGCTCGTAAAAGGATCATCAAAAATAAAGACAAAATAAATTGGAAGGAATTGATTTGTAATTTTTGAAATACGAACTGTTATCCTCGCTTACATATGACTCGACGGGCTAATGCGAGATCTAATTTAAGAACGTTAAAATCGAAATAGACTGGATAAAATATTGATCCTGCGGATGTCAGATGTCCACTACTAGTCATAAAGATGAAAGTAAAACGTAATTAGCATCAGAATATAGTTAATAAATAACTCCATAATAATAAAACGAAAAAATAAATTATCTCATACCTATTAAAACAAGAATAAATGGGAGAAAGTCTAGTCAAACATGTCTGCAAGGTTACGTTATATAATGCGTGTTCAAAAAGTTCTAACGTCCCGGCCAGCCATGAACTGCAAAACGTAGTTTTATACTTAAATCAATTCAATGTAATCTTAAATAGAACGCCATTCGAATATAAATGTTAAGTTATATGAATATTAAATATACAAAGACAATATGTTTTATTAAATTTATCACAGCAGCTGTTGAACATTTTGGCGTTTAACATTTAAACATAAATGCTTCGACTTGATACCCTGTCGCAAGTAAATACGGGCGGTAATACAGGCTTTCATCTTAAATTCATCAGTAATTCTCTTTACCGATGAATTATATTGTTTTATCAGTATTTATTAGTACCATCACAAATTTAAAGACAAACAAATTATATGTAAATAATTCCATACAAAGAATTAAAAACTAGCTGTCAATCTCAATGGACACGTTACATACCGCATGTGTCAAATATCATTAGGCATAGGAAATACGTATGAGTACATACGATGTATATGTTTATGGAAAAGCCGATCCAATGCCGGCGAAGACCGCGACGGCCGGCAACGATTGTTTCGCAAATACAAGTTAGCAGTAATAATTTGACCATCGACATAGGTACTTGTAATGCGTTCTAAAATAACATTTACGAATTGCAAGGGATTTTCTTTTCTTGTTTCTCTCAGTAGATGCAGGAAATTTTTAAGCTGCGGTGCGTCGCATAAACAAAAGCATAATTCTAATAAAATTAAAGAATAATCCTAAGCAAATAAATAAAAAAGGATTCTAAAAATTATAATAAATTATACAAGAGGTTCAAAAATTCCTCCTTGCTCAGCAAGACATTGTCCTAGGCGGTCGTAGAAATTAGCTGTTACATTTGCTAACATATCGGCAGTTAATGAATTCGCAGCCTCAGTTATTTTTTCTCTCAAGGCAACTAGATTTTCTGCTCTACCAGCTTCATGAGTATAAACAATATTTTTTAGATATCCCCACAAAAAGAAATCATTTGGAGATAGATCAGGAGATCGCGGGAGCCATTTAATGTTTCCTGTTCCAGTAATAAGACGGTCAGGAAAAGTATTTCCTAAAAATTCCATTGCCCTCACTGCATTATGTGCTGGACAGCCATCATTTTGAAACCAAACGATTTCCTGATTTATTCCAATGTTTTGAAGGGCGGGAAGTATTTGATTTTTCAGTAATTCGAGATACTTGTCGGCATTTAATATACCATCAATAAAATAGGGGCCTATAGAATGGTCACCTAAAATACCTGCCCAAACGTCTAGTTTTTGAGAATACTGAGTGCGATTTGCAAACTGCCGGTGTTGATTTTCCGAAGCCCAATATCGAAGAACAGAGGGATTGTGCTTTCCGTGTAATGGAAAAGTTGATTCATCGGTGAAGAGAATATTTTTAACGAAATTTTCATCTCGATGTATCTTTTCCATAACCTCTTGACAAAACTCCATTCTTCGGAAATTGTCCTCGGGAAATATTTCTTGAGTTTTCGAATATTTGAAACATTTTAAACCATTACGTTTCCAAATACGTGAAATAGTTGTGTTATTTGTACCCAATTCCTCGGCAGCAGTTCTAGTAGATCTCGCGTTATCAATTTCCACAATACTACAAATTAATACATCCCGCCGTTCTCTTTCCTCAATTTTTTATGGTGATACCTTTCTTGGTTTGCATTTCGTACAGTTATTGAGACAGAAACAAGTTTCAAATTTATTTATAATATTATAAATTGTTTGTCTGCAAGGTACAGAACGGTCTGCAAAAGTCGGCGCAAACAAATTCATGCACTCCATTGCAGACTTGCCAGCATAAAACCATTTTACTAACTGAAGCTTTTCAGTGGGTGTGTAAAGAGCCATTGTACATTAAATTTATTGTACGCTTTCAAACTGTAATGGCCGCAGCTAGACTGAATGCAAAATTTTCAGTCAATCGGTATCGGAGACAATCGTCAGTCGTCGCGGTCTTCGTTGGCATTGGACTGGCTTTCTCATGTACGTATACATTGTATGTACTCATACGTTGATTCTCTATGCCTAATGATATTTAACACATACGGTATAGCGTTTTGTTTTATGATAATTTTAATTTTATTATAAACATAATTATTTTACTTTTAAAAGAAGTCTAACGTTCAAACTATTTAGTTTTAATCATATTTTAATTAATGCGGCGTAGGTTTGTCGACATATTCGACGTAAAGGCTATTATTGATATTCACAAAAAAAAACATCGTCATATGTGCAGCCGAGTATGTTTTGGTAAAAAATAACATTAACTATCTATGAATAAAACCTTATTGTTAAAAGTATTGTCCGGAATTTTGTCGATTTTTTGTTTGTAGTCAATGAACTTTAATTACAGCTGTATTTCGGTAAATATACATTTTGGCCTTAAAAATTTGGAAATTTTTGATGAATTACAAATAAATTTCTTTTTTGATTTTTAGTTAGACATTGCTTGGGCGCTATTCAGCGGTAACCCTGTATTTAGACCTCCTTTGCAATTACTTTGAAAGTACATTTTTCTAGTCTTTTACTAATTAAGTAAACACTGTCCGTACAATAACATTAAGAACAGAGAATTTCTTTTGACGACAATTTGACTCATCCGCGCATAACCAAACCATTTTATTTTTTGTTCTGATTAAGGAAAAGAATATCGGTTGTGTGCGCTGTGTCCAAGTTCTTCATTTTTGTGGACAATTTTTCTTAACAAAGTTGTTTTCCTATGGGACATTTGATTCACCGTATAGTATAATTGGATAAATTATTACTTCAGTGCACAACAATGAAAAAATGCAAATCTTGCTGCAATTCCATAAAGATCTGTCTTTGCACCTTTCATGGTTTTGACATTTATAACTGTTAAAAATGTCATTTTTTAGTATTAGCATGATACGTCACTGATCGTATCGGCTCATAATTTTAAAGATTTGTCTGTATCTGGTTGTAAAAATGCACAAAGGATGTTAAACTGGTGTATTAAGATGTGCATTAAGAAAAAGTTTTCATTCCGTTGATAAATATCTCAACTTCAAAATTTATGCACATTTTGACAATATCTTTTTCAAACAATAATAGTTAATTATGTAATTTAATTAATATAATATTAAAATAATAATAAAATGTTAATTTTAAATTTAACAGACATGTAAATAATTTACATATCTGTAACTGTATACTTGGACAATACCTCGTATTTTCAGCATTTACTTCTGCTTAAGACATATGTTTCTGCCATCTATAGGCGTCGTCAGTTAAGCTAGTGAAGCAATGTATACAAATGATACAAATCTTTATAAATAGATCTGTATCTGTATATGATATTAAGCCGAAATCCCTTACTAGATAAAGCAAATTTCATCCTATGTGGCACTTATTTAATAAGTGACATCTGACGGACGAAAGAGACTTTGCCGAAAAAAAGCAGAAGTAAATGCTGAAAATACGAGGTATTGTCCAAGTATACAGTTACAGATATGTAAATTATTTACATGTCTTTTTCATAATGAAACAAAAGCGTTATACGTGTATTAACGTATAGATATATTTAAAACCTTTTTAGTATATTTATTATTCTAAGCATTGAATATGGGTCCATAGTGTCGAGGATTTATATTTTACGGATAGTTCTGTAAAATACACCAACATAACAAATTCTAAAAATGTTTCTTTCCACCTTATACAATTTTCTTGATTTTTTTTGTAATAAATTCAGTAATGCAATTTCGGTAGAAGTGAAAGAATTTCACTTCTGATGGAGATAAAGACATTTCATTTTTGTTTTCTGAATTCTTTTTTTTTTAGTAAAATATTTTATAAATTATTTTGCAATCAAAATTTCAATTTGAGTAAGTAAGTTGACTTTTAGATGACAGTCGTGACTTGCTAACAAAATAGGTAATAAATTTAATTTTTGCTATTTATTTTCTGTGCGTTTACTTGAAATTATGGAAATTTTAAAGTATAAAAATACAATCCTTTTACTCAACAATCATATAGATTTCGGCAATTCTCCTTTATTGTGCCTATTTTACAACTGATTCTTTTATTTATTTTGGTTTTTTCGTTTTATGTTTGTACTCGGTAAACTTTGGTCCCTTTGTGTAATAAAGGTTACATCTTGAATATAATGTGGCTATTATTGAAAGTACCAAGTTGGGACGCTGGTATCAATCGACGAACAGTATAGTTTGTAAAGTAGGTTGAACTTGACGCATTCAATAGCTTACAAAAAGAAATTAAGGAAAATACCGAATTAGAAGCTCTTAAACCAACAATATAGCGAACATTAAAGCAAAATAGTATCCGATTTGGGACAATTAATAAACGATGTGTTTGTTATAATGGAGATACCACCAATTTATGTGAACTGGTTTAAAAATCGGAAATTTCTTAAGGGGTACCTCTTTAAAAATTTTCAATTTTCCTGCTGTTTAAAATCCATTTTTTTTATAGCATTATATATTATATATAATATATATATATATAATATATATATATATTATATATAGCATTATATATTATAGTATTATTTATAACATTAAAAATGTTAATTTATTAATATATATACCTATGACAAGAATATGTTTGTTCCATGTTAGGCATGATTTTTAAATGAATTGATTTTTATGAAATTAAATGTGATTTGGCAACACTGGTTAATATTAGATTTCTCAGCAAAGCAACAGAGTCGGCGCAGAAGCGTCAATACAACGTTGAAACCTGCTTATGTGCAGTTTGGTTGTGTTAGTCGTCGTGCTACTGTGTCCGCGCGCTTGTTGTCTTCGTTGTTGCGTATTTTAAGTGTTCTAGAACGTATAAATATGGAAAGAAGACATTGTGTGAACAATCCGAATAACTTTTGTTATATCTGTGGTAGTTATGTCGTAGTAAAGCAGAGGCAAACTATAACTTCGTTTGTGAAAAATGTATACCACGCTTATTTTGGTGTAAAAATTGGCGAACAAGACAAGTCCTGGGCTCCTCATACTGTTTGTTCCGTTTGCGTTGAAGCATTAAGAAACTGGCAAAAAGGTAGGAAGAAATGTTTAAGCTTTGGTGTTCCTATGGTATGGCGAGAGCTTAGAAATCACAGTGATGATTGTTATTTTTGTTCGTGTAATGTTCAAGGATTCAACAGAAAAAATAAGAAACAAATTGTGTATCCCAATCTTGACTCTGCTATTCGACCAGTTCCTCATGGACCAGATGTACCGATACCTACCGCCCCAAAAGCACTAGAAAACGTCATATCGTCAGAATCAGAGGAATCTAATTGCGACCCAGATGACCCAGATTTCACCCCAGATTTCAGAGAGCCCGAAGTGTTTAACCAGAATGAACTAAATGATTTAATTAGAGATTTGCACCTTCCAAAGGATGCATCCGAATTGTTAGCCTCCCGACTTCGTGAGAAACATTTACTGGCACCTGGCGTCACATGAAACTTTTACCGGGATCGCGAAAAAGAGTTATGTCAATATTTTACTTAAGACGGATCGCTAGTGTATTGCAACAATATTCCTGACTTAATTTCAAAATTAGGAAATGTGCCGTATGTAAAAGAAGAATGGCGCCTGTTTATTGACTCAAGTAAGCGTAGTTTAAAAGGCGTTTTATTGCACAATGGTAACGAGCTGGCCTCGGTTCCCGTTGCCCATTCGGTACATTTAATGGAAACGTATGAAAATTTTGAACTTCTTTTAAAGAAAATAAACTACCAAGAACATCAGTGGATGCCTTGTGGTGACCTTAAATTGCTGTGCATGCTACTAGGACAACAAGGAGGTTATGCAAAATTTCCATGCTTTATTTGTGAGTGGGATAGTCGAGCAAGGGATAGACATTGGACTCAAATAGAATGGCCCTCTAGAACAAGCCTTACACCTGGTAGCAAAAATGTATTAAGAGATAGCTTGGTTGACCCCAAAAAAGTTTTACTGCCTCCTCTCCATATCAAACTTGGCTTGATGAAGCAGTTTGTTAAAGCCCTAGACAAAAATAGACAGTGTTTTAAATATTTGTGCGAGACATTTCCACCCTTATCCGATGCCAAGTTAAAAGAAGGTATTTTTGTTGGGCCGCAGATAAGAACATTATGCAAAGACAAGGATTTTCAAAACACAATGACCAATGTCGAGAAAAACGCCTGGGTTTCATTTAAAGAAGTAATTGATAAGTTTCTTGGGAACTCTAAGGACGAAAACTACGAAAATATTGTTCAAAATATGTTACAACACTTTCATCGTCTAGGTTGTAATATGAGTTTGAAAGTGCATTTCCTGTTTTCACACTTGAACTATTTTCCTGAAAATCTTGGAGCAGTTAGCGAAGAACAGGGAGAGAGGTTTCACCAAGACATTAAGGAAATGGAACGGCGATACCAAGGCAAATGGAGCATAACGATGATGGCGGACTACTGCTTGATGTTAAAATGGAATATGCCCTTAAAAACATACAACCGAATGTCAGGACAACGCAGCTTTCTGGCAAAAAGACAAAGATTTCACTTAAAAAAGACTGAGTAAAGTATTTTTTTCCACTTTTTTAACTTGTATTCCACCTTTTTACTCAATAAACAAATAAATTTTTTTAGAAATATCGTTTTTCTTCATTTAATATTTGCAAAAAAACCTTACGTGATACAAATAAATGCATAGCATTTTTGAAATCAGCCTACCAAAATTATATAAAATCAGTTTTCAAAATAAAAACATCTGTCAAAAAGTTTAATTTTGTAGACCTGTGTTATTTATCAAAATAAACAGCGTTGCCAGATTTCCGACATTTATCGATCGTCCCTCGTGGTATTTCAGTAGCACATATATTGTTTAAGGTTAGTTAGGAAGTTGCCTTGGATTTTTGAAAGCAGACCACCATGCGCTTTATCGAAGACCTAAAAGATCTCTTGAAATGCAACTGTACAATATCTGTTATCTTCAAGCACATTTCTTGCCTTTTTAAACACTCTATATCCCTGTTTAATATTACCATGCTGTTATCGGAAGTCAAATTACAAATTAGTTATTATTATAAGATATTGGACTGTAGAAGAAGATACTATAGAATCCAGTCAAAGAAAAATAAAAGATAGGAGGAATTTAAATTCCAAAGGAAATGTAGTGAAAATTCAGTAACTTGAGAAACATGGTAAAAATAGTTAAAAAATGCAAGTTACTGCAGATCAAATATCTAACCAAATATTAGTTTGATAGTAAATATTCTTTCTACACTTTACGAGGCTATTTTATTCGAATTTTTCATAGAAAAAATTCGCCCTTTCTATGAAAAATTCGAATAAAATAGCATCGTAAAGTGTAGAAGGAATATTTACAATTACATCATTTCGCGAAAGCGCAATTATTAGTTTGATAATTTTAAAATACAAAACCTTATTTTAATGAGTGAGCGAGTGAGAAATACAATATGATCATTTATATTTACCCTCTAGCAAGCCATGAAATTATTTCTTGAAAATATCGCGTTGGTAGTAACAAATAAATTACATCTGTCATTATGTGTATGTTCTGATAAATAAAACTCATCTGTCATTAATGTATTTATTAATTGACACTTAAAAATGTTTACAATAAATCATAAAGTTTTTCTGATCGAATCATACTTTAGGAATGGTGTAAAATTAGAAAATGGAGAATGGTCGTACTCCTTGCAGCCTTGTATAGGAGAATTTCGGGCAGAATTTCCAAATTTTCCAACAACATATGACAGTTTGCGGCAATTAATTCAAAAGTCAGTGGTTAAATTCCGTGAAACAGGGTCTGTGTCTCGAAAACCAGGTGTTGGTAGACCACTAAAGCGGACAGTTGAAAATATAGCAGATGTTGAGGAACGAATAAATCAATCACCTAAGAAATCGATTCGTAAGCTTTCACAACAAACACAACTGTCATATGGGACCTGCCAGAGAATCCTTAAAAAAGACTTACAAAAATTTCCATTCAAATTTCATTGCGTGCAAGAGCTTTTACCAATCGATCATGTAACCAGAGTTAATTACTGTCAGTGGTTCTTAGGTACGATTAATAACGATGACGTTCTTGACAAATCCTTCTGGGTCCGATGAAGCATGGTTTCATTTATCAGGATATATAAATAAACAAACAATGCGCATCTGGTCTAGTGAAAATCCACATGAAATTCTTGAAACACCCTTGCATTCACAAAAAATAGGCGTTTGGCTTGCTGTTTCTCGTAGACGGATTATTGGTCCAATATTCTTTAATAATACGATAAATGCAGAACGATATCGTAATAATTTATTGCTACCATTTGTAAATCAATTACATGATGATGAGCTCCGCGAGGGATATTTCCAGCAAGATAATGCAACAGCCCATAAGACAAGAGAAACGATGGAATTATTGCATGAATTCTTTGATAATCGAATAGTAGACTTTCCACCACGATCTCCGGATTTAACAATTATGGACTATTTCATTTATCCACATCTAAAAAATAGAGTATTTACGAATCGTCCACATACAATTGAAGAACTTACTAATGCTATCCAAAATGTCTGTAAGGAAATTACACCACATAATTTAAGGAATGCCTTCAATAATATGAGACGAAGAGTTGCGTTATGCATAGAAAATGAAGGAGCTCACTTTGAACATTTATTGTAGCTGTTTTTATTATTAAACTTTTTATTTTTTCAACTGAAACATTTGTATGTAATTATTTGTCAAAATGACAAAACCTAATCTGTCATCAGTATAAAATAACCTATTCACACACACGCTGCAAAATAAGTTAACTTAAATTATGGTACCAACTTAAGTTTAAAAAAGAAAAATGTCATTGCCTTCTAGAGGGTAGAGGTATATGATCATATGGTATAATAAATTGTGCAGTCTATAGAAATAAGCAAACTTCCAACCGTCACAAATAGAAAAACTTTACGAATAAAGCAAGTTTTCAATTCTCCATGCGCCGCTCTTTCTCGGTTGTCGGGTTCTACTACAATGTATTCCGTTGCGCGGTAACTTTTGTAATTAGTTACTGTAGCCTTTCTGCTTTCTTGAATTCGTATACTCTTGGCGATGACTGGAGAACAGGATCACTATTAAACGGGAACAAGTGGTAATTTATATTTTCCGACATCGGAAGAGTCAAGTGCTCTTCTAAGCGTTCCATAGCCGATGTAGATCCCGTCAAGATCTCAGATTAATAATTAAGATATATGTGGACGATTAATTCTTTAAGTGTTGTAAAAAATGAAGATATGTAACATGTTTCTAAGAATATATATTGTTATGAAATTAATATAAATAAACATGTAAAAAAATATTATTAATGAGAAAACAACTAATTATAATCAAGAATAAGTTATTTTATCCAACACCTCCTAATAATAGACCTATAACTATGGCGATTTTAAATCAATTATGTAGCTTATAACTCACTAGTGAGTTAAAAACATAATTTATCTCAATAGTGAGTTAAAACAAGGTGAAATTTAGATTGCATAGAGACATTCAAACTGCTATAGTATTAACACATTTATATTAATTCTAAAGGGTAAACAATAGCAACTAATTAACATTTACATTAATATTAAAGTTGAAGGAAATCCTCTTTGTATCTGACTCTGCATTCAGGTTATTCGAATTTAGAGTTATACTAGAAGACGTATTTGAAGTATCCTGAACAGAAATTTGATGACCAGAAGTCGAGGACGTTAGACTGTCTGGACCTTGTATCTTTCTGGCTATATCAATCTTGTTGGATACTGAATCTTGTATATAACCTTCTGCCACAGTCGACGATTTCCACCCACCATGTCGTTTAACTGTTGTAATATCAGCTCCTGCGTTTGCCAGAAGAGATGCTGACGAACGTCTCAGACTATGTCCTGTATATAATTGAGCTTCTGGTAGGTTCAGGAAAGATGCAACTTTCTGAGGTATCTTACAAATGGTGTTAATTCCAACTGGCTGGATAGTGCATTTTTCTTTCTTGTAATTTAGGAAGAATCTGCCATGTGGAATACCTTTTGGTCTCATACAGACATATTTTCTGTAGAGGTCAAGAATATCTGTTGTAAATCCTTCTGCCATAACAGTGAAACTTCTAGATACGTTTGTCTTTGTGTCAGGTATCGAAACATACAAGTATCCTTCTTTATCTTCTATATCGTCAACTTTCAGCTTAGTTATTTCATCACAACGACACGCACCTGATATACCCATTATTAAGGCAACCTGCATAGAATACACGAACGAATAATGAATAAATACTTTGAATTAAATATAAGAAAATAAATAATACCTTCATCATCAAATATTTATTGTTAGGAGCCTCATTCAGAAACTTCTCTATATGTAGCCTCTCCAAGATTTTCGCCTTTTTGGACTTGTGGGTTCTTGCCTCACTCTTCAAATAGGAAATCAGTTTTCCGTATTTCGATATGTCACTATTCATATACACTTTCAAAGTACTTAACATGGAATACTTCGTCCACAATGAAGATGTTGCTATTTTCCTTGTATAAATATGGAAATACGCCAGCATAACTTCTTCGTTAATTCCAGTGATACATTGCTGTTTTCTCCATTCTTCAAAATGACGAAATTCTTTGTCGTAATTATCCTTCGATTTTTTTGGCAGTAATTTATAACATGCTGCTTGAGCTTCTTTCTTAACTTCTAACGGAATGAAAACAGCTCTTGCAGCTCTTCCATTACCATCAACTTTTAACTGCAGTATTATTAATAAATCACTAATTTTGTTTGCTTGTTGATTTGCATTATTTATTCTCCATAGTAACTGCATTACTGTATATGCACTTTTTGCATTAGTCGTTTATAATTTCAATTTGACATGGAACGTCAAATTTATAAAACATTAAAAGCCATTTTGAACGGATCTTAAGAGGTGTTGGATAAAGTTTTGTATTGCACACGTGTGTTAATTACAAATAAGTCACTTGAGAAAGGTATCTCACGAGTCCGCTAGGACGAGTGAGCTAAACATTTTCTCGCGTGACTTATTTCTAACATAACACACTTGTACAATAAATAACTATTAAATTTCAATTGGTTTAATGTCAAAGTGACAATTCTGTGATAACTATCACGGATAAGAAAATAACTTTTTCTTAGCAATGCGCAATGGAAAAGGCACCAATCAAGTAGTGGGCAGAAATACAATAAGAAGTTGGCTTTCAAAGATCGCAAAATGCTTGAATTTAGCGGATCCATATCTTTATTCTGAGCATATGTTTAGAAGAACTTCTAACGCTTGTGATGCTTATTACGGTTTTATAACGAAATTAATTGATTTAAATGATTTTCAAATTTCAATTGGTTTAATGTCAAAGTGACAATTCTGTGACAACTATCACGGATAAGAAAATAACTTTTTCTTAGCAATGCGCAATGGAAAAGTCACCAATTAAGTAGTGGGCAGAAATACGATAGGAAGTTGGCTTTCAAAGATTGTAAAATGCTTGTATTTGGCGGATCCACATCTTTATTCTGGGCATGGGTTTAGAAGAACTTCAGCTTCCTTGTTGGTGGATAAAGGTGTTGATGTTTTGGGCCTTAATAGTCGCGGTGGGTGGCGTTCGTCATCTGTTGCAGAAGGTTACGTAGCTGATTCGTTGGTGAATAGATTAGAGTTTTCACGAAAAATTTTGCATGAAAATACACCCGAGGAATCTATCCTTTCTAGTGACATAACGACTACAGAAAATATTGTTGTAGAGACAAGAAGCAATTCCGCACTAAATGCACCCGAAGATTCTACCATTTCTGGAACCATAAGAAGTTTATTTGCCAAATGCACTGATTATACTTTTAATGTTGTAGTTAAAAATTATTTTAAACAAAATTACAAAACTTTCATATTTGGTTACTTACTGCCTTCCGATCGGTAAGTTCTTTTAATCCAACCGGTAAATACGTTAAATTGACCGATCGTGCACAAAATTCTTTAAAACCTATCAACTGTTTCATTTCAGCTCTATATGCAAAATATAATAGACTATCCCCGTATAACATAGTTAATAAGGATAACCTTTTGTCTTAAAGTTAGATCTATTTTCACTCAGTGCATAATTTTTAAAAGTATTTTAGTTAATTTCTTCCGTAAATTTTATTTTTTTAAATTAAAATACCTACCCTAATATTTTTCCTTTAATTTCGTCGATCGAGAATTATTTACCAGGCTTTCCATGGCATGTGTCAGTTATGTTTTTATTAAAACTGTCCACAGCCGCTTATATTAGCTAATAACGCTACGCAAATACCTCACTTCATTTTTATTATTGTGAAAAGGACTGTTGAACACGCATATTTAAACCCACATAACGCTGGCGTTTCGTCCTCCCATATTCAAGAATTTGATATGACATTATTTAATAAAAGCGACTTTTATATATATATATACTCCTTTTTACAATTGCTAGATATATAATTTGATGTGGTGTAATCTTTGAATCTCTTTACGCTTTAGTGGAATACATATTTCTCGAGAATAGTGCCCAGAAAATTATATTAACTTGGAATTTTATTACTGGTTGCATATGAAGATGGTTAGCTATCATGACCTGTCTGACTTGAAATTTTCCCCGGTTCTCTGCGGGATATTTTTTACATAAAACCTTTCCGCATATTCTATCTCTTATTGTTTCTACGAATATTTTATTTTTATGTGTATAAATTGTTTTAAAAGACCTCTTCAAACTAGTGGTTTGTAAAGAATGTCGAGAATATTCATAAAATTCTCTTCCTGAAGTTTTGCATAAATTTACCGAGAATATTACATTTTTTCAAGATGAGTTTATTTTGAATTTAAATAAAACTAATGTTTAGTAATGCATATTAAATTTGATACTTATAAATTAGCATTTGTTCAAGATTTAAGATCTACACACAAACAACGTGACCTATATTATAATAATAACCATTATTATAATAATAATTAACCATTTGTATATATATATAGTAAATATTAATTGAACGGGTAAGCGGTGACAGGCCGCTTACCCGTTCAATTAATATAAAAAAGACTCATTTATTTCACTCTATATTTCATAACGATTTGTTACTTCTTCAGGAGTTCAATTACAGAGTTAAAATTTAGCAAATACGCCACTAAACATGTTAAAATCAATCATCTACATTAAAACATTAAATTAACAAAACGTTGGTTTCTCATCGACCTTTTAAAAGCGAATTCTTAGAATTTTTTGTTGCATAATTAGAAAAAGCAGATTTTTTTACATACGACAAGGTAATTTTGGATGATGTTTTCATAAGGAAATTTTGAAGTATTATTATCGTAAACATTAAAAACGGAAATATAATTATTTAAATTAAATGTTCGAATTAAGCACCGTTAACAATCAGACAATAGCCAAGGCGATTAAAAAATTCTTTTTGAACGTTGTTGATGACATCTGCGGTAATGTTCCTGATTTCTTGGCGTAGTCATGCTTTTAAATCTTTTAAGGATGGAGTGTTGCCAAACTACGCCTTACCGGTTCGCGCATATAATTAGAAATTAGAGTTTTTTTAAACTTCCCTTTTAATTTTTATTGAATTTATCCGCTACTTTACGAATGCACTGTACGAGTATGATAACTAATCTTTGATATAATTCAGTTCCATATGTTTTCATAACATGTACGCCTTTACGTTGCTTGTTTTAATTCTACTATTGAAATTCATATTAAGACGGAAATGATTAAATGATTCAAACGACAGCTGACACATTGGTAAAATATTCTTACACACGTCATATTTCAATAATTATAATTATAAACTAATTTTATATAAAGTGGCATCCCTTGAATAAATAATGGATTGAATCTCTTAAGTTTAATCGTAACTTACAAACACTAGTGCAAAGTGAAAGGATAGAATAATAGTTATCGATTCTGTATTGTTTTGGGAATACTGTGATTCAGTAAAATTTTATTGTTTTGAATTATCTGTAAGTTTTATAATAAATAAAATATTTTACTGATTTCTATTTTTATATCGGAAACCTTGAAAAATCATCATCAACTAAAAAAATTAATTAAATATCTGCCAATGATCACAATTATAAACAATTTTTTGTTTTAATGCAGTAAAAAGTTGTAATAACCGCAATAATAATAATGATGTGTGTATATATATATATATATATATATATATATATATATATATATATATATATATGGTAAACCTAATCAGTAGGCGATTAAAGGTCTGTATATTACTTCAAAATATATGTATTTTAAAAACTCTACATGTTTCGGCTGTGTACGCCTTTATCAAGAGAATACAAAAAATTCATATTTTGTATTCTCTTGATAAAGGCGTACACAGCCGAAACATGTAGAGTTTTTTAAATACATATATTTTGAAGTAATATACAGACCTTTAATCGCCTACTGATTAGGTTTACCATATCATACCAAGGTCACGAAGTTATTATATATATATATATATAATAACTTCGTATATATATATATATATATATATATGTAGACAAGGAGTCTTTGCCGTTAAAACAAGTATGAAAAACAATTGTTGTTGGGGAATCCGGCAATAAAAAAACCATTAATTAGTTAATGTTCTTTATTTTTTTACCCTATATTTTACCCTGTTTGTGTTAAGTGGGACAATTGACGAATTTATCGACCTATCATGTTTTGTGATATATAATTTTCGCATAATAGTGTTCACATTTGTAAGTAGAATTTTTCTTATGATTGTTTGACTAAATATCTAAGTTATGTACATTTCTTTCTTATTAAAGTGACCCCCGAAGAAGTTCTAAACCTAAGAGCGAAATATAGGGTAAAAAAATAAAGAACATTAACTAATTAATGGTTTTTTATTGCCGGATTCCCCAACAACAATTGTTTTTCGCATATATATATATATATATATATATAATTAAAATTCGGGTAAGCGGTCAATTAAAAAACTCCTTTATTAAATTACCCTATATTTCGCAACACTTTGTCGCTTCTTCTGGGGTAAAAAATGTAGAGTTAAAAAATAATAAAATTGTTATTATTTTCTCTTCGTTAGTGTATGACATTTTTGTATTATTAATGAACAATAAATGAAATGTTTGACAGATTGAAATTCCATGGCTACCTTATTTAATCTTATAATTTATTCTTTCAAATAAAACCTAATGTCAAAAACTTTAGTCAGCATGTGGTACATGGTTGAAATCAGAAAAAAAAACTCTTTCTGAAGATGTCTAAATCCAATATGGCGCCTATAAGAAATTAGATAGTTGATGATGGCCAGAAAGAAACGAAACGTCGTATAAAAATTTAGAGTACACCACTGGATAGAGGTTTAGAAATGGCCAAAAGGATGTGTTTTTATATTTTCTCTACAAGGCCAAATGTCGGTGCTACAGGTAAAAGAAGAAAATGGGGTTTTCGCGTTTTTTTTTTTTAATAACGAAGGTCATTTGCCACAAGTCTATTTTCTTTACGGATTTATAATAAACACAAAATTTAACAACTTTGCCAAATTTAAACCTATACTCTATCTCCAATAATAAGCGAGATCCCCATGGTGAGGGCCGAAAATGAATCAGCCTGTATATATATATATATATATATATATATATATATGAGATAAAAATATTTTTTGGGAGTAGCGGCCGGCTAATTAAAACTGTAAAATTTATTTTAATGTTAAAAATGGTAAGAGATAAATCTACTACATTAAATTTTTTTGATGTTAATATATTGCCACGTATTTGTTATGCATTACTAAATAAAAACTAAACGTTTTATATTAGCAGGTAAACTGTTTTTGGCCATGTGTTTACTTTGACGGGTGGAAAGAATGTTAGCGTTGTCAACACTTTGCGGGAGGGGGTGTAGTTTAACTGTTCCCAGAAATGTGTTTTTTATTTTATTTTTGTGCTGTTTATATCGTTATTATACGAGGGTTGCTTATAAAAACAGTAGATATATTGCTGACAAGGTATTTAAATCTATTCGGTCATTAATTGAATTTGTCTTTTTTTATAGGTGGATGCTTTTTTCAGATGTAATAATAGCAATTTTATCGAAATTGAAAGTGCATTTTATTTATTTGAAATGTTTTTTAAGGGCTGTACTATTGTTTGAAAATTTGTGTCCATTTAAACGTTCTTGAAGATATTGTGTTGTTTGGCCTATGTATACGCCTTCGCAATCGTTGCATGGAATTTCATAATTAAAGTGTGTTTTCTTTAATGTGGGTTGCCACCCATTTCTTCATTCTGTTCATAGAAAAAATTTTCTTGTTTAGTATCGATCCAATTGCGAATAGCGCCTTGAACTTCAGTGTCTGATGAAAATGTTGATCATGTTGAAAAATGAAACATATTTTTTACCCTAAAATAAATATTTAATTGAAAAATCACTTGTATTTCTCCAAATTCTAACTAGCCTGATAAAATAGTAATTAAAAGAATTTATTACCTACATTCAAATAAAAAGATTGTCTACACAACAAAATACTCTTCAAAGATAACGCTTATTGCAATCCAGTAGTAAACATAATTAAATTGTTCCGCGTATTATGTAAATAAGATTCAAATTATGTACCTATAAAAAAATATATTTCAGGACATATAATAGATTACTATATAATGAAAATAATAAAATCTATTCAAGCATATCATATTTAAAGAAAACAAGTAAACTTATTTAATGAGGTCGTCGATTGCACGTTTTTTTACCATAACAATAGTGATTTCTATAACGTTGCCTTAATTTGTAGAAGGTGACAAACTCGTTTCATTATCGTTATAACTGTAATAGGTATTAATATTTAATGAATCCAGTAATACGGAAAAAGTAAAATTTCCTTGTCATATTAATATTTTTATTTAACACGAAGAAATAAGCATGTGTAATATGTGTATACATACGTATATAAATATATGCTCAGGAATTACGGACCATTTAACTTGCAACTAACAATTTTAGTTTTAATTCTTGTCCATTTAGAAAGCTACACTTGTTCGCACTTAATAATATAACTTACAGAAGTGAAGCATTTTGGATTTAAACATGTAAATAAATATATCAAAACATCAAAATTTAAACTAGTACCAGGGATGTTATTTATAAAATCAAATAGTGGATAATGGTTTTTGCTTTTCAAAATATTTCCCACAAAAATTGATACACTTGTACATTCGTTCAAACCAATTGTTAAAGCAGTTATTCCAGTCTTCAGTTGGGACAGTCAAAATTGCTATTTTGAAAGTATCGTCCACCACGCATTCAATTCTTGATCTTCGGGAACGCAAGAAAATCGTTGTGACTTGGGTCGGGACTATACGGAGGATAATCTAATAATTCGATATTTTGCTGCTCCAAAAACGAAATTATCTTTCGAGCTGTGTTCGAATTTGCATTATCATCATGCAGGATGATTCGGTTTTCATCTTGAAGCACCCAAACAGCTACTGACGTTTATTTTCGGGTTCATAGGACTAAATCCATGATTCATCGCCAGTTACGATGCTATAGAGTTTTTTGATTTTCCATTACAGCACCAATCAACGTGAGACGACTTTTGCTCTTCGGCTAAATAGATGCGGAATCCAACCTGAAACTAACTTTCTAACACCCAGTTCATCATGTAGGATCGTTTGGATTGAAATCTTTGAAATACCCATGGATGCCTCAATTTCACGATATGTCACATGTCTATCTTCCTTAATTAGGGGGCGCACAACTTTGATACTTTTCTGGGTGACTGTTGTTTTTGTCGGAACTGTCCTGGGATCGTCGTTGATACTGTAGCACCCACGTTGGAATTCACGGTACCAACGTGAAATTATCGATTGATGTGGTGGTTCATCTTCAAAAACAGAAGCCAACTCAGCAAGACGTTGTTGTGTTGGACTCTCCGAATGTTGTAAAAAATTATTGCGTGAAAATTTTCTCAACTTACTTCCATTTTTTCGTGAATTTATAAACTTTAAAAATTCACAATTAGTAAATCGCTTGGCATATCTTGAGAAACTTTAGGATTTTGGTTAACGAAAGATTGAGATTAATTTTGACACCTAACTTTTTTTTTATTACTGGCGCCCTCTATGAGACTTGTGCAACACTAAAGAGACATCCCTCGAATATTGTTGAATCTAATACAATAATACACAGATGTAAAAGATGTAAAAGTTTGAAGGGTTTTTAGTTTCTAGAATGCGAGTGCTTTGAAAAAAAAAAGTTAGTCAAAGTTATTTTAATCTCGTATTATTCAATTGAATAGTTTTTGAATTTATGAATTTATGCATAGATTATATTGATTACTGACAACAGAAAATGAAACGGCACGTAGCAATGACGAACATTTCCAACATATCCAAGTTCAACAGAGGAGTTAATGCATCGGAAGCCGATAGAACCATTTGTGTTTGGAGGAAACATAATTGAGAAGAATCCACCAGGGAAATTATTTTCCTGATTTAAAGAGGGTAATTTTGATTCTCAACGTTCAGGGCGGCAAATAGGAAAAATGAACATTTCCAACATATCTGAGTTCAACAGAGGAGTTAACGCATCGGAAGCTCTAGGACCATTTGTTTACGGAGGAAACATAATTTAGAAGAATCCATTCGTAGCATTCGTAGATTCGATGAACAAATTGTTTTATATTGGTAAATGTAATTGTAAGTTAAAAAAACCAAATGCTCATGTGGTGTTTGATTCCATAACATCTAAAAGAATTTATGATGGATCCACCTAATGACAGAAAATTAACTATAACTGAATCTATGGCAGAAGTTTTAGAAGTATCCACAATAATATCAAGATTTCCAATGGGTAGTGATGATCCAACATACCTTTCCATATTAATCAGATGTGGATATAGTTGAAAATTAAGAAGTTGCAGAAGTATCTACTCCAATAAAAGGAGGATATTCTGAAAAATACAACACTTTGAATTTTACTATGATGTGAGGCTTTAGTAACAGCTGTTTCCGAAGACATAAATTTCAGCCATGATCGTGGTAAACTTCTTATTATGGATAAAGCTAAAGCGGCTAAAGAAAAAACTAAAACTAGAGATGAGTTTGATGAACCACCATTAACTGATTCACATATACCGACGGGTATAACGTGCCTTCAAAATCTTTCCTCATTAGAGACGGCCATGCTCTTTGATAATGGTTGGTGACAGTGCACGTAATCGGTCACAAACGTATAATTTTGAATGAGCATGGCTGTTTCTAATGAGGAAAGTTTTTGAAGGCGCGTTACATGGAACGGAAAGATAGGTACTAGTCTTTCCAAACGTATTATAGAAACGAATCGTGAAGGTGTTATGGCGGTAACAATAGAATGTCCTAAAACAGTATTTCGAATGGAGAACAAAAAAAAAATAATTAAAATATCAATTTAAAATACCACTTTCGATAAAAATAAATCAGCTTAAAAATTTAAAAATTGTTTAATCCTTGAAAATAATTATTACGACAACTAGTGGTCATCATCAGTAGGTAAAACCAATAATAAGTGTATCTGCGGACGTTGTTGTAAAGTTGTGCGCGTTTCTATGCGTTAGCTTTATTGTGCCCCATATTTTACACTTTGATTAGTTGTTTTACCTACTGATGATGACAACCTAGTTGTCGAAATACGTACTCGAAAATAATGATTTCTTTAATGATAAAATTAAATCAGCTTAAAAATTTAAAAATTGTTTAATCCTTGAAACTAATTATTTCGACAACTAAGTTGTCATCATCAGTAGGTAAAACCAATAATAAGTGTATCTGTGGACGTTGTTGTAAAGTTGTGCGCGTTTATATGCTTTAACTTTACTGTGCCCCATATTTTACACTTTGATTAGTTGTTTTACCTACTGATGATGACAACCTAGTTGTCGAAATACGTACTCGAAAATAATGATTTCTTGAGATAGTTTTTTCTACTAAAACGATAACAAAAATGAAAAAATTGATAGTAACAAAAACTACTGAAAATTGTATATACTTTAATGAGGTGTAAAGAAAAAATGTTTTCGTAAAAAAAAATCATGGAAAAACGATCATTTAGGTTAAGAGTCTCTTTTAGGCTATTTTTTAGCATTAATACCTCATATCTTCCATGAAATTAAAAAAAAAAACATGGATATTAACAGCGATTCTAAAAGGTAGAAGATATGCCTTTCCAACAAGTCTGTACTGAGCAATCTAGTATAATTCTATAGGATTTTATGACGATTTTATTAAGTAATACATTTATTAAGGAAAATATATATTTTGAAAATTTTGAGGGCTAAAAATTCGACTTGAAGCTATGGTCTTTTCAGCAATTTTACTCAGAATTATCTATAGATTACTTTTTTGCTATACGCTTTATGGAGCAAGAGCGTTCCATATGCTATATAATAAAATGTTGCAAATGTTTTACAAGTCGTGATTTTAAAAAGCATAATAGTAAATTGCATTAAAATTTAAAATTGCCTAGTTCGGGAAGATAAGAATAAATATAAGTGCGTAGTACACTATATGTTCTATGTGTTGGCACAACCAATTACTTATCGAGTTTTCTACGATTTCATGGAACTCGACTTGCCAACTCGCCTCAGGTTGGTTAGTTAGCTAACTCGCTCGGCTTGACTGGATTGTCGGCTCCGACTACATAACAATACGACAAACGCTAAACTGCAAGGGGACATGCAACTCCGCATTTCGTAAATACTTGTCCGTAATTATCGTCTCTGTTTTATTTGGAATTCAACGGCAAACCTTTCTTTGATCAAACTGATAAGGCCAGGCTCCATGTGTGACAGGGCACTGTGCGTGTGTGCACGTCCGTGTCTTATATAGTACATACGTTCACATGTTTTTGAGAATTCATCTCTGAGATAGTTTTGTTCGTTTTAAGTACACTAATATAATCTTTATAGTGATCTTACATACAATCCCACTAAAATCGTTTTAATTAATTTTCGAATTTTATGAAGGAAACAGTGTAAATATAATTGGATAGGTTACAGCAATGAAGGAAGAATTCGTATGTTAATATTTTTCACGTATTTTCCCACGTAGAAATGCACTTTTGTTAACGCTATTAAAAAAGTTTTTTAATTCAATAATCCCAAAGGAATTATTGAATAAGACCATCACGATCTCTGAAACTTTGCAGATGATTGGTACAAATTCCAGTCTCTGGATATCTCTATCATGGAATTTGATCTGAAGACAAGTAATTTTATTTTAACTTAAATAAGCCACATAATATTTCATTAGAACACTAGTAGTCAATACTGCACTTTAGTGTTTGGCAATCTAATTACACTCACAATTAATGTGAACACTACAATACTTTGCTTTTCCACTAACATGGTCACCGAACTAACCCAAACAGTTTAGTGATTTCGAGTCTTCCTAATATGTTAGTGTTATCAAGGAGTTTGATCACCATCATCTTTATGTGGTGAAGGAGCCCTTTTTGTGGCTTCTAGCGAGTTTTGAAATAGTCAACTGGTTCCATTCCAACGTCTCGTTGGAGATTGCTGTTACGGAGGTATCAACGTGCATTAAAAATAGTTCTAAGCACTTTATTTTAGAATCGTTGAACAATCTATGTATTGCATTTACTAACATAGCCACGAATTTAAATGCCGTAAGGCCAGACTGGTTTAATTTTTTTACTTCTAAAGAAGTAGCTTATTATCTATAGATAACTTGGCGTTCCTCCCAAGCAATCCTTACATTTTTGGATATTTAAAACTATAAGCTCTTCGCTTTTCTTTTTCGCATAGACTTTCGTCAAGACTCGTGCCCAAATATTTAGCTGAATTAGCATGTGGGATCTGAACATAATTAATTCTGATAGGTAGATATCGTTTTTGTTCCTAAGTGAAGTTTACCTGACGTACTTTCGCTTAACTTCATACGCCAAGTTTTGAGACTTCTAGCTTCTCAGCCGCATCTTCATTTTTTTTCCAAAAGCTATAACAACGATATCGTCAGCAATGTTTCGTGTTCAAGTTCAGGGATTGTCACTAGTATAAAGCAGATAAAGCCCTGGATTTACCACACTACCTTACGGCACCTTCGCTGTTATTTCTTTTAGATCGGAATAAACCTTTGTCTGCTTACTTGTAAAATATCTTTCTGATAAATATAATTTTCGAGTTGTAAATGTTATCCTGTCGAGTTTATGGAACTTGCCAAACTATATCAAGCTAAATCGCCTCGGAACCAATTTTTGATAAGAGTTTTGAGATGACAAGCAGTAAAGTGATAGGTCTGTATGTTGAAGCATTGTGAGGGAAGCTTGCCTGGTTTGAGGATCATCACGATCTCTGAAACTTTCCAGATTATTGGTACAAATTCCAGTCTTAAAGGGTGGTTGATAAGGTTGTCAATTTAACAAGGCCAGTTCTGGAAAGTTGTTGCAGAATTTCTCTTGTAATCAAATCAAAACCTGTTGCTATTTTGGGATTTATGTTATTTCTAATTTCACTAGCCACTTCCTTATGGCAGGTGGATTTAATAATAATATTTTTTTGGTAAAGATTTGTTCCAGCCCGGAAGGTTTTTTTCCATGATTTGGTTGGAAGATAGATGCTCTGTAAACTTATTTGCTTTTTGCATATTGTGACGAACCCAACTTCATTCTGGAGAATTAACGTTTGTTGTTTGCTCAGTAGCTTTTCAAAGAGAATAATCGGTTTTATAGTCGTTAGTTAGTTGATTCATTCAAATATCTACCAGTTGATTCACTTTTGATGATTTAATTTTCCTCTATTAAAAGATGTAAATTAGGAAATTTAAAAAAAAAACAGGGCTGAAGCGCCAGAAGAATAGCAAACGGTTTATACTCTGAGAAACACCTATTAATATGTAATATGGAAATCACTAGAAGCAGTGGCGATTCCAAAACTCGACAAATGTTTGTTGAATATTGATAAGAATTCAGACAAAATGAAATATTTACATAAGGACTGCAGCAAAAAGTTTTGCACGATTCACCAGACTTTGATAGAACTGGTGGAAATTTATTTGATCTTTTGAATATGGGTAAAACCTTTGATAAAATAGTATGTATATCTATTATCAGGATAAAATAAAACAAATTTTAATGAATTTCACTATTTAAATATTGAAATTCATTAAAATTTGTTTTATTTTATCCTGATAATAGTTATAATGGAATTTCATCAAGTAAAGGCTGAAACAATTATATAAAATAGTATATGTAGAGACTTCGCCAAAATCCTTTAAATAATTAACACTTTTCATGATATTTCAATAACACCACGTGTAAAATGAATTTAATTGATATACCATTGTAGTTAACAAAATCTTCACTAGCGTGTATACAAGAAAAATGTTAGAGTCATCTGTAAACAATAGAAATTTTAAATATTTGATAATAAGCTTAATATCATTGATGAAAAGACAAAATAAGATAGATCCCAGGGGCTACCTTGTGTAATATCCGACATAACATTCACAGCCTTAGATGTATGTTTACAAATACATGTGTTACCTATGAATCGAGAACATTTTACATTTAGGTAAAACTTATCCCGTTTGCATCCCTTACAATAGTCAAATATAATCTGAATTTTTTTCTTCGCGCTGTCTATATGAAATGTTAAGAAAATCCAATTAATAGATGCAATGCATATCTATACATATAATAAAATTGTAATAATGCAGGTATTTCCATGCTGATGTGAATAATAACTGCATATCGGGAACGATCACTCCCAATAAGTGTACAATTAAATCGTGTTAATCAGTTTAATTAACAAATTCAATTGGATAATTATGTAATGCCTGTCTGCATTCATAATTTTAATTACGTCCGATTTTAACAGATTGGTAAAATTATAGGACAATTAACGATGCTTTTGTTGTTATATATACAATTGTCTCCGAATGGACTGAACAAGGGAAAAAAAAATATTTGTAACTTAACCAAAAAATGTCACACAAATTTAAGCAAATATCTATTGCGAATACAAGGCGACGCCTATGGGGTATGAATAGAGAATACAATCCCGGGATCTCGAGATCCCGGCCGGGTTTTAATCCCGTAAATCCCAGGACTGTACTTGATTAATCTCGGAATTTTCGGGATTGCTGGTTGCATTCCGTAATCCGTTGCGCCTTGACAATGACCTTACCTAGATTATATTAAGGGCACTTATTACATAAAGACAAAAAATCAACCTTAGGTAGGCCGTACGATACAAGAACTACACAGGTGCAGCCCAAATAATATGGGGGGACTTCCCCGCCCGGCATACTTCAATACAATACTGTTAAAGTAATTCCCCAACGGGCCAATAGGGGAATCACCCGATCACCTCATATGATTTATCATAATATTGTTGCGAGGGATTCCCCGTCGGGGATTCCCTGTACGAAAGTATAAATACGCTTATTAGGATTTACTTTTTTCATTTATTATTCTACCAGCGACAAGGTTACGCAGGTTATGTCATTTAAATTTAAAAGTCAATTATCTGAAAAAGTTGTTTTAAATGGCGGGAGACTTTGTTCAACATAAAAAAAAAAAAACAGTGATACGTCGTCAGCGTGGAGTTATTTTTTAGTCGCGCAAGACGGGAATAGTAAGCGATGCCCTGCCATTCTCAAGACTTTGAGTGGATCGACTAAGGGATTACATACACATTTGTCATCAAAACGTAACATTAAGATTTTAGCTTGACGTTAATCGTTTAACAGCTTCAACAAGTCAAGATTCCGAAAATCTGAACACAACACCGCCGCCAGCTAAACAAAAGTTAGAAGAATTATTTTACTAAAAGTGCCGACGATAGCCTGGATGATGTTTTGGCAAGAATGATTGCATTAGATGGATTTCCATTCAGTGTATTCATAACTTCAGACGAGTTGAGAAAATTGTTCTTAGCGAAATACACGGATTTACCAAAATCAGCCGTCACAATTCGAAAGCGTGTTATGAATTACAGTGAAAAAATCAGAAGGCAAGTAATTGCAGAATTAAAACATTTGAAAAGTGCAGGTGGAAGATATCTATCTTTCGACTAGTTGACATCAACGTTCAATAAACATCAAATAAAAATCATATAAAAAAATTGGGAGCTTGGGACTCGTTTCTTTCATGGAAGTATGACGGCTGAAAATTGTCTTCGAATATTGAAAGAGCGTCTAAGTAAGTTTGATATTTCCCTGGAAACTGATATCGTGGCTACTGTAACCGATGGACCGAACATTATGATAAAGATGGGACAGCTTGTTTGCACTGAACAACAACTGTGTCTCGCACATGGTATCAATTTGGCCGTCTGTGATGTGCTTTATAAAATAAAGAATTATTTTCAAGACAGGCAAGACGGCCCTACCTCAGACTCAGATGATACTATAAATGAACTAGCTGTGACTGCTGATTATATGAACGATAGCGATGATGATGACAATTTAGAAGACTTAGACTGACCAGAATCAGGTTTAATCTTAATGTCACAAAATGAACTTGTGCGAGAACACATACCAGAGTTAACGAAAGATGAAAACATTAATGAGCTGATAAAGAAAATCCGCAAAGTTGTAGTGTATTTCAAAAGATCACCATTGAAAAATGAAACAGTACTTCAAAAATATGTGAAGATTGAACTTGAAAAAGATCTGTCATTTCTTTTGGACTGTAAAACCAGGTGGAATAGTCTTTTAACCATGCTGGAACGATTTTTTCTTTTAAAAACCTGCATTCAAAAAGCCCTTATAGATCTCAATCATCCAATCCGTTTAGAAGATGCTGATTTTGACTTGGTAAATAAAATTGTTGATGTGCTGACCCCAATTAAATTAACAGTTGAAGCTGTTGACGAGATGCTAATTTATGCACAGCTAATGCCGCTTTGAAATTTCTTATAAAACAATTGTCTAGCAAAAACTCAGCACTCCCCAATCAAATGAAAACATCCTTAGTGGAACGTATAAAGCAACGACGAAATGATGATTTAACTGGTGTGTTGAATTATTTACAAAATCCACGAAAAGATGATGAAAATCAGTTATTATCGGATTTGGAATGGCT
Source organism: Melolontha melolontha (assembly GCA_935421215.2). Lineage (NCBI taxonomy): Eukaryota > Metazoa > Arthropoda > Insecta > Coleoptera > Scarabaeidae > Melolontha > Melolontha melolontha. Next base: position 117,287,413 of record OW285243.1, on the reverse strand, counting down.
TTACTTATTTCCAGTTCCTACACAGGCAGTGGCGGCTCGTGCTAAAAATTTTAAAGTGTTCTGCAAGTTTTACAAAAAAATTTACCTCGCACGGGCAGTAAGAGGTTGTCTCCCATCGATCTTATCGTGCTTTCTTCGCCTTCCGCACTGAAGTAATGTATTTCTGGAACGATTGTCAATTGTCACACAAAAAAATAAGAGTCACTAAGCACTACTTTACTAACAAATTATTTCTTATAAATTAAATCTATTCTACGTTCTTTTCGATTTGCAAATTTTGTTATCACTTTGTCATTAAAATTGTCTATTTCGGAGATAAACTTTTTTTCGATAGATACCATGGAAAGAGATGTTAAACGATCTTCGGTCATTGAATTTCTGAGAAACGTCTTAATTCGATTTAGTGTTGAAAAGCATCGTTCGGCCTCTGATGTTGTCATGGGAGTTGTTATTACAATTTCTAATAATTTTCTAGTCTCTTTCAACGTATCTCCCAGATTGTTTTTTATTAAAAATTTTAGAAGAGGTAGTGCGCCTTTTAAAGATCAGTTCTTGAGTAAATAACAGACAATTCAGTTCGTAATCTTTCTTTATCAAGGGTGGGATAATAGGAGCATGCGGAAGTGAGTTTGTCCTCATGAAATTTACTGCAATACTCTCCAAAGCATTCCGAAAAAAAAAGTGATGCCACTACTAGATGCTCTTTAAAATGAAATCGATCTTTTGCACAATTTAGAATAACATCACACACCTCTAAAGCCGAAATTCGATGATTAAATCTGCTGTTATTTGGACGTTTGCGTTTTTCTGGTGGTGGCTCATCGCTTATTAAATCTGTTTAGTCCATTTACTAATTTAACATAACTTATAAACAATGTAACCCGCTATTTTAATAATGTCCCTGTCACTTGGCTTTTGACACATTGTCGAAATTACTTCAAAAACGTCATCTTTCAAATATCTCAGTGTTATTTAAATTCTTTTAATAAAATTTGTATCGTATATGTTGTCTTTTCTTCGATCCTACCTTGAATAAATACAATAGTGAGTGTATTCTCTTAAATATTTAATCTTCCTTTCTTGTGATCCTTAATTTTTGGATTTTATATCACTTTATGTTTAACTTCTTTCTATAACAGCTTCTCTGTGCCTGTTTCCTATTACTTTTCATTCTCATTGAACTTGTTATTAAATTCCTTCTGCCAATACTATTCTTATTCCAGTTATAATTTTTCGATTGTCAATTTATTACAAACAAAATGAATATGGCCATCGCTATACTACTACATTATATTATAACATTATTTTCTTTAGATTGACATTTTTAAATTCGTTATATCTTTTGAATGGAATGTCCGATTTTAATAATTTAAAAAGTATTTTACTGGTATTGAAATGGTCTTTAATAAAATATCATTTAATAGGATAAGAAATAATACATAGGTATGGATAATATGGTTTGATTATTGTCGGCACTTTTATTAACTTTTAAAATGTAAAAAAGTAGTTATAGTGGCATAACTACAGTAGTTAAACATATGGTTTCGCGGACTTTTTTGTAGATATTAATACGTTCTATAATACTGTAGAACATTTTTTTGTTCTATCAACAATAGTTTCCGCAGCGTACGCGATGGCAGATTTTTTGTGACTAATTTTTTCACACCTTGGGTTACATTAATGAACTTTTATTGGGGATATCTTTTTTTTTGAAAATGTAATATAGCCTATGTCACTCAGTGAAAATGCAGCTTTCTAATGATGAAAGAATTTTTGAAATCGGTCCAGTAGTTTTTGTGTGAAAGCATTACAAACATGCATAGAAAAACACAAATGTTTCCTCTTTATAATATTAGTTTAGATACCAAATCATATCGCCCTTCGCGCTGGTTTAAATGCAGCGACGATGCCTGGTAAAATCACGCATTGGTTTAAGACAGCCACGGGGGTAGCGGGGTGCGCGCGGGTGTTTGAAAGAGCTCTGAGCGCACGTACGTGTGGACCAGATAAGGAACAAGTGAGCGATCGCGCGAATTAGGTTGGTTATTCCACTGGTCGCCTATTGTATATTATTTGATAAAATACTATATATAACCGGCGTTAGTGTTGGAATTACGGAAGCGAATATCTCGGCTTCTACTGATCGGATTTTGATGATTGAGGTGTCAAATTGTAGGGTTTGATGTCCTCTACAGGATGATGTAGAAAAATATGCAAATTTTTTGATATACAGGGGGAGAATTTTCACAACAATATGTTACGCTTTTATAAACATCAGAAATGTCGGAAAAATTATGTAAAAGAAAACTAGTTATAACTAATACAGGTTCGCCCGCCCAATTTTTTGGGAGCTCTGCAGCACTGCAGCGCTTATGCGCCAGCCGCCACTGTACACAGGCTTTAGTGAGGACGCAAATAAAGAATATTGTTAAAAGACCAAATAGTCAAGATGACACGGAAGAGGAAGAAAGGTCAGGATCACAAACAGATGATGAGCCAAGGTAACAAACCTTCCAACCCCAATTGACACTAAAGGAAAAGTTACAGCTGGAAATTAATAAGAGCATGGAATCCCCAGATCCTGAAGTACAAAATAAATCGGGGTTGGTAAATAGTATTAGACGCCAAATGAGCCTGTACGAAAATGGAGGAGTTCGTTGATATCACTTAGAATTAGCATATAAATATCTATTGTCTATTCCTCCAACCAGCGTAGAACCTGAGCGATCGTTTTCAGCTGCTGCTTATGTTGGTAATAAACTACGAAGCAGGCTTGGAAGTCAAAAATTGGATGCTTTGATATTGCTGCGATTGTATTTTCAAAATTCTAAATAGTTTTTTGTATTGTCTTTTTTGTTCCTTATTTTAGTATATTGTGTATTGTGTTGTGCAACAATATTAATAAATAATTTTTAAGAAATTACTCAATTTTTTTTTCATTTGAGCCCAATTAGAAACCACATAGTCTAAAAAAATTCCGTAATCCCGGGATTGAAAAACATGCTCGGGGTTGTATTTTCTAGGTATGAATCATCAATCCCTCGAGTCCGCTCTCTCCTAATGAGGAAAGTTTTTGATGGCACGTTGCATGTATTCAAACATGACCTAAATATACAAACGAACACAATTTAAAATTGCTTTAAGAAACTTTATTTTTGTTTATTTATTCATACGCGGTAAGTAGAAATCGCAAAAATATAATTTAGCCTGCCTTGGCTTTTATTCCATCTGTAATTCTAAACTTTTCACAATTACCTTTATAACAAATATAATTACAATCTGTATATGATGCTAATAATTTTGTATTAAACTCTTAACAGTTTAAAATTACGCAACTCCAGAAACAAAGAAGTGGAACATTTAACGAGAAATATTAGAAATAAACTGTGTGTTAATGCGATCGTTTTCTAGAATACATAAATAGCACCGTTGATATTTTAATAAATATACGAATTGCGCTTTCTCAACGTTACGAAATAATATCTTCACGTTGATGCTATATTGCTGTAATTTTATGTGGAAAAGAAGCAAAAAGGAAAGAAATTGAAACATCAAAAACGCTCGCCAGTGTTTCTGATTAATCAAATGTATATTATTTGGAAACCGATGTTTCTTGTTATGAAAAGTCTATTGCACAAGAATTAATACTCTCGATTGATTGGTGATTTATCGCGCATTCGAGATCGTCTGTGTTCTGTACGTTTTCGTATTACAAACAACATTAGTATTATTGCGATTTTTTCATCAATTCGCGTCAAAATAGAAACCTCCCAAAATTAATTGAACGCTTAATTGTCTAAATATATTACTTACGCAATATTTACTGGAATATCTTAAATACGCATTAATCTATGACTCAACGGAAAAGAATAAAATTGAACTTTGGTGGCCAATTTACGTCAAATGCAAGTTCTGTAATGAAATATCGATATTTTGAGAACAATCTGGAAAAGAGATATCGATTTTCGGTAGTTTTAAGTAATCGTTACTATTCGTTACTTAAACCTTGAATGTATTTGTTCCTTTGATTATGCTGATACTTTGATTCATGTAAATATTCATTTTACATAAATACGAGTTTATCGTTCGGTGCCAGCATTCATCTGATTGGCCGTATTATATCAGTAATGGGTATTATTTGTCTCGCAGAATAGTAATGGTATCGTAACTGTTTTTCACTGAATTTGCGGAAATAAGGGGCTATTCTGTAACTGTATCGGCTAAAAATAGCGGGGCGTTAAAACTCTAATTTTTAACGGAAATTCATATTCTGTAATTGGTAAAATAACGTGGACGTTAAATTGGTTATTTTTAACGCATACGTTAAACTATTCGGTTGTATTCGGAAATATTGGTGGCAGTGATATATATTAAGTATACATTTGCACTAAATTCTAGGTTATTTTTGTTTTATAATATTGCCAGTATCACATGTTGACATGTTCGAATACGACATGTTGTGTCATATGTATAATTGGTAGTGGTTTGGTAGATTAAAATGGAGAAAGAGGGGCAAGGACGCTCATCCAGAATGAGCAAAAATCAAAAAGAAAGCATGATAAACTTTATAGAACAAAATCGTCTCCTACTTGAAGCTAAAGTAAAAGTTAATAATTTAGATAAATATAATAAAGAATGGAAAACATTAACAGATTTATTAAATAATGAACCTGGGGCCAAAAAAACAGTGAGTCAATGGAAAGAAGTAAGTATATTAAAACAAAAAAAATATATATTATATTATTACTGTAACTACTATATTAAACATTGTGTCTATATATTTTTGTTTTAAGAAAGTTTAATCTATTTTTGTAGGCATTAAATGAATTCAAATCAAATACTAGAAAGAAAGCCAGACTATTACATTTGCAGGGTGTGGGAACTGGGGGTGGCCCAATAACTGAAAAATATTTAAGTCCAATTGAAGAAAGGCTTTTAGGTTTGCTATCAATGATAACAATAATCGGGGCACCAGTAACCGAAGCAGGTATACCTGAAACATTTGAGGAAAAAAATATATAGGAGGAGCCGTATACATTTTCTGTAAGTACGGGTGAATAATAATACTTAGTTTTAGTATTCTAAATATGATTTTTAGTAAATAGATAAAAATAGATCGGAAAAGCCTTTTCCAAAAGTCTTAATATTGTTACAGGTAAATCCTGATGAGAGTGAAATTTACATACAAGAAGTAAGTTAAATTAACATCCTATGTTAAATATTAAATATTTTTTCATAATTTTTCAATAAAAATTTATTACTAAGTACCTAATTCTATTGTTTTTGTAGAGCGACCATCTTGAACCATCACCTGTACCTTGTTCATCAGTACTAATTAAGAACGAACTAAAAATGAATTCAAAAGAAACTATACCTCAAACACATCAGAGTAAACCCTCAGTTAGTACTGCAGCTGGTCCAACCAGGTTGAAAAGAAAAGCAAGCAAATATTCTATAGAAAATATAGCAGAAGAACATGAAAAATGTTTGAAAACTTTGGCAGACTCAAATAATAACTTAGCTAAGGCACATTGGCACCTGGCTTATGTGTTAACAAAAAAAAAGACTAAAAAGTTCAGTTTTTTCTTTTACCTACTAGTTTCTTGTTTATTCTGTATATTTATTTTATTATTACGAGAGAATTTAAGTTTGTGCAATATTTATTTCTTTTTTTAAATAAACATTTTTAAATAAAAATCTTTTTAATCCTAATATGTAAAATGCAAAAAAAGGAGTATATTAAAATCTGATTTAATTCAATAACAACAAAAAGTAAATCAATTTCCAAAGTATGTATTTACTAATAAATCACGGCGCCTGTTAGCTTCATGAATAGGCTGATATTGATTTGCATCAGCCATGACTGGCCTTCTAGGTAAATGTACCATTTCGTTTTCTGGCAGAGGCACATTATAATTAATGCAAATATTATGTAATATTGCACAACTGTATATTATTTTAGCAGCTCTAATGGGATCATAATGAAGAGCTCTATGTCCTAGAAAACAGCGAAATCTGCTTTTAAGTAAACCATTCACATGTTCAATTGTCATTCTTAGTTTTGATAACGCGGTATTGTATCTTGTTTGAGGTAAATGCTCTTCTGGGTTTAAAAAAGGTACTAGCAACCAAGGTTCTAGTGGGTATCCACTATCTCCAAGTAAGCAATCAGAAGACCCAGTTGCAATGTATTTATTGGACATCTCCCTTCTCACTCCAGACATCATCCATATTGCCGCCTCATGGACTGATCCTGGATACCTAGCGTTGATATTAATTATTCTCTTATCGCTATCACAAATTATTTGTGTATTAATTGCATAATAATTTTTTCTGCAATAGTATGGCTGTCCTGGGTGAACGGGATGTTCAGCTGATGGAGCAACAATTCTTATATATGTTCCATCAATGATACCTATAATATTTTGAAATCGATAATCCATAGTCCTAAAACCCCTTCTTTTCTGTTCTTTTTCATCCTCTTGCATCGGAAATTTGACCCAATCATTCAAAAGATGATTCACTAACGCGTCCGAAATTCACTAATTATTCTGCTAACTACTGGCTGGCTTACAGAGAAATTGTAGCCATGTCCAATGCTCAGTTGATAACTTCCTTGACCAAAGGAATTTAATGCGGTCAGCACTCTCAAAAATATTGGAACTCTGCTTCTACGGAGTGACCTACCAAGATGACCCGATAGATCGTTTATTAATTGCTGGCAACAATGTTTATTTAATCGAAATAATTTCAAAAATGTATGTTCGGGCAATTGGAAAGGATCACTAGCATCACGAAGAGTCATTTGAATTATTCTATTTTGTCGACTACGTAAAAGAAATCGCAATTAAAAAATGTTTTAAAATGTAAATTTATTTACTTACATAAGTCTACGATTTCGATTATTCCGTTGAATAGCTAAATAGATGACACCATCAAAAGCCATTTCTGCTCTCTCTAAGTAATTTACCTCTATATATAAATGCTTAAGTACTATATAACCTCCTCTGCACTGAGGAACGAAAATTGACAGCTACTCAGAAGGTACCCTTAAAATTAACTTAATAACGACTTCAGTTAACGGTTGTCCGTAAAAATTAACCACCAGAAGAGAATATAGAATATGAATTTTAAACGTAATTTTTAACGGACGTTAAAATTAACGAAAGTGTCTTTATAGAATACTGTTTTCAATTTACTGACCGTTAAAATTTTTAACGGAGAGTTAATTTTAACGCTTTGCTTACAGAATAGCCCCTATACTAAATCAAACTGCATAAATTTTATCAAATTTTATTATAATATATTTATTGTAATATAGCGTATACGATTCGTGATGAAATATTTAAAAAATATGGGCAAACAAGAAAATAAACTGTGATACATTATACCTTAAATGTTTTGCGACAACATTGCTATATGTCCCACGAGCACTAGACTTGCGCCGACAAATATCTTCCTAAACTTACCCAACTTACCTACAACTCATGGTTGCCCCGGATATCTTTTGGCTAAAGGGCTAACTCAGTTAAGAGGCGAGTTGCGGGGAGGTTCTTACATAAAAAAGGCGCCACCATGACTAACTTTAGCCAACAGAGAACACAGACTCTGCCGTAGTAAGTGGATAACTTAGTAATCTCGAATAAGTTGACACTCAATTTATTAAAAAAATAAAGAAAAAAAAACAGAGTTCATAACAATAACAACTATATTTATTTAAGCAAACAAAAATATACATATATGCAGGGTGAGTTTTTTTGAATGCTTAGGATTGGGATCTCAGACACTACTGGAGATAGAAAAACGCTTAAATGGGGAAAGATGCGCAGTTTTACGAGTTTGATTTAAAACTGCTTTTGTTTCTCCGATAACTTTCATGGCTTATTAGATATTCAAAGAAGACTAAATTTTACGATTTTCTTTAAACATGCTTAGCATCGTTAATAGTAATTTTAGAGAAAAAGTGTTCAGACAAAAGTTTTAGATAATTTTACGCCAAATAAAACTATGTAGCTAATATTTTTTTTTCGTTCACCATTATCGAGTTATGACACAAACTTGTGTTTTTTTAAATGGAAACCATTTAAACCATAGTTGGTTTTGACATCACTAAAAAGCTTATTTTTTTGCTGATTACAATGATATAAGGTTTGATATGGTTATTTTAAAAAAATAAAGAGGATATAGACATTTTTATGGTTTTTGTGGAAAACAATTGAATTTCGAACTGATAAAATACAAACCAAACGAAAACTTATTTTGAAATCTTATGTAGTAATAAAATGAAAACTATAAGAACTTTTATTAAGGGCACACAACATTATTAATGTTCAAAGAGCTAGAGAATAGAGAATTTTCGTACTCCTGACAATTCTGTATACAGCAGTTCATTGAAGAATATCCTAATTATGTTTTTTCTTACAAAATCTTTGCACAACATGGGGATAGAATTAAAGATAGCTTTGAAAACCAAAATTATATATGTAAAGGCAAGATAAGTGGACGACCATCAGTTCTAATAAAGTGGTTGATGATGTTAGACAACTGATTGAGATGAGCCACACGAAATCATGCAAACTAGTATGTAGATTTAATTAATCTTTATAATTTTGCTACAGATTTTATTTTAGGTTTGTCATATGGTTCTGCCAGAAAAGCATTACTAAAAATTTACATATGCATCCATATAAAGTGACAGTTATACAACTGCTAGAGGTCGATTACGAAGGCAGAGTTCAGTACCGTCACTGGTTTAATGACAATCTCAACGATGACATTTTAAACATTACATTTATGTCAGATGAAGCCTGTTTTCATTTATCAGGGTATATTCTTAATCAAAACTACAGGATGTGGGCAACGGAAAATCGGCATAATTTCGTTGAAACAAGTTTACATCCGTTAAAAATTAGACTATGGGTAGCAATGTCAAGGCGTCGTATATTTTTTAATAATACCCTCACTGCGGAGAGAAATCGGACACAAATACTTGACATCTTCATAAATGAGTTACATGATGATGAGCTAGAAGAAGGCTAACTTCCAACAAGATGGGGCACCACCGTATGTAGCCCATGATAATGTAGCTTACCTCGAACAATTTTTCGACAACCGACTAATTACTAGAGATCGTTGGCCATCACGCTTCCCAAACTTAACTCCATTAGATTTACGGTTATCTAAAATCTAAAGTGTTTAGAAATCGGCACCATAATCTAGAAGAATTACCAGCAGCCATTATAGAAGAAATTAATAATATAGACCAATAAACACTTTATCGGATATTTGAAAATATGAGGAGAAGAGTAAATTTATGTATAGATGCTAACGGCAGACATTTTGAACATTTGCTGTAAAATATATTTAAGAATCTGTGTTATCTGTTTGGATTGTTAAACACTGTTATGTGAAAATTGTTTTATACCTATGTAGTTGCTTGTTATATGTACGTGTTTCAATTAAATAAACTAAGATTTTGTGTTGTTTTAAGTTGATTGTTGGCGTAAGTTAATTCTATACACTTCAAAGCACAATTAATGGTACCGTTAACAGTCCCATTTGAGACGCCACTGGAGAAATATCATAATAGTAAACCCTCAGTACAACCAACTTTAGGAAAAAAGATACCTTATACAATCCTTGCATCCGATTAGCGTTCGCGGAGGAAGAAATTTCTTTGCATGTTCAGAGGCCCGCATGCGCAATAAAAATATCCTGAACATATCTCGCATATATCCCGAATATATTCGAAAATCGCTCTGCGAACAAAGCTAATATATAGACTACGTTACCTAATCTCATTCTATCGAATGCACTCGTTAGATCGACGAAATATTATTGATTAGTTCATGTATTTTGTTTGTTAAAAAGTTAATAAATTTTGAGTTGAATAAAAATACTAGCAACCTAATATTTATAATTCTTTAATTATTTCCAACACTATTTTTCCTTTCTACACTTTGTTTTTTAAATATTGATTTCTATGAAAATCTAATTATTACTTTGATATTAATAAATTACATTATATACACTTAATATTGCATTTTAGCTAGATCGCATGAAAATAGAACCTTTCAGAGATGAACCGTTAAAATTTGCAGTGACCACAGCTACAACTAGTAGAACTACACTTGGAAATTAACAAGAGAATCAGAGCGTAACCACCAAGTGCCTTCAGTAAGATAAAAAAGGACCTTACAGCTAGAGACGGTGCCGTTTACCTAAGTACCTGAACTAATATCTCGTGGACGTTCTATCGCTTTTCTTAAGCCGTAATAATACAAACAATAAATAACAGATAAATTGATGGAAGTTAAAAATCGATTTAGCGACTATTATAAAATCTTTTGATGTGAGAATTATTAAACAGACGTAATCTAATAATAATAATAACAAAACATTGATAAGAATGGTGCTGTAATACAACGCATATTTTGCAAATGATAAACTCTATAACGTAAAGAGATGATAATGTTGGAGAAATTAAAATAAATATACGTCATTTTGTAAATAAACTTCACGCCTTTATTTATAATTAGCTAAATTACGAATTATATTTCCTAGTTAATAGTAAAATAGATTTCTCGTAATGTTGAGATCTTGAAATATATACAGGGTGTTAAAGAAATAGTGTAAAATATTTAAGGAGGTTGCAGTATGAAGCAAAATAAACAAAAAAGTCTTAATAAACATGAGTACGCAAAGTAACGGTTTCGGAGATAAAGAAGTTTATTCTTTTTTGAAACATTTATTATTTATTATGTACAAACAAACAAAGGAAGCTTCTAACAAAAACAAAAAACAAAGTTACAAGTACCCCCTTCCTTTTACAAGCAGACACGCCATCTTAGGCTGAAGGATGTTTGAACTCTTTGTAAAACCCTCTCATTCGCTCGGATTTGTTGGCATTTTTTATTAATTTACAAGAGTACCATAGGCCAATATTTTCAAATGTCCCCAAAGAAAAAATCTAGAGGGTTTAAATCAGGCTATCTTGAAGGCCATAAAACATGTTCGACTCTTCCTAACCCATCTACGTGGAAAAGTTTGTTGTAGATGCTCTCTAATGGCAATCGAAAAGTGAGCTAGAGCACCATCATGCTGCAACCACGTTTGTTGCTTTTGGTCCAAAGGAATGTCGTCCAAAAGACCACGAATGAGAGGGTTTTAGAAAGAGTTCAAACATCCTTCAGCCTAAGATGGCGTCTTAGGCCGAATGATGTTTGAACTCTTTCCAAAACCCTCTCATTCGCTCGGATTTGTTGGCACTTTTTATTAATTTACAAGAGTACCATAGACCAATGTTTTCAAATGTCCCCAAAGAAAAAAATCTAGAGGGTTTAAATCTGGCGACATTGGAAGCCATAAAACAGGTCCGACTCTTCCTAACCCATCTACGTGGAAAAGTTTGTTGTAGATGCTCTCTAATGCCAACCGAAAAGTGAGCTAGAGCACCATCATGCTGGAACCACGTTTGTCGCTTTTGGTCCAAAGGAATGTCGTCCAAAAGACAACGACTGAGAGGGTTTTAGAAAGAGTTCAAACATCCTTCAGTCTAAGATGGCGTCTTAGGCCGAATGATGTTTGAACTCTTTCCAAAACCCTCTCATTCGCTCGGATTTGTTGGCACTTTTTATTAATTTACAAGAGTACCATAGACCAATGTTTTCAAATGTCCCCAAAGAAAAAAATCTAGAGGGTTTAAATCTGGCGATCTTGGAAGCCATAAAACAGGTCCGACTCTTCCTAACCCATCTACGTGGAAAAGTTTGTTGTAGATGCTCTCTAATGCCAACCGAAAAGTGAGCTAGAGCACCATCATGCTGGAACCACGTTTGTCGCTTTTGGTCCAAAGGAATGTCGTCCAAAAGACAACGACTGAGAGGGTTTTAGAAAGAGTTCAAACATCCTTCAGCCTAAGATGGCGTCTTAGGCCGAATGATGTTTGAACTCTTTCCAAAACCCTCTCATTCGCTCGGATTTGTTGGCACTTTTTATTAATTTACAAGAGTACCATAGACCAATGTTTTCAAATGTCCCCAAAGAAAAAAATCTAGAGGGTTTAAATCTGGCGATCTTGGAAGCCATAAAACAGGTCCGACTCTTCCTAACCCATCTACGTGGAAAAGTTTGTTGTAGATGCTCTCTAATGCCAACCGAAAAGTGAGCTAGAGCACCATCATGCTGGAACCACGTTTGTCGCTTTTGGTCCAAAGGAATGTCGTCCAAAAGACAACGACTGAGAGGGTTTTAGAAAGAGTTCAAACATCCTTCAGCCTAAGATGGCGTCTTAGGCTGAATGATGTTTGAACTCTTTCCAAAACCCTCTCATTCGCTCGGATTTGTTGGCACTTTTTATTAATTTACAAGAGTACCATAGGCCAATATTTTCAAATGTCCCCAAAGGAAAAAATCTAGAGGGTTTAAATCTGGCGATCTTGGAAGCCATAAAACAGGTCCGACTCTTCCTAACCCATTTACGTGGAAAAGTTTGTTGTAGATGCTCTCTAATGCCAACCGAAAATTGAGCTAGAGCACCATCATGCTGGAATCAAATTTGATGCTTTTGGTCCAAAGGAATGTCGTCCAAAAGATCACACATTGTGGTCTGCAGAAAGTTTAGGTTAAGCAGCGTCTGTTAATAGGTTTGGTAAATCAACAGGACCTAGAAATATGTCACCTACAATACCCACCAAAATATGCAATGAAAAGCGTGGTAATGAAGCGATTGCAGCGAAGCATGTTGTAAGTGACGGCTTTCGCTTTGAATTGCATTTATTTGTTCAGTGTACTCAAAATATTTGGTTTCTAAATCAGTGTTTAAAGGAAGGTGTTTTCCCGATATATTATATGTATGCTTAGGCCAAAATTATATTTCGATAATTTATACTATGTGTCAAAGAATGGTTTAATAATGGGTAACCCACTAAGCCCCCTTTCCTTGTCAGCACATTTTCAACATTCATGGTCTCGTGTGCCTTAGCGACTGACAATACAACATTTTTGTATTAGAATTGTCGGCTCAGAATTAATCATAGAATCGCGCTATCTGACTACATATTTCCGTCAATTTCTAACCAACTTATATATAATTCTTGGTTATTAAGTAATTTACTTAAGAACTTTACTTCCTTGAAATTTCGTACTTTCAATTGTATTTGTTAAATCAACTGCCACAATTCCCTAAACGCTTTCCTTGTTTAAATATATTCGTATGTGCGTTTATGTAGAAACAATTATTATAGAGAAGTACCTAGTTCATTAAGTAATACAAAATGAAATATTTCACTCGACATATAGTCATAGATATCCTTATCATAACATTTTTGAAATGATTGCACCAATTCCACATGTAGCGTTTCGCCTTGGAACAAATATTTAAAAAATTCGAAATATTGCAGAATTCTGAAGTAAGCACATGTATCATACGTTAGGCGAAAAAAATTTTATCGTCCGCTTTGTCATTTCAAATATGTTAACTTAAAGAAGGAAAAACATAAATGCGTTGTAAAAATATATTGAACTTGCACATTGCACAACTGTATTTTTTTATACTTTATGGGATATTTCGGAATTTTGTTTTGGAATTTGTATGTTTTACTTGGTTGGAAAAATAAGTCCGATGAAAATATTTTGCAGTAAAGACAAAAAAAAGTTGGTAATATTATTTTATTTTTTTAGTATATACAAGTGTCTGTAAAAGATCGTTACAAAAGTCTACGATATATTCCTTACGTCAAAATGAGCCAATTTAGGCAACTTACCTCAGTACAATATTGCTTAGTTTAGGCGCTGAAATTACAATTTTGAAATCGTATTTTATTATAAAAAGAAACGATAACAGATATATAAAAATCGTTTAAGCAATGCTTAGATCTAGACAATATTCATTAAAGAAAAACACTTAAAATAAACTTACCTGAATTGTATATCCATTTTAAGTTGGTAAATGTTAGATTTATTAGTTTATTTATATACATAACCTTTTATGATTTATCGAATTAATCATTGAACTAAAGTAGTTTTATAAATCACCAACAAGTAGCTGTAACTGTACTTGTATTTATATAGATTTCTATAGTTGAATAAATAATTTTTGGTTAGAAAATATTATTGTGTTGTTTCTTTATTCACGCAGATTGAAGTCAACATTTATTATAATCTTTTTAAGTCACTATTATAGCTATATTTGTGTGCATACCGACTGTAATCCTGAGATAACGGGTGTTCAGAAACATTCGAAGTCAAGTGGCTGAACAAAAAATCGTATATCTTTACTTAAGTATCTGATTTGTAATAATTATTAAATGTCAACTATTGTCTGACAAAAATTGTCAGAATCTAATATCGAAGATACTAATTTATATTTTTTAATTTTGAAAATGGTATTTACTAACGTACACAAAGAATTCATGGTTGGAGCATTTTTCGAAATGGTCAAAAGATCGATGACCAGTGGAAGTATTCAATTCAAGCTTGTTTGGAAGAATTTCGAGATGAATTTCCCAACCTTGCTTTTGATTATAATACTTTTCAGTGTACACTAATCAGAATTATTCAGATTAATCAGAAATAATGACTGACGCCCCTAAAACTTCAGTAAGAACTCTTGCTCAACAAACCGGGTTGTCAGTTGGTTCTTGCCATAAAGTTTTAAAAGAAGATTTACAGTTATTCCCATATCGTATAACTTGTTTGCAAGAAATTCTCGATATTGATTATCCGCGACGAGTAGTATTTTGCGAATGGTTTACAAATAATTTTAATGATGATGTCCTAGACAAAATTTTCTTTTCAGACGAAGCATGGTTTCATGTTAGTGGATATGTTAACTCGCAAAACATGAGAATGTGGAGTGATACAAAGCCCAATAATTTTTATGTTGAAGCTCCTTTACATCCTCAGAAAGTTGGTGTTTGGTGCGCTATAAGTAGAAGAAGGATTATTGGTCCAAATTTTTTTAATGGTACCTTGACTGCAGAAAGATATCGACAGGAAATACTATTGCCTTTCTTTAATCAACTGCGCGATGATGAACTAGCTTTGGGATACTTTCAACAAGATGGTGCTAGAGCTCACACAGCGGGGGTAACAATGAATATGTTACAAGAAGTGTTTGGAAATCGTTTAATTAGTTTGAACAGCGATCATGAATCTCCTCCAACATCTTGTGATCTTACACCGTGTGATTACTATTTATGGCCTTTTTTAAAAAATGTACCAGTGCAAGATTATATAGATCTCTAAAACAGAATTATAAATAAAATTAGTGAAATTAGAAATAGTCCCATGCTGCAAAATGTATTTAGTAGCGTTCGGAGGAGGTGCGTAAAATGCTTGGAAGAAGGTGGTGGACATTTTCAACATCTTTTATAATTATGGTCATTATTGTTGGTAATTTATACAACTACAATTTATGATAGGTTGTAGTCTAAGGACTCTACAAACAATTTATTTGTTTCAAATTTATTTTAAGCCATTTCTTACAATAATTTATTGAATGTTAATATATTAAACTAGTACGATAACTAGATACTATTGTCACTATAAGATGAATAAAACCTTTACTTGTAAAGTTATTTCCTCTTAATTCTGCATTGTCTTTTTACATGTTACTACAGATTAGATGAGCTTTATTACACAAGAATGAATAGCATATTAATTGGATTATGTAATTTTTTCCAGTTATCGCATGAAGAGTAGCATGAATCGCATGAATTGTTCAGCTAGAATTCTCTAAAATATCAAAATACTTAATTTGAAATTTGCAAATTAATTACTGTTACCTTCTAAAATCATTATTTGACTAGTTTATATTAATTAATATGGCATATTAAAGTAATATATTTCGACATAAACTGACATTTGCGTGTATGATAACCTATAAAATTGTATTAAGGAAATGTATCAATCTATATCAGACATGACTTCATATTTTCAAGGACTACTTTGACTTCGAATGTTTCTGAACACTCGTTACATATATGAAAATAATTCTTTATATTATCATGCTCTCCACGACATCTATGTTATTTTGTTTGAGTGACTTCATTAAACAGCTGATGACAGAGATATATAAATTTTAAAATCATTTTGGCGCCTAATACTTATAAATATTCATTTATTAATATCATTTATATCTACATATCATTACATTATTATTTATAAACGCATCAGAATCTCTTCAATTGGCTTGTCCCAATCGTGGGGCAGCATCTCTACAATTAGCGCCCAACTGTGGGACTTAGATACGTTGTTCTAATTACCATCATTTAATTGTATCTCTTCAATTGTCGGCCCAACCTGTGACGAATCTGACCTTATATCTATATATATACAAGCTGTCCCGTATCGTTATGTTCAAATTTTAGGACTTAATTTCAAGTAACAAAAACGCAAAACTTGTATATCCATTTTTATTTGTTTCAAAGTTACAGATCTATGAATGTGATTGTCAGATCATGAAATAAATGTAATCCCAAAGTCAATAAAAACTGACTTTATTTAAAAAAGTTCAATTAATAATATTTTCGAAATGTCCACCTCCTTGTTGAATGCAGGCTTGTGCCCGTAAGCCAACAGAAGAAGTGCTTATCCGAATTTCATATTTGTTTTGTCGGATTTTCTCGGCAGCCAGGTGAATACGATACAACAACTCTTCTCTTGTGTTCGAAACTTGCGCGTAGACTAAATTTTTCATGTACCCCCATAAATAAATGTCAAGGGGATTAAGATCGGGTGATCTGGGTGGCCACGCAACAGGACCACCTCGACCAATCCATCTTGGATAATTGACGTTAACCCAATTTCGAACAGCAATTCCGAAATGTGGTGGTACCCCATCCATGTGAAACCACATGTCTCGTCGAGCATTCAGTGGGGCATCCCCTAAAAGACCTGGCAGTTCGTCAATAAGACATTGAAGGTAATTGTCCGCATTTAATCTCCCAGGAAGAACGACAGGACTAATGAACAAGTCATCAATTAGGGCCGCCCAAACGTTAATAGAAAATTCATGTTGAAATTTAGATGGGCGTATAGCTTTGGGATTTTTTGATGACCACCTGTGCAGGTTTCTCAGATTTGTAACACCACTTCTCGTGAACGCAGATTCATCTGTCCAGAGCACTGTTCTGCAGAAATTAAAATGAAGCCGTGACTGTGATAATATCCAGGTAGAATAAACTAGACGAGCATAGTGGTCTGCCTCAAGCAAACCGTGTCCGCTGCGATAGTGATATGGATATAAGCCCTCACGTTTTAAAATTCGCCAAACTGTCATTTGTGGCACTCCTAGTTGTCTAGCGATTCGACGTACACTGAGAGTTGGATCCCTTGTAACAATAGCTACTGCTTCTTCCTCTAAGTCTGCTGGAAAATTAACTCTTCGGTCGAAAAGATGTATCGCATCGCATTCCACATTCCTGAAATTGTCTGTGTACTTCCAGAAACGTTCTGTAATGAGGAATGCGCCTATCGGGAAACTGACGTCGGTATTCAATAACTGCTTGACGTGCACTGCCGTTACAGTAGTCATACACAAAATGCATGTCCGCATACTCTTGAAAAGAAAATCGGTAAGGCATTTTGAATAAAGAAAATGAACAATTGATAAATTATAATTATTGGAGTTTTTCGGCTTTTATATGAAATATTTACAAATATCAAGTTAGTATGTATAGCAAACGCCAATTAAGTTGGCGCGAGGAAGGGTAAGTTCGCGCAGGATTAGAAGTAGTGGGGAGATTTGTATTTGGTTTTACATCAAATGTCAGATAATTCTAACCTCTGAACGTGTATCACTTTATGATCCCCTAGCAAAGATATTATGTTCCGTCAAACGTCAATGACAAATGTATTCTGACAATTACTTGAGTAGTGGGGGAGGACGTTTTTAAAAACGGCTTCTGCGCACACCCTCCTCGCGCCAACTTAATTGGCGTTTGCTAGATGTAATTGCAAAGTAAGGGGGGATGTAAACATTGCTGTCTACAAATTACAAAGCAAATCATACGGAATTTTTTTAATTGAAAAAATTGTCTATGTTGGGACTCGAACCCAAGTCTACAGTTTGCCGGACTGTCGGTTTAACCACTCACCCACAATAGACCTAGGTTCAAGCTATTTAGAAATGCATTATAAAGTAACAGTGTTAATGAATCAGATGTCAGTTATTGAATGTAGATGTCAAGTTGAAAGCAGAAGTCAGTTTTGAAAGTTCATGTCAGTTTTGATAGTAGGTGTCAGTTATGAAAGCAAATGTCAGATTCGAAAGTAGATGCCTATTTTGAAATTAGATATCAGTTATTGAAAGCAGATGTCAGTATTTTGAAAGCAGATGTCAGATTTGAATGTTTGAAAATGCTAATTATTACTCCATAGCTATATACTTTGCAATTACATACATACTAACTTGATATTTGTAAATATTTCATATAAAAGCCGAAAAACTCCAATAATTTATCAATTGTTATATATATATATATATATATATATATATATATATATATATATATCTAAACACTCATATAGCTATGGAGTAATAATTAGCATTTTCAAACATTCAAATCTGACATCTGCTCTCAAAATACTGACATCTACTTTCAGTAACTCACATCTAATTTCAAAATAGGCATCTGCTTTCAAAATACTGACATCTGCTTTCACTAACTGATATCTAATTTCAAAATAGGCATCTGCTTTCGAATCTGACATTTGCTTTCATAACTGACACCTGCTATCAAAACTGACATGAGCTTTCAAAACTTACTTCTGCTTTCAGCTTGACATCTACATTCAATAACTGACATCTGATTCATTAACACTGTTACTTTATAATGCATTTCTAAATGGCTTGAACCTGGGTCTATTGTGGCCTAGTGGTAAAGGCGACAGCCCGGAGCTGTAGGCTTGAGTTCGAGTCCCAACGTAGACCATATTTTTCAAATAAAAATTTCGTATGATTTGCTTTGTAATTTGTAGACAGCAATGTTTACATCCCCACTTACTCTGCAATTTCATACATTCTAATTTAATATTTGTAAATATTTCATATAATAAAGCCGAACTCCAATAATTTATCAAATGTTATATATATATATATATATATATATATATATATATATATATATATATATATTATATACAAGTGTCCCGTATCTTCTTTAAGTAGTTGAGTCCCAACTTTATTCAAGATTGCGGAAACAGTCGACACCAGAATTCACTTGCAATAACAACAAAAATGCAGATCTTACAGAGAGATAGTATTACCAGATAGTACCTCTTTATATTAATTATTCAAAGCTCAAAATCTAATTAACAAAAAGACCTATATTTAGTATAAATTCCAAATAAATCTATAATGGGAATGATAAGAACATTTCGGTTCGATAAATGATAATTCATTCTAATAGTTCAATTAAAGTATTTTTTTTTATATTTACACATATATAAGGATTCTAATTTATAACTTTCAGCCGTTCAGAATGATTTTTTTTAAATACACGATAAGCTAAGGCCATGTGTCAATTAGGAATTTCATAAAAAATTTGTAGCATTTCTATTTAATTTAATTTTCAAAACAATTTACATTTGAACTGCATAATTTCAATTTTATTTGGAAATATTTCAAATGTCCCGACTATTATATAGCTAATTTACTTCGAATTACGAGACTTACTTGATTGCGCCACAAGCATGTCCAAGTGACATTCCCCCCCGATTCTCACTCCGATCAAGTCTCTAGCCAGATTCAGAAACGAACTAATGAACATCGACAGCTGTTCAACGAGTAAAGTTTCACGTATATATATATATATATATATATATATATATATATATATATATATATATATATATATATATATATAAATACACTTGGTATTTTATCATCTCTTTTTGGATAAGAACCATTTTCTTCCGTTTTATTTCGACGCGTTCCTATCCTTCAATCACGATGCAACGCGCGGTTTTCTTTTATCTCCCGCATCATCTATAGTCAGTCATGGCCTTTGTCGGGATTTGGGGGATCTGTGGAACGCCAGGAATGAACAACGATTCAGGTACACCCGGGGTACACGGTTACATACATATACGGGCTTACAGTATGTGAAGGCGCGATAGAACTGATAAGAGAAAGATGGAAACAGAAAGAGGAAAGAGGATAAATCGGTGGAATCCGATCGGTGACCATAATTAATGCAGACAAACAATACAACGTTGATGGTACGGTGAATACCGAACGCTCAAAAACACCCTTTGTTTTTGTCCCCGGTGCCGATAGGGACCGCGTTCATTTATGGGAATGCAATATTGGTGGACCGGTCCGCGGTCTTTGTGCTGCTTCTACTGCTCATGTTGGCTGATGTTGTTGTTGTTGGATGTTGATAATCGACAGAGAGCGCTAGGTTAGGCTTGATCGAATGCCGGATGAGTTTTTATCGGTGCGGTTCCGATGTACATCACCATCGTAATTGTCTCTTTTTGAACGTACTAGGAAATTGCCATTGGCTCACTATATTTGAATGATGAATCCCTCCTGTAAATATTGGATCAATTCAAAAATACCTGGAATTTAAATTAAGCTTACTTTTGTAAACGTTACAAGAATTTTTATATCGATTTTAATTACTAGTTTTCCACTTCAAAAAAAAATATTTAAAAAAAAACATCTCTTCGGTTATGCTGTGCAATAAATAAAGCCGAAATTACCATGGACCGTATAAAGAATCTATTACATCCCTAAGTACAACACGCAGTCATTGAATAGCACTATTCATTCGGTTAACCGCACATCTGTTTCTTCTCGTTGAATTGTGACGCAATTACTTCAATTTTACAGTTAAATTCATTTCTTCATTGCCGTAGATAAAAGCGTGAGGAGTTTTTATAATTTATTTTATTTATTAGTTTATATTTCGTAAGATAAATAAAGTACGGTGAGTTAGTTTCTTTCTTCCATTGTTTTAACTGTTAATTACATGCTTCGTAAATTTTGTAATAGATCCTATTTAATATCGTTTCATCGAATCTACTTCTCCTAATTATTTTGACGTAAATGTCCAGTGAATTTCGTTAAGTTTCAATAACTTACGCATACACTTTTAATTTTCATTTATTTAGATCTAGAACAGACACAAAAGACGCGTTAAAGAAATGTCCAATTTTAATAACTTCTACCCAAAAGTATAAATTGAATATTAGTAATCCTTTAGTACCAAGAATGTATTGTTTGCCGAAGATACATAAACCAGGTAACTCGATGAGATCTATCGTTTCAGGTATCAACTCACCGACTTACTTGATTTCCAAATGGTTAGTGAATGAATTTAAAAATTTACGCGTTAAACCAGAAAATTTGTCAGTTAGTAATTCCTTAGAATTTGTTAAATTAATTAAAGATTGTGAACTGGAAGCCGGGGAAATTTTAGTTTCATTCGATGTAACGTCTTTATTCCCCTCGGTACCTATTCCAGAGACTATGAAATTTTTTGGAAAGCTTGCTCCACAAGAATAACATTGAACCTTCAAAAATAAAAGAATACATGAGATTGACAACTCTGTGCATGACGCAAAATTGTTTCCAAGTAGGAGAAAAATTTTATGAACAGAAACAAGGCACTACAATGGGTAACTGCCTATCTCCTTTCATAGCCAATTTATTCATGAGTCAATTTGAAGTAGAATTTAAAAATAACGCTAAATATTTCCCGAGAGTCTGGATTAGGTACGTAGATGACATTCTCGCGATTTTTGATACACGGAAATGCGAATTAGACTTGTTCGTTAATCAATTAAATTTGAAATTTCCGACGATTAAATTTACGGTGGAAAAGGAACACAATGGCAGGATACCATTTTTAGATACTTTACTGATTAGGAATAAACATAAAATAGAAATCGATATTTTCCGGAAAGAAACCAATGTTAACAGATTCATCACCGCGGATTCAAATCATAGTTATCAACATAAGACAGCTTCCTTTAATTTCTTAGTCAATCGGTTACTAAATTTTCCGTTAACAAAAGAGAGATATGAAATAGAACTGGATTTCATTAAAAATATCGCGACATATAATAGCTTTGACATAGAAATAATCAATAAATTAATTAGAAAAACAAAAATAAAAAATACAATCCGCGAATCCACAAGTTTGATATCTCAAAGTAACCAGGAGAAAAAGTACAAGTGTTTACCATACCACCCCATCACAAAAAATATTAATAAAGTTGTGAAAGAAAGAGGTCTCCAAGTTGCCTTTCGATCCGAAAATACTATCAAAAGTCTCCTAGGGAATACTAAAGATAGAGTTAATTTTAATTCGAAATCAGGTATATACGAAATTAGTTGCGATGATTGTAATTTGAAATATATAGGCCAAACAAAACGACCAATAATAACCCGGTTTAAAGAACACATATCACATATTAAATACAATAGACCGGATAAATCTAACGTTGCCAACCATGCTTTAAGTACACTACACAATGTGTCGATTAATGGGTTAAAGCTGGTCAAGGGCATTAATAACCCCCGCAATCTTGACGCCTACGAAAGTATACATATCGCTAAAAACATACAACACTCCATGAACGGTGATAAAGGACCGATCCCCTTCACTTGTCTCGTGTCATTGTTAGAACCATAAAAGGGTCGTCGACGTTTTAAATTGAAGTATTAACACATGTTGAGTGCCGTTTCCTTAAGAGAGGTAATTTTTGTCAATCTTTCGTTCGATATATTTCAAATTGGAGTATAAACTATGTGAATGCCGTTTCCCTAAGAGAGGTAAGTTTGTCGATCTTTTCGTTGGATATATTTGCATGTTTAAATTAGTCTATACGTGGACGCCGTGTAAAGTAGTTGTTGCGTAAGCAGTGTTCTAGCTTTACTGTGCCCCATGTGCGACACCTTGATTAGTGGTTTTACCTACTGATGATGACAACTTAGTTGTCGAAATACGTATTTAGGAGACGATTAATAAATGTGGTAAAGGGTTATATACCTTTTTTTTAAGTATCTAGAACATTGTTTAAGTTACTTTTTCAGATATGATATGGAACAGCGTCGCGAATGGCACTGTGAAACAATAGCGAGTTGGATTAAGGGTCATACTGATTGTATGTCCATTGCCAGTGATTCCGAAATTTATTGCAAAGTCTGTAAAATATCGTTAAAAAATTCCAAGAAATCGCACGTAAAACGTCACTAAGCATCGCAAACACACAGAAATTATACCTGTTGGAATCTGACAATTTCAACGAATAATTCTGTGAAACTTTAATGGTTGGCAAATAAACTTAACAATCCCACCTTCAAAACATTTCTCCAAAAATATACTGGTCGAAATATTGCTGATGAATCCATCTTACGCTAATATTATGTTTCTAAGTGCTACACGAACGCATTAGAAGCCATCTTTCAAATTAGTACCTATGGATAAGTGCCTACGAAACTGTCGAAATATTAGGATGCTGTGCGGTAAATGTTGTAGCTGGTGTACTACATCCAACTACATATTTCATATAACGCATATGTAATATCAACAAAAGTTATAAATACAGTTGATGCGGAAACAGTAGCTATAACCATTTACGAAAATATGCACCAAATGCTTCATCCGGACGACAACTACAAAGAAAAAATACTTTTATTTGTCAGTGACAGTGCTGCATATATAGGCAGATTATTAAAAGAAACATATCCTAATATGCTGCATATTACTTGTGTAACACATGCTCTCCGCAGAATCTGTGAATATATAGAGGCACCTTTCCGGAAGTTGATAGACTTGTATCCGCTTTTAAAAAAGTTTTCAGAAAAGCACAATTTAAGAGTAGCTCTTTACAGGGAAAAACTTGCATCTTTGTCACTGCCTGCCTCTCCAGTAATAACTAGATGGGGAATATGGTTGGAAGCTACTAGTTTTTATGCAGAGAATTTCGATAGTTTACAGAATTTCGTTACATGTTTAAATGACGATGCTCGAAGTGTTTCTGCGTGCAAGGAACTTATATAAATTCCAAATTTAAAAAAATCAGTTGTACTTTCTTCAGGAACACTTTAGAAATTTTTTGCCAAAAGTAATCACTTATTTTGAAAATCAAAATTTCAAATTAAATGATGGATTAACCACATTAGATGTGGCTATTAATAAATTGAAAAATATTCCAAATGACTTCGGATGTGGCCTTCGGTAAAAGTTAAACGCAGTTTTCAATAGAAATCCAGATTTAATAACAATGAGACAATTGTGTATGTGGACAATGCGTCAAAATCTAACTTCTAAACACGCTGAAATAAAAGAATATTTCTAGTATGCACCTATAAGCAGTTGCGATGTAGAAAGGACGTTTTCTATCTACAAGGATGTATTTCGTTCAAAGAGAACAAATTTTACAGAAGAGAACCTTGAGAAAGTATTGCTAGTTAATATTAATTAATACTCAACTTGAACTACAAAATGAACAAAGAGAAATGTATTTCGTATTTTATAGATCACCACCCGTTTGTTTTCTAATTACATATACAGTGTGGTCATAAAGTTTGGAACCAAGCTTATAACCGCATTATTTTACATTTTTAGGAAAAACGCTCGGACAGGTAAATTTTCTTTTTTAGAACGCCATCTTTTGACATACAATTTTTTTTTATGACGTCATTGGTTTTCGAGTGATGACGTTATCAACACTTTCTTTAAATGGCAACCATATTATTTTTTTCTCGTTTTTGGTAGATCTATATATCCACCAAATAGTGATATAAAACAATTGGTATGTTGCATCACAATTTTTTTGAAAAAATGATATAAATTTAGAAAAAAATACGAAAATTTTATTTTTGAACAAAATTAAAATTAAATTTAAAAAAATACATCTGAACTTTAGTTTATTGTAACAGTTAACGTAAATTTTCAAAATGGACCCCACCAACCAACTGACACTGTCCCAGCCGAGTGTAAACACTTCGTATACTCGCCTCAATTATGTCTGGGGATATTTGTGTAAGTTCTACGCGAATTCGTTCTTTTAAATCTTCTAAATTGTTCGGTTTGTTAAAATACACTTTCGATTTCAAATAACCCCACAAAAAAAAAGTCTAACGGAGTCAGGTCAGGAGAACGAGGTGGCCATTCTATGGCGCCTCTCCGTCCAATACATTCATTGGGAAATATTTCGTCAAGATAGTGGCGAACCTCTACACCATAATGGGGAGGCGCCCCATCTTGTTGAAACCAAATATTTGGATGGGGTACATCACCATCCTCGTGATTTGGGAAAATAACAGCGAGCGCTGGAACCAGTTCAAATCTTAAAAATTCTAAATATTGCACAGCAATCAAATTTCCTTCAAAAAAATATGGTCCTAAAATGCGTCGTCCAATCATTCCAACCCATACGTTAACTTTTCCTCTGCGCTGAGTATGACACGCTTGAGTCCAATGCGGATTGTTCTGCGAAATCTGAAATTATGGCGATGAACAGATACATTTAGGCAGAACGTAGCTTCATCTGAGAAGACGATGTTTTCCAAGAAATTTGAATTTTGGTCACAACGTAACATTACGTCTTCACAGAACTGCAGTCGACGATCTTCGTCATCCTCATGTAATTCCTGTACAAGTTGAACTTTGTAAGGAAGATAGTGTTCTTTTTTAAATAAGTTGACGACAAATGAGTGAGCCACCTGATTGGCTAACGCAAGTTGTCTGGTGGAAACATGATGCCTTTCTTCTGCTTCTAGAAGCACATTTAATTTCACATCTTCTCCTACTTGAGGTCTACCTTGCCGTGGTCGATCTTTTACAGATCCAGTTTCGGTAAACTTTCCAACTAATTTTGTTACCGTAGACCTGGTAATTGAAGGTCTATCAGGGTGTTCATGGTTAAACAAATCGCATGCTTCTGCATGCGTTCTTTGTCTGTCCCCATACCCAACCATAATTAAAATTTCGATTCTTTCTCGCTCAGATAAATGTGTCATTTTTTATATTAGCGAAAATGAACAATTTTTACGCAATATATCAAAAATTTAACGTCAAAAATAGAAGTAAATAATTCAACAATGTTGTCGCCATAGAAACAATTTCAAACTAAAATTTTTGTACATAAATTGTATAAAAAGAAGCAAGAATGTCATAAAGAAATATCTTGAAAAAAAGTTCGTGTTTTTGTTTTTGTAAATTTTTTGCATAGTAACATGAGTACATGTGCTTTTGACGATCCGGTTTGTTCAAGAAGAATATTTAAGTCCTCACACAAGGCAGAAGTGTGAAAAAAACTTACTTACATATTTCAGTAAATTTTGTAAGCTTAGTTTTTTGAAATCTTCAATTTCTGGGCGATAATTTTAATTAAGAAATGGTCTGCCACATCATGTCAATTTTTTAAATAAATTAAACTTCTTTGGCCCTTTTTTGTGAAACTATTTAATGTTAAATAAGATTTTTTAATAAGTAATTGGCCGATTGGGAAGACGAATTTCTTTTGACCTGGAGCGAATAACGCA
This sequence comes from Melolontha melolontha, assembly GCA_935421215.2. Lineage (NCBI taxonomy): Eukaryota > Metazoa > Arthropoda > Insecta > Coleoptera > Scarabaeidae > Melolontha > Melolontha melolontha. The sequence continues at coordinate 117,260,907 of OW285243.1, read as the reverse complement.
GATTACTATTGATCACAAAGCATTTACACTCGGCCGGGACAGTGTCAGTTGGTTGGTGGGGTCCATTTTGAAAATGTACGTTAGCTGTTACAATAAATTAAAGTTCAGATTTTTTTTTTTAATTTAATTTTAATTTTGTACAAAAATAAAATTTTCGTATTTTTTCTAAATTTATATCATTTTTTTAAAAAAATTGTGGTGCAATTGTTTTATATCACTATTTGGTGGATATAAAGATCTACCAAAAACGAGAAAAAAATAATATGGTTGCCATTTAAAGAAAGTGTTGATAACGTCATCACTCGAAAACCAATGACGTCATAGAAAAAAATTGTATGTCAAAAGATGGCGTTTTAAAAAATAAAATTTACCTGTCCGAGCGTTTTTCCAAAAAATGTAAAATAATGCGGTTATAAGCTTGGTTCCAAACTTTATGACCACACTGTATAAATAAAATTAAAAACTCTTCAAAAAATACAAATTTTCAATAGTACGCCCATGGGCGATGAGTCATTGGCCTCTCGTGTCCGGGCCCTATTAATAACTAATAAACTTGTTGATTTCATTAATTTCCTGTCATTGAAAAAAAACTTCTTTCGCTAACTTCTATCACTTTCATGTACCAATTTTGTACATCAGCAATTAAACAATTCTGTCTTCTTTTGCACTTACAAATTTTAACTCTTGCCTTTTCCGTTCCAATCCTTTTATCCTCAATTTGATTTCTTCCAATTATATTATATATTTTACAATAATTTATTTCTTAACTAGATCCTTGTTTCAAACTTTAATAACCTTTATTTTTTACATTTTTTTATTCTAATTTTCTTATAAATCTCTATTTTAACCATTCATTGTTGAATCATTTTAGCAAAATATTATATTTCCAATTTATATATATTTATCCTTGAGAATATATAACTAATACATTTTACCTCAATATAAGTATCATTAATAATAAGATTTAATTATCATCATCATTGAATATTATCAAACTATAAAGATGATATATCACCCTTTTGCAAAAATTTAATGTCTTCCTATTTCGAAATTTTCCTGTTACGATCTAAAATCAATAAATAAATCATCCCTTTTTCTTTCCTTTCAAATTCCCAGCTACTTATTTTTTAAACATCAATTTCATTAATAACTCCACTGTTCACATGTGACAATGTCATAATTTTTATGTCTTTCTAACATTTATATTTCACATATCTTCTTTATTTATTGTATGCATTGAGAGACAATTCATTCTAGATTAAATCAAACTTTATGCATTTTTATAATTAAGATTTCATTAACAGTATAAATATGAATCAAACAATAATCGCTGCGAATATCAGCGTATCTTCTTATTTAAGGCTCTGCTTACTGTATAATCTTATACAAAAATGTTCTGTGTATAGATAATAATAATATATAATAGATCTATAATTAGTAAAAGAAATATCGGCCAACGATGGATTCAATAACATACTGAACCTTTTAAAATAGTTATTGTTGTGGTATGTAAAGGTGAACAAGGAATTAATTAAACCATTCGCGAGTTCGTATCGTCCGTAGTAAATACAATAATTTGTAAATACGCTCCTGGCAGTCAAACTAAAATTGTATAATTTCTTATTCAACTATACGGTACCTTGAAAATTCAAGCGAACAAGTGGGTGGCTAGCGTACACTTCTTATTGAAGAGTGGCCAATAGGTAACCTTTGTTCTAGTTGAGTTCGACTAGTCAGGTAAAAGAAACCAAAAACCTTGAACAATTCCATTCATGATGAAACTTGTAAATCATTGCTTGCTGACTACATCGGCGAGTCCAACGAGATTGTTCTTGTTCCTGGTAAATGCCAAGAGCCACAGAGTGTAGTGGTGGTTTCCGGAATCAATAAACCGAGAGGGAACATGTAGAAATCAACCGGCTTTTTTTTTGTTCGTTCTGTCTGGTCAGAGCTGTTATTAGGGTATTTGTTCTGTATAAGTTTTATAAATTATGTCGGTTTTCGAAATAAATAGCAATTCTGATAGCTTTTTTTTAGGGAACAGATAGTCAAACCTCTTTTTTAACGTTATCTTTAAATGATTATAAATGCAACAACCACTGGATAATAATATATACATTATTCGTTTGATTTCTCAATTATAATAATGTACATTAACCACAATAACAGCGAATAATCATAATTCATGAAATAAAAATGCAAATATTACTTAATTTCCACTTTATTGAGTTAAAATCCCATTAGAATTGTTTCTACACACAGTGTCTTCCTCGGATGGAATTGTATTGCAAACTAAACCTGAAGGATGTTGACGAATTTAAACTTAAATAAATTATTATAATGAAAAAAAATAATTACTCAGAAGGATATAATAATAGAGGTTCATTCCAGTAGCATCCCATTGCCGTAACATTCCATGAGCGAAGTGCGCTCAACGTTGGCCGACGCCGCCGGCGACAATAGTATATTAAAAAACAAGTTTCATAAGGCACCATTTTGCCGCACGAGATCAGTTTAGAAAACGAGCCGCGATAGCGGCGAGCTTTCTATCCGTATTTTACACAAACAACGTATGTTGTATACAATTGACAACAACATATATATGTTTCTATGTCACTCATGTTTATATTTTTAAATGAAATATCAAGTAATGTTAACGAAAATTAATAAATAATATGTAATATAATATACTTCGCGGATAGCAAGATTTAAATTTGACAATGTTAAGTATCAATGTGACCAACTGCATGCTTTATATAAAAATTAAACTCTGAACTTTCAAATTAAATAATTCCAATTTAAGCAATTTATTAATGTAAAAAACGCAAAATAGAAAAAATAGTATAAAAAACTCGTTTCATAAGGCCTTTTGCCGCACTCGCTCTTTAGAAAACTCGCCGCTATCGCGGCTCGTTTTCTAAACTGATCTCGTGCGGCAAAATGGTGCCTTATGAAACTTGTTTTTTAATATACTATTTTAAATTTATAGAAAACTAAAAAAAAAATTGTCCGAAGTGGGATTCGAACCCACGCCTTCAGAGAGGACCAGAACGCTCGAGAACCCGTATAACCAGCAAGATAAACCTTGAGTCTGGCGGTTTATGCCGTTCGGCCATCCTGACAGATACTACTAATATTGTTAAAAAGATTATATTTATATTTTATATAAATATTATTATTGTTTATAGTTCTCGTACAAAAAATATTGTACAAACTGCGTGCGTGAAACATTTCGATAATTCGTGTCCATAAACTGGTCACTCATTCGCGAAATATGATTTCACGCACTTGGTTCGTAAATAACTATAATTAAAGTAATTAGTTTTTATTCTATTTTGAAATTATTTTCTCACATAGAATATTGTCTGTCTCTTTTTCACATTATAAAATGCCTTTTGTACAAAAAATATACTTGAATATATACATCTGGGCAGCTTTTTAAAATGTAAACAATTCCTGGAAATCCTGTCACAAGTATTTAATTTTTTTATGCTTGCTAATTGTTTCGAAAATATTTCAACGTTAAATGATATTATTCTAAATGCTATACAAATAATGGAACTGTATTACTTAAAATAAGTTTTTAAAAAATAAGATCGATTTGTCCTTAGTCAGACATTATCAATAAAAATCATTTAGGTACTATGTTAAGCAATAGCAAAGACAAAACCACAAATTTAACCAAAATCCAAAAATAACATATTAGCTGCAAAGACTGTGATTGTATTAATTTTTTTATAAAATAATTCGAGGGCGTAGAAAACGAATCCGGCATTAATTTTGGCGGGAAATATATAGTTTGGCAACTACGGATTTTCAAAATATGACGAAATGTAGTGTTCAGAACGAAGCCATTTTGGGGTTCGTTGGGGAGTAAACTATGAGTTTTAATGGAATTTAAATGGTAGGATTGTTTTTAGCTGGCAAAAGTACGTAAGAATAACAAATTTCAAAAAATTCGGTGAGATGACGAAAATTGAAAATTTCTAAAGGGGTACACCCCTTGAGAAATTTCCGATTTTTCAACTAGTTCACATATTGGTATTAATTTTTTTATGAACTAATTCAAGCGCGTAGAAAAGAATTCGCCATTAATTTTACGGATTTTCAAAATATGACGAACTTATAAAAACTTATATAAACTTTGTCACATAAACGTCTCATTTGCTGTATCGAATTGTTCTTGAGAGAAAATGAAAGTTACCATATTTAGACGATCTAAGTTCTACATTTTACACAAACTTCATGTACAAATGCATCATTAAAATTCTCTTAGTTTTATCTACACCTGTGTAACTTTTCATTTCTCGCATTACAACCGACTATAAACAGATAAATACAATGCAACCAATCAAAATTTATTATTCACTACAGTAATCCATGAGGTATGTACATAATTGAAAGGCGACAACAATAAAGTATATTTTATTATTTCCTCGTTGTACTGGACTTGTAACGATTATGGCTATCAATAAAAGCTACATAGATACAGCGTTTACATGTGTGTGTCTGTGTGACTGTGCGCACACTTAAACTTACAAACATGTATTCGTATTTACCTGTAACATATGTAAGCATAAGATGGTTAAGAGTGCGCTGAATAACAACTCATTCATTATTCATTTATGCACGGTTTTTGCCCCGAAAATCGGCGTTTTCATATCGTTCTCTAGCGAAGGGTTTTCTATTCAAAATGTGTCAGCGACGAGACCTAAAAGTAAGAAGGCGGACACATGTTCTCGTTTGTCGGAAGTTGGTCAACTTGCGAAATAATTTATGAAAATCGGGAACGCCCTTGTTGTCTATAGGAAATTCATTAAAATTACGTTACCAGTCTCATATGTGAAGATGATGTTGAATATTTATTTCATTAGTAGTAATGGTACTAATAGTGAGTAGTCAACAACTGAATTACAACATTATTGAATTCATAATTTATTATTGTACATCTTTCTATAAATCATTCCTAGCCGGATTCTCTTGGTCTCAATATGCTTTTCCCAGTTTAAATGGTTGTCGAGGTAGATTCCTAGATATTTCACATCTTCTAGTGTGCTAGTACGAGAAGCCTGTAGACCTTATTAGAGATGGCATATTCATTAAGGTGGAGCGAAAATTTTTTTTTTTAAATTTAGTTTTTCCTGTATTAAACATCGATGCTCTAAGTACTTAAAAGTGCAGAGAAAAAATCTTATCTTCCTAGGTCAACGTCTTGAGGTGGCGCACACGACTTTAATTTGTGGAACTTTATCATATATAAAAAAGTAAACGGTGTGGTTTAAATTTGTTTTTATTCAATAAATTCAAACAGTTACAGTCTTTTATTTACTCACATAAAGCATATTTAATACAAAAACAAAAATCATTCGTTAGCAAATTGTAAAGGATCTCGTTGTTGAAAAAATTGAGATTTCGACTCAAACAGTGGTATGTCTTGCCTTGCTTTAATTCTAGAGCGAATGAAACCGTCTCTTGCTTCTGATCCACAAACAGATATTGAAGCTTCAGTGACGAGCTTGACACACCTCTCTACTGCTTGGGTATGGCAAGGAAACATCCCAAATTGACTGAAATTATTTCCCGAACGAATCAGGTTTGAAATTTCTGTATTAGAATATTTCATAGTCATTGGTGGTTCAGTTATTCTCACATTCGACCAATTTATTAACTCATAGTAATTCGTCGCATTTACTTGAAGTTGTGGAAGGCGGAACTCGCGAACTTTCTTGCTTTTAATACACACATTTTCCTTTCTTGCTTCTAATACTCTTCGGAGAGCCAATTCTCTAATTTTTGAAGTATCATCTTGAAGCATGGCCAACAGCATATTTTCTGGGTGTGCGAAGAATGAATTTCTGTTTATAGTTTTTAAAACAATACTCTTAAGGTCATCTCTTAAATATAAACTTCTCTTGACCATGTTGAAATCATGAACTGGACCATGGTTACAAGATGGCTTTGACTTTATGTCAAACCATGTTGGCGCGTATACTTTCATAATGAAAAGTGCTAGTTGCTTAAGGTTTTCTGGTGGTGTAGCCATTCCAATGTATAAACGAAGAATCCTATTGGCGCAAGTTAGCCAGCGAGAGTGTGCTAATTTCCCAGGGTCTCTTCCAGCTAAACTTTGTGAAACTAAACAGGCGAAATGGAAGAACAAATCTCGGAAAAATATTTTTGATCAGTGCTTAGCAACTTTATATCAATATCCGGCAATTCTGCAGGAATCACTTCAAAAGCTTGTAACTTAAAATCAAGGCACTTGAGGAGGTTTTTACCTATAGCTCCAGAAAAGCTATTAGGACCTGCTGTGTTTCCATCAAGACTTAAAAACAATGTCGCAGTGGCAATTCATTTGCGTGTAACTAGCACACAAACAATTGCAATGGTCTTTTTAAATGTGTTTCCAATCAATAAGGCAATGACTCCATTTTTATACCCTGTGTTGACAGCCGTTCCATCACATCCGATTGCCACCGAAGATGCATTACATTTATACTTTTTATTTAATAAGGCGACAATATTCCTCATAATATTAGCTGCTTTTCCTGAATCTATTGTGAAATGTCCAATACATTCAGAATTTGGCTCAGATACCATTGAAATATGTTCTTCGGTAATAGTCTTACGCTGTGACTTATTTTCTTTTGAAGTTATAATTAAAGTTTTGTCTTTACGACCATCAAAATAAATAGAAGTCAGAGGTTTTTCATTGCTAATAGAGCTCAACTGCTTTCGAACTTTTTTCCTTTCTCGACGTATTTTACTATGATCTATTACGCTTGATGAGTTTTCCGTATCTATAATGTTTAAATCAACCATTACTACGTTTACAACAAATGCTGCAGATCGATCTGAAACTCCAGTCCTGTCGCAAGCTGTAGCAAGGGTTTGCAACTTTTGTCTCATCTGCTTATTTCCCTTTTGATTTTCTCTTTTGTGAACTTTTCTTTTTCCTTCATTAAAGCAAAAATCATCTTGCTCTGATTCTGATATTTCACTTGAAGTGCTACTGCATGACCGATATAATTCTGACATAGACGAAGAAGTACTTGAAGTCATGTTTTTTTGAACGAATTGATCATATTTTCTCTTTCGAACTTCACTGCATCGTATAGATTTTGTTGTCAACCTATCCACACAGCCAATATACATTCTACGCTCATTTCGTTGGTCCTTTAAAAACTTTTCCTCTGCTGGAGGTATTTTTGTCACACATTTACATATGTTTCTGGACGCGCACTTACAGGTTGCGATGTCAAATAATTGTTTTTGAGATTCCTTTAAGAAATTTTGTTTTTTTACTTCACTGCGCAGTTTCTTCATATTTTTGTATTTGTTGTAATAGGAAATCAATCTTGCTAAGATTTGTTGATGACTTATTATAGGAATCGATGCCTTTTTCCATATTTGTTCAATATCAGTAGCAATTATTTCACATATGCACTTAATTGAAGGATCTTTTCGGCTGTTCAATTCAAGCATATCATTTTTTAGCCACAGGTAATATTTAATAATATCACAATGCGTAGGCAACACATTAGCACTTAATGTAATTGGTTTTCCAAATACAGAGCAACACAAATCTTTCCTAGTTTTAGGCATTTTAAATCTTTCCTCAGCAATCACGTTTTAACTTTTGGTAACGAAAATTTTCCGTTTGATTAAGTTTTATAAACTTTTTTAACACGTTGCACTTCTAAATACTATGAAGAAACTGAAAGAAACTGTTTAAAATGATACTTTATTTTATGCATGGGAATCCCCTAACTTTGTTTTTGAGCAATAAACTTAAGTGTTGTCAACAGTTTTATTTAATGTTAGATAAAAAAGATTTTTAAATTGTACTTTTCTGCCTTTATGTAAATTAGGTTATTTTTCAAACTTCACCCTTCATGCGCCACCTCGAAATAAAGTCGCAGAGTCTTGTTATTTTGCATAAACAGTGCTTTCTAATAGGGTTATCAATTAACAATACAGGAGTTTTCAAAATTAAAAAAAAATATTTTTGTTCATTTTCACTCCACCCTAATATTCATGCCACATACATAGCCGGAGATATTTCGGCCGTTATCGGGTTTGATATCGGCAGTTTGCCGTGCAAATTAAAGGAACCTTGAATCGCAAATTAGTATGCAGTCATGTCGTGTATGAATATGCCACGATCAGTGAGCTCGTTTAACCGTCCAATGTGGAATAAGTGCTTAAATTCATTGACAATTTCCCGCATCTAAAATACGATGGATGTAGATTGAAATGAACAGTGTGCAATAGATTTTTGATATGTCGTAGGAGAAGAGATTGCGAACTACACATAAACAGCAAAACCCATGACAACCAAAAAAAGGGGTGTGCCAGAAAAACATAGATCTTATTTTGATTTATGTTTGACTCTTATTGCATGTACTATACTGTTTGTTGTACTGGACCGCTATGCATTTATCTCCTTTTCGAATAAAAACGCAAAGTGCGACTTGCCAAGTCGGACAATATTACGAAATTTTCTATCTTCTGCTCGCAAAGATATTGAAAAACTAATTAAATCGGAATTTAAAGATTAAACACTGTTTGTTGTGCGTGGATGAAGCGGCGGATCCAAACAGAAAACAATCAATGGTTAATGTTATGGTTCCTACAATGGAACCTTATCAACTGTCTATGCCAGTGTTTTTAACCCTTTTCATGACACGACCCCCCTAGTATCAAAAAATATTTCCCGACCCCAGACCCTTTTTTTCATGTATGTTAAAAATATTTAATCCATACAAAAATTTTAGGCGTTTGCGTTATTAGGATTCGGATATAAATATACAATTAAGTACGTAAAACATATAATTTTAAATCGAATGCGTGGCCAATTGATAACTAACAAACAAATACAAACATATTGTTAGGGCCGAGACTCCCAGCGTCATCTGTTGGTAACATTCGGAACTAGTAAAGGTTCCGAGTGTTACCAACGGATGGCCCTGGTAGTCCCCCGCGCGCTCCACGGCCCGCGCTAAAGGTCCACAAGTTTCGAGACGTTTCGTTAGGCTTCGAGGTGATTCTCGCTAGAATGCGCTGGCCTATAAATAGGGCGGACGACCGCGGCCACGGCAGTTGAGTGCAAGACCGCGAAGCAAGTGGTCGTGTCGTCTGCTGTTTAGTTGTTTGAAGAGCGCGAATCACTTGTTTTACGTATTTATTTGAGTTGTTTGTTATAATTGAAAATGGATAAATTCCTGAAAAGATCATCGGAACCATCAACGTCTAAGTCTAGCGACAGTAGTGGAATAAAGAAAAACGTCTTTATGACGACAATTATTTGAAATTTGGGTTTACTGCGATTGAGAATAAACCGCAGTGCGTAATTTGCTTTGAAACTTTGTCAAGAGAAAGCATGAAGCCATCGAAGTTGGTACGCCACCTAAACAGAAAACATCCTAATGAAAAAAATAAACCCGTGGAATTTTTTGAGCGAAAATTAAAACATTGAACATAAAAAAACTGCTATAGGACAAATGTCCAACCTAAATGAGAAAGCGTTGCTCGCTAGTTATCGAGTAGCTTTTCGTGTGGCTAAAGCAGGAAAACCTCACAGTATTGCCGACAATTTGATTTTACCAGCGGCTTTAGATATAGCAGAGATTATGTTTGGCAAGCAAGAGGTCGAAAAGCTCAAAAGTATACCTCTCTCTGACAATGCCATTCAACGCAGGATAAGCAATATGGCGACTGACGTTCGTGATCAAGTCATAGAAAAAATTAAGAAAAGTTCTTTTGTGTGTTTGCAATTTGATGAATCAAGGGATATTGCGGGTTGTGCGCAGTTTGTAGCTTTTGTGCGTTTTGAATCCAATGAAATATTAATGGAAGAAATACTATTTTGCAAGGCACTACCCAAAAATACTACAGGTCAGTGCTTGCATGACACGTTCCTTGAAGCCATGACTGGTGCGAAGAGTGGATTTATTGCTAGACTGAAAGAACAGATGCCAAACGCTTGTTGGATGCATTGCTTTCTCCATCGCCAAGTTCTTGCAGCCAAAACCTTGCCACAAGAATACAATCAAGTTCTAAATATTATTATTAACATTGTAAATTCTATTAACGGAAAAGCGTTGCAGACTCGATTGTTTCTAATCATTTGTGAAGATATGGGGGCACTACACCGCAATTTGCTTTACCATACAGAAGTTAGGTGGTTATCAAAAGGCAAAATACTGACCAGAGTTATGGAACTTCGCGCTGAACTATTAGTATATTTACAACAAGCCAAGTCACATTACTCTGAATTCATTTCTGACCCGGAATTCCTTTTGAAATTGGCTTTTCTTTCTGACTTATTTGAGCATTTAAATAACTTGAATAAAAGTCTTCAAGGGCGGGATGAAAATGTCATTACAGCAAAAGACAAACTCCATGGCTTTATAAAAAAAATTGAATTGTGGTCATCATCTATAAATCAAAACAACTTTGATTCATTTTCGTCGACACAGTCTTTCATTGAAGAAGTCGGAAGCGAGATAAACATCAACTCATATATATCTGGTATGAAAATGGTGTTAGATAATTTGAAGAAAGAATTGTGTCATTACTTCTCAGTGCAAGAGATATCGGATAACCCTGGGCAAAGATGGACCTTAAATCCGTTTTTAAATGCAGCTATAAATGAGGCAAATTTATCAACTAAGCTCAAAGAGAATCTGCTGGAATTATCTGCCGATGGGATGTTACACTTGGAATTCAAGTCTGAAAATTTGGATACCTTTTGGTTAAAAAGAAAAACAGAATTCCCGGAATTAACAACCGAGGCTTTGAAGTGCTTGATTCCATTTTCTACCTCGTACTTGTGCGAGTTGGCATTTTCAACAATGGCCCAAATAAAAAGTAAACTAAGAAATCGCTTAAATTTGGAAAACGATTTAATACTTAAAGTTGCAAAAACGGATCCACGATGGGAGAAATTGATTGAACAAACTCAAGCGCAACCTTCACATTAAAATGAACGAGTACTCGAAGATTTTATTTTTTGTTAATGTGTTTGTATAAATAACATAACGAGTATCATTTTGTTAACTTTTTTTTAATATATCTACCTTTTTAAAATTTATTGATTTTTTTACTGAGTTCTCTCGACCTCTCGCGACCCCCCTACAGAGGCGACCCCCCAGGGGGTCGCAACCCACAGGTTGAAAAACACTGGTCTATGCTACTTGCTTCCAGACGAGTTGAAAAATGTACTGCCAATGAGATTTTGACGGCGGTGTTGAAGTCATTGGACAAAGTTGAAATTTCACCAAAGCTAATATTAATGTTTGTGAGTGACGGTGCCGCAAACATGCTGTCTTTAGGTCGATCTCTCAAAGAACATAGTGCCAACCTCTTGTATGTAACGTGCAAAATCCACGCTTTGAATCTTGTGGCATAAACGATTCGTAAATGTTATCCACGAGTAAATGATTTAATAGCTAGTACAAAGGCAGTATTTCTAAAGATCCTAAAACGTCCTCGACTATTTCACAGACTGTGTCCCGAAATACCTGAACCACCAGAGCCGGTAATTACGTGTTGGACAACATGGTTGAAGGCTGCGTTTTACTATCATCAATATTTTGATCATGTAAAGAAAGTAGTTTTAAAATTCAATCCGACAGAAGCTGCAGGTATCAAGAAAAACCAGGAATTATTTACAGATCCTCAGGTTAAAGAAGATTTACAAACTGTACACAACAATTACTTTGGACTAGCCGAGGTAATAGAAAAATCACCAAAATGTTTCGATGTCGTGTGTTAATTTTGTTCAAATTGTAAATGATGTTCACGCACAGCTATGCGCTGTAGAAAGCTAAAGAAATAAGTGTGTAATAGAAAAAAGTGTTTTATACAAAAATTCCGGTTTTCACATGTTGAAAACTAATTTATGAATTACGTTCTTTCCAAGATTATTTTGAATATCCAAACATAAGAGCATTGGATGTGGAACGGTCGTTTTCGGCATTAAAACACGTTTATTCCGCACGCCGCACTAAGTGAAACAACTGTGGAGACATATCTGATGATTGGAATATTTGAAAAATCTCATCCAGATAATGAATTCACTGATGATTCATAATGCGGTAAGTGTGCACGTTTTATAATTTTTTTCTTATAATTTAAATTAAATGCAAAATTACAAGCGTACGCCGCTGGTATGTGTGTCGAATTTTCCATTTTTATACTTTATGGAACGAGGGATCATAATAAACACTGAAGTCTACTGTGGAACGTTGTTACAACATGGCTTAATTCACAGATGGCACAATTCTATGAAGAGAGCATTAAAAATCTGGTTAATTGCTATGTTTATCGCCCCCGTATATGCGGAATAAAGAGTTTTATAAAATTCCACATGAAAATTTAAATAATGAAACACTTTTATAAAGCAAATAATAATTTTTATCAACTATTATAAGTAAAGTTGTCATCAAATATTCTTATAATAGCATAACAACTTCATGATAGCCCATTGTGCGAAACCAAGAGAGGTATTACTTTTTCGCTTCTTTCATCCTTGGGTACCATAACTGTATTAGTACGAACACTGTATAATTTCACACAATAATTTTTCATCCAATTTAACAGCTATTATCTGGTAATTCGACGTACGGTTGTTAAATATCACAACATGGCCATTAATCTTTCACTTATCGGTAAAATTTACGCTTGCACATTGATGAATAATTTGTATATCGTATCGATTATAATCGTCTGAATCATCTGCTTTCTAGCGGTCACACTCTGCTATTACTGAACAAGATTAACTTTCATTGTTATATTCTATACACATACATTTGAAGTATTATTATGGCGAATGGATTTTAATTTTTCCCTTAGATTATGAATAATTTGATTAATATTTTATCGGTGTGAAGGAACAAGGCAGTTACTGCATATTTATTTTCGAAAAAAATAACTAAAATTGCTTGAAATACTGACGAAAACTGACAATTTTTTTAATTTATTCGCACTCTGAAATGCACTCTGTTATAAATTTTATAACTCGGTCGAAAAGATAATCACGCAGTCCGCATTCCCGAAATTTTCTGTGTACTTCCAAAAACGTTCTGTAATGAGACTAATGAGGAATGCGCCTATCGGGGAAACCGATGTCGGTATTCAATAACTGCTTGATGTGAACTGCCGTTACAGTAGCCATACACAAAATACATGTCCGCATACTCTTGAGAAGAAAATCGGTAAGGCATTTTGAATAAAGAAAGCGTGTCCACTCACTAATAAGCTGTTGTATGAACTGAAACGTAATGCAATCCTTTATTAAAAAATGCAATGTTAACAGTCATCTGAACATTTGTTTATTGTATGATATTCATGGTTCAGCACTTACGAAATAAGTAAGAACCTTCTTTATCATAAATCAATTTCCAGTGCTCTTTTTTGTAGATCTCCAGGAAATTACTGTATGCACTACGACACGTGTTTATTTATTTTAGGATAACATTTTATTATGCGACGTTAACAATCACAGGCCTGTTATTGAATCGTATAACTTTTTTTAAATAAAATCAGTTTGTATTTACTTTAGAATTACATTTTTTTTTCATGATCTGACAATCACATTCATAGATCTGTGACTTTAAAACAAATAAAAATGGATGTACAATTTTTGCGTTTTTGTTACTTGAAATGAAATCTACTTTACACTCCTAAAATTTGAACATAATGATACGGGACAACTTGTATATTCAAATAAAATAATCTAGCAAGATTTCAGCTCACGTTAATACAGCAGTCAAAGGCAAACAAATCTATAGATTATGATCGATAGTCTCATGCAAAACCGACATTTAAACGCTAGAAAATGACATTATTCTGTGTAGCAAAAAAATCATACAGCTTCACTAGTAATTATGGGGACTGTAAACTGTAATAATAGCAATCTTAACATTAACAAACTTTGTAATTAATAAAAAAAATCCATGTTTTCGTTATTTTTTTTTTCTGTAGCAAAATTGCTTCGTACAATCAACATGTATGAAATATAAAATTGAAATAGTGACGTATTTCTTGACCATTTTAACATTTTATTGTATCATCGCGTGACCTTTTCGATATGCAAAGTTTTCGCAGCCATCAACGCGCATTATCGCTTAGCGTTTTCCATAGGTCAGTAATTAATACATATACATACATGTATGCATTATATGCCTGGTTATTAAATCTTACTCTTTTTTTTGATTCGGAGAACTACATTTCATTACTTTGACAGATAATAACATATTTATAGATTATACCACTTATGCAAGCGTAGAAAGATAAGAATATAAATACATAATAATAATGATTAGAGAACGGACGCAATTTCCATAAAACGCAATCGGCAATTGGAATTGTGTATAACGTCGCTCAGTACATCCCGGCGTAATTCAATGAAGTATTTGTTTGACTTACTCGGACACCTGGTCTCGCCGCGATAACAATGGACAAGCCAGCTATTGTATTCGAAAAATATAGTGTTTTTTAAAGTGTTTTCATGAGCGTAGATAGAAGCGGAGTTTTTATAATGTATTTTATTTATTAGTTTATATTTCGTAACATAAATAAAGTGCTGTGAGTAAGTTTCTTGTTTTCATAGTTTTAACTGTTAATTACATCGTAATTTTTGTGATAGATCCTGTTTAATATCGTTTGATTGAATCTATTTCTACCAATTATTTCGACGTAAGAGTGTGCATTGAATTTCGTTCAGTTTCAATAACTTACGCACACATTTATAGTTTTCATTTATTTAGATCTAGAGCATTGTTTAAGTTACTTTTTCAGACATGATATGGAAGAATGTCGAGAACGGCATTGTAAAACAATGGCGAGTTGGATTGACGGTTATACTGATTGTATGTCCATTGTCAGTGATTCCGAAATTTATATTACAAAATCCGTAAAATATCGTCAAAAATTCGTCACTTAGGATCGCAAACACATCTGAACTCTGTAAAACTTTTATGGCGGCTAATATTCCATTAAATAAACTTAGCAATCCCACTTTAAAAATATTTCTGAAAAAATATACTGGTCGAAATGTTCCTGATGAATCAACTTTACGCAAATATTATGTTTCTAGGTGCTATACGAGAACAGTAGAACGCATTAGAAGACATCTTTTAAATCAATACATATGGATAAGCGCCGACGAAACGGTGGATATGTTAGGACGCTGTGTGGTAAATGTTGTAGCTGGTGTACTACATCCAACTATTCCCTATAACTCTTATGTAATAGCAACAAGTGTTATAAATAGAGTTGATGCGGAAACAGTTGCTGAAACCATTAAGGAGAATATGCAAAAAATGCTTCATTCGGACGCCACGTACAAAGAAAAAATACTTTTATTTGTCAGTGATAGTGCTGCGTATATGTTAAAAACAGGCAGACTATTGAAGAAAACATATCCTAATATGCTGCATATTACTTGTGTAGTACATGCTCTCCACAGAATCTGTGAATATATCAGAGACACTTTTCCGGAAGTTGATAGACTTGTATCAGCTTTTAAAGAAGTTTTCAGAAAAGCACCATTGAGAGTAGCTCTTTTCAGGGAAAAATTTCCATCTCTGTCGCTGCCTCCCACTCCAGTAATAACTAGATGGGGAACATGGCTGGAAGCTACTAGTTATTATGCTGAGAATTTCGATAGTCTAAAACATTTCGTAACACTGCTAAAGGAGGATGCTAGAAGTATTGGTGAGTGCAAAGAGCTCACACAAATCCCAAATTTAAAAAATCAGTTGTACTTTCTTCACGAACACTTTGGAAAATTGCCAAAACTAATCACTTATTTTGAAAATCGAAATCTCAAATTAAATGACGGATTAACCACATTAGATGTGGCTGTTAATAATTTGAAAAGTATTCCAAGTGTCTTCGGATGTGGCCTTCGGCAAAAGTTGGAAGCAATTCATAATAGAAATCCAGATTTAATTACATTTCAGCAATTATGTATGGAGACAATTCCACAAAATCTAACGGCTAAATATGAAGAAATAAAAGAATATTTCCAGTATGCACCTATAACCAGTTGCGATGTAGAAAGGACGTTTTCTATTTATAAGGATGTACTTAATTCAAAGAGAACAAAATTGACAGAAGAAAACCTTGAGAAACTATTGCTAGTCAATATTAATACTCCTTTACTCAACTTGAACGACAAAATGAACAAATAAAAATGTTCCAATTATAGAAATAAAATTAAAAACTTTAAAAATACAACTTTTCAACAAATACATGTATTTGTATTCGTAATTATGTATTCCGTAATGTATTTCGTAATTTTATAGATGGTTTTCCAATTATATAAATAAAATTAAAAACTTTATAAATACAACTTTTCAACAAATAAATATGTATTTCGTAATTTTACAGATCACCACCCGTTCGTTTTCCAATTATATAAATAAAATTAAATATTTTAGAAATACAGCCTTTCGCCAGTACTGCACTGGGTGGTAAGCGTGTCCGTTCTCTAATAATGATCAGTAAACGAACCCACGAAACCCAATACAATAATTTGGATTTTCCAATGGTATTATTCTGTTATTGTTAAGTCTAATTTATTATAAATAGATGCAACTGATTGAATTATGTAACTGTTTTAATTAAATGAAATTAAAATTTTATTTCTTTTATAATCTTATTATTATTATCATTATTATTACATCAGGTGCAAAAAAAAGGGGGCACCTATATTTTTTTTTAAATCGGCTGTTTGGCTTTTGGTTTACACTCTTGATTTTTTATAGAAAACAAACACAAACAAATAAAAAGTATATGTTCACTTAGCAAAGTTTATATTAACAACAATACATTTTAGAGGTTCAGAAAACAAAAATTATAACTTAAATTAGACTTCAATATCTCGTGTTACTTCCTTCAGGGCTAATTACTACTTGCAGACGATGTGGTATCACCACTAATGAGCTCACGAATTGTATTGTGCGGAATATTCTCTCATTCTCCTAGAATAGCTACATGAAGCTGCTTTATTGTGGTTGGTACTACTCCACGGGGTCGAACACGTTTGCCTAACACGTCCCAAACATTTTCTATAAGATTTGCATGCGGAGACCATGCTGACCAGTTGATTTTTCGAACCAAGTATTCATTGACGCATCTTGCTGAATGTGGTCTTGCGTTATCCTGCACCAAGACAATATCAACCCGTCCTCAATATACCGTCGTGCCGTTAGTGAGCCCCCATTGATGAACACTAATTCTGTGCTGACCTTCATTGATAAGCCTGCTCACATCACTACAGAACCTAATCCGTTATGACTAAGCCTGGTAGTCGAAAACACACTCTGTTTTTCAGTTCGTCTCCATACTCGTTTCCGTCCATCTGGTGAATGGAAAGAGAACCTAGACTCATCGGTAAACACTAAATTACTGCATTCCTCAAGATTCAAGTTGATATTTTCACGAGCAAATTGTAATCTCGCTACCCGGTGACGTGGGAGTAACTTAGCCTGTTGCTGGCCTAATAGCTTTTAATCCAACTTCATGTAATCTTCGCCGAACTGTGCACTTAGCTACATTTTTACCACGAACCTCCAGAAATCGATTTTTTATCTGCACTGAGGTCAAATAACGATCCCGTAGAGAATTAAGAAAAAGGAATCTATCGTCTTGAGCGGTAGTTTTCCGTTTTGTACCACTATCTCGTCTTCGTGTGTCTGCACCAGTATCCCGAAAACGTTGTAACATTCTTCGAATAGTAGAATGACTAAACGTTGAGTAATTGAGTCACATACTGTTGGCTCCGACCATCTTTCACGAGAGCTGCTGTTTTAGCAAAATCTTCAGGACTTCGAACCATAATTAACAACATCCTTTAGGATTTAGAACCATAATTAACTAGTCTGTCACATCGACAACAAATTGCCTAACAGAAAAATCCGTAAACAATTGTAAAACAGACACTAATTGAATTAATGGAACGTGGAACGGTTGAATCTGAATTTTCTAACATGTTTATTGTTTATTTAAAACGAGAAAAGTACCTAACATATTCTACTGTCCTGTTAATAACCCCGGAGGAAGTTCTTTGTACATAAAATATCAAAAATGTAAACTAATAGTCAGAAAAACACGTTTGTTTGCACCTGAGTATATTATTATTATTATTATTATTAAATGAAATTAATTTTAGTATTAAATATTCGAACATAAAATATTTTTTTATATTAAATAATAAAACAGTTTCCATTGAATACGAGCCGCCACTGATCATAAAATAACAGAAACATATGTGCAGTGTAGGCAACATTTTAACAATTTAGTATGGCGACAAATTTGAACTAACCTCAATCATTTATAATCACTAGAGAACGGATGCAATTTCCATAAAACGCAATCGGCAATTGGAATTGTGTATAACGTCGCACAGTACATCCCGGCGTAATTCAATGAAGTATTTGTTTGACTTACTCGGCCACCTGGTCTGGCAGCGATGACAATGGACAACCCATCTACTGTATTCAGAGAATATAGTGTTTTCAGTGGTGTCGTGTACGTAGATAAAATAAATAAGTCTATCGTATTTCGTAAGAGAAATAGCACGTACATTCCTTTTCTTTTCATTTAAGCAACATCTTCCAATTATTTTCACGTAAGTGTGCATAAAATTTCGTTATTTAATTTCGTTTATTTGGATCTAGAATAATCTTACTTTTTCAGACAATGGAAGAGCGTCGAGAATGGCATCGTGAAACAATGGCGAGTTGGATTGAGGGCCATACTGATTGTATATACATTGCCAGTGATTCCGAAATTTATTGTGAAGTGTGTGAAACGTTATTGAAAAATTGCAATAAATCAACCGTAAAACGTCACGTAGGATCGTTAAAGCACGAAAAAAAATTGAACCCGTTGGAATCTGACAATTTTAACGAAGAACTCTGTGAAACTTTTATGGCAGCTAATATTCCATTATTTAAATTGAACAATCCAATTTTGAAGGCATTTCTGAAAAAATATACTGGGCGAAATGTTCCTGATGAATCAACTTTACGCAAATATTATGTTTCTAGGTGCTATATGAGAATAGTAGAACGCATTAGAAGCCATCTTTTAAATCAATACATATGGATAAGCGCCGACGAAACGGTGGATATGTTAGGACGCTGTGTGGTAAATGTTGTAGCTGGTGTACTACATCCAACTATTCCCTATAACTCATATGTAATAGCAACAAGTGTTATAAATAGAGTTGATGCGGAAACAGTTGCTGAAACCATTAAGGAGAATATGCAAAAAATGCTTCATTCGGACGCCACGTACAAAGAAAAAATACTTTTATTTGTCAGTGATAGTGCTGCGTATATGTTAAAAACAGGCAGACTATTGAAGAAAACATATCCTAATATGCTGCATATTACTTGTGTAGCACATGCTCTCCACAGAATCTGTGAATATATCAGAGACACTTTTCCGGAAGTTGATAGACTTGTATCAGCTTTTAAAAAAGTTTTCAGAAAAGCACCATTGAGAGCAGCTCTTTTCAGGGAAAAATTTCCATCTCTGTCACTGCCTTCCACTCCAGTAATAACTAGATGGGGAACATGGCTGGAAGCTACTACATAGTTATTATGCTGAGAATTTCGATAGTCTTAAAACATTTCGTAACACTGCTAAAGGAGGATGCTAGAAGTATTGGTGAGTGCAAGGAGCTCACACAAATCCCAAATTTAAAAAATCAGTTGTACTTTCTTCACGAACACTTTGGAAAATTGCCAAAACTAATCACTTATTTTGAAAATCGAAATCTCAAATTAAATGACGGATTAACCACATTAGATGTGGCTGTTAATAATTTGAAAAGTATCCCAAGTGACTTCGGATGTGGCCTTCGGCAAAAGTTTGAAGCAATTCTAAATAGAAATCCAGATTTAATTACATTGCAGCAATTATGTATGGAGACAATTCCACAAAATCTAACGGCTAAATATGAAGAAATAAAAGAATATTTCCAGTATGCACCTATAACCAGTTGCGATGTAGAAAGGACGTTTTCTATTTATAAGAATGTACTTAATTCAAAGAGAACAAAATTGACAGAAGAAAACCTTGAGAAACTATTGCTAGTCAATATTAATAGTCCTTTACTCAACTTGAGCGACAAAATGAACAAATAAAAATGTTCCAATTATAGAAATAAAATTAAAAACTTTAAAAATACAACTTTTCAACAAATACATATGTATTTCGTAATTTTATAGATCACCACCCGTTCGTTTTCCAATTACATATATAAGTAAAATTAAATATTTTAGAAATACAGCCTTTCGCCAGTACTGCACTGGGCTTTGCGTCATGTGGTAAGCGTGTCCGTTCTCTAATAATCACACTGTACAAGAAGTTCGATGAAGAATTAAACTGTTCGATTGCCAAATAACGCTTAGGATTAAGTAAAATCCTTTGAATCTATTCATAATTTCAGAATAATTACTTCATTCAAAAGTAATAAATTGTAAACAATTTCTAATAAATTTATGTGATTTGCATTGCAAATTTTGGTGAAGTGTCGAAACTCAAAAGCAGAACTGTACATAAATAACACATAATTGCAAAATTAGGTAATTTAAATTAATTCGATTTTTAACTAAAGTCTAGAAAAACTATTCCTGTATTTTCCTTTCATGTAATTCAATCTGTTAACTTAAATTCGTATAAAGCAATAGCATAGCAAAGACAATACAGAAAAAGTATATTACACGTATCTAGGAATCGAGTTCCTTCCTCGAATCATTATAAAAACTATTGGAAAAGCATCAAGATCAGCTGCAGCAGAAATCTGTTCGTTCAACTGTCGCGTATGTCGGCACTAACGTGAAACTTTTCTCGCAAATAAGAATAAATAATACACAACCCCGCGCAGAATTCGGGATTTATGAGATTCACTACGAGAAAATATTTTATTATCCATTGAAAATATACTCGTATGGAACGGTTAGATACATGAAGTCATAATACTATCGCATATGGTGAATTCCACATATCAAGATGCAATGGTTATAGATGCAACTTGTCGATTTGCTTGGAATCTTTGGTATTTCGGCGAAACGTAATATAAAATAAGTTGAAAGTCTCGTAATATTTGCTGAATTGCTATTGAAATTTATGGTATTCATTTTAGAGTGTTATACCGGGTGTTAGAAAGATAGTGTAAAATATTTAAGGAGGTAATAGTAAGAACCTAAATAAACAAAAAAGTCTTAATAAACATGGGTCCGCAAAGTAACGGTTTCGGAGATAAGGAAGTTTATTTTTTTTTGAAACATTTATTATTTATATCATGTAGACAATGCAATTGTTTACATATCGACTATGGTGTCGAAGTAGACAATGTCGATAAAAAGTGATTCAATTTTAATTTATTTAATATATATTTTTAACAACTGAAATAAATGTATAAACAATACAAAATATTGTGTAATTTTAAATTTATGAGTCTTCAAAATCTGACTCTTCCTCCAAATCCTGATGCGGATTTTCAGCTCTTAAGGCGAAGTAAATATGTATGAGCTATTTCGAGTATAATTTTTATATTATATATTATACGTAAGAGATATTTAAGCGCGCACGAAGTACATACATAATAATAGATTTAACTTTGCTATATGAAATAGAGAAAAGATAAAATCGCTAAACTCCTCGCGGCGATCTTCGATAATCTAATCCATGATATTATAAAAAATCCTCAAAATAGTACTTTTTTCACAAATTTCCCTTTCCGAGCGCATTTTATCGATTAAGGTGCATTTTAGACCAATAAATTATACATATTTTTAATCTACACGAAGCGAGCTTTAATTTGATATAAAGCAAGCATCATTTTCTCAAAATTCGAAACTTGCCCTATTTTGGTAGTCCCATGATGTAACAAACAGCTTGCCCTACTTTTCAACTATCGCTATAATATTCCAAAATATGTTTTATCGTATACTAAATTATTCGTTCCGACGTATAAATTTCAAATTCCTAATAAAAATGAGGCTCATTTTCCTTCCTGATTGTGTTGAAGCTGAATTAATTATAAATATCATGAAACAGACATAAACAAGAAAAATCCCTAACCACAATAAATTAATAAGCTTCTAAATACGTATTTCGACAACTAAGTTGCCCATCTTCAGTAGAACAATCTGAAAAACAAAGAGCACATCTTCAGCATTGGTGAAGAACATATTTTCAAAGACGCTACGTTTAACACCAGCTATTTTTTGTGCTACTGAAGATGGCAACTTAATTGTCGGAATGCGTAAGAAGAAGGTTATTAATTTATTGTGATTAGGGATTTTTCTTATTTCTGTCCGTTTCACCAATTCGAATAAATATCGTAACAAGCAAGAAACTTCTGTGTATTATCAAAGCAATACCGCTTGCTTTATTTGCATAGTTTAAAGAGCAGGATTATCAGGGGAGCCAAAAAAGCATATACGTGTCATCTGAATAAATTCTATTCATTTTTAAACGAAAAAAAAAATGGCATGTCCTTTGAATATAACGGTTTAATAATTTTTTTCTCGATTCAAAAGAGAAGAGCAAAAGAGAAAAAAAACTTAAACCCTATTGTAAATTACAGTAATATCTGCACCTGTCCATAATGCAGTACATAGCATTCAGGAACTGCAATTCAGGGATTATCCGCTATTTGGTAAATGCATTCCTTGTCACGTAGGCGTGTTATGTAGAAAAAATATACGTGTTTTGTCGGTACGAGCGAAGATTACAACGTGAACTTTTCAGCATCGGATGATGGTTTATTGTCGTGGAATTGACATGCAGTGAACGTGTACATCTCCCTTAAAGAAATTGGTTGTTCATACAATTTTAAAGCGAATGTATATATATGTAATATGCCCCCCAAATACTTGTTTTATAGGTACTTAATATTTTAAAAGAGATTAAAAAATCGTAAAATTTAGATTTAGTATACATAAATATTTTAATAATAAAATAAATAAATAAAAATAACAAAAAATTTAAAACTTAAAACGAACAAAAGGTTTATTTGAAAAAGAAATGGAAACTAATGGTTAAAATCTTCACTTTTTTAATATGTAATCGTAAAACGACGACAATTGTTTCACCAGCACAGTAACTTCATCAGGTACTTCCAGTTAAAGAGCACGTTACAAACTAAATTAAAAATACAAAATGAACAAGGTTAGTATTATTTTATAACGATTTAAAAAAATCTCAGAATTTACACAAATATTGTAGATAGTAAGAAAATGTCGCCCATCTGTTCGGCCCTAACTATTATATTATAAGCTACAAAACATGTTTACGCATAAAATTTGTTTTAATAAACTAAATGTACATTTCTATTATCGTCTAAACAGTTTTAAATGAATAAATTTAACAAAGGCAAGTTATTTAAATCTAATTGATCATTAAGTAAAATTTTTGATTGTTTTAATTTATTGATTTCTAAGCTTTCCAGTAAATTTAATTTATTGCCTTTATTTTCTAAATGTAGAATTTGAAAATCCTTAGTGAAAGTGTGATTTTCTTCTAGTAGATGATTAGCAAAAGTGAAATCTTCTTTAAAAAATCAGCATCAACTTCTTGCTGCTCTAACACCCAATCTGCGTAAATTCAACGCTGTCCATAGTCTCTGAGCTTTTTATTCGGGTGTAGGGTGCAAGTTCTTATGTAAAATACGCCAAATCGATAATTTACGATCTTCAGCCCCACTATCGCTCACAACAGCAATATTCGCAGCTAAACTTGCGCCAGGATGATGTAGACGGGTTACCCTATCTCTAATGCTTCCAGTTTCCTCAAATTGCTGTAGAACTATTGAACAATTTTAACGCGTTGAGCGGTGGTTAAGAGATCCATTTCGTAAATGTGTTGTTTCAAACTAACATTCGATGTGTCAAAGACGCGCCATTAATGACAATTGTCTAATATACAGTGCAGCCAATATAGGAAATTTGAACACCCATTTATCCTCTTCGAACGTGTTGTGGACATCTGTAGACTTATGGTGCGTATTGTGATAAGAGTCATCCGCAATACGTCAGGCGACGGTCTGGGCATGACTCCCATGCACCGAACATTCCAGCCGCCGCGGGAAAAGTCTAGATATATGTTTCGGAATAATTCTGGAAGTTGTATAGCCCTTTATAAGAACCGTTCGAAGGGAGACAAGGCATTCAACGAGTAATCATCGTCGAGTGATCTTATATAAATATAAAATAAATTCTTACTGTAAGATAAATGTTCTTATTATTAGTTATTAGTTTTTAGATTATTTAGTATATTTTATTTTATTGTTAATATAGTGTGTGTTAAAATGACCGTTAGTTTTATTTAAGAATCCAGAAAGACATATTTTGCAGTATTTAAATAAAAATATTTTTACAGTTTTATAACCTGGAAGGTTTTTCTCATTTTTTGTTACTTCTTTTAGTATTCAATGAAATAGTTTTTTTAATTCGTGTAAAATTCGACACGCTAAATTTAGGGATTTCTTATTTAGTATATTCTCCTTCAAGTAGGAGACTACAAATAAAAAAGAAAATAAGAAATACACATCAAAGTTTATCGCAACAAATGAATTAAGGCAAATGGAACGTCAAGTTTGGTCATAACAATTCAAATGTCATTTACGTTTTTTTCCCTAACAGTCTACGGCTCGAGACACGCCCGCGAATATTACCTCACCGCCAATACTAGTAGCACTGAACGGTCGTTCCTTTTCCTTGGCTTACGTGCGCTTTGTTCGACTTATTGTGACACAAATCTACAAGAAGAGGCCATTACTTCTTCGATAAGAGGTAAATGGTACAACAAATAGACATTTAAACAGGAAGACAAGGCCACAGACAACGAAATGTCAGTACTAAACACAACACTAATGTCATGTTGACTTGAAAGTATTTGAAAATCGTGACCATTACGCAGTATTTTAATATTATTCGTCTAGATGTCTTGATGACGTATTTATATATGTCGATAAGCGTTCAAACGAACACACAAACATTGTATGGTAGTTTGTACAAAAATATAAAATTGTAGACCATGTCACGAACGATTAAGAAGATAAAAGCATCTTCTTCATAAAATATTTTCTAATATGGGCTAATGTCAACAATATGTAAACCGAATATTTTTGGAAAAAAACTAGTGCAGCCTTTAGAGGGCCTCCAAAGCAACAACTTTGCCTTATAAATTTATGGTGGGAAACGTATTATTAAACTAAAAAAAAATAAGGCCAGTTTGGGTTATATTTTCCATATTGTGTACGTAAATACATTTCTTCATATTGAGAAGCTATGTGTTAAAGCAGTCGATATACTATCTACTCTCTTTATACATATACTATTGGTTCGATTTATAAGAGCATGTAAATGCAAGGGGGAGGAGCCTACTATGCTATTTCACACTTACTTCTAGGCAAATAAGAAAATCTGTTTCATCCTTATACATTGGTATAACTCAATGTCAAGATATAAAATTACGTACCCTAGTATATGCACTTAAATAAGTGTATATTTTGCAAATAAACGCTATCAAAAATTTTCTGTTTAAAACGAACGAAATGTAAACAAGAATTTCCTTACATACAGACATATAAGTAAGACATGGCAGTACGTGTGAAGTTGCCAGCCTTAAAAAGTATAAATTATTCAAATGTCAATAGTTGCGTGAAAATAACATATAAAAATAGTAATATTTTACATCATTTCAAAAATTTATTTAAATACAATTATAGATGATATAGCAAAAATACGTAAAAATGATGTTTAAGTTATAACTAGAGAACGGATGCAATTTCCATAAAACGCAATCGGCAATTGGAATTGTGTATAACGTCGCACAGTACATCCCGGCGTAATTCAATGAAGTTTTGTTTGACTTACTCGGCCACCCTCGCACGATAACAATGGACAACCCAGCTATCGTATTCGGAGAATATAGTGTTTTCAATGGTGTCGTGTACGTAGATAAAATAAATAAGTTTATCGTATTTCGTAAGAGAAATAGCACGTACATTCCTTTTCTTTTCATTTAAGCAACATCTTCCAATTATTTTCACGTAAGTGTGCATAAAATTTCGTTATTTAATTTCGTTTATTTGGATCTAGAATATTCTTACTTTTTCAGACAATGGAAGAGCGTCGAGAATGGCATCGTGAAACAATGGCGAGTTGGATTGAGGGCCATACTGATTGTATGTACATTGCCAGTGATTCCAAAATTTATTGTGAAGTGTGTGAAACGTTATTGAAAAATTGCAATAAATCAACCGTAAAACGTCACGTAGGATCGTTAAAGCACGAAAAAAATTGAACCCGTTGGAATCTGACAATTTTAACGAAGAACTCTGTGAAACTTTTATGGCAGCTAATATTCCATTATTTAAATTGAACAATCCAATTTTGAAGACATTTCTGAAAAAATATACTGGTCGAAATGTTCCTGATGAATCAACTTTACGCAAATATTATGTTTCTAGGTGCTATATGAGAACAGTAGAACGCATTAGAAGCCATCTTTTAAATCAATACATATGGATAAGCGCCGACGAAACGGTGGATATATTAGGACGCTGTGTGGTAAATGTTGTAGCTGGTGTACTACATCCAACTATTCCCTATAACTCATATGTAATAGCAACAAGTGTTATAAATAGAGTTGATGCGGAAACAGTTGCTGAAACCATTAAGGAGAATATGCAAAAAAATGCTTCATTCGGACGCCACGTACAAAGAAAAAATACTTTTATTTGTCAGTGATAGTGCTGCGTATATGTTAAAAACAGGCAGACTATTGAAGAAAACATATCCTAATATGCTGCATATTACTTGTGTAGCACATGCTCTCCACAGAATCTGTGAATATATCAGAGACACTTTTCCGGAAGTTGATCGACTTGTATCAGCTTTTAAAAAAGTTTTCAGAAAAGCACCATTGAGAGTAGCTCTTTTCAGCGAAAATTTTCCATCTCTGTCACTGCCTCCCACTCCAGTAATAACTAGATGGGGAACATGGCTGGAAGCTACTAGTTATTATGCTGAGAAAATCGATAGTCTAAAATATTTCGTAACACTGCTAAAGGAGGATGCTAGAAGTATTGGTGAGTGCAAGGAGCTCACACAAATCCCAAATTTAAAAAATCAGTTGTACTTTCTTCACGAACACTTTGGAAAATTGCCAAAACTAATCACTTATTTTGAAAATCGAAATCTCAAATTAAATGACGGATTAACCACATTAGATGTGGCTGTTAATAATTTGAAAAGTATTCCAAATGACTTCGGATGTGGCCTTCGGCAAAAGTTTGAAGCAATTAATTACATTGCAGCAATTATGTATGGAGACAATTCCACAAAATCTAACGGCTAAATATGAAGAAATAAAAGAATATTTCCAGTATGCACCTATAACCAGTTGCGATGTAGAAAGGACGTTTTCTATTTATAAGGATGTACTTAATTCAAAGAGAACAAAATTGACAGAAGAAAACCTTGAGAAACTATTGCTAGTCAATATTAATACTCCTTTACTCAACTTGAACGACAAAATGAACAAATAAAAATGTTCCAATTATAGGAATAATATTAAAAACTAAAAATACAACTTTTCAACAAATACATATGTATTTCGTAATTTTATAGATCACCACCCGTTTGTTTTCCAATTATATAAATAAAATTAATTAATAAATATGTATTTCGTAATTTTAGGTAGATAGATCACCACCCGTATGTTTTCCAATTATATAAATAAAATTAAAAACTTTATAAATACAACTTTTCAACAAATAAATATGTATTTCGTAATTTTATAGATCACCACCCGTTCGTTTTCCAATTATATAAATAAAATTAAATATTTTAGAAATACAGCCTTTCGCCAGTACTGCACTTGGCTTTGCGTCATGTGATAAGCGTGTCCGTTCTCTAGTTATAACTTAGTACATATAAATAATAAGAATTTCCAAATTTGGGCCTGTTATGCTTGTGTTGAAAACATACAAAACGTAAGGATGGTTAAATTTTTTTTAAATTAATTCCAGCTTAATAGTACGTTTCCCACTATAAGCTTATGGGGCAAAGTTGTTCCTTTAGAGGTCCTCTAAAGGTTCCACTATTTTTTTTCAAAAAATATTTGGTGCACATATTCTTAACATTAGCCGAATTTACTTGTAATAACAATGTTACGTTTCAAAATTACCTTAACGACTTCTCTGCTTCCAAACCACCGGATTTCTTCAAGCGAGGAATTAGAAAATTTCCAGATCGTTGGGAACCAATCGTAAATAATCCGAATAGATTATTAGTTTATGTATTTTGTTCGTTAAAAAATTAATAAATTTTGAGTTTAATAAAAACGCTTAAAACTTATGCGACAGCCCAATATTATAATAATATAAATAAGTATAATTCACTCACCTTTCTCCAGGAAGGGCGCACTCATGTCAAGCTTGCGCCCAAGAGTTTGCTCGAAATGTGAGGCTGTAAAAGAAACAAGGCATTAATTTTAAGTTCAATAGATAATTCAAAGTGTTGGGCTTAAAGTTTCGCTTAGCCAGTCTACACGTCAAGTTAAGGCATTTTATTTTTCACATTGATTTAAGTACGAACCAATGTTCATCCATTTCATCACCAAAACAAGTTCTACGTCTATAATATCCATGGTTTGGTTTGCCCCACTGGGTATCTGGAGATAACACTGGGGTATTATTAGGCGATCGATGCCGTAAAGCTAATCAAGTTACCATTCTATTATAACCGTAAGACTTAAGTCAAGTAACAGATTTGCAATGTTACACGCCCATCAATCTCGAAGAATTTGTTGAATAACGTCTGTTTTTGAATGACAGTGAAAATGACGCGCGATCGGTGCAATGCGTATGCGCGACTACTCCCAACATGCTTTGCACGCATTAAGACACCATTTGCAACGGTATCGTCTACCTCTGTGCTGAGGCTGCTCTATGGATCTAATCTGAAGCTACTACTTTTCAATGTATATATTAATGATCTCTTGATGTAGATTCCTCGCCCATGCAGATGATTCAATCCAATCAATGTAGGTTAGTCCCTTGAGGTAACAGTTTATCGATTCATTTTTAACGTTCGTTATCTGTTCACAGAGTTTTAATCATTCATTTTTCAGTTAACATTTCTCTTATTACATTTGGATAATTATTCCCATATAGTAAGGTGTCACCAACTATACTCATTTACTGAGTTTTGTACTCTTTTTTCGCAAACCGTACTCTTTTCAAATCCTGTACTCTGAAGGTACTCATTTGACTCATTTGTATAATTTTATACTCATTTGTATTTCTAAAACATTTTTTTAGATTATTTTATTTCAATTTTATTAATTAAATATTTAAAATTATTTTTACAGTGATTTGAATTTCACGCGCGCATATTGCTTGCCGTTTCCGGCACGTCAGAGGACAGGGCAAACACCAGACACGAGTTTGACAGTGATTTGAATTTCGCGCGCACATATGGCTGCCGTTTCCGGCACAATTGTGAGGCCGTATTATGTACCTGGAGAGATAGATAGATACTACAGACCTCTTTTTCTAACAACGTCAAAATTACATTTGTGAAAAGAGATGGATATATCTATCTCTCCAATATTTGTGTACGTAATCCCCAGGCTGATCTTTGATGTGCAGTATGTACGGCATGCTTGACGGTCTTGACGCATGCGTAGTATGTACGGCAAAGTTTTATGGGAATTCCCTTTCTGTTTAATTAATTTGAGGTTAGAGAAAACCAACAATTTCGTACTTTTTGTTCAAGTCAACAAGATTTGAGGTGTACAAAATAAAATAAAATTTTATTTATCTAGTGAAGGTGAAGTTGCATGTAAGTATTAATATTATAGTTTCATTTTCATTTTACTTAAATAATATCAGATTATAATATTTATTTAAAATCAAAATAAAAAATATATTACTAATATAATTTTTAGATTATTAATTCAAATATGAGCGATAACAAAAGAAGGAAAAATCGTTTAAACGAAAATTTAAAAAAAGAGTTTCCGTTCATTGTAGTTAAAAATCGAAATGATGACTCCTTGGTTAAATGCACAATCTGCAATAGGGAATTTTCTATTGCAATTCATGGACGTAGTGCAATAACGGCACACATTGAAACTAAAGTACATAAAACGTCTCATGACACAGCAGCGTCAACATCCAAACTGACAACATTTTTTAAAGGGAATACTTTTGGAACTAATGAAAAAAAATTGGCAGTTATGGAGGGTACTTTCGCTTTTCACACAATAATCCATAATCAAAGTTTTCGCAGCATGGGCTGCACTACTAAATTATTAAAAAAATTTTGTGACGAAAAATTTTCTTGTGCGCGAACAAAATGTGAGTCTATCGTAACCAGCGTATTTAATGAATACTGCAAGAAAATGCTATCAGAAAATCTGGATTCTGTATCATATACTCGTATATCTATTCTATCAGACGCATCGAATCACAATGAAACAGTGGCGGCTAGCGCATAAGCGCTGCAGTGCTGCAGTGCTGCAGAGCTCCCAAAAAATTGGGCGGGCGAACCTGTATTAGTTATAACTAGTTTTCTTTTACATAATTTTTCCGACATTTCTGATGTTTATAAAAGCGTAACATATTGTTATGGAAATTCTCCCCCTGTATATCAAAAAATTTGCATATTTTTCTACATCACCTGTAGAGGACATCAAACCCTACAATTTGACACCTCAATCATCAAAATCCGGCAAGTAGAAGCCGAGATATTCGCTTCCGAAATTCCAAATAATATTCAATAGGCGACCAGTGGAATAACCAACCTAATTCGCGCGATCGCTCACTTGTTCCTTATCTGGTCCACACGAGCGTGCGCTCAGAGCTCTGTCAAACACCCGCGCGCACCCCGCTACCCCCGCTGGTGTCAAAAACCAATGCGTCATTTTAGCAGGCCTGATCGCTGCATTAAATGCAGCGAAATGCAGTGCATTTATTCCAGCGCGGAAGGCGATATGATTCGGTATACGATAGGTCCAACTCGCAACGGGCCATAGGCAACAATATACGTATGGAACGTAATGCGGTGGGCAACGTGTGTACAATGCCTATATTGAGTGACTTTCTTAAAATTTAAATTTATTTTGCAGAATGATTGATTTTTTTACTTTTATCTTTTAGAAAACGTTATTGTTTTTTTATTACTTAAAATTACTTTATATGAAAAATAGTATACCATAAAAGTATAAACAAAGACAGTATACATTGAAACGAATATTCATTCAATTGTATTGTCATGAACTTGAATTTGTCAATCGTTGTTAAATTTGTTAGAATGAATAGATATTTATATTTATCGGAAAATACTAATACTTAAGCAAACAAATAAGGTGTAGTGTTTTATTATAGGAATGAGGAATGTATAATATCCATTTCTTCCTGCATATTGATTATGCAGCTGATGCTTTCGTAATATGCTCATATTTGTATTTCTACTATTATCGTGATGTTATTATAATACAGATACCAAAATCTCACCTAATATTTCCATCAGCCTTTTATTAACAATAAACAAGTAAAGTACAACTTCGTAGGTCGACAAACGCTCCAGTCTTCATTATCACTGTATTACACATGAACTGTAGGCTTAGTTTTTCGTAGAAATTGAAGTACGTGTCTGTTCCTTTGTAAAATTATAATAAGGACAGGGGTTAATTTTATTCTGGCATTTTAAAAAATGCAGAGATCAGTTTTGCGACAGCATTCAGCTAATTACAATCTAAAATAAGCAACATTGTAACGTATTTTGGAATTGTGAATATCCGTAGGTAATAAAAGAAAAGGAAGTATAGTTTAATTACAACTGTAGCTTCCTCCTGGTTTGAAGGAAGTCGGTATGTATCGACCGAAGTATAAGTTGAAATAATACAAATATGAGCATATTACAAAAGCATCAGCTGCATAATCAATATGCAGGAAGAAATGGATATTATACATTCCTCATTCCTATAACAAAACACTACCACCTTATTTGTTTGCTTTAAGTATTAGTATTTTCCGATAAATATAAATATCGATTCATTCTAACAAATTTAACAACGATTGACAAATTCAATTTCATGACAATACAATTGAATGAATATTCGTTTCAATGTATACTGTCTTTGTTTACACTTTTATGGTATACTATTTTTCATATAAAGTAATTTTAAGTAATAAAAAAACAATAACGTTTTCTAAAAGATAAAAGTAAAAAAATCAATAATTCTGCAAAATAAATTTAAATTTTAAGAAAGTCACTCAATATAGGCATCGTACACACGTTGCCACACCGCATTACGTTCCATACGTATATTGTTGCCTATGGCCCGTTGCGAGTTGGACCTATCGGTATTTAATATTTTCGCGACTATTTTTACGGTGCGGCGAGTTTAACGTAAAAACAATAATATTAGAGACTCTTATTTTTTTGTGTGACAATTGACAATCGTTCCAGAAATCCATTACTTCAGTGCGGAAGGCGAAGAAAGCACGATAAGATCGATGGGAGACAACCTCTTACTGCCCGTGCAAGGTAAATTTTTTTGTAAAACTTGCAGAACACCTTAAAATTTTTAGCACGAGCCGCCACTGCAATGAAATAAAATTTTATCCAATTTTAGTAAGGTATTTTGATATTGATTGATATAACGGTGGTATTCAAATTAAGATTTTAAATTTGGAATCAATCGAAGGGGAAACATCAGACATTTTGTCTAATCACTTATTTCGAGTTATAACAGACAACAATTTGAATAAGAAAATTTTGGCGCTCTCGGCTGATAACACAAATACTAATTTTGGCGGACGCACCCGTAAATGTGTCAATAATGTGTACACAAAATTACAAGATCTTCTGAAACGAAATATTTTGGGAATTGATTGTAATGCTCACATTATATCAAATGCCATCAATACAGCATTCAAGTTCAATGTCAATAGATGTGGAAGTAATTATTACAAATATATATTTATATTTCAATCGGTTTACAGTACGGGTAGCAAGTTTGAAAGAATTTTGTGAAGAGGCTGGTGTTCAATACAAAAAACTGCTTGGTTATTCCAAAGTCAGATGGCTTGCTTTAACTCCAGCATTAGACCGCGTTTTGCAGTTATATGATAAACTACGTTCATATTTTTTAAGCCTTGACAAATGTCCTACAATTTTGAAGAAATTCTTTCAAAACGATATGTCAGAACCTATGCTTTATTTTATTCACAGTCAGGCGTCGTTGTTTCATAAAATTACTCTACAAATTGAAGGAGATAAAATTTCAGCAGCAGAATTTTGTATTATATTAAACGATTTCATACTGCAATGTAAATCAAGATTTAATGATGGATTTTTACCACTAATTCTAAAGAATAAACTGACCGTTTTAGAAGATTCCAATCCCGGAATAAAAAATGAATTTTTAAAAGAAGTTAAAAATTTTTATAAAATTTGCTATGAATATATCGAAGAATGGATAGTGAACTTTAGAGCATTAAATTGTTTCAAATGGACCCTTCTAAATAGTAAAATTGAATGGAAAGAAGTTTCTTCAGCAGTCGAATTTGTAATGAAGGATGTAAAAGATATTGTTATTAATGACAATTTTCTCTTTGAAGAAATTCGAAGAGTAAATTTATATTTAAATGAAGAAAAATTGAAGAAATGGAACGATGAGAAAATAGAACTTGACAAAAGAACGGGTAGAAATCTTTCGGCATTTTAGAGTAGAACATATCCCACATGAAAATTTAAGAGTTTTAATAGAAATTTCCTTATGTTGTCCAGGCACTAATGCTGCTGTTGAAAGGGTATTTTCACTAGGGAATGATTATTGGAGCAGTGAGAAGTCGCAACTTTCTGTAAAAACATTATCTGCCGTCTTAACAGTCAAATTTAATATGCAAAATGAAAGTTGTTCGGATGTGGCTACATTATTAGACGAACATCCTCATTTAGCAAAAAAAATCCACTCCGAAGAAAAATATGTTTTTAAAAGAAAATAAAGTTTTTATCGTTTTTTCTTCTTTTTTTTTCACCTATGAAATACTTGCAAAGTGTACTCTTTTTGAACAAAAAATAGTTGGTCACCTTACATATAGTCTCCTTTCAAGTGGTTGGGTGTTCATCCAAATTGTCTTTGTATATCGCTGTTCATGTTGTTTTGCTTGCACGATTAATTCTCTATGAGCAGTTATTTCCTAACACATCATTTGTCTACAAGCAAATATTCTATTTATAACCTTAGCATATGTAACGAGAAAAAACTAATTACATTTTGCCCGGACACTATAAAAGTAAACCATGAAATTGTCTCGAAGATTAATTATTTTTTTGTCAAAAACTTTTGCCACACAGCTAATATATTCTTTCGTTTTTAAATCCTACATTACCAAGCAGTGTGCCAATATTTGTTTATTTAAGCCATCTATCTTATCGGTCTCATGACAAAGGTGTCGTGATTGTGCTGTTTTCGTAAGCAATATAGTTATTGTTATTAAATATACCTGTTCGATACTATTGTAGTTAGAAATGC
Organism: Melolontha melolontha; assembly: GCA_935421215.2. Taxonomy (NCBI): domain Eukaryota; kingdom Metazoa; phylum Arthropoda; class Insecta; order Coleoptera; family Scarabaeidae; genus Melolontha; species Melolontha melolontha. Next base: position 117,226,317 of record OW285243.1, on the reverse strand, counting down.
ACGTAAATATTTTTCAATTATAGTGCGTATCAAAACGTGAACGTTACTCCAAAATTACAAGCGTAAATTCTCGTAATACGCGGAACAACTGTGGTCAAGGACAGAATTAATTGGGTTTTAGCATATTCACAATTCTTATCTGTGCTTTAAGCAAAATCTGAAAATTAGATAAAATATTTAGAGAACCGGAATTATCATTAGTTTAAACATTTACATCCTCTAAAACATTTTAATATCCAACTAGGAATTTTCACCTCGATATTAAGAAATTACGATAGAATTTATATATGAGGATCACTCAGGAATTTAAGAGACTTCAAGAGAATTATAAGAACTGTTTCTTTTCTCAGAACAAATTACTCCGGTTAGAAGTAGAAGTAATTCCTCGATTAATAGTTTTATTTTAATTTATTTCGACAAATCTTTTCAAAAAATTAACTTAACATACGAAAGTAATACGATACTTCGGATACTAAGAGAGGATGGCAGCGACATCTGTCTATGTAGGTAGAAAACTTCCTTTCTAGGGATAAAATCTATAGTTATAAGCAGAGAGCGGACTCGAGCGATTGATGATTCATAGCCCATAGTCGTCTGCCTTGTATTCGCAATAGGTTTGTTTCTGAGAGTTTCGTACAATTTGATACGTGTGGCCACCTGCATAGGCGGCACATACCTACCTATGCAGTTAATATGTATCTGCCAATGCACAACAGAGCGAATGTAATAAACGGTTTGGTAACCGGCAGCAACTACTGCTGAAACAAAAGTAATGCTGACAAGCGAATTGCTGATCTAATTTTTAATTAAACTAACTCATCTTTTACAGGTGTTTGAACACAATTCCGAGTATGATTCAATTCTATTTTTGGCACGTATATTAGGTAAATGGGTTAAGGTATTTTTTTTTGTTCTTGATTTTAACATGTTGGTATCATTTTGCGCCACCAGTGTCAATACGCGACAGAAACGGTCGATGTTGTTGATAAGCTAGCATAGAGATGCAAATATAGTCAGGCTTATTCTAAATGTTTTCGCTTAAAATATAAAATTGTGTTCTTTCAAAATCAATCAAAAAGAATACAGGGTGTCATTTAAAATCTTAAAGTGAGGGTGGCGGGATAAAATATACTGTTCATTGTTCCCCTATATCCTGAACAACTGCCTAAAATTTCAAGTATTTGTCTTCAAAAACACAAGAAATAATTCAATATTAAGTTTACGTGTGGACCCTGTATATAAATTTAGCAGCAATGAGTACAAAATTAGGGTTTTAATAAATAGTACGACTATAGTTCCTTATGTGACGTTTCGGAGACTTTATTTACTCCTTCTTCAGACCTATATAAAAAGTTTATTAGACAAAACACGTTAACTTGAGCATTATAGCAGCCAACAAAGGTGTAAGTAACTTACACTAAGACGAAAATAGTAGGAATTAATTCTCACAAAGCTGAGAAGACCATCTTATCAAGTGGAATCTCATGTTAAAAACTCCGGTAAATTCCAGAAGTCACAGATTAAAATGTATAAAACATCAAACATTTCCAAAATAGCACTTTGTATTCTTTAAGTATTTTTCATAAAATATTTAAAAAGTTCCCAATGATTTATGAGTTAAATCATGTAATAAATTAACATGTTTTTGTTTCCAATAATACCTATTATTTACGCAATTCAATTCTTTTATAATTAGATTAAGATCTGTATTTTTGGTTTAATGAAGATTTAAAATATAAATTAAATGTCATTATATTAATTCGTCTAAATTCCTAAGACTCAAGATAATGCAATTAAAATCTAAAGTGATGAGATAATTTTAAATTAAGTATGTGCAGTAAGATACATAAATTATGATGCATTACAAACATGAACTTACGTGAATAATTAATAACACAGGCCTGCACAAAATTTGTGATGACGTGATTTTTGTTTGTTAAGCTCAGTTTTTATATAGCAATAACTAATTAAAATACAGTTGGTCTCTACCACCCACAGATTTTTTTTTGCACGTAGCTATTTTCACAAGCCGAACTGAATGATTTAGTAAGAGATTTGGGACTTTCAAAAGATCTTTCTGAAGTACTGGGGTCTAGGTTGAAACAAAAAAAATTGCTTGCCCCAGAAACTACCTTCTCTTGGTACAGAAATCGTGAGGCTGGATTTGTAAAATATTTTGCACAAAACGGACCACTCGTGTACTGCCAAGCAATTGCTGATCTACTTACTTTCCTCGGAGCTCCTGAGTACACACCTTCTGACTGGAGACTTTTCATCGACTCTTCAAAAAGGAGCCTTAAAGCTGTTCTTTTACATAATGGCAATGTTTTTGCTTCTGTTCCGGTCGGCCATTCTGTTCATTTAAAGGAAAACTATGAAAATTTACAGGAATTACTTTTAAGAATACAATATGAAAATCACAACTGGGAAGTGTGTGGAGATTTAAAAATTTTAGGCCTTCTCTTGGGTCAGCAGTCTGGATATACTAAATTTCCATGTTTCCTGTGCGAGTGGGATAGCAGAAATCGAGAACAGCATTGGATAAAAAGAAACTGGCCACAAAGGGTGACTTTAACACCTGCAACCAAAAATGTAATTCGCGAAAGTCTTATTGACCCTCAAAAAGTGTTACTTCCACCGCTTCACATAAAACTTGGACTTATGAAACAATTTGTTAAGGCATTAAACAAAGAAGGAAATTGTTTTAAATATTTGTGTAAAACATTTCCGATTCTGTCAGAGGCAAAATTAAAGGAGGGAATCTTTGTAGACCCGCAGATTAGGAGCTTGGTGAAAGATCAATAATTTGAAAATGTGATGGAAGATAAGGAAAAACATGCATGGCATGCTTTTAACGAAGTTGTACATAAATTTCTAGGGAATTATAAGGACACAAACTATGTTGAGATCGTTGAAAATATGCTGGAAAAATTCAGGATTCTTGGTTGCAATATGAGCATAAAAATTCACTTTTTACATTCCCATTTGGACTATTTCCCAGAAAACCTTGGGGACGTGAGTGAAGAGCAAGGAGAAAGATTTGACCAGGATATTAAAGAGATGGAAAAAAGATACGAAGGGCGCTGGGACACAAAAATGATGGTCGATTACTGTTGGACATTGAGAAGAGATCTTCCTTTAGCTGAATATGACAGAAAAACAACCAAACGAAGCTTTTCTGAAAAACGAAAACGTTTTTTTAAGAAGCATAAAGAATAAATAACTATTTCTAACAGTTTCTATGTGTATATTTTGGTATTTTTTTAAATATAATATAAAACTAGATTATAAATGAAATAAATCGTGTTCTTTCTATATTTTTTGATTTTACTGGTTTGAAAAATAACCTTACGTGATACAAAAAAAATAAAAGCAGATTTGAAATCAGCGCTACCCAATTACTAGAAAACAGTTAAAATTTTTAAATCAACTTTCAAAGTGTTGAAGAATGCAGGCCTGTGTAATTGATACGTATGCATATCTGTGATTAGGTATATAGCTACAAACTAGGTTTTGGACTTCTTCTGCAGCAGAAGCGCCGTATTTGCATTTTAGGGCCATATTGGAACTTTAGTGTCCTCTCAAAACTTTATAAATATCAGGTTATCGATGCTGATTTATCACGTGTGGCTTTAGAAGAACTAAAAAATAATTTGTGGTATCTGTTGTCTTAACATTATTCGATCCTAATTTGCCTTCTGTTGAAAAATTAAAAAGGTGAGTGCATTGAAATAGCACTCACAGTAGCATCAAAAGAGGCATCAAACTGAAAGAGGCATCAAACTTACCGAGGATTACAATAAATTATTAACAAAACAAAAGCCAGAAGCAGTATGTGCTCCAGATTATATATGAGTACTGCTATAAATTTTCGGGGCATACGAGGGGGTATTAATATATAGTTAGCCTAGACCAGTTCCGTGGATAAAAAAATATTGCGATACCATAGCAACGAAAAATAACATATTAGAAGTGTCAGTGTAAAGTATCACGTCAAGAAGTTAAACCAAAGTTGCGCAATAAAATTTGAAATAATGGATGTCGATCGAAATTGTGAAATTCGAAAAATTGGAGTATCGAACCATCATCAAGTACCTATATTTGAAGGGGTTAAGAGGTAAGCAGATTTACGAAGATATGCTTAATACCCTTGGCGATCAATGTTCTTCGTATGTGACCGTGAAAAATTGGATTTCAAGCTTCAAAATTGGGAAAATTTCCATTGAAGATGAATACAGATCGGGAAGGTTAGTTTCTGTGTCCGTCCTCGAAAATGTTTATTCAGTTCATGACATGATTTTACCGCACCGTCGAATTAGTCTAAAACGAATATCTGAGGCACTGAATATTTCATATGAACGCGTCCATCATATAGTTCACGTCGATTTGGACATGAGAAAAATTTCTGCAAAACGGATCCCCAAATGGCTGAATGTTGACCAGAAGCGTGCAAGGGTGGAAGCATCGCTTTCTGTCTGTACTCGGTTTGAAAGTGATGCAGACTTTTTAAGCTGTATTGTTACTATGGATGAAACTTGGGTACATCTCTACGACCCAGAAACAAAGCAATAATCGATGGAATGGAGACGTTCTGGTTCTCCAAGGCCTAAGAAGTTTTGCGTTCAAAAATCTGCTGGAAAAGTTCTTGCTTCAGTTTTTTTTGGGATTGCCACGGAGTAATCATGATTGATTTTCTGGATAAGGGTAGAACAATAACTTGGAATTATTATTCGACGTTACTGACCACGAGAAAAAATTATGGAGAGAAGACGCGGAAAGTTATCCAAAGGTGTTTTGTTTTTGCAGGACAATGCCCCTGCACACAAATCGCATATTGCCATGCAAACAATTCGTGACTTAAGGTTCGAATTACTCGAACACCCGCCTTATTTACCATAACCGGCTCGGTCCAACTATCATGTCTTTCCTCAACTGAAAAAAAGTTTAGAAGGTCGTAAATTTTCTTCCAACGAAGAGGTGATAGAAGCTGTGGAGGCCTGGTTTGCTAAATAAGATAAAAATTTCTCTTTGAAAGGTCTAGAGTCGTTGCAGGATCGCTTTAGGAGGAGAGTATGTTGAGTAATAAAAGATTTTGACTTTCAAACTTTGTTTTCTTCCATAGTAGGCTAAAAAATTTTCAATACATCCTCGTAAAAAAAGACTTTATCACATTACTTACTTAAATTGTATTAATTGTTACAGTTAGGGACGTATGTTTATTACCTACGTTATTTACTTCTTACGTATATTTGGTAACAGATAATCCTATTAAGCGGTTCGCAATACTTATAATGCAGAATAATACAATAACACTATTTGCAAAATTATAAATAATAAATAATTAAAATTGTATTTGTTCCTTTTGCATTAATTACCTCATATACTTAGTCGGATATAGAGGTTACTTATGGTAATTAAATATAGGGCCTTAAAGTAATAACGTGTGACTTAAGGCTTCCCAATGTATTCAAAACCCCACAGTTCTTAATAGCTCAGTTGTTAGAGCAAGGGTCCGGCAAACCATAGAGGTGGGTTCGAATCCTGCTTAAGGGCGAATTTTTTCTATTAAAACATTCGAATAATTAGCGTCGTAAAATGTAGAAAGCAATATTGACATTAAAAGTTAATTTATTATAGTTCTGAATGCACTATACAACTATATTTCTCTTAGTGTAACTCCGAAAAAAATTCGTGTTTTAAATGACAATAATTTGTGTGATTCGGTTGAATAAATTCTCTTCGAGTTCGTTTTGACTAAATAACTATTTCAAAATTGTAACAATAGCAAAATATTAAAAAGTACTTAAACATGGTCGTTTATTATACAGGGTTAGTTAAAATTATGGAGACGGCGATTTATTGTCGTTAATATTCAATTTAGGGAATTATGTTCAATATAAAATTTTGTTAAGATATTTTGATCTACATTTGAGAATATCTGATTTTTTTTTCTTCAATTGTTTTTTTAGATACGCCTGTCCGCACATTTTTTTTTAAATGGGAACTGGTAAATTTTGCTCTACCATTCGATAGAGAATTTTTTCTCTTTACAATAATATTTTTGTATTTTTAAAATTCATTTTAATAACTTTTTTACAAGAAAAATTAAACAAATTATTAACAAAGTAAATTAAAGTAAGTGTTCAAATTGTCGTCCATTAGTAATTTGACAATGACCCAATCGATTTACAAAACCCCGAACAGAGTTCTGTAAAAAATCTCGGGGAATTTCTTGTATCGTTCTGGTAATTCGGAATTGTAAATCTTCGACGTTATCGGGCTTATCTTTGTAAACTTTGTTTTTTACGTATCCCCAAAGAAAAAAAATTAAAGGACTTAAATCTGGCTAACGGGCTGGCCATTCAATGGTTCCTCGTCTTCCAATCCATCTGTGGGGAAAAGCGTTGTCCAGATATTGACGAACATTTACACCATAATGTGGTGGGGCGCCATCTTGCTGGAACCAGATACTGTCATTTGGCAGGTGTTCATTGTTTTCATGAGGATAGAGCGTAGCACAAGCAGGTATTATTTCATTTTGCAATAACTGCAAATACAGAGCGAAAGTTAAATTGCCATTGATGAAAAAGGGGCCGATAATATGACCGCCTAGAATGCCAACCCAAACATTATCCTTTTGGGGGTACTGCGTATGGTGCTCCAAAAACCAAGAGGGATTTTTCGATGACCAGTATCTGCAGTTATGTCTGTTTACTTCACCAGTAAGGCAAAAAGTAGCTTCGTCTGAGAAAAGAATATTGTTGACAAAATTTTCATTATTATTGCAAATATTTAACATTTCTTCAGAAAATTGTAATCTCCTATCAAAATCATGTTCCGTTAACTCGTGTACAAGGTGTACCTTATAAGGTTTATACTTTTCACTTTTTAAAAATGACACGATCGATGGCTGTGAAATATTGAAATTGGCCGCTAATTGATTGGTTGATAAATGGGGATATTCAGATACAGCCAATAAAATATCCAGTTTGTTATCATCGCTTTTTGCTGTTCTAGGTCTACCACTCCTTGGCAAATCTTTAACGCTACCCGTTTGTTCAAAGCGTCTTAAAGTTTTACCAACAACGGATTTAGAAATTGGATTTCTATTTGGATGCGTATCATTAAATAAATTACAAACGTCTTGTAAACTTCTGCGTCTATCTCCATAACCCAACATCATAAGTATTTCAATTCGTTCATGTTCACTTAAACTCGCCATTGTTAATATTAACAGCAACAAATTGCACAAATGAATTATTTCTGTTAAAGATTTGACGTACACTATAACCACTGATAAAATTATGTCGCTCAAGTTTGTTTATCGCTACGCTTCTGTCTATCTGCGATGTACCGAACATCTGTTAAACACATGAACCGGCCTTTTCTTATAAAAAAGTTATTAAAATGAATTTTAAAGAAACAAAAATATTATTGTAAAGAGAAAAAAAATCTCTATCGAATGGTAGAGTAAAATTTACTAGTTCCTATTTAAAAAAATGCGCGGACAAGCGTAACTAAAAAACAATTGAAGAAAAAAAAAATTCAAATATTCTCAAATGTAGATCAAAATATCCTAACAAACTTTTATATTGAACATAATTCCCTAAAATGAATATTAACGACAATAAATCGCCGTCTCCATACTTTTAACAAACCCTGTAACCCTGTAAAAGAAAGAATTTTAACCCTGTATATTAAAGCTGAGTTTGTCGCCGCAAATTGTGAAAATGACAAAACAACAAACGGTTGATTAAAAAAAAACATATTCGTCAAAGAGATGCAGGTAACCCAAAACCCTCTCGGCATAAAAAAAACGTAGCTAAAAACATAGGGATTCAGCATTCAAAATAAAACTCTTCAAAAAGTATTCCGATGGGATTGCGCGGAACAAGAAAAACTCGGGGTTTCGTTCACTCATCCGTGACTGGCGCGCGCTTATAACAGTATCTGTCAACTTGTTCCAAAGTCCGCAAAAAAAAACTCCAACCACAACAAAGCAAGCTCGCTTATTTACAGAAGTGTTACCAAAAAGAATGTTGGTGACTGCTATGACGTCAGTTAAAGGGAGCAAGGTACAATTTTATAGAAGGATAATCTGTGTAAAAATTATAATGCTTGAAATTCAACGTGGAGGTGTGATTGAAAAGTGCAAATCTCCACTTTGATTAAAGGAAATATATTCAAATATAAAATGTTTCATTTATAATATACAATATGAAATTGTATTTGTTTGTTTTTTTCTAATTATACACGAAGGCAGATTGATATATATATATATATATATATATATATATATATATATAGTGTTAATAAGAATTAAAATTTATTTCTTATTTATTTTATTGGCCGTGTCATAATATTAAAATAATAGACATTTTCTTGGTTTAGCGACCTTTAATGAATTTCAGTTTTTTCTACGACGTTTCGACTTTTTTTATATAATTAAGTCTTTTTCAAGGGATTAGAACAAAAAAATTAATACAACGAAAGGTAAGAAATATATTGACAATTTGTATGAATGATTTAAATTAAAATAATAATTAAAATAAGGAAAATTAAAGGATACAACATTATGAACTATCAACATATCTAACAAAAACACTAACCAATGTCATAGGTCAAAATAAATATTATATTAAAAGTACTTTCGAATTCAAACAATATATCGATAAAATCAAAACCAATAACAACGAAAAACTTGTTTCCTTGGATGTAGAATCAATGTACACAAATATACGTTTAACACTAGCAAAAAAAAAGTAATTACAGAAAAATGGGACTCCAACAAAAATTTCACAGACTTACCATTAATAGATTTCCTTGAAGCAATAGAATTAACTTTAACTTCCACATATTTTCAATTCGACAATAAATATTTCAAACAAATTGAAGGACTAGCAATGGGAGCACCTATATCGAGCGTAGTAGCCCAATTAATATTAGAACACATCGAAGAAAATGTTATTAAATCCCTGAAAATCAAACCAACTTTGTTCAAAAGATATGTCGATGACTGCACAATGATGTTACCAGAAAAGGAAATAAGCAATGTACAAAATAGCTTCAACAACTTCCATCCAAATTTAAACTTTACCATTGAAATAGAAAAAAACAACTCCATAAACTACTTAGACTTAACACTAATAAAAACAAACAACAACATACAAACAAAATGGTACACTAAACCAATCACATCCGGCAGATACGTAAACTTTTATTCAAACCAACCCCTATCCCACAAAAAAAAATGTTGTAACAGCGTTAGTGGACAGGGCTTTAAATCTCACCAATCCAGTTTGCAGACCACCAATACTGAAAAAAGTAAAAACAATTTTAACAGAAAACAATTATCCACCAAAATTAATATAAAACATTATAAAACATAGACTTAATAAAATATATAACAAAACTAAATGCCAAAATACAAATAAAACAACCAATGAATTAACATATATCCCTACACCCTATATAACTGGATTATCCGAAAAACTAAACAATATAGTTAAACCATTTAATTTTAAAATAGCACAAAAGCGGAAAAAACCTAAAATTCCCACACACAAAACTAAAAGACTCAACACCAACACTTAAACAATCATATACAATATATAACATACCCTGCAAAGACTGTGACAAAGTATACATAGGCCAAACAAAACAGTTACTACAGGAAAGATTAAAAGGACACAAATACGCAAAAAATCAGACAGCTTAAAAAAACACCAGATAACATTAAAACATAATTTTGATTTTGAAAATACAAAAATAATAACCAAGCAAAGAAATACAAAGGCTATAGACGTCTTAGAAATGATTCATATATTCAAAAACAACAAAACAATCAACGATCGTAACAAGATTGATGGCCTTTCTAAACTTTATTATCCGAACTAACCAAACTAATTTTAAAACGAAATAAACAATTTCATTTCTGCACGAAGACATTTAGTTACACTAAATATTCCGAGAAAGGCACTTCGACCCTATAAAAAGGTCGACATGTCTGACCATACATATTACACAAAATATGTGTTTTAACACGAAATAAATTGGTGAGTTTTGTATCCTTTAATTTTCGTTACTTTAATTATTATTTTAATTTTAATTCATTCATACAAATTGTAAATATATTTCTTACCTTTCGTTGTATTAATTTTTTAGTTCGTTCTAATCACTTGAAAAAGACTTAATTATATAAAAAAAAGTCGAAACGTCGTAGAAAAAACTGAAATTCATTAAAGGTCGCTAAACCAAGAAAATGTCTATTATTTTAATATTATGACACGGCCAATAAAATAAATAAGAAATAAATTTTAATTCTTATTAACACTAAATATATATATATATATATATATATATATATATATATATGTATGGTGGAATTCAACGTGTACGTTGATGGTGAATAGCACTATGTATCTATAACTTACTACACTTGTGTAGAATTAGGGTGTCGTTTTGAAGAAAAACACTGTTTTGGTTGTGTGACGTTTCGGTCTTGGATTTAGACCTTCCTCAGACCTGTTTTTTATTAAGAAGCAAACAAAAAAGGAATGTAAACAAATTTGTCAATATGTTGTCATTGTACAAAATAAAATGTATTACAAATACTTACATAACCTAAAATATATGGGCATTTGTTTGTAATACTACACAGACGAGCCTGTTATCGTGGCCTCTACATGTTACTGTCATCTCTATGTCAATGATGATAAAACTAACAAAACACTATACTTTTAATACACTAGTACAAACTAAAATCAGTCAGACAGGCTTGAAATCTCTTCAGCAATATCTACATACCGCAACTAAAACATATAACACCGGGTATACAGAATAGGTTAACATAATAAGATTATATAATGTGAGGGCGAGTATTTTTTTTTCCTGTTTATACGTATGGGGTTTTTTAGCCTTTGTTGCGCGTGGTGCTTTTTGTGTTTTTGTTTTTCTGTTTTTTCTGTTTTTTTTTTTTTGTGTTTTATATATATTTTTTTATAATTTTTACTTTTTGTTCCGATTTCTAGTAGAACATGTTTACACACATTTTACTGATATACGTGCACCGAGTAATATGTTTTAGCGATAAAAGTAATTCGCACGGCACACATTATAAAGAGATTTCAAGCCTGTCTGACTGATTTTAGTTTGTACTAGGGTATTAAAAGTATAGTGTTTTGTTAGTTTTATCATCATTGACATAGAGATGACAGTAACATGTAGAGGCCACGATAACAGGCTCGTCTGTGTAGTATTACAAACAAATGCCCATATATTTTAGGTTATGTAAGTATTTGTAATACATTTTATTTTGTACAATGACAACATATTGACAAATTTGTTTACATTCCTTTTTTGTTTGCTTCTTAATAAAAAACAGGTCTGAGGAAGGTCTAAATCCAAGACCGAAACGTCACACAACCAAAACAGTGTTTTTCTTCAAAACGACACCCTAATTCTACACAAGTGTAGTAAGTTATAGATACATATATATATATATATATACATAACAATTGATAAATTATTGGAGTTTTTCGGCTTTTATATGAAATATTTACAAATATCAAATTAGAATGTATGTAATTGCAGAGTAAGTGGGGATGTAAACATTGCTGTCTACAAATTACAAAGCAAATCATTAAAAAAATTTCGTATGATTTGCTTTGTAATTTGTAGACAGCAATGTTTACATCCCCACTTACTCTGCAATTACATACATTCTAATTTGATATTTGTAAATATTTCATATAAAAGCCGAAAAACTCCAATAATTTATCAATTGTTATATTTAATAAACGGCTAAGAAATTATCTAAACACTTATATATATCAGAATAATTGAAACATACATTGAATAATTGAAACATACAACAAGAACACAAATGCAGGTTCACTATTAATATTTTCTGTGAACGTGTCCGAATATATCCTATCCCCAGAGACGTAGATACGTATTTCGCTTTTCTACAAGCTCATCGGTACGCCCCTGCTGGAGAAAGGATATTTCCAGACACATTCACAGAAAAGAACCACCTCGCCCGATCACCGTAATTATCCAGACCGAGCGCAGGAGTAAATTCGGCGCTACCTGTTGTCAGACAGCCGAAGTACCTCGCATACCGTCCACATAATTAATGTGAAGTAACGACGCTCTTCCAAAGGTTAGCACAGCCAACTCTCTAGAAAACTGCATTTTGTTTGTGTCTTCACTCATACTACGGCTTAACCGCATGTGTAATGTATCAGAATAATTGAAACATACATGAGTAGGTAAACCCCACCAGTTTTGTATAATACAAAGGTATTTTTAATAATAATCACAGAAAATATTAATAGTGAACCTGCATTTGTGTTCTTCACACCAGATTTTTTATAATATTTATATTATTAAAAATACCTTTGTATTATACAAAACTGGTGGGGTTTACCTACTCATGTATGTTTCAATTATTCTGATACATTACACATGCGGTTAAGCCGTAGTATGAGTGAAGGCACAAACAAAATGCAGTTTTCTAGAGAGTTGGCTGTGCTAACCTCTTTGGAAGGGCGTCGTTACTTCACATTAATTATGTGGACGGTATGCGAGGTACTTCGGCTGTCTGACAACAGGTAGCGCCGAATTTACTCCTGCGCTCGGTCTGGATAATTACGGTGATAGGGCGAGGTGGTTTTTTTCTGTGAATGTGTCTGGAAATATCCTTTCTCCAGCAGGGGCGTACCGATGAGCTTGTAGAAAAGCGAAATACGTATCTACGTCTCTGGGGATAGGATATATTCGGACACGTTCACAGAAAATATTAATAGTGAACCTGCATTTGTGTTCTTCACACCAGATTTTTAATAATATTTTATATTATTAAAAATACCTTTGACTTATATATATATATATATAAGGTCTCCATAAAACACCATTGTGTGAATAGTGGGGATAGTAAAAAATTCTAACCTGCAATAGGTAATTGCAAACGGTAATTAGCATGCAAAATTTCTTAGTTATTAACTTCAGACGATTGAATTAATCATTGGATACTTATTTACTGGATAAGAGACTCTAATAACTTATACTGAATAAAACCCATTTAAGAATTTGATATGAAAAATAAAAAAGAAAAATTATAAATTAAATCATTGAATTTTATGGTAATAAAGCTTGGATTAACTTTTTGCGCCATCAAAACCTTTACGATAATTCTTTTTCGTGTAAATTATTGTGACATAAACACATTCTCTATTGAAATGAGATGGAATACGGTCAACCAGTGTAAAAGTACAAGATGAAATATCGAAGAAGGAAGGAGAGAAAACTTAGAGGAGCGGACGAGATGATGTGATGTACGAGTGCGTGCAAGATGATCCGCCCCTAATGGTATTTTACCGGATTATGCAACAGAAACTAATGACCTGATTCCACCGTTCGAGTCGCTAACATATCACTACAACACACCTATAAATGGCTATTTTGCTTAAAGTAATTATTACTAAGCAATAGAAATAAAATATTCTACAAGAATAGATTGGTAACGTAATGAATTACACGATAAATGTTCATCTGGGAGATAATAATTCTCTTTTAATACTAAATATAAAACACTTGTTCTAATGAACATATTTATTAAATAAAATTGTATTTAATCTCGTAATAATCTCTGCCCAAACATATACAAAATGGAAAAGAAATACCAACGATCAATGGCATATTTATTCAACTGCTCATAAATATACGAGATATGTCTCAGAAGTAATGAGGAATGATCTATTGTAAAGTTTTTAATTGAATGCATCTACATTTTAACATTGTTCCTTTCAAAGTATGATCCTTGGTAATGCATACAGCGCGTCCAGCGATTTTGCTATTCCTGGTAATAATTCTGAAAGTCTGCGTAGTGACTCTTTAGAGATGTTGTCTACTGCTCCGTAATGGTAACCTTTCAACTTCCGCTTAAGCCTTCGAAAAACAAAATATGCCAATGGAACCATGTCTGCACTGTAGGGTGGGTGCGGGTACTAAATTTTCTTTCTCTGCCAAAAATTCTCCAACCGTCAATGAAGTGTTACTGGGAGCATTATCGTGATACAAGATCCAATCTCAGGTCGCATACGCAGAATCCTTTTCCGCAAACGCGATAAAAGGTTTGATTCACTGTCTAGCCCTGCGGTACGAATTCCTTGTGGATAATTTCACGACGATCAAAAAAGATGATAAGCATAGATTTGAACCGGGAAGAAAGCCCGCTCATGCGGGCTTTCTTCGCCCCCGGTGATAATAGTATTGTTTCAGGATCGAATTCAAATACCCATGATTCGTCAGATGTTATTACTCTGATGGACGCAAGGGGTCGCCGATGACATTGTCATAGTGTCCCAGGGGAAATTCCCGGGGACAGTGGCGAGCATCATGCGAAATGCTCTGCGAATTGTAGAAAAATGGTGCCTTGAGGAGGGATTAACTGTCAATCCTCAAAAAACCAAGTTGGTAGCCTTTACCAACATGAGAAAACTAAATGATCTGGACAGCATAAAGCTGTTTGGACAAGAGTTAGAACTAACCAATGAAGTAAAGTATCTAGGCATAACACTTGATGCGAAACTGAATTGGAGCAGACACCTAGTCAAAGTGGCAGACAGGGCGGCGCAGCTCTTCTGGAGATGCAGAAGAGCTGTTGGCAAGACCTGGGGATTAAGACCAAATGTGGTACACTGGTTATACACAGCAGTAATAAGACCAACGATTACCTATGGGGCAGTTGTCTGGTGGAGGAGGACGGAGCGGACATCGTTGGTGGGGCTCCTCACGACTCTCCTGCGACAGGCCCTGTTGGGAATCACGGGAGCTATGAACAGCACGGGAACCGCTTCTATGGAGGCCATCGTGGGTCTCCCTCCGCTGGAACTATTTATAAAGGCGGAGGCAATGGCTGCGATACTGAGGCTGAAGGCCAATGACGTATGGTGTCCTAATAAGGTTGTACGGAGCCATACAGATATCACAGGAACTATACTGGAAGAGCCGATATTTCAAATACCGGTGGACAGTATGGCACCTGAAATTATGTTTACAGCTAAGCTGAACATACTTATACCGACCAGGGAACAGGCAAAAAGTCGCTCGATCGATTGTGGTGACGCCACCTGGTACACTGATGGATCACAATCTAGTCAGGGGGCAGGTGCAGGCATATACGGAATGTGCCCTAGAAGGAAGATATCGATATGTCTGGGAAAACATGCTACGGTTTTCCAGGCCGAATTGTTAGCAGTCGCAGCCTGCGCCGATGAAATTCGGGAAGCCGGCTGCGCAAGCAAAAAAATTAACATAATGACTGATAGTCAGGCGGCTATTAAAGCCATTATGAACCCATCTAACAGGTCTAAGCTGGTGAAATATTGTAAACAGGTCCTCAATAACCTGGCACAAGACAATACAGTGTCGCTGATATGGGTGCCAGGACATGAGGGAATTAAAGGCAATGAGATAGCCGACAAACTGGCCAAAGAAGGTACTAATAGGAACTTCATAGGACCAGAACCTGTATGTGGAATCACTAAGGATTCCGCTAAAAGGGAGATCTGGTTATGGCTAGAAAAAGAACATAAAAATAAATGGAGGTTAACGGAAGGTCAACTCCATACCAAAACACTACTAAGGGGGCTTGACGGGAAGTTTTCAGCCAACCTAATTCGTAGTAGCAAAAAAGAAATTAAAATAATTACCGGGTTAATAACCGGACATTGTCCTTTAAGGAAGCATTTGTACACCATGGGCTTGGTTAGCGAGCCCTGGTGTAGGAGATGTGAAAAACAGGAGGAAACTAGCCTTCATGTAATATGCACGTGTGAGGAACTGAAGGAACTCAGAGAGAAATATTTCGGGAGAGATCTATTGGATCCTTCGAGTGTACTCAAACTTCCCCTGAGGAGGATAGTACAAAGAGCAGTTGCTCAAGTGCATGGGCGTGGTGGCGTCCACCCCAAAACAGAGAAGAAGAAGAAGAATGTACCGTCACATTCTTCACTAATTGTAAGGGAATTTTTCACGAAAGAAGAAGTTGTTGATATTGATCACCCACCCTATTCACCGGACCTGATTTTTCATCTTTCCTACAATGAAAACTGTCCTTAAAAGGAAACGATTTCAAGGCGTAGAAGATATTCAGAAAAACGTAACCATCGAATTGAACATAATTTCTTCGGATGCATTGGTTGAATGTTTTCAAAAACTTTTAGAATGTTTGTAATAAGGAAACTAATATGAATGCAAATTACTTTGAATAAATATCAAACAGTTTTTGTATTATTTCAATTGTGTTCTTGTATTTTGTACCAATCCGGGAATTAAATGTCCTTATCTCGTTCGTATATATCGAATATATTTAATGCAGTTACATTTTAAAATCAAGACAATAATAAAATGTATATAATAGTATAACAGCCCAGTAAAAAATGTCAAACATGTAATTGGAAAATAAATTTATGACTTTCATAGGACAAAAATAATAATTTTAAAAATATAACTGGAAAATAATGTCACCTTTATACATTTATTAATAGAAAATTATTTATGGCCAGTCCAGATTCATATAAATGAATACCTCAAATGCATTTTATGTATAATTTATATTAAATAATTACAAACACCTAATATATAAATATATACACGAATATACAGTACTGAATTTTGTTTTTAATAAACATTTCTTTAATAATATACGATTATTAAAATAATGCTCTTAATATTATGTTATTTAATCATCAATTATTGTACAATTACAACGTTTCTTTAAAATTTCAAGTACCTAAAGTCTAAATAGTAAATATTTAGAATTACATTTCTCGGAAATTTTGTTGAAATACATTAATATTCCTTATCTCATTATTATTCTGAGATATCTATCGATCATTTTACGTTGAAAATTACTTTGCCAGTAATATTTTACAATTTTACGAGAAAGTTTGAAAGAGTTAAGTGTTTCTGCTTGTAAAACAATGCTTATATTCTAGAAAGCGTACAAGGCATCGCTAATAAACAGGAATAGAATAATTCTATGTTTAGGAAAAAGTCCAAGATGAGCAAAATGTTCAGGTGTCCATTATTACAAAATATAATCCAACTAGTAATGTTTATACAAAATTATTAATGCAAGAAAAAGGTAAGAAGCCATAGAATTTTATTTAATAAATAAAAAATAAAATATTAATTAATGTCTGCTTAAAATTAAGAGATTGATATACTAAAAGTTATACGAGATTAGTTCAAATTATCAGCGAATTGTGGCATCGAAAAAATATAATACAACTAACATCAAACAAGAATCAATTCAATAATTAAAAAAGTATATACATATACGAAAAACTTTTAAAAAGAAATAAATTAAGTTGATCTGTATACATTGTAACCGAATTTCAAACAAAGTCGACCTTTAAAATTCAATTGACCCATTTTTTATTTATACATCTGCATCTGTTAACCTACATTTTCCATAGAACTCTTGGAAAAAGAAGACAGCAAAGTTAATTCGTAAACATATTATTTGCTGCATATAAATTGTATTACCGTACCAGTAACTTTGTAATCTCAAGTGTATTAATCATGTTACAATAAAAAAATAGAAGAATTGGTTAATTTGTCGTCTTTACGCGATACTGTAAAGAGAACTTTCATAAAATGTATTTTAGGATATTTTTATAATAAAAATTCTAATGATTCGAAATTAAAAATATATTCGTTGTAAATATATCAATAAGAAATTGCTTTAGATGTTTATACAGAGAATATTTACAGTATATTTGCTTAATAAAGTTCTAAAAAAATAATCAAATCTTGAAAAATTAATAGTGTTATGTATGAATGGTGTTGAAGAGTTTTATATATACTTAAATTCATAATAAAACATTTTAGAAAACGTGTTTTACTGTTTTATTCATTTGAACAAAAAACTAACAGAAATTCTATACGTGAATGTAATGTAGTAATTATAAGGAATTTAAATGTTTCAATATGTTCATTATTCATCTATATTTTCACTATTTTCTGAGAAAAGAGTGTTCTAATTCTAACTTAACAGCGCTTCTTGTAATTGCTTGCCAAGATTAGGTTTCGACACAATTTTTATTTTATGCTAAGTAATGTGACGATTAATATTCTTTTGTGATTTGGTTCTATGTAGCACAGAAGTTTTTGTAGTAAAATTTGTCTTTCCCGGCATCATGCACTGATGAGTCTATAACAAGACGAAACACGTGACCGAATTTCTGGATAACAATTTTCACACAAGTATTAACTTGCATTGTGTTCTCCATATTCGATTTTTAATAATATTACGATATTATTAATTTTTTTTTATACATAAAATGGTAAGTATGTTTCAAATTATTTTTGTTTTAAATATTTTGTTTGACTACTTTTTGACATAATTCTGACTTTCCTTTTAAGTATCCTTTTAGTCGATCGCATGTAAGTTTTTTACGAGTTAACATTCAAATATTCTAGTCTTCTACACATTTTTGGAAGCTCTTTTTGTAATATTGTCCATTGATGTCGCAGTTACTTCTGGAAGGAACATTTTATTTAACATTAGATTACTTACCATTATCAAAAAGTATTATTGAGTAACTGTGTTTCTATTTCATTTTTAATATTACAATTATCGTAAATATTAATTGAGCTAATAATGGTAAAATCTCCATTCATCATTTATCCATAATCTTTCACGACAGAGAATTGCTCCGAATCATATAAATAGGCGACAAAAAGTGGATAAACAATATTTAACGAAAAAGACAGTGGGAAGACGACGAAAAAACTAGTCCGAGAAACTGAGCGTCACAGAAGTAAAATGACATTTTGTACCATCTAATTATTACCTTTTTTGATTGCTCTGGAAATAGTTTGACGGGGAAAAATATCTCTAATGACACAAAGTTCTAAAGTCTTTCAAAAACTTTTTTACATCAAAACTAGACAAACGTATCAGTAAGTTACCTGACTCAACCCTGTTAGATTCTAAATAACTGATTGATTGAGGAGATACATAATACATCTAATAACGAATCTATTTCATTCAAAACTAATAACTAAAGCAGACCAATTTCCGTGCGCGCCATGTGCGCCGATGTGAGGATGATTGTATTGCATCAGAACTAATAAAAAGCATTCAGTATGTGTTTGGTACTTGCTTAGACTGCATGTAAGTGTAAGCATACGTAATAAAATGTCGTTGACACATAAATCGAGAAAACGACCGTTGTCAGACGAAGTGAATAAGTTTATTATGGATTTCCCGGACTTAATATACGATGGCTCAAAAATTAAATGTTGAGTGTGCAATACGTATCTAATGTGTTGGTAAAAAACACATTGTAAAGAACACGTAAGCAGTTCGAAGCACAATAATAACAAAATTAATCGATAACAGTTTATACATGAACTATGTGTAACTATGATTGTGTGTACCTTGTTAAGTAATGATTCATTTATTTCATTTTGGAATAAATACCCGAATCAAACATTACCGAGCACGACAACGTTACGAAGGAATTTACCATCGGTGCGTAAACAGGTTGAAAATAAAATCAAAGCCGAACTGAAAAATAAAAAACTGTGGTTATGTGTGGACGAAACAACTGACAGCAAAAAACAATCTGTAGTTAATGTGATGGCGCGTAATATGGAATCACATCAACCAACGTCTTCAATTTTATTAGCATCCAGACGACTAGAACAATGTAATGCAAAAAAAATTTCAGAGGTGCTATTAGATACTTTGGAAAAATTTAAACTTTCGAAAAACCAAGTATTAATGTTTATGACCGATGGTGCCGCAACCATGTGTTCTGTAGGCCGGTCTCTTAGAAAATATTGTCCTAACTTGTTACATATTACTTGTAAACTCCCATGCTCTACACCTAGTGGCAGAACAGGTTCGTAGATGTTATCCAGAGGTAGATGCTTTAATATCGAGTACAAAGGCAGTATTCCTGAAATCTCCAAAACGTATTCGGAAATTTCACGAATTGTGTCCCCATACCCATGAGCCACCACAGCCGATTCTGACACGTTGGGGTACATGGTTACGGGCGGGGTTTTACTATCATGAACATTTTGAAAAAATTAAGGACGTGGTTTTATCATTTGATCCGAAAGAAAGTCCAGCTATCAATACAAGCCAGAAAAAATTTCAAGATGCCCTGATTAAAATGGATTTACAAAGTATTCGTGAGAATTACTTGGGACTAGAAGAAGCAATAACAAAATTAGAAAATTCGTCGCTGTCGTTAGAGGAATCACTGCAAATCGTTAAAGATGTTCACGCATAACTGTGTGCTGTAGAAGACGAAAAAAGTGAAAGTGTTCTAATTAAATTTTTAAAGTGTTTTAGACAGAAATGCAGATTTTGACACCTTAACACGTATTTGTGAGGGCACGTCTACAGATGCGTTAAGTTGCTTAAAAAAGTATTTTGATTATGAGAACATAACATCACTAGATGTAGAACGTCCGTTTTCCGAATATAAACATATTTTTTCCTCACGGCGGACATGTTTTTCAGAAATAATCTTAGAAACGCACCTGATGTTGAAAATATACAATCGCGTTTCTCCAGTTTGTCAATGTTTGGAAGACGCTTAAAACGGTAAGTGTTTTTTTAAATCCTCTGTCGTGCACACAATCACTGATTTCATACATTTTCCATTTTATTTATAGGTACATACAACGCTGTTATAATATGTACTATTCTTATTTTTCGTGTGTTTATGATATTACTTTAATAGCAGAAAAGAAAATGTATATTTAATTATTTCTGATAGAATAAATGTCTCTACTTCTATACTTATATCGGTAACAAGCTCATGTTGCGTCCCTATTCTACCGCATATTCTAATATATTACGAATTACACTCCCATACCGGCGCTCATGGCGCGCGCGGAAATTGGTCTGCTCTACTAATAACGAATCTATTTCATTTAAAACTAATAACTCTATACTGAAAGCCATTAAGAATAACAAAGATAAAGCGGATAGAAAATTGATAATAGTAAAATATTTTCTTTCGTGATTTATTTCTTTCGTAACAAAAAAATAACAGAAAAACAAAAATTTGAAAATTGTGCTATTGCGTATTGGGAGTTTCCGTTCGTGTTATGTTAATGAGACTTTCTCTCGTAAATTATAAGCAAGTGCACAGGCTAACTGGGAACTTCTAAGAAACCATACTGTGTGACTAATTTATTGACAAGGCCACACATTCTTTTTTATGTAAAATTTGGAGTAATATGTTTCCTCGTTCAATAATGTAATCACCAATTCATTAATAAAAATAATATTTATTGGTTGTTTATAAATAACATGCAGTTTGTCTGTAAATACACGAAAGTTACTATTGAAGTAAACTATAAATGCAAAATGTATACAAGACGACCAAGAGTTCATACACCGGCTCCGTCTAAGTTCAACCGAGGAAATTTTTGTGATGACGAAGGGTAATAAATGGAAGAACTTTTTTGTATCTTTTTATTCTGGAAACGGCTTATTGGAAAGTTGAATTGTTTTAAAATACTTTTTGTGTTAGCTATATAAATTTGTCAAGTTTACTATATCATAAACGTGTCAAATTTGTTTAAATTGTCATTAATCTATTTATCGTGGTTAATAAAAGGGGAAAATTACATATTTTCTAAATTACCACATCACACGACATTTAGTGCTGTTAATCTGCGTCTTAGAGAAACTGCCAACGTGGAAATTAGGATAGATTTGTTTTAATATACATATTATGCAGACATGCGGGTGAAAAAGATCAAGTTGAAATTTTACAGTTTTAGTGAGTTGCCAGTGACTATTATGTGTAAATTAATTAATAAGACTGCCAACGCTAAACTCTAGCTGTAAGTTTTCTTGTTTGAATATATTAGTATAAGAATAAAGTGTATATTGCAATTTTATACCTTCTCCTGATGAAGTCACTAATAAATTGACGAAATATTGAGAAGGAACATTTGAGTTTTAATGTAAGCAGACCGATAACCCAAATATTAGTAAATTTATACTAATAGGGTTAAAAAATTTTACGGTCAACCTTTCAATATATAAATTATATCGCACGCAAGCCATTAAAGGTTCTTAAACTCCGAACAGAATTAGCAGTCCTTTCCATCCTTCCCAGTCCCGCAGAAATACGTAGATCCCGTATTCCGGTAAGAAATTTTTCCTGTTTACCCTCAGATTCATCTTGATACCACAAACAAGTATTTATTACATTTTATCTAGAAGCCAAACATTCGAAATTAATATAACCTATTAATATAGTTTAGATGCATTTTAAAATTAAATTAATAGAACAATAGTTTAATTAACACCCACTTAATAATGAACGGTTCCTTTTAAGATAATTTTGATCAGAAGTAATACTTTTCCTTTGTAAAGCAATTTTTCTTTGTATAGTTAATTTCACCATAGCTACATAAACATATATGTCACGTGATCTCATATTGTAATCAACAGCTGATCGATTATTTAAAATATCAATGAACAAATATTAAAACTTGTTATTCAATACGTACTTTTCAGACAGTTTTATATCAGAATAATTGAAACATACATGAGTAGGTAAACCCCACCAGTTTTGTATAATACAAAGGTATTTTTAATAATATAAAATATTATTAATAACCTGGTGTGAAGAACACAAATACAGGTTCACTATTAATAGTGAACCTGTATTTGTGTTCTTCCGCACAACTACTATACACTGCAACCCTGTAAAGACTGTCTTTACAGGGTTGCAGTGTATAGTAGTTGTGCGGAAGCGTTTATTTTACTTTACTGTGCCCCATGTGTGACTTTTAATTAGTAGTTTTTACCTACTGATGATGCCAACTTAGTTGTCGAAATACGTATTTAGGATACGACTAATAATTGTGGTAAGGGGTTATATACCTTTTTAAATTATTATTTAACCACAGTCTCCATTGAAAGAATTTAAAATTAAATACTTTGAACATTAAACTTCTTTTAAAAGTAAAATTATTTCAATTCTAATAAAAAAAAAACTTTGTGTAGCGTGTCCAATGGTATAGATAACTGGTTTTAATTATATGTATGGAATTATTTACATTTATTTTTTTTTCTTTAAATTTGTGTGTGGTACTGACAAATACCGGTACAAAAATATAATTAATCGGTAAAGAGAATTACTGATTAATTGGAGATGGAAACCTGTATTGGAAAAATCATTTTCGCATTACTACGTGAACATTGGACCACGATTTTTTGTATGGAGATATTACTCATATATACCTGTCACCCCTTTTTTTCTTTGGCGCTATAAAGGCTGATTCATTTTCGGCCCCCACCATGGGGATCTCGCTTATTATTGGAGATAGAGTATAGGTTTAAATTTGGTAAAGTTGTTAAATTTTGTGTTTGTTATAAATCCGTAAAGAAAATAGACCTGTGACAAATGACCTTCGTTATTTAAAAAAAAACGCGAAAACCCCATTTTCTTCTTTTACCTGTAGCACCGACATCTGGCCTTGTAGAGAAAATATAAAAACACATCCTTGTGGCCATTTCTAAACCTCTATCCAGTGGTGTACTCTAAATTTTTATACGACGTTTCGTTTCTTTCTGGCCATCATCAAGAATCTAATTTCTTATAGGCGCCATATTGGATTTAGACATCTTCAGAAAGAGTTTTTTTTTCTGATTTCCACCATGTACCACATGCTGACTATAGTTTTTGACATTAGGTTTTATTTGAAAGAATAAATTATAAGATTAAATAAGGTAGCCTTCGGAATTTCAATCTGTCAAACATTTCATTTATTGTTCATTAATAATATAATACTAAAATGTCATACACTAACGAAGAGAAACGAGATATGTAAAGTAGTTTTTATTCTTCGAACCGATATTCAACAGTAACGAGTACAAGATATCTACAATTATATCCAGAACGACAACAGCCTCATCGTACCATTTTTCTAGATCTCGACAGAAATTTGGTCGAGAATGGATCGTTTACTAGGCCGCGTAATGGTCAAGACAACAGGAATTTAAATGAAAATCGCCAAGATATTTTACAAATGGTAAATTAAAAGCGTGTTTCCAAATTTCATGTTAATCTTGTATTTTTATAGATAAATAATAATCCATCAATTTCTACACGCGCGCGAAGTAGCGTCAGAATTAAATTTGTGCCAGTCCAGAGTTTGGACAACTTTACATAAAAGTAGGTTTAAACCATACAGGATCCATGTTAGTCACTCTTTACTGCCTGGAGATAATTTGAGAAGGCTAGAATATTGTAATTGGTTAATGGGAAGGATAGAAAATAACGAAAATTTTTTAAGCAAAATCATCTGGTCAGATGGAACAAAATTTACAAATTCTGGAATGTTCAACAGAAATACGTAGCACTATTGGGCAGTACAAAATCCCCGACAAAACAGGGCTAGAAGACCACAACATCGTTTTGGAATAAACGTTTGGATGGGTATTTTGGCAAATCGTCTCTTAGGACCAGTTATGTATGAAGAACATTTAAATGGAGAAAGATATTTAAACATTTTACGTACATACGTATCTGACTATCTTGACGACAATATCCCATTAAATCAATTACAATATTAGGGTGGCAACAAGATGGCGCACCAGCACACAATGCAGCTGTTGTTAGAAATTTCTTAAATCAAGAGTTTGCAAACCGTTGGATTGGAAATAGGGGAGTTGTTGAATGGCCTGCGAGGTCACCTGATTTAAGTCCGCTAGATTTTTTTTTATGGGGATATGTTAAAAATAATATTTATAAAGTAGATGCGCCACAAAACATTGAAGAATTACGAGACAGACTTCAGAATGCCTTCGATGCAGTTCCTAGAAGAACTATACAAAGGGCAGTACAAAATGCCAGAAGGCGTGCCCAATTGTGCATTACCGAAGATGGCCAGATAATTGAACATTTATTGTAATTGTTTATTGTTTACTTTTCTATGTATTTTTATTAATGTTTTTGTTATCTTGTACTCGCTACTGTTGAATTTCGTTTCGAAGAATAAAAAATACTTATCATATCTCGTTTCTCTTCGTTAGTGTATGACATTTTTGTATTATTAATGAACAATAAATGAAATGTTTGAAAGATTGAAATTCCAAAGGCTACCTTATTTAATCTTATAATTTATTATTTCAAATAAAACCTAATGTCAAAAACTATAGTCAGCATGTGGTACATGGTTGAAATCAGAAAAAAAAACTCTTTCTGAAGATGTCTAAATCCAATATGGCGCCTATAAGAAATTAGATAGTTGATGATGGCCAGAAAGAAACGAAACGTCGTATAAAAATTTAGAGTACGCCACTGGATAGAGGTTTAGAAATGGCCACAAGGATGTGTTTTTATTTTTTCTCTACAAGGCCAAATGTCGGTGCTACAGGTAAAAGAAGAAAATGGGGTTTTCGCGTTTTTTTTTTTAAATAACGAAGGTCATTTGTGACAGGTCTATTTTCTTTACGGATTTATAGCAAACACAAAATTTAACAACTTTGCCAAATTTAAATCTACACTCTATCTCCAATAATAAGAGAGATCCCCATGGTGAGGGCCGAAAGTGAATCAGCCTGTATACAATTAGCATTGTATATATTCCTATGGAAACATCTCTTATTGGCTACTCAAGCACTTGTTTTGTCTTACACTTGTCATTGTAAGACAAAACAAGTGGTTTCCATCTGACAGTCACAGCTGTAACCAACGGTAACTGTCGACTATCACACGAATGTTTTATACAAAATATTTAAAAAATGTATGTAAAATTTATAAACAAATTAATTCAAACTGTATAATTCTTATTTTATTTGATCAAATTCACAATAATATAAAATTCACAAGTTAATTAATTCTTATAGTTAATTCTGTATTTACTGGTTGGATATTTTCAATAATCGAAGTATATTCACAAATTACACAACATCTATTTATTATTTATTATCTCCGGTGGTCACCGTATTCGATTGCTGTACACATATGGATAAATGCGTAACTATAAAACAAAAAATGACCCTCAAGAATTAGATACTAACGATCAGTAACACACATAAATAACCATTACACAATCTCAAGAAATTGCGCAATCTTCATTAGCCTCCAATCAATTTTAAATTAATAATTCAAATTTATATCCCCGTACTTCGTTATCATTGCATTCGTACACACGAACGCCACTTCCAATCAATGGCAATACTGAGATTAAAACGTGTTTATATGTGTGTGTGTGAATGAACGTACGTGTAATCAATTCGCTTAAATCTTACCAGTGTTCTCACTAACACAAATGCAGACCAGTTTTCTTCGATCTCCGGTCATGTTGGACAAACCTCGGCTCAGTAGCCGATCCCATATGAATATTAACGAAATGACCTATCCCGTTATTCGGATCTCTCAATCCGCTAAAAGATAAACAGTGGAGAGTTGAATCGGAGATGAAATTCAGAGTTGGGTAACTTAACAGCTTTAAAATCTCTAATTATAATAACGATTTATCTAAAGACACACTGGACAACATTGATTTAAAATGACAAATTCTTTATTACAAGAGAGGTTTAGTAGTTAATGAGCTTAGATGCTTTGATCAAATTTTCTGTCATTCAAAATCTAGTAATAAGTAATTATCAGAGAGCGGACTGAAGCGATTGAATGACCAATTGCTCCGATAAATTGTTGTGGAGGTATCATGTATAGTATGCAGGTTATAGAGTAAAATCATTTTCGGATGAGACTGGCGCAGAAACACATTTTAGTAATTAGAAAGAGAGCCACCTCATAAATGAGAGAAACAGCTAGTAGTATAAATCCGTTTACTATACGAGCCACAAACGTTT